>JAAONU010000014.1:15534371-16734371 GCA_012932295.1 Cyclina sinensis
AGATGGAAAATCCACATTCTTTTCCTCACAGTATTTTCTTAAAATTGTAACGGCAACTTTAATGTCATTTTTTGTGCTTAACGAGTCCCTATTCTCCAGCAAAATGTTCAAGTCTTCTTCAGACATGTCCTCAAAACTAGCCTGAGCCATTCTGTAAGGATTTCTTTGGGTTTTTTTCTCACTTTTCTTCAAGATTTGTTTTCACCAGCTGTCGGCCGATGACTGATTATCGTATGTAAATGCTTGGTTTGTTTGAGCTAAAAGCCGGTACAGATCCGACACCAAACTCAGGTACAATAAAAATACAAAATGGAATTAAATGAACGAAAGGCGCCGTCAGGGTCCCTAAAAACATACATGTATTCAATTTTAGTTACTTTCATTCAATAACATACTATTGCGCATCCTCTTGCGCACAGTGAAAGCATATGATTGGTTCAAAGTCAACTTTGAAACAGTTCAAACTTTTACCCGGTCAACAGTTTAAGCTGTTGCCCAGACCTGAATAAATTGTTGCTGGCGTACTTGAAAGATGGAAAAATGCCAGGAACAGGCAAAACTAATGAATTAAAAGTTATATAGAGCGTTAGGTAATAATATCAGATAAAATTTGTATTTCTGATTTGTTGACAAATCATTCATATGCGGTTAATAGCACCTCTTTCTGTTCCCGTCTTAATCAGTTTCCAATTTATCAAGGATGCATTTCCATGTCAGCGCTAGTATTAACTTTTTAAGGATATCGGACAAACCATGCTTTGAAGAAAGAAAAACAGTGCAATGAAGATTGGAAGCCGTAGAGAAATTGAACTATTTTCATGTCTAAAAGGCATCATAAAGGCATTCTCTTGTTCTGTAATATACTTGGAACATATACTATTGAGTAATTAGAAATCTCATGTTCAAAGTATTTCCTGATTAAAGCTACAGGATATTCAAGAAATACTTAATAAAGCGGGGTAAGTTCATACAGAAAGATCTTAATAATGAATGATATTTTTTCCGATAAAATGTTTCACCGCTAACAATAACTTTAAGAAGTTCAGTTTTAGGCTGGCGGTAATGACCAACTTGACGTCAATGTAATCGACTCGTTGGATTCGTTCTTTAATGTTAGCATAAGATAATCTTTAAAGGCCTGAATAGCAAGGATAAAGACAGTAAGAGCGTCAATCAGCTTTCCGTTATCCGCACTCCACCTATAGTTTCCAGTGTTTTGAAAAGAGTTAGTTGAATTTTAAGTAGACCTTTTCAATCTAATGTTTTCCTTTAAATCGCTTGTGTACTGTGTGTTCGTTTGTTAAAGGGCGGCTATCATAATTATGTTCGTGTATTCGTGTGCGGTAATTGTACCTGCCCTTCCTTTCGCCTAAAAGATTACCGACTATATGCTTCCATATTAGAGTAAAAACTGTCACAGAGTGAATATTGACTGCCCTTAAACATCGCTAGCTCTAGCCCCTGTCGAAAAAATCTCAGGAGCTTGAACGTTTTCGTTTTAAATTAATGTAAAGTTAGATTTACTTAAAGGCTTTGATGTTTACTTAATGGTTTGTGACAAACAATGCTTAATGCTTAAGTATTGGTCAACGTGACATTTTCTGAAATTTGAACGGCACTAATGTACACATTTTAAAAAATTGCAGTCGTTCTTCGTACTCAAATATAATTACTGAAAAAAGTTTTACATCGATTTATTAGGGTTGAAACGCTTAAAATCTTTTATGACTAGCCCTTTCATAAATTAATTTTACAACTGTACTGGTTTATTTTCATTTATTTCTGAGTATTGAGAGGTGTTAAGTACTTCTAATTAACACGAATTACATAAATTCAATATTGTATTTTCAGCTTTTATTTTGATATTTGTGTATATTAGCCATTTTAACATGAATATGATGTATGCCCGATTACAAGGTGTATCGCCACATTACATTAATTTTTGTTAAAAGATGAGCAACACCATTTTTTTCAGCTACCACGACTAATATCTGATAAATTAAAGTGCAACTCATTCCGGTGTGTTATTATATGTTGAACATACTTTTCAAATCCACATAGTTTGAAAACTAGAGCAGATATAAAAGTGCACATCATTGATGTCTTAAGGTTTGACTAAGGTCAAACGATCCGTATTTCGGTGAATCATATACAATAAAAATAAAACAGACATGTCCGCCATTGTATTAAATTTCCTTGATTCAGTGTTATTTTAAACTCCTTAAGATTGTACCGATTTTATATTGCTATTTATATTTGACTTTGGATTCGTTTCCAAATTAGTGTAACAGTCGGTTTAGATCCAGCAGTAAACATGTCGGTGTCTTTGCACTGTTGTACTCTTTTCCAAATAATGTATTTTAAGAGTACTGTATTGTAGTAGCGTTTGAAAGGGAATACGTATCCCAGAAAGGTAGTTCCAGTTCCAACTTCAATTGCTACAACAACTCTCTTGTATTGTACTTCCTACTCGTGTGTGGAGGTTGGCGGTGGGGGGGGGGGGGGGGTAGATAGCATGAAACAATTAATAAAAGCGCAATAGTTGTACAAGTCTTTGTTTGTTTCTGAGAGAGTGATCGAAATTTCTTTTCGTAGGTTTCTTTTACAAACTATATAAAGTTGCACTTGTCTGGTCTAAAGGAACCACTTAATTGCTCCCTTTCAGTACATTACTTCTAGCGTTATTTCCTCCTTTTCGCAACATGTGTCATATGTTAGATTCAAGAAACTTTTTGCGGCGTTTGTTTAACTTTTCTTTGACCATGCTTAACATAGAATTTAATAGATTTAAATTCTACAGGAAATGAAAAAGAATGATGAATTCAGTAAGTTTTAAATACTAAAATCCAAATATAACCTAAAAGTTGATAAAACATTTTAGAAAAATGTTCAAACACGTCTCCTTTGTGTCCACTGTCATTATCATATCAAAGATCTAAAAGTAATGAATGTCAAAAATGCATTAAAAAAAAAGAAAGAAAACTTACTCATACTGAGAAGACGGATATATATTAAAGAATTTGCTCACAGTGTGCTATATACAAAATGAACGTGTGTGTGTGTGTGTGTGTGTGTGTGTGTGTTTTATTTACAGACAACACATTTAACCCTTTAACTTATTTTACATGGATTGGTAAGCAAGCTCTTGCAACTTATATTAATTCCTATTGATGACTGCTTTTTGGGTCCAAACCAGAATGTGAGGCATCTGGAAAGTCACTAGAGATTCTCACCCCCTGCAACCTTCGAATCGGGAGTCTGGCGCTCTAACCCCTCGACCACTGCTCCTCCTTACAGAGAACAATATATAGTTGCGCTTACTTTTTTTTTATTTTGAAATTGTTTTGATGAGAAAATATCTTTAACGAGAATATATATATTGGTGGGAGATATTTAAGATTTAACACGTCCGTTTTTTTTTTAATTTGTACTTGTAGTTATTTGTTCGATACGGAACATAAAACTGGCAAATATTTCACGTTGTACCCGCAAATATGTGACAGTACTGACTAAAATTAAATAAAGGTAACTGATCAAGTAAAGATAAGTTTCGAAAGCTTTAAAGTTATTGAAAAAGGAGTGAGTTTTCATTGAGGGATTTTCAAACAAATCTAAATAGAATATGATGAAAAGAAAAGATGTAACAATACAGTTTAAATTCTATCCATACTAAAGGATGATGTCTGTTGAATATTTACTTTTAAGATAAAAAAGTGAACTTTTAATGTGGAAAACAAATCTCAAATTTCCCATTTCAAACTTGCATACAATACAGATTTGTATTACATTACAAAACCATTTTACACCGATATGTTTAGCCATGCACAGGATGTACATTAGACTCAAAGGGAGATAGAAAGAAGTGACAAACCCGTGAATATAATTTACATACTTTATTATCTATATAAACACTCTCCGATTTTATCTGAAACACACACAGGTCAGACAGTTATTTTAAAGATATATAATACTAAAACTGTACAGCACAAAATCAGTCTATTAAATGGACAGCATTTCGTTAGGGCATACATAACCTTTGTATTTACATACACATATACAAACTATAATGTAAAATGCACATGGCAGAAACTTACTAGGACAAAGCAGCCATAACACAGATACAGAATTGATTTAAATTAACAAGAAGACGACCATAGTGGCAATTTATTGTTCACCTGAGAACAACTCCAGAGATTGTTCAATTTTCCCTTGCTGTAAGTTCCCCTCCCCATCCCCACTCTTCCCGAAAACAACAACAACAACAACAACAAAAAACATAGGCAAGTATGTCAAGGTTAAAATGGTTTTAAATTTGTCAATGTGTGTGTTTTTTTAATCAACCTTACTCAAACACGTATGTTATAAGTTTGCCAAAGGAGTATTTCTGTGAAATGACGTTAAAACTTGTCTAAGAGTATCTGAGGAAAATAATTTACTAAGTTTATCATAAAGTCACATAGTGAAACATTTCACAACTACTGTCCAGTATTGTAAAATAACAAAACTTGCTTGAAGGAATTTCATAAATGGCCACCACAGGAACAATTCTGTGAAGTTATTTTGAATTCGTGCCAGCTTTTCTCAGGAGAAGAGTGTTGAAGTTTGCCATATAGTCATATAGGAAAAACAGGCCCAGCCCTCTGTACGACTGTTTTTTGAGGGATCAAAATGGCTTGAAAAAATATTAAAGGGCTACAGTTAGAACATTTTTTGAGAAATTACTTTAAAACTGGATGGTAATTCCCGAGGGGAATTTTCAAAGTTTTCCATATACTCATATTGTAAAAAAGGACGCACCTTCCTTCTATTGGTCCATTTTAAGGGACATAAATGGCTAGAAGGAATTTTTTTAATGGTCACATAAGGAACATTAAAACAAATAGACTGGTGGTTTCTGAGAGGAGATTTTCTAAGCCTTTTCCTCATTGTTTTCATGGCAACCAGAGTCCTTAATTGAACCATTTAGTTTAAAGGAATTTAAAAGGACCAACTGAGAAACACTCTGTAAATTTTGGTTTGAATAAATCTGGTGGTTTAGGAGTAGGTGTCTTTTGAAGAAAAATGAAGGCGACGGACTACTGAAGACGGACAGTCGACTATCCTAACAGCTTCCCTTCGGCACTTAGTCGTTTTTAATTTATTTGAATATCAACTTTAACATTACAATTCATGGCTTTTCAAATACTACTTGGTTAACAAGTCACAACAATTTAGCATACTAGTATCTGAAATTATTTTGGTTAATAATTAGCTTATTAGATATGCTAAGATCTTTTTCACGATTAATTTTTTGACTGATGAGCTATGTAAAATATAGTTTTTCACTGCACCTAAATATTTTTTTCAATGACTTACTCATGACTTTTCAGTTGCTTTTTTTCAATATCATTTATTTGAATTCAAACTTTCACAAAACAGCTCATGGCTTTTCAACTCTTAATATACACTCTTTTTAGTGTCTCAACTACGACAAAACACATCGGTAACCAAACATTTTCCATCATATCATAAGGTTGCTTTACATAAACAAAGAAATGAGAAATTAAGGAAACAGTATTTTATTGACGAATATTAAAAAGACAAATATACCACACACAAGAACTCAAAGTATTTCATTTTGCACAACGATACAAATTATTTAGTATTCAAAGCTGAACCACATCTTTTGTAGTACGACTTGGAATATTTCTGAAAAAAATCAGAGCTTCAACTACTATTAGCCTAAATAAAATAACACACGATTTACACCTTTTCCACTCTGTTCTCTAGGAGGATTATGAGCCGCAACATGCCAATATAATATATTTTTTAAGAGAATACTGTCAACTCGATCAATGTCATATTCCTGGGTGGATACTACAATGTATTAAATACATGAATAGAAAAAAAATGAACGACAGATAGCAGAAATTCATAGGAATGACGTCAATAATCAATTAACTAAATATATTATAAATGTCATGCATGTTACATGTAAGAAGCAGGCAAGCTATCAACTATATGTACGATGTCCAAACTCTAACATAAACCTAGTATTTCAAAACAAATTCTGTACTTTCAACACTGCCGTTATACATTACAACTTCAACTTTAATATCAGAACCTCCAAAACGTAACCGTACATGTATGTTGTCAGCTCTGGAGATTTCTCCAACGCCTTTTTTTCTCTTCACACGGAACTCTCCAACAAAGTCACAGCTTTCCTCGTCTACAAACTTCGGATCTCTCTCAGTTGATCTAAATACGTACACTGGCAGGAAGGAATCAGTATTTGACATAGGACTGTATTCTTTTACTGGTTGAGCCTCATTCATCTTGATCGACTGACCAATTTCTACATGTTTATCAAACACTTTGTCGCACCATTCCCTCCCGTCACCTATGACTTTCCTATGTTTTGGATGCAGTACCTTGTTAAACGGCACAGTCATTGCTACTCCGTATGTGTAACGACTTTTTCTTTCGATGATTTTTGACGGCTGGCGTCCGTAAAGGACCGCACCTTTCATAACGCATAGACTGGCTTCAACAGACACAATAATCTCAACTTTATCTTTGAAGGTATTCTTGATAGCCCTCTGCAGTATTGGTGATTCGGAAAATCCACCAACCATGAGGATTGCTTGGACAGGCCTAGGTAGTTTTTTCATCAAACCTTCGACGTGAAATTTAATGTTATACACTGCCTGCGCAAAGAAGGATTCAAACAGATCTGCATCTATTCTCAACTTGTCATTAACTAGCTTTACTTTATTTCTATATTTGTTCACTTCGGCTTCTTCATCTAGAGTGTGCGGAGTATCATTTATAAGTCTTTGTAGAGTTGTTGGTATTTTTACAGTTACCTTTTCAGCAAAATTTACACTCGATATCCGTTTCTTTCTTTCGAATTCGTCCGATAGTTCTTGATAATCCAACTGATGACTCTTTGAGAATTCTTTAAAGGCTGCATGTCCGATCAATTTTGAAACGAAATTCATGAACGCTTTATTGACAACTGTTCCACCCCAGTTTCCTCCTGTTGCTTTGTGGAGCTCTTTCAGGTAATTGTTTTCGAGTACTTCAAGAACAGTCACATCAACCGTACCACCTAAAAATGAACAGAATAACATCCAAATCAAATACAATGAATTAATACATTTTTCTTTGAAAAAGTAGAACTGATTCTATTTTCGGAACCATATGATACCAAAACACAAGAATGTAGTGCGAGTATATACTATAATTATGCTTTTCTGGTCACAATTCGTAGGCAAAATGTTCGGTTGATGTAACTAGGACATATAAGTGTATTTTGTCAGTGAAAGGTGGTTAAGGAAAATGACAATGCTGCAGTACGCTTAGTCTTTTTACCATGTGTGATTCCATTCATAGCATTTACATCAATTCATGTTTTTCTTTCTTAATATGTACATCTAAAATTGTTATATTACACTTATATGGTTATTGTTACAGTCAACGCGTAACTAGGTAGAAACAACCAGCAATAAACTTTAAGAATTGCAGTATATTTTTACAAAAAAAAATCAATACAAAACATTATTATTAAGTAAATCTAACTTAATTGTTTAAACTGATCAAAGTCTTTTTATTAATAATTAACTTAAGAGTACTCACTTTATTTTATCGAGTTCACAAATATAAATTCCTTACGGAGCTCCTAAATAGGCATTATACACTCTTTTTGTTGCTGTCATATTTATTTTAATTCGTTTAAACAGAAAATGATTTCATTTTTACGAATTAACATAACAATTTGTTTAAACGATAACTTATTTCGTTTAAAAAATTTTACATTCCGTTTATAATCGATAACTTACTAAGTTCAAACGAGATCTTATTTTGTTTTGACGAAACTTTAGGGGCTTAGTAATTCCTGACTTCTATCACTGCATGTAAAACTTCAGAAAGGTAGTCCACAATATTATTTTAGTTTAGGTCCCAATTTAATTTCTACTCACAACTGAATCTTTCAGAACGAACAGGTATATTTACAATATGAATTTTCTAGAACATTCCTTAAACAACAAGATACAATTTTAATGTAAACAGTAAATACCTTTTCATAGAAAAGCATGAAAAGTTCGCGAATATCAAGGTAAGCATACATTTAAAAAACCCGAATAATACATATATCAGTATCCACACCAAGAGAGGTCCGAAAAACAAATGACAAACAAAAAACTACCTCCACAGTCGAGGGTCATAAATTGAGTTCCGACGGGAAATTTCGTCATTCCACTTTCTAACTGGGTGTCTCGGGTCATTGGCGACTGTCTACAGAAGATAGAGGCAGCCTCTGGCTCAAGAGCTATCTCAATATCATTTATACCAGCCTGGCAAAAATATAACTACTTAAAAAAGCAAAATTGTAACATGAAATAAGGACTTTGATAATAATAAATCGCAAGGCAAAGGCACATTAGAATGCTAAAAAATCTTGCCCATATTTTAGGAAAATTGGTTTGTCTGATGACTTCAATCATAAAAATATCAAACCGTTTATCAATTCAGTACAATAGACAGTTATTTTTCTTAATTCCTCTACGAAAATGTATAAATAGCTTTTAAAAACTACATGGAATGGTGTATTACATTATGTTATAGTATATTCTTGTCAGCATGTACATTCATTTTGTAATGAAAACAGATAAACGTTAGTTTAGTCTACATTGACAGACCCTGAAGTAAAGCTATATGAGACGTTTTGAACTGCAAAATGAGTTTGTTGACATTTTCGTGGTCATTTTAATCAATATTGTAACTTTAATTGTATTGAGTAAATTCCACTTTTCTGCGCAATTGCACGAAAAAGAACATGCTGTTTTTATCTATAATATTTTTAATAGAATCTAAATAGATTTGACACTCAGCATAACCTTTATTATGTCACGTCAAACTGATTGTACCTAGATTAATCTCCTAATCTACTGTTACTTTCTTATTCTATTTTCACAGAGGATATATCAAAGTAGCTAGTTGTAATTCGACATTGTTGCTTAAGCTTTAGACCCACGTATCATTTTGCATTTCTTGAGAGCCTTTGACTGTAAAGTTCACATGCAAGAATAGATCAGAGGATCCCTACCACAAAAGAGGAAAAATGAAAACACAATAACAAAGATAAGCATATGAATCTTTAAGTTTCAGAAACGATTATTTTTTTTTTATTTCAAAACATGAATTCTCAGATAGATTACCATATTAAATGTTTGATAGCGTGCCGTTTCGTTTATGAATTTTGATTGTGTTACAAACATTGTTATCTATTACAGTATTCGATAAATAATTTAAGAGGGATACCCTTAAATTTACAGCATTCCATTGCCTTCAATAATGATATGTTGAAAATCATAAACAGTTACCAAGTACATTTTGTCTTAATTTTATTGTTGTAGTACATTGTTTAGACGGAAAGATATTTGTAACAAATAAGCACTTCCTATCATCTATATAGTAAGAAACATACATTATACAGTATATCATCAGTTGAGTTTATGGTATGCTTTATAATGGCTCTAGAAACAGCATATTCTATGTACCTCCCGGTCATACATGTAGGATTTTCTAAAAATGGAAAATTCCTAATTATCATCTAATGCTGAATGTCTGTTGAAATAAAAATATATATGTAGAACTGTATTCTCTAAACAAAATGGCTCCCCTAAATATCATAATAAACACAGTTTACTTAAAGAAAAGCTATGTTTTTTTCAGCAAATACCTTTTCTGCAGCTAACCGAATGAACTTTTTTGCTGAATCATTCCAAATGGCTGGAACTGTAATGACCCACTTCACGTCGCTTTCACCGACTCCAGGAAATGCGTTCTTTAAGGCTTGCATAAAGTGATTCTTCAAGGCCAGAATTGCTAAACTGAACACAGTTAAAGCGTCAATGTTCTTTCCGTTTTCCGCCCTTATCATATAGTTCTCCGTGATTTCCTAAAACAAAGTTTAACTGAATCATATGTAGGTTATATGTTGATTGGGGTTCGCAATCTGATCTTTTGAACTATCAGTTATGTTACAAGACTAATTTGTGTCTATTGGAATAAAGTTATTTTCGAAATCGACTTGTCTTTGTTCACATTTTATTTTTACCTGACTTCAGTCGAAAATAAAATGAACTGATCTAGAATAAGGATGAACATTGTATACTAACCCAAAATCGGGAAATTTTGATTTTCTATAATAATTACAGTTACTTTTGAAAACGATATTAATCTTGGCACCGTATTTTAGGATATGTATTTTACAATACGGTGTAGATTGTTGTCATATAAGTACAACAAGACATTTGCTTATTACAAGTCCAGTGACTAATTGATAACAAAGAATATAATTCACCGTTTTAGACTTATCAATGGCTGTGTTATTTTCTAGTTTTATAACTGAAGAATGGTTTAAAATTTCCGAATATTGTGTCTTTAATCGAAGGTGTCTATCTACATTTAACATAGTCAAGAAAGCAAATATTGTTTTCAACAAAAAGGATCTTTCATGTTTATGAGGTTTGTGTAACGTAATCCAATCCGTACAACAAACACGTGAAAGATACACAGTTCAGATATAACTTTGTTGAAACCTTACACGGTATATTTTATATGCGAAAAAAGAATTGTTAACTTTAACTGTTTGTTATAACTTCAACTACTTTAACTACCTGTTTTCGATGAAGTGTCATTTTAAATTCCTTGAGGAAGTACCAGTTTGCATTCTCCCCATCCAGCAATAATGATTCATATTTCACTTTGGCCTCTTCTCCAAATGAGTGAAGATTCTTCTTTGAATCTAGTAGCAAACATGTAGGTGTCTTTGCATTCAGAAGTCCTATTCCATTACCTGACCAATTGTTAGTATATATTTTCAGAGGGTCTGTATTGTAGTCATGCTTGAAAGAAAAAGCGTATCCCGAATAGGTAGTACCAAAATCGATGGCTGCAACAACAATTTTGCTCGTGTCCGTTGTAAAAGAGATGGGTTGATACCAGCTGAAACGATTGAAAGAAGGTGCAATTGTTGCATTTTGTTTGTTTTACAAAGACTGTTTCAGTATCGTTTCGTGCCTTAAAACTATTTAATATGTGCTGCAAACGAGTTATTGAAAAAAAAGATCATAAGTCACTTTTTCAGTACGTCAAGTAAAATAATAAAATTCTTTCTTGTCTCTATACCTTTGAAATATTTTCATATAATTTATTCATATGACACAACTATCCAGTTAGAAACAGTCTAGATTGCTATATAAAACTCGTCTGCATTTTTTTTATTATTTTTTATTTGTCTTTATCAGTGAGATGAAGAAAATCTTTGACACAGGTTGAGATAGGCTGTTTGTTTAGTAACTGATTTTAAAACTAAACAAACAAAAAACAAGCATGTGTTGCTTTAGAAAACTTTACTCATACTGAGATAAACAGTGGTGTGTCTAAGACTTTGAACATGGCATTATGGAAATTTTATTCTATGAAATCGAAAATCTAAAATCTAAAAATTGTTTTATTATGGACGCTGATTTTCAAACCGACTGTTTACAAAATGTGTTTTTGTGTTACAATATAACTGGTGTGCTGAGGGCTGTATTGCAAGAAATAGCTGCTTTTTGAAAGATCAAAAGTGTGTTTAAAATGACATCTAAAATGCAACAATACAATCAATTAAACTTATTATGATTGGCTGTATGGCATGTTGTCACCTGTTGCAATTATTCCAAGAGTTTAAAACAATTTAAACCAGATGTTTCTGTAGAAAAACGCACGTCTCCTCCAGCGCATCATTGAAACAGAGAATTGTGAACTGGAGAATAGGAATGAGTGTGTTGGAAAACAAAGCTTGGTATAACAAGTAATATTGTTGCAGAAGAAGAGATATAACAAAACCGATACAGCAAAGCTTTTAATGTATAAAGTGACATATTTGTTGGAAATATTTTTGTAAGCACTTATTGAGATGGTACAGTGTAACGACTTACCAGACAGTGTTGATAACATGACACATTATTAACTGAAAGAACTTCAAATTTAAATGTAAGTGACCTTGACCTTTGTCGCAGTGATCTCAATGGAGAAAATAAAGTATCATATGAAGTTTGAAGGTTTTAGGTCAAAAGGTGCTCTACTTATCAAATGGAAACAGTGTGACAGATGAACAACTGGCACTGCAAAAGAAAGAGTTCCAAAGTCTGGCTAAAATGGCACTCGAGGTATTGATCAGAGAATTATTTTATATTTAAGTTAATGTGACCTTGTCCTTTGACCTACAGACACCCAAAATCATAGGCGTCTGTAACTCAATCATCTTATGAAGTTTGAAGACACAAGGTCAAATAGAATTCTAATTATTGAGCACAAACAAAGTTAAAGGTAATTTTGACCTTGACTTTTGATCAGCTGACCCCAAAATCAATAGGCTTCTTCTATTCAACAAGGGCAATCATACTATTAAGTTTAAAGACACTGGGTCTAAGAGAACTCTAGTAATTGAGCGGAAATCATTTTCTTATTTTAGGCTTCTATGACCTTGACCTCTGACCAGCTGACCTAAAAATAATAGCTTCTTTTACTCAACAAGAACAATCATCCTTTGAAGTTTGAAGACTCTTGGTCAAACGAAACTCAAGTTATTGAGCGGAAATTAATTTCAAGTTAAAGATCACTGTGACCTTGACTTTTGACCGGCTGACGACTCTAGAATCGATACACCTTTTCTACTCATTAATCACAATCACCCTAAGAAGTTTAAAGGCCCTGGGTCAAGAAAAAAATTATTGACAAGTAACCATTTCCAAGTTAAAGATCATTGTGACTTTGACCTTTTACTCCCTGACACCAAAATCAAAAAGCTTCTTTTACTCTTTAAGTACAATCATCCTGTGAAATCTGAAGACTCTGGTTTAAATAGAACTCAAGTTTTTGAGTGAAACCAATTTCAAGTTAAAGAATACTCTGGCCTTAACCTTTCACCGGCTGACCATAAAATCAACAGGCGACTTTTACTCATTATGGACAATAATCCTGTGAAGTTTGAAGACTCTGAGTCAAACAGAACTCAAGTTTTTGAGCGGAAACCATTTTCAACGATCACTGTGACCTTTACCTTTGACCCACTGACCTCAAAAACAATAGCTTCTTCAAATCAACAAGGACAATCATCCTAAGAAGTATGAAGACTCTGGGTCAAATAGAACTCGTTATTGAGTGGAAACCAATTTCAAGTTAAAGACCAATGTGACCTTGACCTTTGTCCGGCTGACCCTAACATCAATAGGCTTCTTTTTTACTATTAAGGACAATTATCCTTTGAAGTTTGAAGGCTCTTGGTCAAATAAAACTCAAGTTATTGAGCGAAAACTAGGTTAAAGATCACTGTGACCTTGACCTTTGACCGGCTGACCCCAAAACCTAAAGTCTTCCATACCTTAATCAGGACAGTCATTTTATGAAGTTTGAAGACACTAGGTTAAACAGAACTGTAGTTATTGAGCGGAAACTGTTTTCTAATTCAAGGTCATATCCGATAGACAATAAGTTTCTGTAACTCAATAAGTGCAATCACCCTGTGAAGGTTCAAGACTCTAGGTCAAAGGTACTCTAGTTATCTGACAGAAACTGTGACGGACGGATAACCGGACAGACGGAATGACAGACGGGCAAAACAATTCTGAAGTTTTTTTTTTAACAGTGATATGAGCTGGTGACTTAAAATTTAATCAACATCAGAATTTTCCAAAGTAATCATTACACATCTTCTTTCATGTAATTAGGTTTACTTATAACTTTTTTGACAAGGTATACCATAGACCTTTGACAGTGACCTGGTTTTTGAGACCGCATAATCCAGATCCAAACTTATGCATGTACTTACAATCATCGCGAACTTTTTTGTCATCAAGGTCTCTGAAAATCAGTTTAAACTTGTGTTACCCAGAGTATTCACAAGACTCACCTGATAATTTTTTTCACCCCCATGCCCCAGTTTCAAATTCATCTGAAACAATCTATTTCCTCTGATATTTAATGATGACCTAGTTCTTAATTCCACATGATCCAGTTTCATCATCTCCCAATACATGATGAAGACAATCTTTCTAAGCAAATTTATATGATATTTAGTAAGCAATGTGACCTCTGGCGTGTCCAAAAGATATTCATTTAATAGTAATCTATATTTTTTCTTTCCACAAAATTCGGTTCCAAGATCGTTAAAAACATCAATACAATCGTTCTTAGCAAGTTACATGGGAAGTGGTTAAAATGTGACCTCTAGTATATTCATAAACTTTTTCGTTGATATTAAATGGAGAGCTTATTTTTGACACTATATTATCCGACTGAAAATTCATAATTCAGATTATATATGCAATTTTTCTGCAAATTCTGTGATGGTGAAAATGTATCAAATAGAGTGCAAACAAGGGTTTTTCCCCGATCTCACCTGTTGATCTAGCTTTTAAACCCACATGATGTCGTTTAAAACTCACATAAGAGATAACTTTTCTATACACTCTTCTTAGCAGGATTTTATAAAGATCAATCACACCAACGATCTTAATAAGAATCCTTACAGATGTTTTGTACGCACATCACAGGACGCACGCAAGTTTTACGCGCCGACCGCAAAATCTCAAACTGACACCTTGTGTTCAGGTGAGATACAAAAGAAGTTTTAAAAACACACCGTTAAGACTTAGGCGGATAACATGATACTTAATTGTTCCATTTAATGTCTGGCATGTAGCTATACATGGAGGATAAACCTTTCATCTTTTCTAATATAACTAAGTCAATTTTATGATGAAATTAATTAAATGGAGGATGACACTGCATCTAAACTTTAAATAGAATCTTATTCCGGCCACTTTTATTAAGTTAACACGTAATTCAAGGCAATGTTATGAGTGGTCTAGTTCTCTCCTTACTATTCAGCGTAGTAGAAGGGGCAGGTAATCCAGATTAATTAATGAGGTATTTTGACATTTTTCACATAGTTACGTACCCTGAAGGTTGCCCAGTTGCTCCTAGTACTTCGTAATTTCCCTCTTCTTTTTCCTCATCTTTTTCCTGCTTACATTCTTTCTTTTTCCCAAAAAGCCTCTTCATTTCTCATGCGATTACCACTGATTCCGTTCTGTTTAACTCGTGTGCAGTACAACCCTTTCTCAAGAATACAAAGTATTAAAATTAAAAACATCCAAAAAATAAAATACAGAAAGTCAGTAAAATGCCAAAATGATCAAAGTGTTAATCACTTAAAAACTGAAATATATCCAGACAGTTGCGGAAGTTAGCAGAAGAATCGTGGAATAGCTTATTCAGGTAAAAACACATATTCTCTCATAAAACTGGCACAGTAACGATATCACTAATGTATATAAGGTTGGTTTCAGCTGTTATCTTTTCGGCGTCCTAAAAATTGTAAAATTATCTCGAATCCTTTCTGTTATCCGGTTTTTTAACTTTTTGCTTACTTACATTTCCTGAATTACATTTTTAAATATTTTGGTATTCGCTATAGCATTTTCTACTTCACTAAGTGTTCTTCATGACTTCCTATTTCACGATTTATATATAAATAGATTAAATATTTGGTTTGAAAACGGAAGATGAAATTTATGTCTTGCCAGGGTGAGCACACACGACCTATCATTTGTAAATAGGAAACATGGCTAGAATGGGTTATTTAGGGAAATTGTTGTGTTGTCATTACCGTACTAGTATCATAGCGCTGAATGGGCGGTGTGTTCATACTTGAAATGTAGGTAGGTGAGATTATATAATAAAGATAATTACAAAGTATATAGATAAACGCATACAACAGTTAAACCTTCAACCTGGAATGAAAAGTATTCTGTTTAACTTGTCCATTACCTTATTAGTGTTAATAAATATGTGGGCCGTTTTGAAAATTGACCCGTTTTTAAATGAGTGGTCTCGCGAGACCCAACTTATTTGTCACTATTGGTAATATATTGTTTATTGATGCGTGCCTGCATAACTCAAAACAACTATTCTAGACACTTTTCTAAAGAGTGCATGCACAAGATACTTGTTCGGATTGCTTTTTATTCTTAATTTTACCTGTCTTCAAACATTATCTGCTTCGTATTCATTGTAACTGCTTTCGTATTTATGTACTATTTTCTTCTGAGTTGGCGCCCCATCCCCAAGTCAGTCCAGAAGTCATTCTGCATATGACGTTGGCCCATGTTGATCCGAAACCGCCCAAAATCTTGCTGGGTCAATTTTGGTTGAATACGTCGATATATATATATATATATATATATATATATATATATATATATATATAAGGTCACAAAGCGTGACTGTGCTCACTTCTCTCGCAGAAAACAGTTAAACTTTGATTATGCAATATATAAAGGGAAATTGAACATTTTTTGAGACAAAGGTTGCCAATTAATTGTCTGGACACAGAAAACAACAGCTGAAGGAGATGGAGGGTATGTTTCTCAAAATTACAGCCAACTCTAAAAGCAATCTTTCCAGTAAGTTTGTCTCTTCGTCTTTGAGAACAATGAAATTTCGAGGAAAAAGCAACTAGGAGCAGTTCAAGGCTAACGTAGATGTTCTGAACAATTTACTTGCTGCATAAATTTTTCTTTCTTCCAAAAAACAAAAATTAAGTTGAATATTTCCGACAGTACTTTTTTTGTACACAATATGGTATTATTACTTGTAGTTTGCACGTGGGTTGTGCATGAGTCATACTGTTTATTTAGTATTACGGGCCAGCTGTAATGTTTATTTCAATAGTTGTGTTTACAGTGATGAAATATGTTTGGTGGTTGAAGCAAATTTTAGATGGGTTACTGAAAGTTTGGGTATTTTTCGAAATTGTTAGATATAAAACCTCAGCTGAAGAAGGAAGTTTTCCATTGGTTAAGTGTTGCTTTTATGAAGTTTTGGGGCAGAATTCGTAATTGTTAGTTTAATTGCCTCTGATAATAACGTTAATACAGCCGTAAATTAAACATCAAAATGGTTTGACGGGAAAGCTTGAAGGGTGCTCAGGAATGCCGTGCTGTAATTCATATAATACGATAATTAGTTATATGTATATTGATCGTAACACTGAAAATAGTATTAACAATGTTGACAAATAAATTATACCGGAAGTACTAGCTAAGTCCAATTGCGGTAGACCAATTTTTGAAACAGTAGGTAAACACCGTGTCCAATCGTTACAATTGGAAGGAGGATTTGTAACGCATCCGCAGTCGTGTATTTCAGGGATTTAGGAAGGGTAGATGTAAATATTTTCCTCATTATTTCTTCATTTTTTCTGTCTGGTTTTTGTTTAATGGTCTAAGATGACCTTCAATCAATGTAGATTCTTGCTCCAAAACTGTTTTGTCTCAGAACTTTGCCATTTTCAAGATCATTCAGGAAAACCTAGAGTTAGAAAGAAAAAAAGCTTGATTTTAGCACGATGTTTTGAAGATTTCTTGACATAAACGTATCAAACAACTTTATATTTTGTTTGGTTTACAAGAATTTCATAGTAAAAATTGATTTTAATTTAAACTTTATCCCTGCGTTTCCAATTAAATACTGATATAATCGTTTTTGCTAACGAAACACATGTAACGTAGGCGCAGTTATTTTTGTGACGCACGCGGAGCAAGGATTCAATAACTTTCAAGTACCTTTTCTCACCGTATTTGACCAAATAACAAATAACTAGATGTATTTAATATTTTTATTCTTACTATGAAATTCTTGTAAACCAAAAAAAATATAAAGTCCTCATACGTTTATGTCAAGAAATCTTCAAAATATCGTGCTAAAATCAAGCGTTTTTCTTTCTAACGCTAGGTTTTCCTGAATGATCTTGAAAATGGCAAAGTTCTGAGACAAAACAGTTTTGGAGCAAGAATCTACATTGATAAAAGGTCCTTCACCCCTTCGTAATCCCTGAAATACACGACTGCAGATGCGTTACAAATCCTCCTCCCAATTGTAACGATTGGACACGGTGATAATGCTTTACAATCAAACAGGATGACTAGAGCCAATTCTCGGCTTTACACATCCGGGTACTTTTTAAAGGTAGTATATCCGTACTTGGGTGTAACTCGGATTTTATCGTTGAGCTATATATAACTTCAAGATTAAAAATTACAAAAACTAGAACATATAACAAAAGAAACTGTCTTAATTTCCAAGACCTATGGCCTGATAAGTGCATTTGTAACGATTCTAATTTATCAAAGTTGTTAGGTTTCATAACAAACGACTTTAAAGTCAAATAGGCTCTAACGATAAAGTCCGAGTAACGATCCACAACCGAATGCTTAAATTAGTTAGTTACTGTTATCTGATTGGTTATTGGCTAGAATGACGTCATGCTTAAGCCGACAATCTGCTTCCTTAAAAAGCTTTCTTTATTTACATTTGATTGTATTAAAAATCTTCATCAAATTTATCTTTAACACTCCTTGAAGAGCCACCGGGGTCCAGGGGTAGAGCACAGGGCTCCGGATCCGGAGGTCGCGGGTTCGAATCCCGTCAGAGGCGAGATTCTCTCACGATCTTCACATTCCTCACCTCGGCGCGAATACTAGTATGGAACCCAGGAAGCAGTCATCGAACGTCGTGATTCTAAGTTGTAAGAACTTGTATCGCAATCGATGTAAAATAAATGAGTCTAAACTAAGTCTAAACATTGTACCTTTTAAATTTGATTTCACAAAAATCTTGTTTTTGTGATGCATTACGCGGATGCACAAGCAAAGATAACATATTTTAATAGTTTGGAGCAAGCAGAGTATAAGTATTACCATACATAAAACTCAACAGAGCATTCACGATTCAAACTGCAGATTACTATATTGCTGTATTCAGTTTTAATGAGCTGTGAATTCTCACATTCAATGTCTGCTATTTTTGGGTGAATCAACAAACAACCTGGCACATCCATAATAAGAATACCTGCAAGTTGACAAACAAATTGCTTAATCATTTCACGCAGGTATTTCATGTTTGTTTAATTTAAAACCGCAGGTTGTTAGCAACTTTATGATTTTTGACATAATACATGCGTACATGCGCTGAAAATACCTATTTAATATTTTTGGGAAACCCCGGATATATACAACTCGCTGATTATTTTAAGGGCATTCATGGGAGATTTTCATTTGTCATTAGGGAGAAAAAGTAACGTGATGCTCGTTTGGGAGAGGTGCAGCTCGAGAGAGGTGAAAATACCCAGATTTCCAATGCGGGGGGGGGGGGGGGGCGGGAATCAAAATATAGTTTTAAAGAGGATGCCGTTCGTGGGAGGTGACGTTATGGGAGGGTTGACTTCGACTATTAAACAAAAACCAGACAGAAAAAATGAAGAAATAATGAGGAAAATATTTACATCACCCCTTCCTAAATCCCTGAAATACACGACTGCGGATGCGTTACAAATCCTCCTTTCAATTGTAACGATTGGACGTGGTGGTAAAGATGCACCAGAATCCCTCTCCATTAAGTTGAGGGTATTTCAAATTCAGAATTAAGAGATTTTCCGAATGTGTTTGTTTACAGTACCAGTAACCATGTCATGTCGCCAGTCGTTAAACAAAGAAATTGAAAGGGAGTATATCGGAAATATTGTCAAATAAGGTCAATTAAAAGTTAGCATTTTAAGTTATTCCTGACCGAGCGTTTTAAGTAATAATAGATCTACAAGAGAGAACAAAGATTATTTTAGAGAAATAATGTCTTTACTTTAAAAGGGGTAATTTCAGAGGTTAGAGACATTCCATATGTTGTAAATCATTTAAAGGTGGCCTACCCGATTTTACGTTAGCCACCACCTAGGATAGTGTTGGTATGTAGACATATAAATTCCTATCTTCATTTATCTAAAGTAAAATTTGAGGGTGTCAAGGTTGCGAAACAAATATTTACGGAACATAATTTGCTCTTTACATTTGACTTAAAGAGTGATTATCACAGTGTAGAAATATTTAAAGATCAAGTTAGCGAAACATTTTTTTTCATAAAGTGCATGCGCAAAATACTTGTTCGGTTTGCTCTCAGTTTTCATTTAACCTGACTTCGAACGTTATCTTTTCGTATTCTGACTTCCTTCGTATTTGTGTACTATTTCCTTCAGAGTTAGCAACCCCTTCCCCAAGTCAACCCAGGAGTCAAATGACGATGGCCGGTGTCGTTCCGTCACTGAACATAATTTGCTCTTTATATATATATTACTCAACTTTTGCTAAGCACTAAATATTTTAGTGTGAATATTTTGGCAATGATTTGATAACTGTCCTACAAATTATTATACGCCCGCTTCGAAGAAGTGGGGGGTATACTGTTTTACCCTTGTCCGTGTGTCCGTCCGTCCGTAACAAATTTCTGTTGCAGTTTTCTCAGCAACTATAACATGCAGAAGCCTCATATTTCACATATTGCTATACCCTATAGTCCCATATGGTGTAAAGCGAGTTTATGCTCCTTGCTCATCTACTTCCTGTTTACCGAATATTTTTAGATTTTGTCACTATATAGGTGCATTACATCAACCAAATGACATCTTTATTTTCCGTCGCAGTTTTCTAAGCAACTACAGCATGCAGCCGCCTGATATTTTGCATATTGCTTTATCCTATAGTCCCATATGGTGTAAAGCGATTTTATGCTCCTTGCTCATCTACTTCCTGTTTACCGAATACTTAGATTTTTACACATAGTTGACATACATTCACAATTTCCGTCACAGTTTTCTCAGCAACTATAAGATGCAGCAGCCTGATATTTTGCATATTGCTTTATCCTATAGTCCCATATGGTGTAAAGCGATGTTATGCTTCTTGCTTATCTACTTCCTGTTTACTGAATACTTAGATTTTTACACATAGTTGACATACATTCACAATTTCCGTCACAGTTTTCTCAGCAACTATAAGATGCAGCAGCCTGATATTTTGCATATTGCTTTATCCTATATTCTCATATGGTATAAAGCGATTATATGCTCCTTGCTCATCTACTTCCTGTTTACCGAATACTTAGAAGTCACCAACACACAGGAAAGGAAGTTCACTTGATCGTGTTTTTGTGAATAAAGACGTCGATGAATCAGAAATCACAGATGTAATACCTGTTCATTATTCTGACCATTTTATATCCATCTAGCTGTGCCTTGAATGAAGTTGTATTAAGTTCAGGTAAATACTTGGGAAAATTTGACATTCTTTATACATATGACAAATGCAAATTACATTATGAAAGTCAAATTTCTGATAGCGGGGGTATCACTAGTGAGCATTAGCTCACAAATTTACTTGTTTTTAATGTCAATTTCATGTTTAATCAATTTGATTGAAGGACACATTTTCTACTGCTCTTGCATTATTTATGTGCCTAAGATCAGTGAGAACCCATATATTTATTTTTTTTGGACACGCAACTTGTTTTCTAAATTTTTACAACCCCAATTATATTTACAAGTTTAGACTCAGAAGCGTTTGTGTGACCACTGTTTGGCAACACTTTCTCTTGCTCACTATGAGGTTTCTGAAAGTCCTAACGTGAATGGCGACCAATTCTTGCACCAACATGGCCTCCAGCTCCTGTATGCTTCCAGGTTGCACCTGGCGAGCTAATATCCGTACCTGCAGCTCATTCCACAAGTGATCAGAGGGATTTAGGTCGGGTGATTAAGCTGGCCAGTCAAAGCGCCCAATACCCTCGTTCTGCAGGTAGTGCTGGACTACCCGGGTCCTTTGGAGAAGCGCATTATCGTCCATTAAAATGAACTGATCGCCCACTGTACCGGCATACAGCCTAACCTTGGTGTCAAACTTCCTATCGATGTACCGCAGACCCGTCAATGTAATCTATTTACAGAGCTTTACATCAGTTATTACATTCCAAAGCATGCATTGCAATCTTTGCGTGTTAATTAAATAAAAATAACAATATTTACATTGAATACAAAATATGCAAAAAAGTGCGCCAAACGTTATTACAACGTAATATACGCCACATTAGTAAAATGACGTCATGAGCTATCTTGAGTGGCAATTCTGTGTATAAATGCTTAATTTAATAGCGTGTTTGGCGCAACATTGTTCTTAGTTGTGATTTCAAAGAGTATGAGTCTAAAAAGTTGTTATTGATGCAGCTGTAACTGTGATGCTAAACTAAAGAAAAAACGGAAACCGCATTATTAGCCAAATTCCCTTGCTTTCGCCAGTGGGGTGTAAATTGTAACGGCAAGGAACCGAATATATAGTTCAAAATTCTTTCGTGATTAGAATCGAAATAATAAATACGTTTCTTTATTTTATCGGTAATATGGGTCGTGAATATTGTATTCACCGATAAAATATAGGAACTTATTTATTATTTCTTAAATAGGAGTCATGGATAGAAAAATTATTCTCGTGACAACGTAAAGAGAAAATTGTTGTGTTGTCGTTAAGGTAATAGTATCAAAACACTAAAAGCGCTGAATGGGCGATGTGTTAATAATTGCAATGTAGGTAGGCGATCCTGTATTTCATTGAATTCCGCCTTGTAAAATTAGATAACCTCTGTAATTCGTATACGCAAGCGTTTATTATATATTAAAGATCATATCAAAGTACATAAAAAACGCATACAACAGTTAAACGTTCAACCTGGAACGAAAAGTATTCTCCTAAACGTGTCGATTACATGATTAGTATTAAAATATATGTGGGCCGTTTTGACTCGGGAGCGTTTGTAAATTGACCCGTTTCCAAATAAGTGGTCTCGCAATGTCTCAAGACCCAGCAGATTAGTCACTATTGTTAATGTATTGTATATATAAATGCGCGCCTGCATACAAAAAAAAAAACTCCTATTATTCACACTTCTAAAGAGTTTATCCACAAGATGATTGTTCGGTTAGCTCTTATTCTTAATTTAAACTATCTTCAAATATCATCTGCTCCGTGTTCATTGTTAAGAACGATGCCCTGTATTCATCCTACAGCGCCGAAAAAAACTGGTTCGGTCAATTTTGGCTGCATGCATCGGTATATATAAAAGGTGCTCACTTCTCTCGCAGAGAACAGTAACTATGAAACTTTGATTCTGCTATATATCTATTGTTATAGCATATTAACAAACGTCCATATATGTGAAGATAAACAGTCACTGAACAATTATAAATGCTAAATTACCAACTATAAACTCGACTTTATGATAAAATCAACAATAACTATAACGTTTCTGTCTTACCTTAACTCTTATGATTCGCGGAAACCATTAATTTTAATTACGTTGACATCCATAACTAAACCTAACTAGAACTGCAAGCTAATTTACCTCGTTTAAACTGTGTTATGGAAGTTGAAATATATTATGTATAACCTCTAAACACTAGTACGTGACACACTATTGTGGATTCCTTCATGAAACATTTTTTGTTTACTCTCCCAAAGAACTTCCCAGCGGAAATGAGTTCCTTTCCTGAACCAAACGATGAAAAATAAACAAAAAGCTTTTAACTACAGAAAGTAACCAGTAAACACCATTTATCTGATGTGTTCATAACATTGCCTCTTATATTATTATTCATCATAAAACTGTCGCAAACTACAAGCAACGGATTTCAACGGCGTTTGATTTAGGCGGCGTATGCAGACTGTGAGTTATTTGGAGAATCGACAACTGCGATTGGCTAGCGGAATCCGCTGTGTATTTTCATTGGCCGATACCTATTTCAAATGTTTTGGGCTGGTACTTTTTACCCGCTGTTATTATGACGCCATAGACTATATATTTAGTAGCGAACAGTTAATGCCAGCTTCCCATCCGCTGAGCGGATAACTTTATAATGCGACCTTATAAGTAGATTCCGCTGAAGAACAGTTAATCCTTTGGTAAACATTATATTATGTTAGATTCCGCTGATGAAATGAACTTATTTAAAATCCGCTGAGTCTTTGATTGTAATTCCGCTGGAGTGAATTCCGCCGAACTTAATTCCGCTGAATTGAAATGAACTGAGTTGTACTGTAATTTTGGACATACAGACCCCACCTTGTGTCAGAAACAGAAAACAGTTATAGATAGATAGATAGATTTATTCGCATATATACATCTGTACAATAACATTTATACAACAAATCTACTTTACTCAAACAATACAGCACATGTGAGATATCTACAAACAAAAATATCACATTGTTTTTCACATTCATTTAATTAATATTTATCACAGGTATTGTTATGTTATCACACAATAGCACTTTTCAGATTTATAAAATTCATATTATATCACAGACATTATCGGGCACACATGATTATGACATATTTTGTTTATTATACCATAAAATGGCTGATTAAATAATGCTGAGAAGAAGAAACACTGACACTAATGACAGTTGGATGTATATATGCAGGATAGCCCATTAAAGTCATAGACTTATTTCCAATGGGGTCCTAAACACTAAAAAATAAAAAAAAATGAAAAATGTTCTTAAAAAGTTACCATAAAAAAAGTTTCTAGAAGTACAAAATAGAAAGGAGTGATCTACTGTCCGCAGAAAATTAGTTAATACTTATTCAGAAAAAACGTTTTTACTTCCTTCTTAAAAGATACATAGTTTTTGGTCTCCTTAATTGAACCTGGTAAGGAATTCCAAGTGTCTGTACAGTTATAGTAAAAAGTATCAACATCCATTTTATTATGAACTTTATGAACATAGAAATTACTGGAACTATTCCTTGTATTATAGCTATGAATAGTGGATAACTTTTGAAAATTTTCATGTAGATAGGTAGGACGTTTATCATAAAATATTTTGTGAGCATGGTTCTATCCCAGCTGCTTAACTCTATCACCTACTCTTAACATACCAAGTTTTGCAAAATCTTCATCCCTGAATGTTGTTCTTGGGGAATAATCATGAATAAATCTTACAACCTTATTCTGACATGTTTGAAGTCTATTTTTTAACCCGTTAGACAAGCCATAATACCATGAAGAGCAAGAATAATCAAAAATGCATTGCACCAATGAATTTACTTAAGTCTTGCGTAAATTTAAGTCAAGAACATTTTTCTGCCTATATAAAAATTTAAGCCTGGAGTTAACTTTTTTAACTACTTCATTTGCAGTGGACCCACCAGATAAATCATTATCAATAACTTGACCTAAATATTTTACACTTTTTTGGGAATGAATTACATTGCCGTTACAAGTCACAGTAAAAGACTTAACTTTCTTTAATTTTCTTTTAGTTGCAAACAGGATACATTCAGTTTTACCTAAGTGAAGAGAAAGTTTATTGTCGATGAGCCATTTGTTGCAAGACTGCAGCTCTAGTCCTAACCTACTAGCAATAAGATCTAAATTTTTATGGGAAAAAATGATTGCACTATCATCTGCATACAGTAGAAGTTTACAATCTTTACTGATACTAATCGGCATGTCATTTACGTAACACAAAAATAGAAGGGGGCCAAGAATACTTCCTTGCGGCACACCACATGTTACTGGTTGCGTATCCGAAACAGTTTCATTGACATGTACTATTTGTGTTCGGCCAGACAAATAAGAGCTAAACCACTCTACCGACCCCACTCCCATAATTTGTAGTTTTTTACACAGTATATTGTGGTCAACTGTGTCAAACGCTTTTTGAAGGTCCAACATGATCATCCCAGTGTATAATCCTTTTGATGACTGTTGACGAATATAGTCTGTTAAATGGATGAGATAGGAGTCAGTTGAATAGCTTGCTCGAAAGCCTGACTGATGTTCATAAAGAAGGTTATTGGATATTAGAAATTTTTCTAATTGAACGTAAACTGCTCTCTCTAAGATCTTTGAAACTATACACAAAATACTAACAGGGCGGTAATTACCAACTTCTGATGTTACACCTTTTTTAAATAAAGGCTTTACCCTTGCAGACTTAAGTTCTGTAAGCACTTCATTATTCACTATAGACATGTTAATTATATAAGTAATCGGAATCTTTAAAAATGATGCCGAATCCTTTAAACATTTCGGTGGAATATTATCTAAACCAGTACTTTTTGACGGATTCAAAGAACTCAATTGTTTAAAAACAAAATCCTCACTTACTGTTCTTAGTGAAAAAGACTTAGAAGTTGGATTTTTATTCATATAATTAATACTGTTTAAAAATAGCAGATCCTGTATCAAAAATTCCTGAAGGTATTGGTAGCTTAGAAACTAATTTGGCTGCTACATTAGTAAAAAAGTATTAAAATGACAAGCCATTTTTTCTGCATCAAAACATAAGTCATTCTCTATCTTTAAAACTACATTTGGACAGCTTTTAGTTTTATAACTATAGCCTAAGTTTTTCAAAGTTTGCCACAGGTTTTTAGGACTATTTTTATTTTCCTCTAAATTACAGGAAATATAATCCGCCTTAGCTTGCTTTACAGATACTTGAACTTTGTTTACAGATAATTCAAAAAACAAAACAAATAAAACAAGTTATATTCATTTTATTGGTTATCAAAAAAAACAAAAAACAAAAAAAAAACGGTTTAAGTTAAAAACCGTGTTTTCGTACATATTCCGTTCTGTCCATTTCGTATATCAAAGTTTGGCAATATTCTGCTTCTCGACCCGGCCCCTTCCTGACAGTTTGGTGTCAGAAATGGGATTTCTTACATTCTTTTGTTACAGATCCGCCGATGGACAATTATAACGCAATTTCCACTGTAAAAGAAAACTAACGGGATATATAACTATGCATAGATTAACTTTTTTAACAGAATAAATGAATAGTAACATTGTCTCAAATACATAAGCGTTTTGTTTCTTTTTCTGTTCCATTTTTATTAAGAAAGTCAGCCTTAATTTTTCCTTTGGCCACGGAAAGCTCCCTGCAGGACTAGTTAGGCCTTGTTTTTATTTGAAATCAAAGGTAATTATCAGACATGGATGAAAATTCAGACCCAGAAATTGAGTTTAACCCAGGTCGCGGTGATCATCTAGAGTTACATCAATCTCCGCGACATATTGAAGGTCAGCAAGATCAAAGACAATATGACCGACGTACAAAGGACGCACATACCCATACGCACATGTTGTTATTGGACGCCGAGACCGTCAATAGTAATTAAACCAGATTCCTTTATGGGAGATGAAGATTAGGAACAATATCTCTCTCATTTTGAGGACTGTGCCGAGTTAGGGCAATGGACTGATAAAGTAATGTTATTGACATTAGCTACTCGTCTTAAAGGTCAAGCTAGAGTTTTCTAAACCAGTCTGCCTGCTTTTGACAAATGCAACTACGGCAGTCTAGAAGGGTCGCTTGAGCAAAGATTTGGTAGCTACCGTCAACAAGCTAGATGGGTATCTAAGTTTCAGTCCCGCAGTAAATTGTATGACGAGTCAATTGCCACATTTGGTGATGATCTCCGTCTTCTAGCTAGAAAGGCATATCGAAATCTTGAACCGGAAGCACAAAAAATGCTTGCTTTACAGGAATTTTACAAAGCTTTTTCTGTGGAAATGCGCTGTAGAGTAATGGACAGAAAATGTAAGACCATAAGTAACGCAGTTGAGGTAGTTGAAAGGTATGAAGAGCTCTTGGGGGATGTACATGCTAACAGTAGGTGTAGAGATGTTGTGAGACAAGCTATTGATAACACTAATAATTTCAGTAGGCAAGGTAATAACTTGGGAAGAGAAAGAAACACTAGAAATGAAGATGAAATACAAAATACTCTAAAAGCGATACAATTTAGGCTAGATAGAATCGAAAGGTCTCACAGGAGAACACCACAGAATTGGGTAAGAACCTGTTTCATTTGCCACTCACAAGACCATCTGTACAGAAACTGCCCACAAAAGCGTTTGAGGGAAGAGAGGCTACAGAATCAAAGGTAGTCGGAAAACGGAAGTCCGTCTCCTCTGTTGGTCGAGAGGGGGCGCGTGATGACGATATTAGACCTATTGGAACTAGTTCAAGTGTGACGAAAACATTAAGTGACTCTGTTTCTGAGGTTAAATAATTTTCAAATAAGAATGATAAATCTGAAATACTACTAGAAGATTACAGTAGGATAGGTCAAGTTGAAAGTACTAGAACTAAGTTTGACAATGGTCTCTATGTTTTGGGGAAAATTAATGATAAGGCGGTATCATTCTTAATAGAAAGTTGTAGTACAGCTTGTTTAGTATCCCAGAAAACTTTTGACCAAATTAGCAAAAAATGTCTAACTGAAAGGAATCTTAAAATTCAAAATGTGAATGGGTCAAACATTCAAGTATTTGGGCGCGAAAATTTTGAAATTACACTAGGTCAGGTAGAAATACAACATCCCGTTGTTGTTTGTGACATCGACGTCGACGGTATACTTGGACAAGACTTTATTCTTAAGTATGTACGATCCTGGGATATGGACACTTTAAAACTTAAAATGCGCACTGGAGAATGCATTCAGTGTTTTAGTCAGGGAGAAGCAGTTAGGGTATGTAGAGTAACGGTAAAAAAAAAGTCGAACTACCACCGCAGTCTTATAAATTTGTCAAGGTATCCATACCAGGGGCTGATCAATTGACACGATCGGGTTACATTGAAAACAAAATAGGTTCTGATTTGCAGGACCAGGCTGTTGATATCATTGAAGGCATTGTTGATCCTAAGGATGATGACGTCGGTGTGAGGGTTTTTTGAATTCAAGAGATATTCCAAAAGTTCTCCAACCCGGAAAAGAGTTTGTAAGTCATCCTACGAAGAAACTGATTGTGAAGAGCATTACTGTGCTCAAGTGCAAGAAGAATCTGATACCTCTGATAAAGATCCGCAGTTAGCTGAACATTTACCAGAACTGTTAGAAAAAAGTTCTGAACATTTTAATTCTGATCAAAAACGAAACCTTGCATTAATGTTGAAAAAGTATCAAAGTATATTTGTTTCCTCGACGGACGACTTGGGCTGTACAGATCGCGTTACACTTAAAATAAACACTGGCAATGCTCCACCAATTAGGCAACCAGTAAGACGGCAACCTTTTGCAAAAAGGCAGAGTAAGAAGGATGAGGTCGAAAGAATGCTTGCTAAAGGCGTAATTGAACCATCAAATAGTCCTTGGTCTTTACCGATTGTACTGGTTACGAAAATGGATGGATCCACTAGGTTCTGTGTGGATTACAGAAAATTAAATGAAGTAACTGTGAAAGACGCCTATCCAATACCAAGGGTAGATGACTGCTTAGATGCCCTTGCAGGTGCTAAATGGTTTAATGCAATGGATCTCTGCTCTGGATTTTGGCAGGTTGCCATGGATCCAGATGATAAATTGAAAACAGCTTTCGCTACGGTCAACGGTTTATACCACTTCAAGTTCATGCCCTTTGGGTTGGTTAATGCGCCCTCTACATTCCAGCAACTTCTGGAAGATGTCTTCCGAGGTCTGCAATGGGTCGAGTCCCTGTTATACATGGACGATATTATCACACCTTGTCGATCCGTCGAAGAAAGCCTAACTAGGCTAGAAAACGTCTATTCGCGGATTCAAGATTCAAACCTGAAACTGAAAACTTCTCAATGTCATTTCTTCCAAAAGTCGACATCATTCCTGGGTCATACGATTTCTGAAGAAGATATTCGCATTGATGATTCAAAGATAGAAGCAGTCAAAAATTGGCCGATACTTACTAAATGAAAAAGTCATGAGCTTTTTGGGACTAGCTTCTTACTACAGAAAATTTGTCAACACTCTAGAGACTGTGAAATCGCCTAGAAGTAAAAGCTGGAGTGTGGTATCGTCAGTTTACAAACGACTCAAATTGTATCAGGCCGCAGTTGATTGTACCAAAGAAAAAGCAAAGAGACGTTTTGTATTATCACCATTACATACCGACTTCGGGACATCTCGGCTACGACAAGACCTTAGAACGTATTCAGACATCATTTTATTGGCCAGGTATGACTTATTGCAAACATTGTGACATTTGTACAGCATAGAATTTAAGTAGATCTAAAAAAAAGCTCCCCTTGGAAAGTATATATTAGGTGAACCAATGGAGAGGGTCGAAATGGACATATTAGGGCCACGTCCACTTTCTAAGAAAGGCAATAAATATGTTCTGGTAATAAGTGATCTTTTTACTAAATGGTCGGAGTCCGTAGCTTTGCAAGATCAAGAAGCTAAAACCGTCGCAGATGCATTTGTAAACAATTTCATATGTAGGTTTGGAGTTCCACTTCAGTTGTTTACCGACCAAGGTAGAAACGTCGAATCGCGTTTACTAGCCGAAATTTGTGTTATTTTTGGTATTGAGAAAACGCACACAACAAGTATGCGTCCCCACACCAACGGTTTTGTTGAACGTTATATAAAAACTCTCACCTCTATGCTTTCAGCATATTGCCAAAATAATCAGTCTGAATGGGATACTTTTCTTCCACTCGTTATGCTAGCATATCGCAGCACTCCTCAAAGTACAACAAATGTTTCGCCTAATAGAATGGTCTTCGGTAGAGAAATTATTTTACCTATGAATGCCGTTGTTGGTCATCCGAAAACTGAGAGATTTACGAATCGTACGAAGAATATACTGACTTACTCAGAGATAAGATGGAACAGGCTCATGAAATCGCGCGTCTTAACATCGGAAAAGCAGCGGTGTATCAAAAGAAACATTACGATACAAATTCGAAGCTAAGGAATATGTAAAGATCAGCTAGTTTGGTTACACAATCCAAAAAAGGAATATGTTCAAAATTAGTTCACAAATGGAAAGGTCCGTTCCTTGTGACTAAAGTTTTAGATGATCTAATTTGTATTGTCAAGACGTCTACCAAACAAAAACCAAAGGCCTATCACATTGACAGGTTATGGCCATATTCAGGTACACATATACCAACTTGGGTCAAACGTGAGTCTCAAAATATCACTGCAGATATGTAAAATGAGCACCAAAATATCAACAATAACTTAGAGAATGAAATAATGATAAAAACAATAGAAGTGTTAAACAACAATAACATGAAGATATATTAACAGTAACATGGAAATATAAACAACAACTATATACAGATATAAAAAAAATCCCATCACAACGGTACTTAAACAGCTCATCATTCACTATAAACGATCGGGTTTGTGTGGCCAAACAACATAAAAAAATCACTAATCAAAAAATAACACGATCTTTTTATTACAGAAAATGGAGAAATGTTGGCTCTGCCCAAGAGTTTTTCCGAATTAGTCTGATCTGAACGCACATCTTGTCTCAAGAGAGCACAGAAGTCAGAGTGTAATGCCCTTGGTGTGGTGATGAGAAAACATTCACAAGAGTCTCAGACCTTTCTGTCCACTGCTCATACATGCATTTTATTGAGACTATTTCATTACCAAAGTCATTTCTAACAGCAGGAAACTGTTCTTATTTTTTAATTTTCCCGAGGGATTACGCAAAGATTCACCAACCAGAAAAATGGACTTCACCAAATGCCACCGAAGCAAGAAGACTGGTCATGAAAATGTTAGAAAAGCAGAAAGATAGTCAAGTTAAAAGAGACAATTGGTGGAGTGGATGGCGAGAGGCAGTAAAACTAGATCAAGAAAACAAAGAAAATCAAAACAAATCAATACATAAAACTATTAACTCTAATAATATTGAAGAACCTGTAAATTTGACTGTTAGAAAGAAAAGAAAGAAACAGAAGGGAAGATAACTGAACAGAAATCTAAACCAGAGGAGAGAAAAATGAGTTTGAAAGAAGTAAACGAACAAAACACACCGCTGGACTTGACAAAGAAAACAGAATCCAGCCAGAAGAACAAAAGGAGAGCTAAAAAATTGCCCAATAAGGTAAATGTGAAGATCAGAAAGGTGTTTAGTGAAAGTAAAGGGAAAAGAAATAGTGACGATATGCAAGGGGAGGTGATAGAAAATTTTAAATTTGAAAAGAAATGTTAAAATGAAGAAATAAGTGAAAATTGTTTTGAACATGGCAGTGAGAAATATGATAATAAGAAAAAGAAGGTAAGTTTATATGGTGAAAAGAAATGTGATTCAGGTGATTTCTATGAAGTTTTGGGTGATGGAAAGGTAAATGATGGTAGTAAGTAAGGTAGTTAGTAATGAGAAGAAATTTGAAGATGTAGGCAATGAAAAGGAAAGTTGTAAATTAACAGGTGAGGTTATGAGTGTTGAGAAGAAGAAAAGGAATGATGGTGAATTAAATGAGGTTATTGATGAAGAAAAGAAATGTTGTGAAAGTCTGAATATTGATATTAGAGAGGAATATGCTAAAGGTGAAATGAGAATTGTTGAAGATAAATGTGAAAGTGGATTTGTGAAATTCGACAATGAGAATGAAGTGGTTAAAGTTAAAAGTGAAAGAAATGCAAAATGAAATTCAGAGGCACCAGAAGAAGCTAAGGAGGAGAAAGATAAAAACGGTAAAGGTGATTTTGTCAGATGAAGTAAAAGATGAACGGCAGAGTGATGAAGAACTATATACTGCTACAAAATTGATAATAGATGAAATGGACAGAGAAGATCAAAAGGGACAAGTATGCTATGATTTAAAGGAGGAAAAGTTAAAAGCTGTAAAAACAAAGCGAGATATGATATGGAAAAGATCTGATGATGGAATATTGAGGAGGGTATTTAGAAAGGAAACTTCAAGTATGGAAGAAGAAGAAAACAATATAGAAAAAGTAAAACCGGAAGGATTCGAAGAAGTTAAGGAACAAACAATTGATATAAATAACAATGCTTATGTTGATTCAAGTTGTAAAAATAAGGCGATAGACATTGCCACCGGGCAGGAGAGAATGGAAGGGGGCCTGCACCTTTCGAATTAATCTCTTTGGATGTGATTTTACTTGGCCCCCACCAGACTGGCAACAAATGACCGCAGACAGAAAGCTGATGGCATGGGAACACACGGCTTTTCAGTTCGAATATCTACAAAACGGTCTCGTTAGTCCGTCGATGTCTAGAAGCTTTCTTTTGGACAAATATAACTTCCTGGCCCTGCCAGGTTCAGGAAAAGTAAAGAAGGAAGATCATGAAAGAGGTGCAGCACGGGCAAGGTTTTACTTGTATCAGATGCTCAGAGAGGTGGCCGATGGCAAATATCCAACTGGAGCAGAAAAAGCACAAATAGACACCTTAGCACTGATTCAGAACAAAGGAGGTCTTCAGAGACAGTTGGCTTCCTTAGATATTCCACTTCGTCTAGCAGTTGGCAAAGAAGAGCCTTAAATAAAGAAAGAATACTAATTACAGGTTGGAGTAACAGACCCTATTTTGTAAAATGTTAGGTAAATTGAACTATTTTTCTAGTTGAAATAGTTTTTCTAATGAAGTTGTTGAAGTTTTGTTTTATGATTAAGTAAATTTCAGGCGTGACCTTGACTTACAAGTAATAAAGATTGTCTTAATCAGAGACAGATGACCAAGTAGAAAGTTAAAAAAAACAGAGTGATGACTGAGTAGAAAACGTTAAAAATAATATAGTTTATTTTATAGAGTTATATGTTTGTTATTATTGTTGTTGTTTGATTCTAATCAACAGATTCATTCTCAGTATAAAAAGTTATTTGTTTGTTAAGGATTTTTATTGAAGACTTTTGTCTGAGTTAATACTTTATGAATGGAAACTTTACTGAACATATTACCCAGGAGGATAAGTTGATACAAAGGTGGGGGAAGTGTTATAGCATATTAACAGACGTCCATTTATGTGAAGATAAACAGTCACTGAACAATTATAAATGCTAAATTACCAACTATAAACTCGAATTTATGATAAAATCAACAATTACAATAACGTTTCTGTCTTACCTTAACTCTAATGACTCAAGGAAACCAGTAACTTTAATTACGTTGACATCCATAATTAAACCTAGCTAGAACTACAAGCTAATTTACCTCGTTCAAACTGTGTTATGGAAGTTGAAATATATTATGTACCGTACTTTGGGATATTTTTATCATGGTTAAATTTTCGCCAATTTCGCCACCTTTATGAAGTGGCGAAAATATAACAGTTGAAAATATACCTACGTCCAAAATTGAACACCGTATACACGTCTACCTGAGTGTACTGAATAAACACCGTATAGCGTAAGCGCTATTTCACTTTTATCTATATTTTGATTATCGATCGTAAATACCTACTATCGCTCAAGCCTGAAAGAGTGATAATTTCCGTTAGAAGACATGCTTATTGTGAGATTTTGTCACCTTTGCAAAATTTCTATTGAGTCTATAATTCGCTTCTTTAATTTTTTACACATACACGACACACATGTTTGTCACAGTCAGAAAAACATGTCTATTTTAAAATATTTAAAACCAAAAGAAAAAGCAGTACTTTTAAATCTAGATAAAAGCAGCGAAGAATGCAATTTACGCGAACTATGCAACGAACAATTCCCGAGGTGTATGAAACGCTGTAAATGAATTTTAGGTTTTAATTATGTGTTTTTATTTTAATAATACCATATAATGATGTAAATAAAGTAACATGTACGCAATTTTTTGTTTTAATACCGGTAAGCACTAGAGTTATTTCTCGAGCAGTCCGAGAGTGACTTCCCTTTGATACTCTTCAAACATGTCCGTTGTATTGACATTTTGTCATGAATTATTGTCATATTTTCGCCACCGCTGTAAAAGGGCGAAAAATACACGAACCAAAATAAAACCACTACTTTTTATGCTAAAAGGGCGAAAATTTGCCGACGTGAAAATATCCCAAAGTACGGTATAACATCTAAACACTAGTACGTGACACACTATTGTGGATTCCTTCATGAAACATTTTTTGTTTACGTTTACTCTACCAAAGAACTTCCCAGCGGAAATGAGTTTCCTTCCTGAACCAAACGATGAAAAATAAACAGAAAGTTTTTAACTACAGAAAGTAACCAATAAACACCATTTATCTGATGTATTCATATTATTGCCTCTTATATTATTATTCATCATAAAACTGTCGCAAACTACAAGCAACGGATTTCAACGGCGTTATTTGATTCATGCGGCGTATGCAGATTGTGAGTTATTTGGAGAATCGACAACTGCGATTGGCTAGCGGAACCACTGTGTATTTTCATTGGCCGATGCCTATTTCAAATGTTTTGGACTGGTACTTTTCACCCGCTGTTATTATGACGCCGTAGACTATATATTTAGTAGCGAACAGTTAATGCCAGCTTCCCTTCCGCTGATCGGATAACTTTATAATACGTCCTTATAAGTAGATTCCGCTGAAGAAGAGTTAATCCTTTGGTAAACACTATATTATGTTATATTCCGCTGATGAAATGAACTTATATAAAATCCGCTGAGTCTTTGATTGTAATTCCGCTGGAGTGAATTCCGCCGAACTTAATTCCGCTGAATTGAAATGAACTGAGTTGTACTGTATTTTTGGACAAACAGACCCCACCTTGTGTCAGAAACAGAAAACAGTTACAGATATTTCATCTAACAATTCACAAAACAAAACAAATAAAACAAGTTATATTCATTTTATTGGTTATCAAAAATAAAAACCAGTTTAAGTAAAAAACCGTGTTTTCGTACATATTCCGTTCCGTCCATTTCGTATATCAAAGTTTGGCAATATTCTGCTTCTCGACCCGGCCCCTTCCTGATAATATGTATATACATGTATATATGAAGGAAAATATATATATAAAGGAAAATTGAACATTTTTTTTTTGAGAAAAGGGTTGCTAATTAGTTGTCTAAGCACAAAGAACAACAGCTAAAGGAGATAAAGAATATATTCTCAAAATAACAGCCAACTTTCAGAGCAAGCATTACAGTCAGCTTGCCTCTTCTTCTTTGACAACAATGACATTTTATTGTAGAAAAAGCAGCGAGGAGCAGTTCAAGGCTAATGAAGATGTACAGAACAATTAACTTGCCGCTCAAACTTTGCTTTCTATCGAAAACATGGAGAAAACTATGCTAGATATTTCTGACGGTACGTTTTTTGTTTACAATATGGTATTTCTACTTGAAGTTTGCTCGTGGGTTGTGTATTTGTCATTTTGTTTAATGTTACGGGCCAGTAGTTATGCTAAATTTAATAGCTGTGTTTTACACTGCTGAGGTATTCTTGAAGGTTGAAACAAATATTAGATGCGTTACTGATAGTTTGGGTATTGAAATTTGGGTAAAGAAATTGTTAGAAAATTGGTTAATTGTTATTGAAATTTTGGGACAGATTTCGTAATTGTTAATTTGATTGCCTCTGATAATAATACAATAATAATGACGTTAATACAGCCGTAAATTGATTCTCAAAACGTTTTAACCATGAAAAAAATATATTAAATGGAATAAATATATAATACATATAACTAAATATTTCAGTAAATGCATCAGTTTATTGAAACGATATTGACACCATCAATATTTTCAATTTTAAACTGCTCTGGAAATAGGACATTCGATTTCTACTGCCAATGTCCGAAAACTATATACTTGTAAGAGATTAATTATGTGATTTATCTACGCTAATCATTATTTTAAAGATATTTTTGTTTGTCAATATTTTTATTTTTATTTTAGAAGATAAGATATTGTAAACAAATGTTTTAGTCAGTTTAAAATTAAGCAAGTTATTGAGAAGTTATTACTAGTAAGTAACCTAGATTTACATGTATCATAAATAGTATTTAAGCGTCGATTGTTTTGGCAAAATTTCAGCAGAGACGTTGCTTATCCACCGCCAGAAGATGATTAAACAGCAGATTCGTCTGAATTGGGTTGGAAAGTTGTAAATGAATATGAAACCAACTCATTAGCAAGCGACAGTGATGACGAGAAACGTATCTTAAAGGCGGAGGCTTTAAGGTTCCTTGATCATAATTAAGAAAAAATTGGAATCATCGAATGTATCTAGGTTTTCTTACCCAGATGAAAATGTAGTCAAATATTATCAATTTAATTCATTTCCTACTACGATTCGAACTGCAGGTCACATATTTACAGAAATGTTTAAGGTAATTTTAGCATACATCAGAAGTTATGGCCATAGAATTATGATGTTTTTAGGGACTGGCTTAGTGGTAACACTGATTGATTTCAATTTGTCTGTTCCATTTCCGAAATCAATGGCTACAACAACTCTTGTACTTGCTACTTGTCGGTTTGAGGGGTGGTAGGGCAACATAGCACTTAGCTGGCACGACATGAAACAATTAATAAAAACGCAATAATTATACAAGTATTTTGTTTGTTTCTCAGAGGGTGATCGAAAATATCGTTTCGTACGTTTCTGTGACATCGTTTTTGATATACAAATTATATAAAAATTGCACTTGGCTGTCTAAAGATACCATTTAATTGTGCCTTTCAGTACATTACTTCTAGTGTTATTGCCTCCTTTTCGCCTAATGAGTCATATTTTTTATTTGAAATAAACTTCTTTTGCGGCATTTGATTACCTATTCATTGACCAGGCTTAAAATAGTTTTAAATTCTACAGGTAATGAAGAAGAAAGATGAGTTCAGTAAGTTTTAAATACTAAATCCAAAAATAGGTCAAAGTTGATAAAATATTCTAGAAAAATGTCCAAAAACGTCTCCATTGTGTCCCTTGTCATTATCATATCAAAGATCTAAAAGTAATGAATGTGAGAAATTCATTTTTTTAAACAAGAAAGAAAACTTACTCATACTGAAAAGACGGGTATATATTAAAGAATTTGCTCACAGTGTGCTATATACAAAATGAACATGTGTTTGTGTGTGTGTTTCATTAACAGAGAACACCTTTAATCCTTTGACTTATTTTACATAGATTGGGAAGCAAGCTCTTGCAACTTATATTAATCCCTCTCGATGACTGCTTCCTGGGTTCAAACCAGTACTCGCGATGAATGTGAAGCATGTGGAAAGTCCTTAGAGATTCTCAACCCCGATGGGATTCGAATCAGCAACATCCGAATCGGGAGTCTGGAGCTCGACCACTGCTCCTCCTTACAGAAGACGACATTTGCGCTTAAAATTTGTTTATTTTGAAATTGTTTTGATAAAATAATCTCTTTAACGAGAATTTATGTATTGGGAGATATAATTAAACATGTCCGTTTTTTTTAAAATTCGTACTTGTAGTTATTTCCTAGATTCGGAACACTAAAGTTTAGTTTATATTATAGGAAAATATTTCACGTTTTACCCGCAAATTTGAGAAAGTACTGACTAAAATTAAATTAAGGTATCTGATCAAGTAAAGATAAGTTTCGAAACATTTAAAGTTATTGAAAAAGGAGTGAGTTTTCATTGAGGGATTTTCCAACAAATTGGAATAGGATATGATGAAAAGAAAAGCTGTAACAATACAGTTTAAGTTCTATCCATACTTAAGGATGATGTCTGTGGAATATTTTTTTTTAAGATAGGAAAGCAAACTTTTAATGTGGAAAAAATATTTTCTTTTAAGATAAGAATGCAAACTTTAAATGTGGAAAAGAAATTTCAAATTTCCCATTTCAAACTTGTAAACAATACACAGTTGCTTTCATTACAAAAACATTTGACACCGATATGTTAAGACATGCACAGGACGTACATTAGACAGAAAAAAGTAACAAAACCGTGACAATACATTACATGTTTTATTATCTATATAAACACTCTCCCTTTTTTATCTGAAACATACATTGTTCAGACAGATATTTTAAATATATACAATACTGAAACTGTAACAGCACAAACTCAGTCTATTAAATGGACAGCATTTCCTAATAAAGGGCATACATAACCTATATACACATACACAAATTATAATGTAAAATGCACATGACCAAAACTTACTAGGACAGAGCAACCATAACACAGATACAAAGGAATTGATTGAAATTAACAAGAAGACGACCATAGTGGCCCTTAATTGTTCACCTGAAAACCATTCAAGATATTGTTCAAATTTCTCTTACTGTAACTTCACCGCGCACTCCCAACCTTCTCCCCCCCCCCCCCCCCCCCACACACACAAAAAAAAGAAAAAAAAAGAAAAAAAGAAAAAACAAACATAGGTAAGTCTGTCAAGTATAAAATGTTTTCAAAATTCAAAATTGTCAATGTGTTTATTTCTTAAATCAACCTTACTCAGGCACATATGTTATCAGTTTTCCAAAGGAATATTTCTGTGAAATGACTTTAAAAATTGACTAAGAATTTCTGAGGAAAATAATTTCTAAGTTTATCATAGAGTCATGTGGTGAAAAATTACACAACTACTATCCAGTCTCGTAAAAGAACAAAAATTGCTTGAAGGAATTTCATAAAATGGCCACCACAAGAACATTTCTGTGAAATTATTTAGAAATCGTGCCAGCTATTTCTCAGGAGAAGAGTTTTGAAGTTTGCCATATAGTCATATAGGAAAGAAAGGTCCAATCCTCTGCAGGCCTGTTTTAAGGGATCAAAATGGCTTGAAAAAAAATAAAGGGCCACCTTCAGAACATGTTTGAGAAATTACTTTAAACTCTGGCAGGTGATTCCCGAAGAAAATTTTCAAAGTTTTCAATATACAAATATTGTAAAAAAAGACTCATCTTCCATCTATTGGTCAATTTTTAACGGACACAAATGGCTAGAAGGAATTTGTTAAATGGTCACCTAAGGAAAATGTTAAAAAAATAGACTTGTGGTTTCTGGAGAGGAGATTTTCTAAGCCTTTTCCTTATTGTTTCCATGACAACCAGAGTCCTTAATTGAACAATTTAATTTAAAGGAATTTGAAAAAGAACCAACTGAGAAACACTCCGTAAAATTTGGTTTAAATAAACCCAGTGGTTTAGGAGTAGATGTCTTTTGAAGAAAAATAAAAACGACGGACAACTGAAGACGGACAGTCACCTATCCTAACAGCTCCCCTGCGGCACTTAGTCGTTTTTCATTTATTTGAATTACAATTTTAACATTACAACTCATGGCTTTTCAAATACTACTTGGTTAACAGGTCAACACAATTTAGCATACTAGTATCTAAAATTATTTTGGATAATAATAAGCTTATTATATATGCCGAGATCATTTTCACGACTAAGTTTTTTGTCTGATGAGTTAAGAAAAATATAGTTTTTCGCTGCACCTAAATATTTTTTTTATATTGACTTACTCATGACTTTTTAGTTGCTTTTTTACAATAACATATATTTGAATTATAACTTTCAAATCACAACTCATAGCTTTTCAATTTTTAATATACACTCTTTTTAGTGTCTCAACTATGACAAGACACATCGGCAAGTTCACATTTTGCATGATATCGTAAGGTAGCGTTACATTTACAAATAAATGATAAATTAAGGAAACACACTATTTTATTGTCAAAGAAAACACAATTTATATTTGCAAATTAAAAAGACATATATAACACATACACGAACTCAAAGTATTTCATTTTGCACAACAGTATAATTTATTTAATATTCAAAGCTGAACCACATCTTTTGTAGTCTTTACTACATACCACGATTTGGAATATTTCTGAAAACTCAAAACTTCAACTACTCTTAGGCTAGGTAAAAAGAACCACACGATTTACTGTTTTTGTACTTTGTTCTCTTGGAGGGTTATAAGCCGCTGCATGCCAATATAAATATCTTTTTACGAGTATACTGTCAACTCGATCAACGTCATATTACTGGGCGGATAACACATTGTATTAAATACATAAATAGTAAAAAATGTAAGGAAGATAGCAAAAATTCATAGAAATGACATCAGTAATTAACTAACAAAATCTGTTAGGAATGTCAAGCAGTTTCTGTTACATATTAGAAGCATTCAAGCTATAAATTATCTGTAAAATGTCCAAAGATTAACATAAACCTAGCCTTTCAAAATAAATTCTGTACTTTCAACACAGCTGTTACACTTCACAACTTCAACTTTTATATCAGAGCCTCCGAAACGTAATTGTACATGTACGTTGTCAGTTCTGGAGGTTTCTCCAATGCTTGCTTCTCTCTTCACACGAAACTCTCCGACACATTCACAGCTTTCCTTGTCTACAAACTTCGGATCTTTCTCAGTTGATCGAAAAACGTACACTGGCAGGAAGGAATCGGTACTTGACATAGGGCGATATTCTTTTACTGCTTGTGCCTCGTTCATCTTGATCGACTGACCGATTTCTACATGTTTATCAAAGACTTTGTCGCACCATTCCCTTCCGTCGCCTATGATTTTCCTATGTTTTGGATGCAGTACATTGTTAAACGGTACAGTCATTGCTACACCGTATGTGTAGCGACTTTTTCTTTCGATGATTTTTGACGGCTGGCGTCCGTAAAGTACCGCACCTTTCATAACGCATAGACTGGCTTCTGCAGGCACAATGACCTCAACGTTAGTTTTGAAGGTATCCCTGATAGCCCTCTGCAGTATCGGTGAGTCGGAAAATCCGCCAACCATGAGGATTGCTTGGACAGGCCTAGGTAGTTTTTTCATCAAACCTTCGACGTGAAATTTAATGTCAGACACTGCCTGTGTAAAGAAGGATTCAAAAAGTTCAGAATCTATTCTCAACTTGTCATTAACTAACTTTACTTTATTCATATACTCGCTCTCATCGGCTTCTTCATCTAGAGGGTGTCGATTATCATTTATAAGCCTTTGAAGAGTTGTTGGTATTTTTACAGCTATTTTTTCAGCAAGATTGACAACCGCTATTCGTTTCTTTCTTTCGAATTCGTCCAATAACTCTTGATAATCCAACTGATGACTCTTTGAGAATTCTTTAAAGGCTTCATATCCGACTAATTTTGAAATGAAATTCATGAACGATTTATTGACCACTGTTCCGCCCCAGTTTCCTCCTGTTGCTCTGTGGAGCTCTTTCAAGTTATTGTTTTCGAGTACTTCAAGAACGGTCACATCAACAGTACCACCTACAAAAATGATACGAATAATATACAAATAAAATACAATTAATTAATACTCATTTCTTTGAAAAAGTAGAACTGATTCTCTTTTCCGAACCATATGAAACAAAAACACTAGTGTGTATTGCGAGTTTATACAATAATTAAGTTATTCTTGTCACAATTCATAACATTTACATCACTTAATTTTTTATTATTAATGGGCCAATTTTAGCATGGTTATATTACACTTATATGGTTATTGTTCCGGTCAACGCGTTGCTAGGTAGAAACAACCAGCTTTAAACTTTTACAATTACAATATATTTTAGAAACTAATTTTCAATACAACAATTATATCTACAGTAAGTAAGTCTAACTTATTTATTTAAACTGATCAAAGTCCTTTTACTAATAATTAACTTAAAGGCTCTTTCTTTCTTTTTTCTAGTTCACAAATGTAAATTCCTTACGGAGCCCCTAAAAAGGCATTATACACTTTCATTCTTGTTGTCACATTTATTTTATTTCGTTTAAACCAAATAAGATTTCTTTTTAACGAATGAACATAACAATTTGTTTAAACGATAACTTCTTTCGTTAAAAAGAATTAACATTCCGTTAATAATCGATAACATTTTAGTTCAAACGAAATCTTCTTATTTATTATTGAAATAAAATTTCGTTTAAAAGAAATATTAGAGAGTTTAAACGTAAACGAAATCTTAACGAAATGTTATTTCACTTAAACGAAATATTTTTACGTTTAAACGAAATATTTATTCGTTATAATCAAAATTATATTTAAATGTTTAAAATTAAATTAAAATCAATGTTACAACCGGATAAAACGTGTGAAAAATGTCATTTTAGGGGCTCCGTAATTCCTGAGGTTCAACACTGCATGAAAAACTTCAGACAGGTAGTCCACAATTTTACTTTTGTTTATGTCCAATATTAATTTTAACTCCATCTGGTTTACTTTATTTATAACTCCTTCACCCCATCCACGATTGACAAAAGTTACCTTACTGTATAACCCTACTGAATCTTCTTGAATGAAAAGGTATTTACTATATGAATTTTCTAGAACATTCCTTAAACAACAAGACACAAATTTAATGTAAACAGTAAATATCTGTTTATAAAACAGCCTGGGAAATTGGCTTCTATCAAGGTAAACATACATGTAAAAAGCAAATAATACAAACATCATTATCAACATTAAGATTATTTTGTAAAAAACGAGGTCCGAAGAACAAATGACAAACAAAAAACTACCTCCACAGTCGAGGGTCATAAATTGAGTTCCGACGGGAAATTTCGTCATTCCAGTTTCTAACTGGGTGTCTCGGGTCATTGGTAACTGTCTACAGAAGATAGAGGCAGCCTCTGGCTCAAGAGCTATCTCAATATCCTTGATACCAGCCTGGCGAGAAATTACAAGTACTTACAAGAAAATAAAATTATATTTATATTATAGTTTGGAAATAATAAGTTACAAGGCAAAGGCACATTAGGTTGCTAAAAAAATCTTGACCACGTTTTTTCAAAATTGGTTTGTTTGATGACATCAATCATAAGAATATCATACCGTTTATCATTTTCAGCAAAATATACACTTTTTTTAAATCTCTCTCTGCGAAAATTTTTAAATATCTTTTTTAAAAACATGGAATGAAGTATTACATTATGTTACACTATATTTTTGTCCGCATGTACATTCATTTTGTAATGAAAACAGATAAACATTACCCCATCCACTTTGATGTCATAGTCTACATGGATAGCCCCTGAAGTAAAACTATTTTAGACGTTTGTTTTCCAAAAGGTACACAGAACGGCAAAATGAGTTTAATAACATTTTCGTGGTCATTTTGATCAACATTGAAACTTTAATTGTATTGAGTAAACTCTACTTTTTTGCGCAATTGCATGAAATCAAAAAGAACATGCTGTTTATATCTATAATATTTGCAATAAAATCTAAATAGATTTGACACTCAACAGAACTTTTCATGTGTAAACTCAAACCGATTGTATTAGATTCATCTCCTTATTTTCTGTAACTTTCTAAATCTATTTTCGCAGAAGATATATCAGAGTAGCTAGTAGTAATTCAAAATATTCACTGAAGTCTTAACAATTTGAGGACCCAGATCACTTCACATTTCTAGACAGCTTTTGACAGGAAAGTACACGCGCAAGAGTAGACTAAAAGATTCCTAGCCGAAAAGAGGAAAATATTAAACCACAATAACAATAAAGAGAAGCATACGAAACTTAAAGTTTCAGAAACGTTTATTTTTCATTTCAAAACATGACAAGAATTCTCAGATAGACTATCTTATATTTTTGATAGCGTGCCTTTTCGTTTATGTATTTCGATTGTCGAGAATTGTCATCTATTACAGTCTTCGAAAAGAATTTTAAGGGAGATACCCTTAAATTTACGGCATTCCATTGCCTTTAATAATGATATAGAAAACAAATATTTTGAACGAATCATTAATAGTTTCAAAAGTACAATAGGTGCATTACATTTGTCTTAATAGAATTGTTGTGGTACAGTGTTTACACGGAAAGCTTTGAATTACAAGTGAACATTTCCTATCATCTATATAGTTAGAAACATACATTATACAATATATCGTCATTTGAGTTTTGGGTATGCTCTATAATGGCTCTCGAAACAGCATGTTCTATGAACCTCCCCTTTCTCTAAAAAAATGGCTCCGCTAAATATCATAATAAACACAGTTAACTTCCAAACAGTTATGTTCACTCAGTATATACCTTTTCTGCAGCTAACCGAATGAACTTTTTTGCTGAATCGTTCCAAATTGCTGGCACTGTAATGACCCATTTCACGTCGCTTTCATAGACTCCAGGAAATCCGTTCTTTACGGCTTGCATAAAGTGATTCTTCAAGGCCAGAATTGCACATCTGAACACAGTTAGAGCGTCAATCGTTTTTCCGTTTTCTGCTCTTATCATATAGTTCTCCGTGATTTCCTGAAAAAAGTTTAACTGAATCTTATGTAGGTTATATATTGATGGGAAATTCGCAATCTGATGTTTAAAGTTATCTGTTACGTTACAAGACTAATCTGTGTCTGTTTGTTTAAAGTTATTTTCAATATGGACTTGTCTTTGTTCACATTTTATTTTTACCTGACCTCGTTCGAAAATAAAAAGGTTGCTCTAGAATAAGGATATAAATCATGTACTGACCCCAAATCGGGAAATTGTGATTTTCTATGATGTTTCAGGTAACTTTTGAAAAAAACGTTATTAATCTTGGCACCATTTTAGGATATGTATTTTACAATACGGCGCAGGTTGTTTTCATATAAGTAAAACAAGACATTTGCTTAATAGAAATCCAAAGACTTAGGGATAACAAAGAATATAATTTGCCCGTTTTAGTCTTGTCAAATGTCTGTGTTATTTTCTAGCTTTTATTACTGAAGAATAGCTTTAAATTTCCGAATTTGTGTCGAACATGTCCGTCTACTTTAAAAATAGTGAAAAAAAAAATTGTTTTGAACAAAAATGATCTTCTACTTTTGTAAGGATTTGGTAATGTAATCCGATCCGTACATCAAATACGTAAAAGATACATTTCAGAGATAACTTTGTTGAAACCAGACACGATATATTTTATATGTGAAAATAAAGATTGTTAACTTTAACTGTTTGTTATAAATTCCACTGCTTTTACTACCTTTTCTCGATGAAGTGTCATTTTAAATTCCTTAAGGAAATACCAGTTTTCATTCTCCTCATCAAACAATAATGATTCATATTTCACTTTGGCTTCATCTCCAAATGAGTGAAGCTTCTTTTCTGGATCTAGCAGCAAATATGTCGGCGTCTTTGCATTCATTGGTCCTATTCCATTACCTGACCAGTTGTTAGTATATATTTTCAGAGGGTCTGTATTGTAGTCATGCTTGAAAGAAAAAGCGTATCCCGAATAGGTGGTACCAAAATCGATGGCTGCAACAACAATTTTGCTCGTGTCCGTTGTAAAAGAAATTGGTTGATACAACCTAAAACAATTAAAAGAAGGCGCCATTGTTGTATTTTGTTTGTTTTATTAAAACTGTTTCAGTATTTTTTCGTTCCACAAGACGCAACTTACTATTTTTATTTCCACGCTTCACTTTTAGTTACATATAGCATCACACTTTTTTATATGACATTGACAGTTCTCTAGCAAAAACGGAAAATGTCCTGTTAGGACTTGTATGGGTTTTGTAAACAGTATTTCTACCATTTCTTTGAAGAACTGATCATATTTAGATGCTTAGCAAAACAAATATGAAAGTTATTTTGATAAATCATAAATCCTTTTCACTACTTTAATACTGCCGATCTTTCCCTTAGAAGCGAAAAAAAATATATATATTTTCTCAAAACTACTAAATGTGTGCTGCAAAGCAAATTAGTAAAAAAGAAGTATCATATGTCACTTTATCGGTACATTAGATATACAAAAAAAATTTTTTCTTTGCTCTCATACCTTTGAATTATTTTCATATAGTTTATTCAAATGGCACAAATGTCCAGTTGGAAACAGTCTAGGTAGCTATATGAAAATGCGTCTGGATTTTTTGTATTATTTTTATTTTATTTGCACTTATCAGTGAGATGAAAATAATATTTGTGACACAGGTTGAGATAGGATGTTCATCTAGTAACTGATTTAAGAACTAAAAAAATTAAACCAATCATGTATTGCTTAAGAAAACTTTTCTCATACTGAGATAAACATTGGTATGTCAAAGATTTTGAATATTGCTTAAAATAATTATTTATAGAAATTGTATTCTATGAAATTATAAAAAATGTCTTATCTTAAGCTCTGATTTTCAAGCCGACAGTTCACAAAATGTGTGTTCATGTTACAATATGATTGGTTTGCTTGGACCTGTATTGCAAGAAATAGCCGCTTTCTGAAAGATTACGGGTGTGTTTAAAATAACATCAAAAATGCAACAATACGTCTAATTATTAAACTTATTATGATTAGCTGTATGCCATGTTTTCACCTGTTGCAATTATTCTAAGAATTTTCAAGCAATTTAAACTAACAATCTTCAGATGTCTTCAATTGTTATATAGGCGTCATTATGACAATGATACTGGATGTCCTTAATCTGTTCATATGATAAAATTATCTAGTTTTTTATTACCTAGATACCTTTTACACATCTTCTTCCATGAAAGTTAGGTTTACTGATAACTTTCAACTTGTTTACAAGGTAAATGATAGATCTTTGACAGTGGCCAAGTTTTTGAGCCCGGATAATCCAGATTACAATCATCAAGAACATTTTTGTCAGTATGGTCCTTGAAGAATAGTTTAAACTTGTGTCATCTAGAGTGTAAACAAGACTCACAATATTTTGTTCACCCTTATGTCCCAATTTCAAACTCTTTCAAACTCATGAAACTACCTATTTTCTCTAATATTTACTGCTGACCTAGTTCTTAATTCCACATGACCCAATTTTATCATCTCCCAAAAGATAATCAAGACAATCTCTCTTAGAAGATTTAATAAATATTTTGTAAGCAGAATGACCTCTGCCGCGTCCACAAGATATTAATTTAATGGTAGACTGGTATTTGTCTCCATATAATCCAGTTTCGTCAAAAACACCAAGAAATTCTCTCTTAGAAGGTTACATGAAGAGTGGTTAGATATGTGTCATCTAGTATATTTATGAACCTTTTCACGGATCTTAAAGAGGCTGTACTCCAGATTTGACATGAATTTTTTTTTAATAAATTATGTATTTAGATGCCGTGAGATTATAACAACATAATATTTTACTTCAAAACTGATTATAAAAGTCAAAATAGAATAAAAAAAATATTTTCGCTCCAGCCTGATTTGAACTCTGGACCCTCATGTTAACAAAATATTTCCAACGCTTTTACTGTCACCACCATATTACAGATATTTACTTTAAATCTTATACAATACAGTTATACCGTCGCGTTACGGTATAGCACTTTGAAAGGGAAAAAAATCAATTTATAATGTAATTGTTTGACTTATTTTTTGTTAGTAAGTTATTTTTCAAGCATTAGTCATAAATATTACAAGAAATTTATAATACAAGAAAACTTTCCTTTTTTTTTGTCATCTGGAGCACAGCCCCTTTGAATGGTGAGCATGTTTTGACACCATATTAACCGGATGAAAATTAAATATTATCAATGCATCTTTTTCTGCAAAATGTGTCAAATAAGAGTGTAAACAAGGTTTATCCCTGATCTCTGTTGTTGACCTAGTTTTTGAACCCACGTGACTTAGTTTCAAACTCATCCAAGAGATAACTTTTAAATACAATCTTTTTAGCAAGTTTTATAAAGACGGTTTTATGATTTTATTAAGAACCCGTGTACGCACATCACAGTTCTCAGGCAAGAGGAAGACATGAAAGAACGCAAAATCTTACACAGACACCCTTTGTTCAGGTGAGTAACAAAAGACCCAAGGTTAAGATCGTGGCTGATAACATGATACATAACTGTTCTATTAAATGTCTGGCATGTAGATAGACTTGGAGGATAAGCCTTTCATCTTTAATTATATAACTTAGTCAATTGTACGATGAAATTAATTAGTTGGAGGATGATAGTTCATCTAAACTTTAAGTGCAATCTTATTCCGTTAACACGGAATTCAAGGCAATATAATGAGTGGTCTGGTTCTCTGCCTACTACTGTACGTAGCAACAGGAGCAGGCAATCCAGACTAAGTAATAAGGTCTTTTGACCATTTTCACATATTTACGTACCCCGAAGGTTGTCGAGTTGCTCCTAGTACTTCGTAATTTCCCTCTTCGTTTTCCTCATCTTTTTTCTGCTTACGTTCTTTCTTTTTCCCAAAGAGCCTCTTCATTTTTCATAACATCCGTTCTGTTTTACTCGTCTGCAGTACAACCCGATTCTCAAGAACAAAGGGTATTAAAACATACAAAAACTAAAATAAAGAAAGTCAGAAAAATACCAAAAAAGTGTTAATCTCTAAAAAATGATATATATCCAGACAGTTTCGAAAGTTAGCAGAAGAATGCGGAATAGCTTATTCAAGTAAACATCAAATATTCTCTCACAAAACTGACACAATAATGATATCACAAATGTACAGTTGGTGCACAGCTGTTTATCTTTCGGCGTCCTAAAAAACTCGAATTGTAAAATTATCTCAAATCATTACTGTTATCCGGTTTTAAACTTTTTGCTAACACATCCTGAATTACATTTTCAAATAGTTTGGTTTTTCTACTTCACTAAGAGTTCTACATGACTTCATATATCAAGATTTACAAAAGGAACAGATTAAATACTTGGTTTGAAAACGAAAGATAAAGCTTAAGTCTTGCCATAGTGGGCACACACGACCACTAATTTTTAAACAGGAATCGTGGTCTCGTTACAACGTGTAGAGAAAATTGTTATGTTGTCATTACCGTACTAGTAATAAAGCACTAAATGCGCTGAATGGCCGCTGTGTTTATAATTGCAATGTAGGTAGGTGAGCCTGTACTTCATTGAGCAACGCCTTATGAAATAAGTGAACTTCTGTAATTCGTACTAGGTAAACGTATATAAAATATTAAAGATCATTACAAAGTAGATAAATAAACGCATACAACAGTGAAACATGGAACGGAAAGTATTCTCTTAAACTTGTCCATAACATTATTAGTCTTAATTGATATGTGGGCCGTTTTGACTCTGGAGGGTTTGTAAATTGACCTATTTCCAAATAAGTGGTCTCGCAATGTCGCGAGACCCAGCTGATTAGTCATTTGTGCTAATGTATTGTATGTTTATGCGCGCCTGCATAACAAAAACACCAATTCTTCACACTTTTCTCACTGTAGAAAAAGCAGCGAGGAGCAGTTCAAGGCTAATGAAGATGTAAAGCACAATTAACTTGTTCCTCAAACTTTGCTTTTTATCGAAAACATGGAGAAAACTAAGCTAGATATTTCTGACGGTACGTTTCTTGTATACAGTATGGTATTTTATTACTTGCAGTTTGCACGTTGGTTGTACATGTGTCATACTGTTTATTTAGTGTTACAGACCAGCAGTAATGTTAAATTTGATTGTTTTGTTTACAGTATGGAACAGAATTACTGTATTTATTCCATCTTGCTTGGTGACATTGGTACTTACATTAAGCTTGATTCCATATTGCTTTATGGCTCTAGAACTTGCATTATGCTTGATTTCATCTTGCTTGATAACATTGAAACTTGCATTATGCTTGATTTTAAACTGCATTATTTCTTTGAAACTTGCGTTATGCTTAATTCTATCATTCTGTCATTGATTGTTGACCTTTGAACTTGAATAACTCTTCATTCAATCTTGCATTGTACTATTTCATCGTCTTTTGTAGTGGGTCGGAATAATCAAAATGTGATGTCATATAGCTTAATGTATTATCCATCTTTCTTCATGCTCTATTCAAACTATTTGGGGATAAGTGTTTTGTGCATGTTTGTAATTTGGAGATTGTTTGGGTTTTTTTTTTTCTTGGCGAGCGTTGTCAAATGCAACCATTTAGCATCGTCGGAGCCCACGGTACACATTCCGTATAAACTATATTGTAACGTATTTATGAGGTTTGATAAATAACCTGGTTACCGAGTATGATAAATAACCTGGGTTAACGAGGACGACTCAAGTAAAATAAACACTTATGTAAAATCATTTTCAAGGTTGTAGCGTTTAAGGCTATTCCATTTATGATTTAGTTGAAAGTAAAGTATTGAAATAAACATCAGAACTTTGCAAAAATCTAGTCGCAAAATCGCGGGATCATCCGGAAAATAACGAAATGTACCGAAAAAGCGCCATCTGTGGTCATAATATGAACACAAATATTGCAAATCGTATTATGCCTACTGCTTAGTGTACCGCAAAGTGAATACTTTGTTATTGATATCGTTGTCATCCTCATGTTTGATGCGTAGTGTTTATAAAACGCTTTTCTATTTGTGTTGAGGAATGCATTGACGAATAAGATTGCTAAGAGACGACAAAATAGCTGAGCACAGACCAAAATAAATGACATAAAGCAAGATGGAATCAAGTATTATGCAATCTCTAATGTCACCAAGCACGAAGGAATACATGCAGAAATTCTGTTCCATATAACAGTGCTGATGCATTTTTGGTGGTGGAAGCAAATTTTCGATGCGTTACTGATAGTTTGGGTATTTTTCGAAATTGTTAGATATAAAACCTTCAGCTGAAGAAGGAACTTTGCCATTGGTTAAGTGTTGCTGTTGTGCAATTTTGGGGCAGAAATCTTAATTGTTAGTTTAATTGCATCTGATAATAATTCTATGATAATAACGTTAATACAGTCTTTCATTAAACATCAACACGTTTTAACCATGAAATGCATATATATTAAATTGAATAAATATATAATAAATATGACTAAATATTCAATTTATTCTATTGAAATGATATTTACACTATAAGCATTAAACTAAACATTTTCTTTTTGTTTATAGCTTAAACTGTTCTGGAAAAAGGACATTCGACTACTACTGGAAATGTCCGAAAACTGTACACTTTTATCGGACTAATTAGGTAATTTATCTACGCTAATCATCATTTTAAACATATTTCTTGTTTTTCATCTTTTGGATTTTAGAAGATAGTGTAAGCACATGTTATAGTTAGTTTAAAAAAATAACAAATTGTTGAGAAATTATTACACGTAAGTGCCGTAGATTTACAAGTATCATAAATATTGTTTAACTTTTGATTGTTTTGGCAAAATTTCAGCAAAGACGTAGCTTATTCACCGCCTTAAAATGATTAAACGGCAGATACATCTGAATTGGGTTGGAAAATTGTAAATGAATATGAAACAAACTCGACAGTGATGACAAGAAACGCATCTTTAAGGCGGAGGCACTTGCTAGTAGGAAGGCGAAGGAGGAAAATGGCTAAGAAGGCTACAACTTCTAGATTTGTTCATTTTGCAGACCATCAACCCCCACACCGGCCAAAAGAAGCGGATCCTAACCAGATTTTTCCACGGCTGCAGCTAGATGTCTTCCGGAGGACAATTGCTATGCATACGGAAAACCAGAGCACTTGAAAAGTGCTCAGGAATGCCTTGCTGTAATTCAAATAATGCGATAAGTGATTATATGTATATTGATCGTAACACTGAAAATAATGTTTAACTTAACAATGCAGACATTCGCGGGACAGAGTTTATTTAATACAGATCAAAGTATACCGGAAGTGCTGGTCAAGTCCAATTGCGGGAAGCCAATTTCTGAAACGGTAAGTAAAAATGTACCGGAAGTCCCTTTCCATTAAGTTGAGGTTATTTCTAATCCAGAATTTATAGATGTGTGTGTGTTCAAACTACATGTAACAATGACGAGGATGTTAGATTGCCAGTTGTTTAACAAAAAGAATATGTTTTTCCAAGTAGAAATCCGCTACTTCTAGTGAGTATATCAGAAATGTTGTCAAAGAAGGTTCATTTAAAGTTGCCATCTTAAGTTATTCATGACCGAGCGTTTTTAAAAAAGAATAGACCTGCAAGTGAAAACCCAGATTTCATTGTGAGAGTGGTTATTTTAGTAGTGAGCGCCACTGCATATGTTGTGAATCCTTTAGATGTGGTTCACGTACAATTGGATAAGCCTAGGCAAGAGCTGGTTAGTTAGCAAGTTATTTTATTAAAATATATAATGTTATACAACTTCTTAAGTCTTTATAAGCGCAGGATATAATGAATATACTATAAAAATTAATATAATCTTTAAGATCTCAACTACGACCATCTAATTTTTGAAAATAATTAGAGTATCGTAAATAGAGCTGAAAAAAGAGAAAAATAATAAAAAGAGAACAACATATCAATTTTTATCTTTTATATTACCTTTTCATCATGCATTATATTCACTTCCACGTTTGAAATGAAATCACTGTGTTTTGTATTTTTTGGTCACATTTCAACATGTTGTATATTAAAGCTGGTATCCTGCAGGAGCAGTGGTCAATTTGTAATGCGCTGTACTGGTATTCCATGGGTCCAGACATTACTTATTCTTTTTCGGATGAAACATTAAACTAAGGTTATGGAAAAAAAACCCAAAGATGTCTTTATAATGGGATGCTTTCTGTATCTTCCACTTTCTCCAACAAACTCACACAACTAAGGTCTTCTGGAGCGTCCGTCATACGAGCAATCGGTACCGACGATAAATAAACTCAAATAGAGAGAACAAGACACAGTTATTTTAGCAACGCCTTCAATTACTGCTTGCATTACAGGCATTTTCTAAACTCTGGTGAATAGTTCAAATTGTTGACGTTCTAAGCATAAATTTTGATGGGGCTTCATTTTTAAGAGATCAATTTTATTGTTTCAATAAAATGTTTTTAGAAATATGTTACATGTTTTTACATGTTTAAAACGCTATACTCTGAATTATAAATTTGTTTTTGTACGGGCAATTAATGAATTTCAGTTTTATTGCTGTCGTTGTTAAAAATTATGGAACATCATATATTACTTTAAATAAATTTCTCTGTTAAATCCAAGCACATCATTTAACTAGAAACACAAACAAATATTTGCCAATCACAATGAAAACAAAAAAACAAATTCAATACATTAAATGCAGCGTCATTCAATGTTTAACTCTAGCTCAAAACAATTAGAGAAATCTAAACATTCCGTATAGTTGTAACTAGGACAGCAAAAGGGACCACAGTTAGGATTGCAGGGCCGCATAATAAAGATATATGAAAATCTCCAGCTCCAGACGCTCTGCTTTATTTATTGTCAATATCTCTATCGCAGTTCGAAAACCCGCATCTATATTGGGTGATGCCCAAAGGGGCATTACAATAAAATTTTGGATAGGATATCATAAAAATTAAAGCTCTAACAATACAGTTAAATTTCTATCCACACAAAAGGATGATGTCTGTGGAATACTTAATTTTAAGATAAGAAAGCAAACTTTTTTTATGTGGGAAAGAAATCTCAAATTTTTCAAAAGTCAGACAGTTATTTTTAAGATATATCAAACCGAAAACTGTACATCACAAACTCGGTCTATTAAATGGACTGCACTTCCTAGTAAAGGACATGCCTAACTTCTGTATCTACATAATACATATACAAATCATAATGTAAAATGCACATGCCAAGAACTTACTGGGACAGAGCAGCCTTAGCACAGATAAAAAGTAGTTGATGACATTCTAACATAAAATCGCTTGTTTTTGCCCGCCGTGCCTATGTTTCAACGAGAGAAAAAAGGTGTGTTAACAAGGAAGTTCTCGCGCTCACTCGCTGTTATTACCCGTTTTCAGTTATGCGCGTTACAGGGCCTTTGTAAAAAATGGACGCTGATCCGTCTTTTTTGCCCCAAATCGGCAGTTAATGTAACTTTGCAGATCGGAACGTAGAGGAAACATTCATAATTATTGATAAAATCAATGGCCGGCCTTTTCCACATTATCTGATCAAATCTAGATCATTCCAAATACTTTTTAAATCGACACATTTTAGGTTTCAAGATGGCCGCTCGACAGGTTGAAACATGTTGACGCGTCGCCCTTGAACGCATATTTAAAACACGTATCCATATCAACCTTAAGGCGACTGTACTATTATTTATTTTATTTATTTTCATAAACAAGTCTTTTCTAGATCATTTTACGCTAGAATAGCGTTAAAGCACGTTTTTTCGTGTCATAACATCAGCAGAATCCCTCGGGATTCTGCAGATGTTATGACACGAAAAAACGTGCGTTAACCCTATATTATATAGGTTTCACAAAATGAATATTTCTGTGAAATAACTGTAAAACTTAGATAGGGTTTTTAGGAGAATATCTTCTAAGTTTATTATAGTGTCGTAAAATAAAAGTTGAACAAATACTGTCCAGTCTTCTTGACAAACCAAAATTTGCTTGAAGGAATTTCATAAAATGGCCACAACAGGAACATTTCTGTGAAATTATTTTGAAATTATTTTGCCAGCGGTTTCTGAGGAGAAGAGTTTCGGAATTTGTCATATAGTCGCATAAGAAAAACAGACCAAACCCTCTACAGATATGTATTTTTTATATTTTGGGATACAAATGGCTAGAAAAATATAAATATTTACGGGCAACCTTTAAAACGTTTTTGAAAAATTACTATGAAATCGGGCAGTGATTCATGAGAAGATTTTCGAAGTTTCCATATAGTCATATTTTAAAACAGGACTCATCTTCCCCTATCTGTCAATTTACAAGGGACCCAAATGGCTAGAAGGAATTTCTTAAATAACCAACTAAGGATCATTTAAAAAAATAGTCTGATGGTTTCTGCATGGGAGAGTTTCTAAGTATGTATTTATGGTTTCCATGGCAATCAGAGTGCTTAATTGAGCCACTTTATTTAAAGATATTTGAAAAAAAAACTGAAAAAAATCTCAAATTTGGTTAAAATAAATCTTAGGAGTATAGTCGTTTGAAGAAAAATGACGGCGATGGACGACTGACAGTCACATATCCTAACAGCTCACCATTGAGCACTTAGTCATTTTTCAACTATTTGAATTACAATTTTTACATTACAAATCATGGCTTTTCAAATATTACTTTCAAATGATTTCAACAAAATATGGTTAACAAGTACAACAGTTTAGCAAACTAGTATAAGGTTATCATATCATTTGTATGGCGAGATCATTTTCACGATTAAGTTTTTGACCAATGAGTTATAAAAAATATAAATTGTAACCGCACCTTTCTATTTTCCAATGACCTACTCATGACTTTCCAGTTGTTTTTTTTAATTAAATTTATTTGAATTACAACTTTCACAGAACAACTCGTGGCTTTTCCAATTTTTAATGTACACTCATTTTAATGTTTTGTCTATGTTAAGACACAACGGTAACCATATATTTTCATTGATATCGTGAGGTTGCTTTACATATACACAGAAATGAGAAATTAAGGCAACACATTATTTTACTGACGAAGAAAACTATTCATATATGTATTAAAAGACAATCACAGAAACGTAACACACACACACACGCACACGCACACACACACACACACCTGAACACTCCGAGCTTTATTTAGACAAGGAAAAATAACACATGGTTAACCCTTTCACTACTATGTTCTCGTGAAGGGTTATGAAAACAAAATATGTAATTTTGCAAAATAATAGAAATTATTTCATATTCAAATATAAACCACATCTTTTGTAGTTTTACTACATATCACGACTTGAATGTACCTTCACATAGACTAGGTAAAATAACACAAAGTTAACCCTTTCACTACTATGTTTTCGTGAAGGAGTATGAGCAGCATGCTAAAATAAAATTCTTTTTTACTAGTATACTGACAACTCGATCCTGGACGGATACCATAGCTTTATCAACTACATGAATAGCAAAAATTTACGACATATAGCAAAACTTCATAGATATGACATCAATAATTAATTCGCTAAATCTGTTAGGAATGTCAAACGGTTTTTGTTACATGTTAGAAGCTATCAAATATCTTTACAATGTCCAAACACTAACTTAAACCTAGTCTTTAAAAACAAATTCTGCACACTCGACACTGCCGTTACGCTTTACAGCTTCAACTTTTATATCAGAACATCCAAAACGTAACTGTACATGTATGTTATCAGCTCTTGAAGTTTCTCTAACGCCTGATTCTCTCTTCACATGAAAGTCTCCGACAAACTCACAGCTTTCCCCATCTACCAAATTCGGATCTCTCTCCTTAGATCTAAACACATACACTGGCAAAAAGGAATCTTGCTTGTCATAGGGTGATATAGTTTTACTGGTTGTGCCTTATTTATCTGGATCGACTGGCCAATTTCTACATGCTTATCAAACACTTTGTCGCACCATTCCCTTCCGTCGCCTATGACTTTTCTTTGTATTGGATGCAGTACAGAGTTAAACGGCACAGTCACACCGTATGTGTAGCGACTTTTTCTTTCCTTGATTTTTGACGGCTCGGGTCCGTAAAGGACCGCACCTTTCATAAAGCATAGACTGGCCTCGACAGGCACAATGACCTCAACGTTAGTTTTGAAGGTATTCTTGATAGCGCTCTGCAGTATCGGTGAGTCGGAAAATCCGCCAACCATGAGGATTGTTTGGACAGGCTCAGGTAACTTTTTCATCAAACCTTCGACGTGAAATTTCATGTAATACACTGCCTGCGCAAAGTAGGATTAAAAAGATACGCATCTTTTCTCAATTTGTCATTAACTAATTTTACTTTATTTCTATATTCGTTCTCTTCGGGTTCTTCATCTAAAGTGTGTCGATTATCATTTATAAGCCTTTGGAGAGTTGTTGGTATTTTTACAGTTTTTTTTCGGCGAAATTGACAGTCGTTATTCATTTCTTTCTTTCGAATTCGTCAAGTAAGTCTTGATATTCAAACTGACGACTCTTGGAGAATTCTTCAAAGGCTTCATGTCCGACCAATTTTGAAACGAAATTCATGAACGATTTATTTACCAATGTTCCGCCCCAGTTTCCGCCTGTTGCTTCGTGGAGCTCTTTCAAGTAATTGTTTTCGGTTACTTCAAGAACAGTCACATCAACAGTACCACCTACAAAAATGGTAAGAATAATATCTAGAAATACAATTCAGTAAATATATGTTTCTTTGAAAAAATACAACTGATTCTCTTTTCAGAACCATATGGGACCAAAACACAAGTATGCGTTGCGAGAATATACTTTATGTTTTTTTTTGGTCACAATTCGTAGACTTAAACGTTCAGTTAATGTTACTAGGATATTTAAGGGTGGTTTGTGAATTTTGTAAATAAAACATGGTTAAGAAAGATGACGATGCTGCAGCATTTTATTTTTTCCATGTGGGATTCCACTTATAACATTTACACCACTTCATTCATATTCATTCTAAATGGATCCATTTGATCATGGTTATATTACACTTATATGATTATTGGTACGGTAAACGCGTTACTAAAAAAACAACCATCAATAAACTTGAAAATATATTTTAATAAAACTAGTTTTCAATACAAACATATCTACATATTAAGTAAATCTAACTTACTTTTTTAACTGATCAAAGTCCTTTTATTAATAATTTATTTAAAACTATTCACTTTCTTTTATCGAGTTCGCAAACATAAATTCCTAACAAAGCCCCTAAATAGGCATTATACACTTATTTTGTTGTTGTCACATTTATGTTGTTTCGTTTAAACGAATTAAGATTTCGTTTTAACGATCTAACACAAAACTTCGTTTAAACGATAACTTATTTCGTTTACAAGCATTAACATTCCGTTCAAACGATAACTTATAACGAAATATCAGTGTGTTTATGCGAAATCTTAACAAAATGTTTTTTCGTTTAAACGAACTATTATTACGTTTAAACGAAATATTTATTCGTTATATCGAAATCATATATCCTTTACATGTTTAAACGAAATGTTATTTCGTTTAAATTTTATTTCGTTTAATCGAAATAAAATCAATGTGACAACCATAAAAAGTGTGAAAAATGTAACTTTAGAGGCTTCGTTTTTCCTGACGTGTAACACAACATGCAAAACTTAGGAAAGGAAGTCTACAATTTTACTTTTTATAATGTTCCACATTGATTTTGTGTAATTACAACTGAAGTGACTCTCAATTAACTCCATGTGGTCTGTTTAATTTATACCCCTCACCCAGGATTGAGAAAATCGGTTCTATTATATAATCCCACAGAATCGTCCAGAATGAACAGGTGTATTAATTATCATACATGTAAATAAAAAAATAATACACACAACAGAATGAACATTTATTCAGTAAAAAATGAGGTCCGAAGAACAAATGACACACAAAAACTACCTCCATAGTCTAAAGTCATAAACTGAGTTTCGACAGGAAATTTCGTCATTCCAGTTTCTAATTGGATGTCTCGAGTCATTGGTAACTGTCTACAGAAGATAGAGGCAGCCTCTGGTTCAAGAGCTATCTCAATATCCTTGATACCAGCCTGGCAAAAAGAAAGCACAATCATAACATTACATTAAGGAGTCTGATAATCATAAATTGCAAAGGAAAGGAAAATTAATTTTACAAAATTGGTTTGTCTGATGACGTAAGCCATAATTATAGTACACCGTTAATAAATTCAGCAGAATAGACTTTCTGAAAATCTCTCTACGAAGTTGTTTTAGTTCTTTTGTTTAAATGTAAGAAAAATTTGAAAATAATACAAATAATACTTTGCTTTAATAGAGGAAGACATTGGTCTACTTTCAGTTTCAATGATGCAAACTTGTTATAGTAGGAGTATAGGGGACCTTTTGGCATTCCTCCATGTCAGCATGTCAGAAAGATAATAGATATATTTAGGGTTATATAAGTGTTAAAATTACAAAATGAATAATGGTTATTACAAGATAAATGCTATAAACATAGTGCACGTGACGATCCGCCTCACAAAAGGGGAATATTTATGCCAAGTTACATTTAAATCCCTCATTACATGTAGAAGAATTGCTCCTGACAAGCGTTTTCCACTGACCTCTAGGTGTGACCTCTACCTTTGACCTAGAGATCTGGTTTATGAGAGCGACACTACCCTCTAGGATGGTGAACTTTTGTATCAAGTTATACTAAAAACCCTCCATGCATGTAGAAGATATGTTCCGGACAAAATCGGGACATTTCATCATCTCTAGTGACGTTGACCTTACATATATGGTCCAGGATTATGCGTGTAACGTATTTTGGAATCCCTCAATTCATTATGACTAAATGGTCTATTCTCACATTTTCACATTTTAATCAGACTTTTGATCTCTGTATGTGACCTTGACCTTAAACACATGGACTATATCTTGCACGCGACACTCCGCCTCACAATGATGAACATTTATGCCAAGATATATTAAAATCCCTCAATGCATGTAGAAGTTTTGCTCCGGACAAGCGCTTTCCTCTCACTTCTAAGTGTGACCTTGACCTTTGACGTAGAGACGTGATTTATGCGCGCGACACTACCAATATGATGGAAAACATTGGTACTAAGCATCATTAAAATCCATCCATGCAAGTTGAAGATATGCTCCAGACAAAACTGGACCCCGCATCATCTCTAGAGACCTTGACCTTATATATATGGTCCAGGATTATGCGTGTAATGCATTTTGGAATCCCTCAATTCATTATGACTTAATGGTCTGTACTCACATTTTCACATTTTTATCAGACTTTTGATCTCTGTATGTGACCTTGATCTTAAACACAGGGACTATATCTTGCATGCGACACTCCGCCTCACAATGATGAACATTTATGCCAAGATATATTAAAATCCCTCAATGCATGTAGAAGTTTTGCTCCGGACAATCGCTTTCCTCTGACTTCTAAGTGTGACTTGACCTTTGACATAGAGACGTGATTTATGCACGCGACACTACCCGTATGATGGAGAACATTGGTACTAAGCATCATTAAAATCCATCCATACAAGTTGAAGATATGCTCCAGACAAAACTGGACGCCGCCCGCACACCCTTCTGCCCTCCTGTCTGCCCGCCATGGGCGTTCCAATAATACGTCCTGTTTTTCAAACGGGCGTATTAAAAGGTAACGAAAAACTTGCGTAATCATACGGTTATGTCACAATTCACTATCAAAAGTTAAGTTTTTGTAAAATGTTAATGTATCAAATACACATTTTATTATATTTATTTATCTATTTTCAGTATATTGCAGACACAGGTCTCTGTAATAGGCGACAATGCACCAATTAAGGCTATATACCTGGCTGATGACACTGTGGAAAAGTGTAAATAGCACTATGGCATGGGATTTCTGTAGAAATGACACTAGTTTGACCGCAACAAGTAGATCAGCAATAGAGGTAAACATAACCACTTTATCCAGCTGTTAAAAATTTGTTACATTTTTTCAGCGGAGCTGTCTAAAATTGATTTTGACCTAGATTTGCAGAAGCTTAGACCAATGAAATGCTGCGCCAAAACATAAATATTCAGCGGGAAAATTAAAAACTAGCATTTTATTGGCCGATATTTTGTGGCGCAATGAAAATAAGGCAGTGCAATAAATATTGTTATGAGCTATGTCCTTCCAATCTGCACCATTATTTGAAATATTTAAAAAGGGCAAAACTGCATTTAATGCAATCATGGCCCTCTTGTTTTCAGGTGGTGTGCATCCTTTTTGTAACAACCTTTTTATTGCAACCCATTTTGATTTGTTATTTCACTTTTTTTTTCATTTATACACTTGAATATTAAGTGAAAAGTACATGTTTGGTGATATATATTATAAACCAGTGTGCTTACTTCTTAAATACTGTAAAACTTCGAAAATAAGCGCATATCAAATTGTAAGCGCATACGGAATATAGGCGCATGTTTTTCTTACCAGAAAATTGTATTATTTTATAAGCGCACATTTCTGCTGTTACCGAATAAAGTACCTTATTATAAGTGCATATTTTACCATTGTTACATGAATATTTAGAACATAGGAGTTAAATATTTGCCATTTTTATACACCCATTTTTGTTAATAATTTTATGTCTCATTATAAGCGCATGTCGAAAATAGGTGCATATGTACCCGAAAGTATAAGCGCATACTGAAAATAAGCGCATACTTTTACACTAAAGTATATGCGCATATGGAAAATAAGCGCATATTTCAGCCACTAATTTTATTATAAGCACATGCGCTTATTTTCAAAATTTTACAGTATACCTTATACCTTTATGTTGTTTGGTTTCCATTTAAAGATCTTGCAGATAAAGTGAATACAGTTCTTATTTTGTGTGTTATTAGCTCACCTGAGCACTTCTAAATTTGTGTTGGTGGGTCGTAAAACCCACTTAAAACAAAATCATTGGTACCTTTCAACTTCATGTAAACTTGTACGAATCGGATTAGAAATAAATCAAAATGTTCTTTACAAACTCCGCTGATTGTCTTTTTTAAAGACATTTCTTGTTTTTATTTTTAATTTATCTTTTAGATCAGTAAAAGTGAACTCTAGAACAGTTTTTCAAGAAAAGTGGATCTATTCAGCTCTTTTGAAGTGTTTTTGTTCAAATTTGTTTTATTAGACTAAATAATCTTTAAAGAAATTGAGGTAAGAATTGCACTGGGTAATGGCATTGATATATGATGCATTTTAAATTACCCAGTATTCATATGTTCACGATAGTGCCACACAAACAGTTCTTTTTAAGATTTATGTTTCAGCATTAATTGATGTTTAATTGAATTCTGAGATATTCTATATTGCAATGATAATAACTAAATATTAACCATTGCTTGACATCGTTGAAGTTAAGTTTACTAGTAGTTATAATAAAATAAATATAAGATAAATGCTAGAATAGCAACACCTCTCATAAATGATGTAGGCCTCATTAAACACTTGATATCAAGCATCCCTCAGAATTTTATAATACAAAAGTATGTGAAATACGCTAGATTGATAAACCAATGCTGTTTCTCTGTCACCAAAAGATTATTAACTGTCTTTCTGTCAGTCTGTCATTATGCCAGCATAACTATTTAGACAAATTGTTCATTACCATGGTTTTATATTTGTTAAGCCGGCTTAACAATTTCTGATACCAAATCCTTTGAAAAGTATCTGTACAGTTCTTTTTGTTGCTACTACTTGTTAAACCTGCATAAAACTTTCCAGATCTCTTGTCATTACAAGGATTTTATATTTTTAAGCCAGCTTAACATTTTCTAATACCAAACCTTTTAAAAAATGGCGGTTCATTTCTTCATTTGTGCAACTATTTATGAAGACAGCCTAACTTTTCGGACCTTTTGTCAACATTTCCATTTAACATCTTTGATACCAAACCTTTTAAAAAGTGTCTGTACAGTTCTTCAGTTTTGCTGCTATTTGTTAAGTCAGCATAACTTTTCAGACCTCTAGTAATTACCATAAATTTATATATATAAAGCCGTCTTAACAATTTCTGTTATCAAACCTTTTGTAAAGTTTTTGTACAGTTCTTTATTTTGCCACTATTTGTAAAGCCAGACAATTCCAGACATTTTGTCTTTTTTTCCGGATTTTATATGTCTTAAGCCGGCTTAACTATTTCTAATACCAAACCTTTTGAAAAGTCTCTGTACATTACTTCATTTTTGCTCCTTTTTGTTAAACCGTCATTACTTTTAAAACTAATTTCTCCTTACCATGATTTCAAATTTGTTATGCCAGCTTAACAATTTCTAATACCAATCCTTTTAAAAGTCTCTGTACAGTTCTTTATTATTCCTACTCTTTGTTAAGTTGGCATAACCTCTTGTCATTACCATGATTGTGTATTTGTTAAACCGGCTTAACAATATTTCTGATAACAAACCTTTTGAAAAATCACTATACTGTTCTTCATTCTTATAACTATTTGTTATGCTGGCATAACTTATCAGACATCTTGTCATTACAATGATACTTTTTTGCCGGCTTAACAATGTCTGATTACAAACTCTTTGAAATCTCTCTTTACTGTTCTTCATTTTTGCTACTATTGGTTAAATCAGCATAACTTTTCTGACCTCTTGTTCATTACCATTACTTTATATTTGTAAAACCGGCTTAACAACTTTTAATACCAAACCATTTGAAAAGTTTATGTACAGTTCTTCATTTTTGCTACTTTTTGTTAAGCCATGATAACTTTCCAGATCTCTTGTTTTTTTACCATGATTTTATATTTGTTAACAATTTCTAATACCAAACCTTTTGAAAAGTGTCGATAATTTCCTTCAGTTTTGCTACTTTTTGTTAAGCTGGCATAAGTTTTTAGACAAATTGTTCATTAACAGGATTTTATATTTGTTAAGCCGGCTTAACAACTTCTTATACAAATCCTCTGAAAAGTCTCTGTAATGTTCTTCATTGAAGAAGAGGTAAGAGAAATGTCAGCTTTTTGTCAGTCAAAAATGTATATAAAGCTCTTTCATTTACATAAGCAAAGTTAACTAATAAGTAGAATGCTGTAAGCCCAACTGATGAACAAAAAGTATATTTCAATGACAGGAAATCAACATATCATCATTTGTACTGAGAATAATAATGCTTTTAAAAGTTTAAGACGATATTTTGCAAGAACGGTGCAAATTAATATGTCACTGGTCACTGTAAAAAATATCTTCTAGTGTTACTGAAAATGTCAGTTTATAGATATTTCTTGTTTTCTTTAAGATAATTCACTGTAAGACCACGTTAGTCCTTTAATACAAATCATTTCTACAGCAGGGTCTTTAGCAATCATCATCAACACATGTAATTAAAGGTCACAACATCAAAGCTTCTGGTAATGTGAGTTATGTCATTGTTTTTACCTTCTGCAACTCTTTTCACCTACTGAAACGCATTTTTGTTTCATTCATGTTCATCACATGTTACACTAACTTTCTAATCAGTATTTAAATTCATTATGTTATGGAAAGAGATAAACATTGCCCACCTCACTTAAATGTTAAAGTGTACATTGAAAGCCCCTTAAGTAAAACTGTTTGAGGTAATTGTTTTCCAAAAAAAAAAAGAACTACAAAAAGATTTTGTTAAGAATTTATGGTCATTTTTATTAATATTGTATCTTTGATTGTTTTGAATACACTTCTTTTTTGGCGCAGTTACATGGAATTAAGAAGAACATGATATTTTTATTTATCTTTTTTATATAAAATTACATAGATTTGACTCTAAACAGCGCTTTCTTAAGTAACTTCAACCAGATTGTAGTTAGATATCTTTCCTAATTTACTGTTACTTCCTAAACATAAAATATTTTCATTCCTGATATAAGTAGGTAGCCAGGAGCAGTTCAACATTGTTACTCAGACTTTAGCAAATAAACTGTTAAAGGACCGATATCTCTTTGCATTTCTATACAGTTTTTGACAGGAAAATTCAAGTGCAAGAGTTGATCCTTAGCCGAAAAGATGAAAAGAAGAAAACACAGTAACAGCGAAGAGACGCATACGAATCTTTAAGTTTCAGAAACGTTTATTTCTTTATTTCAAAACATGACATAAACTCTCAAACAGGCTACCATATATTTTTGATAGCATGCCTTTTCTTTTATGAATTTCGATTATGTTTCAGATAATTGTCATGAATTACGGTCTTCGAAAAGAGTTTTATAAGGGATACAGCATTCCATTCCCTTCAGTTATGATATAGAAAATGATTATGTACTAGTGACAAAAGTACAACAGGTGCATAACATATGTCTTAGTATAATTGTTGTAGTACAGTGTTTAGACAGAAAGCCATTAAACAACTAAACAAATAAACACTTCCTATCATCAGTATTGTAAGAAACATACATTATACAATAAATCATCAGTTGAATTTAAGGTATGCTGTATAACGGCTCTAGAAACTCGGTAAATTGTGTATGATTTTCTAAAAAATATAATACTTAATTATCATCTAATACTGAATGTCTGTTGAAATAAATGTCTATATGTTGAACCGTATTCTCTAAGTAAAATGAAGAGAAGTTATTTTTACTCAGTCTTTACCATTTCTGCAGCTAACCGAATAAGTTTTTTTGTTGAATCGCTCTAAATGGCTGGCACTGTAATGACCCATTTCAAGTCGCTTTCATCAACTTTAAAGACAGTCAAGAAAACAAATATTATTTGGAACAAAAAGGATTTTTCATATTTATGAGGTTTGGGTAAAGCCATCTGATCCGTACATCAAACACGTGAAAGATATACAGTTCAGATATAACTTTGTTGAGACCAGACACGAAATATCTTATATGTGAAAAGAAGATTGTTCACTTTAACTGTTTGTGATAACTTCCACTGTATGTACTACCTTTTTTCGATGAAGTGTAATTTTAAATTCCATAAGGAAGTACCAGTTTGCATTCTCCAAATCCAGCAATAAAGATTCATATTTAACTTTGGCCTCATCTCCAAATGAGTGAAGATTCTGGATCCAGCAGCAAATATATCAGTGTCTTTGTATGCATTGGTCCTATTCCATTACCTGACCAGTTGTTAGTATATATTTTAAGTGGGTCTGTGTTGTAGTCATGCTTGAAAGAAAATGCGTATCCCGAATAGGTAGTACCCAAATCGATGGCTGCAACAACAATTTTGCTCGTTCCCGTTGTAAAACAGATTGGCTGATACCATCTAAAACGATTAAAAGAATCACAATTATCGTATTTTTTTTTGGTTTACAAAGACTGTTTCAGTATCTTTTCGTTCCACAAGACGGAACTTACTACTCTTATTTCCACTACTTTTATTCCACGCTTCACTTACAGTGTTATAACATATAAAATATTTTCATACTTTTTAGTAAACAAAATGTTATGACATTGACGGTTCTCTTGCAAAAAAAGAAAATGTCCTGCTACGACTTGTATGGATTTTAACAAAACAGATATGAACTTTATATTAATAAATCATAAACCCGTTTCAGTACCCTAAAATCACATCATATGACTGCCAACCTTTCCATTAGCAAAATCGTTTAATTACTAAAGGAAATATGCTCTTAAAACTATTAAATGTGTGCTGCAAAGCAAATGGCCCTTTTTCTTTGAAATATTTCATATACTTTATTCAAATGTCAAAACTGTCCATTTGGAAACAGTCTAGATTGCTATATTAAACGCGTCTAGATTTTTTCTTTATCATTATTTTATTATTTGTCCTTGTCAGTGAGTTAAAGATAATCTCTAGGACACAGGTTGAGAGAGGTTGTTCGTATAATACCTGTTTAAGAACTGAACAAATACCAATCACATATTGCTATAGAAAATTTTACACAAACTGAGACAAACAGAGGAATGTCAAAGATTTTGAATATGGCATTATAGAAATTGTATTCTATGAAATCATAAAAATGTTTGATCTTAAATGTTGATTTTTAAACCGACTACTTAAAAAATGTGTGTTTGTGTTACAATATGACTGGTGTACTTGGACCTGTATTGCAAGAAATAGCCGCTTTCTGAAAAATCAAAGGTGTGTTTAAAATGCAACAATACCTCTAATTAAACTTATTATGATTAGCTGTATGCCATGGTTTCACCTGCAATCATTCCCAGAATGTCTAAGCAATTTTAATTAGCACGCTTCAGTTAGGATCTGTCAGACTCTCATAATTCTAAAGAAAACACTCCAACTTATAATAACCAAATTGCAAACAAGAAGACCACAATAGTCCTGTATCGCTCCCCATAGTGCAATTGTCTTTATTGCAAACATTTGGATCAAATATAACTGGCATACCCTGACGAAAATTTATGGTCAGTCGACTTAGTTTTTGCTTCTATGTAATTAAGTCTTCAATTTTGATACAGGCGTCATTAAGACAATAATACTGGATGTCCTTAATCAGTTTGTCTGATAAAGTTATCTAGTGTTTTACCTTGTGACTAAGCTAAAAATCCAATGTGGCTCCAGTTTAAACTAATCAAAAGAACACATGTAATAATTTCAAAATTCTTAGCAGATATGACGAATACTGAATTAAAAATGACATTAAGACAGTTTAAAAGTGTTTTCAACAATGATTTTAAAGTGGCAAAGTTTAATCAAGATGACAATTTTCCAAAGAATATTAATACTCATTACACACTTTCTTTCACGAAAGGAAGGCTAACTTACAGTTTCTAGTTTGCGTACTTTGTTTACCATAGATCTTTAACAGTGACCTAGTTTTTGAGCTCGAGTGACCTAGATTCAAACTTATAATTACAATCATCGCGAACAGTTTTGTCATCATGGTCCTTGCAGATTAGTTTAAACTTGTGTCATCTAGAGTGTTCACAAGACTCACCTGATATTTTTTTCACCCCCATGCCCCAGTTTCAAACTCATCTGAAACAATCTATTTCCTCTGATATGTACTGCTGACCTAGTTCTTGATTCCACATGACCCAGTTTTATTATCTCCCAATTGATAATCAAGACGATATCTCTCAGCAGATTTAGTGAATATTTTGTAAGCAATGTGACCTCTGACGTGTCCACAAGATATTCCTTTAATGGTAATCTAGTTTTTGTCTCCTAATCCAGTTTCAAAATATTTAAAAACATCAAGACAATCTTTTAAGCAAGTTACATGAAAAATGGAAAAATGTTACCTCTAGTATAACCAGTACATTCCTGGATCAAATGTTGAGCTTGTTTTTAACATCATATTATCCGGCTGAAAATTCAGAATTAACATTATCAATGCATTTTTTCTGCAAATTCTATGATGGTGAAACAGAGTGTAAACAAGGTTTTCCATTGATCTGTTGACCTAGTTTTTGAACCCACATGACTTAGTTTCAAACTCACCTTAGAGAATTTTTTAGTAGGTTTTATAAAAACTAAGTCAAATCAACATGATCTTGTTAAGAACTCTTATAGATGTTTTGTACGTTCACCACAGGACGCAGGCCAAACGAAGGCATGTAAAAACGTCAATCGCAAATTCTCAAACAGGCATCCTGTGTTCAGGTGAGATAAAAAGATTTAAAAACCCACTGTTAAAACTGAGTGTTGATGTGAAGGACGCATTTTATATATCCCCTTTTCCTCTGACAAGGCGGTACTGATGGGTATTAATCACATTCAGTGATAGCTCTAATTTTAGTTTCCTTTAGACTATTAGCACTGTTATATAGACTCTGATATAAACTAGAAAATAAGTACTTTTGTGTGTTTAAAGAGCATATGAAATAAGAATAAAGGACAGTTATAACAGTAAACAGAAACAAACAAGTATTTTATCAAAAGTGAGTGACCCTTGACACATGTTACTACAAGCCATTCCAAGGAAGTTTTCAAATGAGCTATCAACTGACTTAGTTTGGTTATAAAGGGCCAAATTAAAATATTGAGCTTGTTTTTGCTTTGTAGTGAGTGGATCTTTGATTCCCAAAACCATTTCTTAGAAAGACTTTTCTATGTGCTATAAACTGATAAAGTTTTGTTACGATAAGGTTGTTTTAACGACGTAAAATGCTCGGAAACTATTGAGATAGACGCTGCCCATCCTTTTATCCGCCCGTCTGCTTGCACAAACAACAAAACCATTCTTATAAAATGTTTAAAATTTCAGCTTCAATGAAAAACTTAGAGAATGGGCATCCTAAAATAAAAATCAATGGTTTTTACACCGTGACCGTGATAACCTTAAATGTATATAAAGTTTTTCGAAAAAGGAATAAGGAAACAGTTCCTTATTCCTTTTTCAAATTAGATATAGGAACCTAGTTCCTGATTCTTTATTCAAATTTAAATAAGAAACAGTAGAAGAAGAATTTATCAAAAATATTTATGGTTGATCAGCAACCGAGAAAAACAATGAAAACACTGGAAAATGAACAAAAGATATAGTAATTGTAATTATTCGTTATTAATTTGTATTAGAATTGCAAGAATAAATCATCAAAATCAGTGCATAAAGCATTTGCATCTAAATATTTTGAAAAAATCTTCAAGTCGAATAAGGAATAAGAAACCAGTTCCTTATTCCTTATTCAGATCCGAATAAGGAACAGAAGGAGATACGCAGAAAAATACAGAAATTGCATTTTTTTATAAATCTGCGTTAGAATTGATAGGATCAATCATCAAAATCATTGCATAAGGCCTCTGCATCTTAAAGTTTTGAAAAAGTGTTCAAGTCGAATAAGGAATAAGGAACCAGTTCATTATTCCTTATTCAACTCCAAATAAGTAACAGAAGAAGAAAGCGGAATAAAACAAAAATTGCAATAATTGTTTTATAAATCTACATTAGAATTGCAAGGACCAATCATCAAAATCATTGCATAAGGCATCAGCAACTAAAAACTTTGAAAAAATATTTAAGTCGAATAAGGAATAGGGAACCAGTTCCTTATTCCTTATTCAACTCCTTACTTGGAAAAGAAGAAGACACGCAAAGAAAGACAACACTTTCAATTATTTCTCATAAATCTGCATTAGAATTGCCAGGACCAATCATCAAACTCCGAATAAGGAACAGAAGAAGATACGCAAAGAACGACAGCAATTATTTCTAATATATCTGGATAAGAATTGCAAGGATGGATGATCAAAATTATTGCATAAGGCATCAGCAACTAAGAACTTTGAAGAAATGTTCAAGTCTAATAAGGAATAAAGAACCAGTTCCATATTCCTCATTTAACTCTGAATAAGGAATAGAAGATGATACGCAAAGAAAGACAACAGCTGCAATTATTTCTAATAAATCTGCATTAGAATTGCAAGATCAATAATCAGCCATAAATATTTTTGATAAATTCTTCTTCTACTGTTTCTTATTTAAATTTGAATAAGGAATCAGGAGCTAGTTCCCTATTCCTTATTTAAAAACGGAATAAGGAACTAACTTTATATACATTAGATTTAATATCAATAGCAATTAACTGCTCGTCTGGCCCAAGGTCAATACCAAATTCCGTGTACCTAGACTGAAGGGTTTCTTAGTTATTTTCTTACAAGAATTTTACAAAGGCCGTCACTCTGACCTTGACCTTGATCCTGTAACTTCAAAATCAATAAAGTCATTTACTGGTCATGCTCGATGTTCCTTTGAAGAAAAACGTAAGCCCAAACGTTCATCCGTTTATGACAGACATGAAGTTTGTACAGTTAGCCACAGGGACCATAACCTTTGACTTCAAAATCAATAGGTCTAGAGTTATTTGCTTGTCTTGTGAAGTAACCCTGTACAATTTCATGACGTTCGCCTGTTATTGATCGAATTCATTACTTCTGAATAGAAGATTGTTCACTCCTTTCCGTATCTTTTTACAAAGACAATTGTTTTTTATCAACACGCTTCTGAATGGAAAACTAAATATTTTTATCACATCTTTGTACAAAAGACAATTATTTGAAATCATGTTTTGAATTGTCAACAGTTTCAATCTATTTACCAAAGAAACACATATATATGTATTTTCAACACACTCAAGTCAGAGTTTTATTTCTACTGATGAAATATGATTTTGAGAGAAACAATAGTTCAATATTTTTTTTATCATTTAGTAAAACAAAAATCTAGTATAGTTTCAAAAGAAAGTGAAAATCTCTCTTTACTATACATTTTACAAACTTTTTTAAAATTCATTATACAAATTTTAGGAATCTCCAACAATTTGCTTGCAAAAGATAAAGATATATAATGCTCAAGTTTCAGAAACGAATAACTACTACACCTTTTCTTTGTAAATATAAAATAAACATGTTTGTGTACAAACGGAGTAGATATGTTGCGTTTAAAACTCTACACACTAAAGGTAAACATTGTATAAAAACATTGTGTCATAAACAAACTGGGAGTTTTTTTTCAAGAAAGCACACCAACATAACATAACATGACCTGTAATAGGGAATGCAGCTTCCCATACACAGTGTGTGTATTCTAGTAGCCCTATTAGACATATTCAGTTAGAATTTCCTAGATTTCAATTAATTTCTGCAACACAAGTATTTTATGCAAATATGGGTATAGTATATCTATAAATACACAACGATTATTTCATAACTGCAGAGTAAAACTTTCTTGTATTAGTAAATGAAGGAAAGAGAAGGAAATAATATTTTTTTCTTACATCTGTCATGTAAGGTTGCTTTCGGTACACATAAAACACAGTTATATATTATTCATAATAAATTTTCATTGTAAGCTGACAAAGGGATAGCCTTGGCATCATTTTACTTATAACGATCATACTATCACGTAGCTCAAAACAAAACGGTTTATTAAATCAATATAGAACTCATTTTATGCTAGTATCTTGCAATCTGACTGAAGTTCACGATCTCCCTACGGTTAGATCTGAAGACGACGCATTCATTTCTATCTTCTCGATATCCTGGAATTTCCTCTATTGTTTTTTATATCCCAGCCAATGACACTGCGGCTTATGACGTGTCTCGATAGCATACCTGTACACATGGCGTGTTCACTTGTGTAAACTTATCTAGCATAACAATGTTTGTTATCGGAAACGGAAAATGCTTAGATATTTTGAAAAATAATATTCTACACAAACATTAATTTCATCATTTTGGAAGATCTTGACAAATAAATTTAACTGAGTTCAGTGACAGTTTATACATGGCAGATAATTGTTTGGGATCCCAGCTATATAAATAGATTTTCACAAGTTGAACATTCACTTCCATGAGGGTGGAAGCGTTGCTCTGATTGGCTGATGGACAGGTCACGAGAAGGTGGCCTTCTATTGGTCGTCCTCAGATCCTAATAGAATAGCGATGTTTAGGATATGATTTTAATCAGACTGCTGCAAACGTCATCAATTACGAATTCTTTGACGAATACCACATCGTATTTAGTATATCAGAAGTCAATCAATGTACAGCAGATATCAAATCTTGATTAGTATGACACCAATTTAAAGAGTGTCAGAATTTTCAGGCAGTTTTTGATACATGTTAAAAGAACTCAGACTAACACACACATTATACTATATCAAACGAGTCACTAAATTTAGTCTTTCAAAACAAATTCTGCACTTTCAACACTGCCGTCCCACCTTACAGCTTCAACTTTTATATCAGAACCTCCAAATTGTAACCGTACATTTATATTGTCAGATCTAGAGGTTTTGCCAATGCCAGGTTTTCTCTTCACATGAAACTCCCCAACGAACTCACAGCTTTCCTCGTCTACAAACTTCGGGTCTTTCTTTGTGGATCTAAATAGGTACACCGGCAGGAAAAAATCGGTATTTGACATAGGGCGATATTCTTTTAGTGGTTTTGCGTCATTTGTCTTGATCGACTCGCCGATTTCTACATGTTTATCAAACACTCCATCGCACCATTCGTTTCCGTCCCCAATGACTTTCCTATAATTTGGATGCAATGTTTTGTCAAAAGGTACAGTCATAGCTACTCCGTACGTGTAACGGCTTTTTCTTTCAGTAATCATCGATGGCTGGTGTCCATAAATGACCGCACCTTTCAGTACACACAGACTGGCTTCAGTTGGAACAATAACCTCCTTATCTGCAAAGGAAGTTTTGATAGCCTTTTGCAGTATCAGTGATTCTGAAAATCCGCCAACCATGAGTATCTTCTCGACTGGCCTCGGTAAAGCTTTCATCAGCTCTTCGACGTGAACTTTGATGCCAGACACTGCCTGCTCAAAGAAGGATTCAAACAGATCAACGTCTATTCTCAGCTTATCATTTGTCAGCCTTACCTTGTGTTTCCAACTGCTTTGTTTGGCTTCGTCTTCTTCACTAAGAGGCTGTTCAGAAGCATTTACAAAAAGCTTCTGAAGAGTTGCAGGGATTCGGAGAGTAATCTTTTCTGCAACATCGCTGAACGTTCGTTTCTTGTTTTCGAACTCGTCTACTAATTCTAGATAATCGGATTGATGATTCTTAGAGAATTCACCAAAAGCTTCGAGTCCAACAAAATCTGAGACAAATTTCAGGAATGATTTGTTGACAAATGTTCCTCCCCAGTTTCCTCCTGATGCCTTGTGAAGCTCTTTCAACTTATTGTTTTCTAGTACTTCATGAACGGTTACATCAACAGTACCGCCTTTAAAAACATTAAAATTATTTTGAAAAGCAATGTAGATTTGATTGATGAAAGTTCATATGTAGGTATAAGAACATTGTATTTATCTATAGTAAGTCAAAACTTGTCAGCAGAACCACTTAAACATTTAAATATAAAATTTTCTTCCCTTTCGAATAACGTTGAATCTACAAAACAAAATACTTTGTGACATTTGGATGAAGGGGTATTTTTTAAACAAATGTCGCATTAAATGCTTTATTTGAGAGCAAAGTATGTGGTTATAAGCTTGAATATTATTTTGTCTGAACGGCTGTTCGTAGTAGGTTAAAATATAACATCTTCCGTGCACCAAACTTTGTTTTATTTTGATTCTCGTTTGGTCTAGTTCATTTTATTGCATTCATATCTTATATTACAACAAGGTAAGATAGCCAAATGTTTTACCTCCACAGTCAAAGACCAGATATCGTGTTCCTTGTGGAAACCTCGTCATACCAGTTACAGTTTGGGGATCTCTGGTTATTGGTAACTGCCTACAGAAGATAGAGGCAGCCTCTGGTTCCAACGCTATCTCAATACTGTCCTTTCTTATGCCAGCCTGTCAAAACAGACCAACTCTAACAGAAAAAAGCCAAATGTCGAGACCTCTTAAAATGAAAAATTAATTTGCATGTTCTCGTATTCATTACCCGGATCTTTCAAACATTATATAATTGGTTGTAATTTGTGCAAGTGTCAATCAAATTTGTTCCGATTCAATTTTTAGGACGTAACAGTTGTAAGAAATAATAATAGTGGATCTGATATTCGTATTTTGAAGTAAATAAATCGAATTCAATGTTTTCAATTTTCTACTTAGTAATTTCTAAATAGTCTAGCCATGACCTTTAATTTGAGATTTTGATCCAATTAACATATGGTAAATCTGTACAATTACGGTTGTCAGTGAATTTTTGTAAATACCTATTTCATGCGACTTTAGAATCTAGGCAAAAGGTTGCAATGCCGGCATGTTAGACTGTATTCAAAATTGTTTGAGAAAATTCTAATATTTTCATTTTTTGTTCCATCAATCTCTATCAATCTGTCTGCGTATGTTTAATATCGAAGTTATCTTTAAAAACAAGACTTTGAAACGAATGAAAATTATCCCACAAATGTCACGTCTAGATAATGAGATGTTATTCAGCATGGTAACATCAAGCTGTAATATTTCAAAGGTCCCTCGTCACGATACCTTTACATCCTTTGCCCAATCGCCTTTCATCGTAAAGTGGACGTAAAGTGATACACCAGAAAATTTGATGTATAAGACATTTTAGTTTACGACTTTTAAAATCAGCAGTTTTTTTCATCAAAATTTCAACCTATTGTTGCCTGCGTGTCGATTAAACTTTACAATTCGAGTGCTATTTTTCACTCAAATCACCATCAATATAACGTCTCAAAAACTATTTCAATATATTATCTTATGTTTTGATTGATATGTTCTATACTGTATTTACTTTTTAAAAAACTCATTCAATGACGCTACGTTTGTCATTGCCTTGGACACGTAGAACGTTGATGCTTAGACAAGACTTATTTTACATAGCAATGCTTTTTAAAATACTGGTCTACATATTGAAGAGTATTTTCCAAGGCATATGAATGTCTGTAGCGTTAAATAATATACCTTTTCAGCTGCTTGGCGCATAAACTTTTTAGCCGAATCATTCCAAATGGCGGGCACTGTTATGACCCATTTGACATCGCTATCACGAAAGTCACCAGAGCATGCTTTCTTTAAATCTTCCATGAAGCGAATTTTCAACGCCTGAATTGAAAGGCTGAACACTGTTAGAGCATCAAGCATCTTACCGTTCTCCTCAGTTAGCACATAACCTTTTTTTATCTCCTGCAAAAATACGAATCATATTCACAATAACATTTCCCCGCAGTAACAAAACAAGAAGACTGAAATATTTGTAACACTGACATTATACAGTCACTAGAAACTAACAAACCTACTAATATTTACACGAGAAGACTTAAAAATAAGGTTTCTTTCTTGTAAGAACAAAATATAGAATGTTCTAAAGTTTCATACGTTTCCGTACTAACTTTAAGTAAATATTTACAATTTTTTTTTTTAATTTTGCACTCATTTATCTTGATTTTTTATCCCTAGTACTGTGAATGTCTTAGGAGAGCTTAATTACATTGTAATCTAGATAAAAAGATGCAGATTACTACTCTTATCTAAGATCAAACGTAAGATATGAATCGTGTAAGACATGAATAAATTGACTCCATTTGTCTAACCTTTTCCTGATGAAGTGTCATTTTAAACTCCCTGAAAAAGTACCAGTCTTTATTCTCCTCATCTGCCAATAACAATTCATATTTCATTTTGGCCTCGTTTCCGAAAGAGTGCAGCTTCCGGTCTGGATCAAGCAACAGACACGTCGGCGTCTTAGCATTTATGTTTCCTTGCTCAACATTTGTCCACAAATTAGCATTTATCCTAAGCGGGTCTTTAAGGTATTCGTGTTTGAAAGAAAACGCATAACCTGAGTAGGTTGTTCCAAAATCAATGGCTGCAACGACAATTTTGTTGTCCGTTGGCCTAAAACATAAAAGTTATTTCATTCACGTTAGTGTGATTGATAGAACATCCATTGGCATGTTGCCATAAACTTTAAGCGTATATGATCGATAAAAAATAAATTAAAGCTGTTGCATGATTTATTCACTCTATCAGGTTACGATTCCTTGATAATCATTCAGTTGTTCATTCGTACAGAATTTTGAGGCATATATTACCAGGTTGTCACTTTTCTGTAGTTTTATTTATCTATGTTTTTAATGGAACGTGTCAAGTGAACAACTTAATTTTCGACAAGTTTTAAACATTTCTTAAATTACGGATCGACCTTTCCGGCGTTTGAACCGTGTACTATTAATTTCATGCATTTGAAGTACTGATCGACTGATCCAGACCGAAGGCAGCTGTATTTTCGCGAGGCGACGTCGTGTGACGCATCTTGATCGTGGTTGAAAGATCAGGCTTTCACTGTAGAAACACCCGATAGCCCCTACATGTCAAACTATGCTTCAGATAGTCTATAAGTCACTGTGATCATCTATTTTCTATGAAAAATTGCGCTCCTACAGAAAAAAGACATAGATTGAAAAAAAAATTAGCTAAAAAGAGAATAAACTTGAAGGAACAATTAGTATATGCGAAACAAGCATCTTTCATGTTTTTAAAGTTTGGACACGGATAACAGCATTCGTCAGAACCATGTTCCTGCAAAAAAAAAAAAAAAAAAAAAAAAAAAAAAAAAAAAAAAAAAAACTGTCCTTCGTTCATCAGCAAGTCAGTACTTCAAATACATGAAAGGTTGTATGTGTCTTTCATGTGTGAAGAGTAGTTCATCTGATCCAGGCTGGGTCCGAACCAATCATTTTTCACTTTGTCTTCTAATATTCTTTACAGTGAATCAATCTTACTGCTTGTATTAGTAAAGCTGAAATAAAATCGCCGTTGGAGCTAATTCTTATAAAGGCATTTCAATCCATATCTGAGAGTTTGACAATGAAATAGAAGAAATATAGCCAGAGGACTTTTGCAGACGACATAACCTGCGTTTAATGACAATGTGTAGTAATGGTGCAGACGACATAACCTGCGTTTAATGACAATGTGTAGTAATGATGCAGACGACATAACCTGCGTTTAATGACAATGTGTAGTAATGGTGCAGACGACATAACCAGCATTTAATGAGATGTGTACTAATGATACCGATATGTTGAAATCGAACTTAGCCAATCAATTTAAGACTTTGAAAAATTGCTTAACATTTTATCGACTATCAATTTAAGTATCTTTTATCTAGCATTGATAGATAAAATAAACAAAGAAGCCTAATGATGTCCTTCGTCTATCGTATTCCCGTGCAGTCAATGAAAATCCACTTATAAAAGTAAACGATCAGTTTTTAAAGTACTTTTTTAACGTAAGACTAAAGATTTCGTAGTAGGTTAAAAGAAATGTCCAACCATAAAAATTACTCAAATACCAGAAGCTTTTCATCATATCTTGCATGAAAGTAGAATTAACTTGGCCATTTGTTTTGTACATATGCATTAAGCATTTCAACGAGTCTACCTTATATCTGGTTCCCTCTCGACAGCATCATATGTAGGAACTGGAGGTTTAATTTGACTCTTGCCGGAAGACGTTCTGGCATTTTGAACAGTTCTTCAAAGAAAAAAAAAACAACAATTTAAGACTTTGAAAATTGTTTAACATTTTATCGACTATCAATTTAAGTATCTTTTATCTAGCGTTGATAGATAAAATAAACAAAGAAGTCTAATGATGTCCTACGTCTATCGTATTCCCGTGTAGTCAATGAAAATCCACTTATAAAAGTAAGCGATGAGTTTTTAAAGTACCTTTTTAACGTAAGACTAAAGATTTCGTAGTAGGTTAAAAGAAATGTGCAACCATAAAAATTACTCAAATACCAGAAGCTTTTTATCATATGTTGCATGAAAGTAGAATTAACTTGGCCATTTATTTTGTACAGATGCATTAAGCATTTCGACAAGTCTACCTTCTAGCTGATTCCCTCTTGACAGCATCATATGTAGGAACTGGAAGTCTAATTTGACTCTTGCCGGAAGACATTCTGACATTTTGAACAGTTCTTTAAAGAAAAAATCAACAATTTGATAGAGATATATTTGTCATGATATAAGAAATAGAATGTTATATACAAACTGTATCACTGTAACAGGATAATTGTATTTTTGTAATGAAAAGCTCGTTTTATAAGCCTCTGAAACTTATCATGCGGGTAATATTTTGCAAATTCATTTCGTTGAATAAATGAACGGTTGCGCGGGGTGGAAAGTGACAATATGAGCCATACAAAAAGACCGGCGCCATATCTTTCAAGTCTGGAGGAAATTAATTTAATCAGTATCATGCCTATCTACACATATTAAGAATTTCTTCGCGTATATATATACAACAAGAGTTGTCAGCCAGACACTAATGACCCCACTCCCTCCCTTGAATGTGCATCAAAAATATAATGATCAGGGTATGTCGACTCATGATTATGTGCCTTACTTTATAGTTGTTCTTGATAAGTATGGTTCATCTACTCGTGATGACTTACCATCCTTTTAAGTTTGAGAGTAGATTTCAATGGATTTCAAAATGCAGGCCCCTACGAGATTGATTTTTCCATCGATCATCTACTCATCAGCGCCCTTGGTTTATTTTTTTAGTTATTGATCTGATTTGTTTTCAAAGTGTAACTCAAACTGAGCTTTTCACGTGACACAGTGAGCCAAAAATAAAACAACTGTTCATGAATTCATCATTCTGAACTATTTGTTTAAAGGTTGAGAGTCTCTAATATAGTTGTTCTAATTGAAATATTGACAGAAAACTATTTTCTAAAAACAGACCGCTGTACATTTGTCTTTGTGAGCAAAAATTCAATCATCATGTCAAACCATCCAGTTTCAGAGAGGCCTTGGTTCAGCATGTGTAGTCAATGATAACTATTTCGAAGCATACTTGATAAATTAATTGAAAAGGGTATGAGCTAACGATGCTTAGATTATCATATAAGCGGTTTTGATGTGTTTAACATGTTTTGCTTGAACCATTGCAAAATATAAAAAAAACGATTATATGAATTGAGACATGTAACCGAAGATAATTTTCATTATTTTTGTTTGACCAATATTCATAAATTTATTATCTATTCAGTTTATTTAGATTAATCAAAGGGTAGGCCTATAACTAAAGCTTCATTCATTTGAAGAATCGATATTCCTGCTAGTTTATAATGCATATTTATTTTTATCAAATAGATAATGTCGTTTTAAGTTCTGCTTGAATAATTTTATTTATTTCTATTGTGTATGTTTAAGCTAATACAATTAATGAATGCGTAAGAAAAGAGTGTAGTAATAGATATTAAAATTCTAAAGGTAGCTTAAATATATAATTTTAAAGATACCATCTTTGACGTACCTTTTCGAAGAAAGTTTGGTTTTGGGTAAATCCGCTATAAGATTTTTAACAGATACTGCATCACGACCTGCAGCTCCTTTTCTAATTCCTTTGTTGTCGTCCTGAAGCTGTACTTTCTTATCTTTTTCATCTGAATACCAATTAAACGCCATTGCAAACTCTGAGGCATTCAAATCTGGTTCAACTTCAACTTCAGTTCACTAAGGTCGGGTAAATCCGCGCTATCAAGACAACCTAAAACACAAGAACCAACCACTTATCCAGGGCAACTTTTATCAATAAAACGTTTGCCTTTTTTTTACATCATTACAGATCAAACATACAACAAGACGGTCATGAAAGTCAACAGCTGATATCTAGGAAAATTAAACTAAAACTATCGCTTTTCTTATAAGTCTAAGGTTTGCAAATTCCTAATATTCAGTCTGCTTATAACTATAGAGTCATACAACAGTACACAAAGCCCGCCCGCTTAGCTCGAAAGGTTGAGCACTGGATTAGTAATCTATGGGTCGATGGTTCCACCCCTGGGCAGGGCAAAATTTCTCCGTGACATTTGATCTCAACCATTGTGTCTAAAGTTCATTTGTCTCTCACCGCTGATTCAGAGTAGATCATGTGGGAACAGTAGTCAGTCACTTGCGGAGAAATTGGTAACTACTGGTTAGTTATCCAGAAAAAAACCGGTTAGGTGGACTGACCGCCGAGATATAACCTAGATGTTAAAATCGGCGTTAAACCCAAAAAAAAAAAAAAAAAACAACAGTACACACGTATCGTCCCTGAACTCCTTTGTCATATCTCTACGTCGAATGTTATCAATCATTTATTCTTGAAAATATTACTTACTTAGTTCTACCTATCAACAACAGCAAGTCTATACTAAATCTGTTCCTATCGAATAAACAGCTTGCGGTTTTCAGAAAATATTATAAGACGTAGAATTGAAAACGAAAAGGGAAGTATTTTATCATTGATTTTAATCAATATTAAAGGGAAATTACTCGCTTCTTGGTGTATGTTATAAAAACAAAATTGAATGGCGTTCGTCAGATTTACCGCTCATTAGAAAATAAAATAAAATAAATGGCTGCTCGCACGTCCGTCAAAAACACTTTATTTATTTATTTATTTATTTATTTATTTATTTATTTTTATTTATTTATTTGTGTTTGCTAATTGCAAAAATTAGTCGATATTTAGGTGTATTTTAAGTAAAAAAAAACTCACGTTCTGGTAAAAGAAATAAGTTACCGTTTTCAAATAAATCCAGTTCTATGCAAAATAAGTGTGGAGTTTCTATTTAAAGATTTTCAGAAAATTAATTTTTAGTTCATGCAGTGTAATTCCCCAATCGTAAAACTTCGGGTATTTCCGTATGGTCTTGCATAGCATAAAGGCCGAGGTGATCAGATTGTGTAATTCCCATTATTATTAGACCACCTGTCAAGACTTGTAAACTGAGATGGTTTGAATTTCAGTTGAAGAGAATTAGAGAATTTGATGGAGAATTTGATGGGAATTGCATAATTTGATGGGAAACTGATGAATTTGATGGGAAAATGGAGAATTAGATGGAAAATTGAAAAAATTACCCATGAATAATTACAAAGGTATTCCGTTCTATTTTGGAACAAATCAAAGATTGAGATCCCGTGTAGCACGTGGGTCTCAATACTAAATGTCCAAGTCAGATGTTAAATCATGAAACTGATTCCAAGATGATTTAAAGATGGCATTAAACAGTGTCCATGCGGATGATCAAAGTAAGTAAATAGGAAACGTATTGGTAATTCACCAGCAACAAATCAACAATTTGCAATTAAAATTAATGAACGTGAAGTTGGCACATAGATCGAAGCTCTACATCCAGCTCTGCAATCTTATATCAATGCAGAGCTGGGTCGCAGCTCTACATCCAGCTCTGCAATCTTATATCACTGCAGAGCTGGGTCGCAGCTAAACATCCAGCTCTGCAATCTTATATCATTGCAGAGCTGGTTCGCAGCTCTACATCCAGCTCTGCGATCTTATATCATTGCAGAGCTGGGTCGCAGCTCTACATCCAGCTCTGCAATCTTATAATTGCAGAGCTGGGTCGCAGCTCTACATCTAGCTCTGCAATCATATATCATTGCAGAGCTGGGTCGCAGCTCTACATCCAGCTCTGCAATCTTATATAATTGCAGAGCTGGGTCGCAGCTCTACATCCAGCTCTGCAATCTTATAATTGCAGAGCTGGGTCGCAGCTCTACATCCAGCTCTGCGATCTTATATCATTGCAGAGCTGGGTCGCAGCTCTACATCCAGCTCTGCAATCTTATAATTGCAGACCTGGGTCGCAGCTCTACATCTAGCTCTGCAATCTTTTTCATTGCATCACTCCATCTGCATAGTTTTTTTCAGTTATTGCCTTTTGTTATTTTTCAAAGCATTACTTAAAAAGACTTTGAGTTATCAACATGAAACATCATAATATGTGGATAGAGCTCACTCAGGAGGTGTGCAGTGTAGAAGAGTGATAACTTTACCCTTAATAATCTTTGTTTTTTCATACTTAATTTTCACCTGAGTGGAGCAGAACTCAAAATGTCTTTGAGATGTCCACATGAAACTTTATAGGTGGATAGATCTTATTGAGGAGGAATGTTGTGCGCAAGAATAATAACTCTGCTTTTTATAATGTTTGATTTAGTGCCCTTTGTTATTTTTAATACTTTTTGTCCCGAGCTTATCTCAAAAGTATTGCAGGTATCTACTTGAAACTTCATAGGTTGAAAGATCTCACTGTGGAGGAGTGCAGCGCACAAGAATGATAACGCTACTATGCATGATTTTTCAGTTATTGACCTTTAACTTTCAAATCTGTAATTACTTCAGCCATTAGTTATCATTACCGAAATTGAATCATGTTGCGCTGCTGCTACATATACATTCTTCCAATAAGCAAACACATGTTAACATGGCTCTTGTTGATAAGAGTTTTGTAACAATCTATATCCGTGTTGTTACAAACATATTGTAGTAAATAAACTTTTTGCATTTCTTTCTTTTTCTTTCTACATTCTACGGATGGACAAAAAGTCTATCGCAACACGTATGGTGTGTGAATAGGCTAAGAGCCTTAAATGTTCAAGCTTTTTTACACATGTTAATTGCGGACAAAGGCATTTTCATATTTACGTCGTTTGTTTATTTTGCCATGTTGATGACTGCTGCTCTAACCCCGACCCCCAACAAATCTGTTGATAAGTCATGAGAATAAGTATTCGAACGCACCTCCTTTATAATTATATGAGAGCTATCACTTAAAGGTGGTAACAAGTTCTATTTCTTGAGCCGCCAGACTCCTTTTAAGGATTACTTACGTTCTTTACTAAACGGAGTCTTTGTATGGCCATTGAGTATCACAATTCGAAGTTAGTCAGACTTAACCTCAGAAATTTCGAAAACTCGTTATTCACATTATTTAAACTTTATTATCATAAACTAAATGATTATTTATGTATATTGTAATACCAAAAAGTGTAAATAGACCTACATGACTGTACATGAAAAGTAGACAAAACTAAAACAAGTTCTATCCTTCCAGTTTTTGTTTCTGTATAATAATAACACCATTACAAATCTATTTGGTCAAATAACTATGCTCATCTGAAACGTCATTAAGACAACGCTCTACAGTGAAGATATACTGAAATACCATTAAAATTTTGCAGACCTAATTGAAACTGAATAATGAATATGTAAAAAGAAGTAAAAACAAATGTTTGAAGAGCTCGTTGTCTACGACCCAGCACTGCAATGAAAAAAAAGACTGCAGATCTAGATGTAGAGCTGAAATCCAGCACTGCAGTGAAACAAGATTGCAGACCTAGATGTCGATCTACGACCCAGCTCTGCACTTATGTTAGATAACAGAGCTAGATATTTATAAACGATCAACCTCTGCACTTATGTTCAATTGCAACTACGACACAGTTCTCCTAGAGCAAAGATACAAGATTAGTGTGCTATATTTAGATATTATACCCAGATCTGTATTAATCATAGATTGCAAATTTAGATGTCGATAGCCTAGATTAAGAGCTGGGAATCAGCTTTGCAATGAAATAAGATTGCAGAGCTAGTTGTCGATCTATGATCCAGCTCTGCAATGATATAAGATTGCAGAGCTACATGTAGAGCTGCGACCGTGCTATGCAATGATATAAGATTGCAGAGCTGGATGTAGAGCTGCGACCCAGCTCTGCAATGATGTAATATTGCAGAGCTGGATGTAGAGCTGCGACCCAGCTCTGCAATGATATAAGATCGCAGAGCTGGATGTAGACCTGCGACCCAGCTCTGCAATGATACAAGATTGCAGAGCTAGATGTAGAGCTGCGACCCAGCTCTGCAATTATAAGATTGCAGAGCTGGATGTAGAGCTGCGACCCAGCTCTGTAATGATATAAGATTGCAGAGCTGGATGTTTAGCTGCGACCCAGCTCTGCAATGATAAAAGTTTGCAGAGCTGGATGTAGATCTACGACCCAGCTCTGCAATGATATAAGATTGCAGAGCTGGATGTAGAGCTGCGACCCAGGTCTGCAATGATATAAGATTGCAGAGCTAGATGTAGATCTACGAGACAGCTCTGCAATGATATAAGTTTGCAGAGCTAGATGTAAATCTACGACCCAGCTCTGCAATTATATAAGATTGCAGAGCTGGATGTATAGCTGCGACCCAGCTCTGCAATGATATAAGATTGCAGAGCTAGATGTAGATCTACGACCGTGCTGTGCAATGATATAAGATTGCAGAGCTGGATGTATAGCTGCGACCCAGCTCTGCAATGATATAAGATTGCAGAGCTGGATGTAGAGCTGCGACCCAGCTCTGCAATGATATAAGATCGCAGAGCTGGATGTATAGCTGCGACCAAGCTCTGCAATGATATAAGATTGCAGAGCTAGATGTAGATCTACGACCCAGCTATGCAATGATATAAGATTGCAGAACTGGATGTAGAGCTGCCACCCAGCTCTGCAATGATATAAGATTGCAGAGCTAGATGTAGATCTACGACCGTGCTGTGCAATGATATAAGATTGCTGAGCTGGATGTATAGCTGCGACCCAGCTCTGCAATGATATAAGATTGCAGAGCTGGATGTAGAGCTGCGACCCAGCTCTGCAATGATATAAGATTGCAGAGCTGGATGTAGAGCTGCGACCCAGCTCTGCAGAGCTGGATGTAGAGCTGCGACCTAGGTCTGTAATTATATAAGATTGCATAGTTGGATGTAAGTCTGCGACCCAGCTCTGCAATGATATAAGATTGCAGAGCTGGATGTTTAGCTGCGACCCAGCTCTGCAATGATATAAGTTTGCAGAGCTGGATGTAGATCTCCGACCCTGCTCTGCAATGATATAAGATTGCAGAGCTGGGTGTAGAGCTGCGACCCAGGTCTGCAATGATATAAGATTGCAGAGCTGGATGTAGAGCTGCGACCCAGCTCTGCAATGATATAAGATTGCAGAGCTAGATGTTGATCTACGAGACAGCTCTGCAATGATATAAGTTTGCAGAGCTAGATGTAAATCTACGACCCAGCTCTGCAATTATATAAGCTTGCAGAGCTGGATGTAGAGCTGCGACCCAGCTCTGCAATGATATAAGATTGCAGAGCTAGATGTAGATCTACAACCGTGCTGTGCAATGATATAAGATTGCAGAGCTGGATGTATAGCTGCGACCCAGCTCTGCAATGATATAAGATTGCAGAGCTAGATGTAGAGCTGCGACCCAGCTCTGCAATGATATAAGATCGCACAGCTGGATGTATAGCTGCGACCCAGCTTTGCAATGATATAAGATTGCAGAGCTGGATGTAGAGCTGCGACCCAGCTCTGCAATGATATAAGATCGCAGAGCTAGATGTAGAGCTGCGATCTATGTGCCAACTTCACGTTCATTTAAAATTAACCGATTAATAACACTTTATGTCTTTATAACTCTTCAAAGATGATTACCCTAGTTGTGTAACTTAGATCCTTATTTTTTTCTGATGAGTTTGTTTGGCATCAATCTTTCAACAAAATAAAATGTTATGTTTTAAAATTTTGTCAAATTATGTACGGAATAAGACTGATTTCACCAATGATAATCATTATTAGGGACTGCTTATTATATCAAACACTCCAAAAAAGAAGAGTTGTAAAAGTAAAATTCTAAATGCAAAATTGGTGAAGTTTTCAAGATTTTTCAATTGTTGGAATTGTTGGAATCATGGGACACGAGTTAGGTTTTTAATGTGAAGAATTTCTACATAATCATCAGTCAGTTTTTATACTTCTGTTTTTTTATCAGTTGGTACCTATATTATAGGTACGTAGACATCATGGGGCTTACATACAGTAAAAGATTATTGTGGTGGACTTTTTGAATGATGTGCAGCTCATAGTAACATTGAACCCTGTGCACATAGTGTTAAATATGAGCGTTTGCGATCAGCTTATTTCTAGTCACCGAAGCTCAAAAGCTTTTTGTATTAATATGAAGTAGATTTGTAAAATAGTTACCTACTCAGTAAACATGATAGAAATACAGAGAAAAGAAGCAAACCTGTAAAAATTTAAGAACTAAAACAAATGCAATGTAAAAAAATCCTCACCGTTCGTGCGTCGCACATGTCTGCCCGTTTCTTTGTACTTGTAATGTCATCGTGACATTTCGTGAAACTAAGAGAAGATGTGTTTAATTGTAGTAAAGTGTTGCATGTATATGTTTTCTTTACGACCTTCAAAACCAGTTAACAATACAACCAATACCCTTGAATTTATTGCAATTGCTTTCTTTGTCCGCCCGAAGTAAATTGTTTGTAACAACTTGTCGGAAATTCCGGACACATAGATGGAACCAATGACACTAAAATACATTGTAGTATTGATTTTTGGCTTAATTGGTAAAGGACCACCGGTGTTATAGCCCTTTAATATACTAACATTGCTTTAGTAATAGCGTCTGAGGCTGAGTCTGTGTAACTCCTTGGTAGAAATCCAGAAAAAAATACAGTTTTATTCGGCGGGGGATTTAGACTCTATGTTCTTGTTAATAGAATATATTCTTAGTTTTCAAACCAGATCTTGAATAACCATGGGCATCAAAGTGACCTCGTTTATCGCCAGGAGCTACATTGCTCAGAAGTGTTGACGTCTCAAGTTTGACCATGACCTTGGACAAAGGAAAGAAGAAAAAAAAACTGTGACAGAGAGAATGATAAATGCAGACTCCAGACTGTGCTGAAGCATAGTAACTGTTTGCAAGTTGTTAGCCATCTATAAAGTATAGAAAATATCATACGAGACACCCTTTTCGAGTGTTCGGCCTTTGAAATCTTCACCCTAGACAAAAGTTATTTATCAACTTAGAATAGCATCAAAACATGGCACGTGAGTTAACATTCACTTCGAGGTATGACTTACTTATGGTCAAGTTAAGACTTCAGTTCGTATTTCACGCACAAACATGAGCTTGACCGTGAAAGTACGCACCAAATATTGAATAAATTGTTCAGAAACGACATTGCAAATTTAAAAGTACTAATTGTTTCATCTTAATTACAATACAAAGCGTTTCAATTTTTTATTGTGTAGAAGATTTTTTTTACAATTTTGGCAACCGGGGAAAAGTCCAGGCACGTTTCCGTTTAAAGATCAGTCCAGTAACAATTGTACAGTATAATTTCAATTACATCTTAACCAGGTTTTCATTGCAAAGTAGTATTTGGAATGGTATTATCGTTGTGCGGGCGGGCGGCGACAAACTCAGTAGTTTTCGCTCATTTTTTTTGTTACAGTTAACCTGTCGTTGCCAAATTTAAATGGTGCAGCTTTTAGCTAGAGCTTCCTTGGGGTGATTGTTTTCCAGATCACAGCGATCAAGGGCTAGCTAACTGTTACCTAGATTTTTGAGTTGAATGATTGTATTGAGACTAAATGATAATGTAGACTTATTCTTACCTGCATTGGTCACTTAGGTCAAAGCTATCTCATTTGTACTAAAATAAATTCTAGGTTTCTGCTCAATATCTTTAGTAACACTTTGTCCTTTGTCATAAAACGTGGTAATAAGGTAGCATATTATTTAGGATTGTTTTTTCAGGTCATTTAAATCAAAGTGTAAGTGATTATTACTAAATAATAGATTTTATGTTTCGCTCAATATCTCAAATCGCAAATCTGCATATTATATAAAGACTTAATAATAAGTTTTCTTATATAATCAAGTCACTTTGGGTCGTGTTTTAGTTCGCAGGGATAAAGGGATAGAAGGGTAGCTCACTGGTAGTAAAATACTTTTTTTATTTCCACTGAATATTTTCAGTTACAATTTGCAAATCTTTATAAAACATTGTAATACAATAGCACATAGCATTACTTCACTTCGAATTATTTATATTCTGGATCACGAAAAGCTCGCTCTTACTAAAAAAATGGTACAATTTGTGTATTAAGTTATGACTTGATTATAAAGTTTGCATATTTTATTATCTCATTTGGGATTGTCTTTGAAATGTCTGGGATGAACGGGTAGCTCACTGTAGCTAAGAATAGACATACGGTTTCCGCTTAATATCTTACGCAACAACTGGCCGATTGTAATAAGACTTGATTACACGGTAGCAAATATCTGTACATCATTTGGGATTTCTTTGGGGTCACTTGAAATAAGGGGAAGCTCACTATAATTAAGTTAGATTTTGTCTCCAGTCAACATCCTAAGTTACACATGTACTATTGTTATATGACTTTTTTTTATAAATAAGCTTACAGTACTACCTCACTAGGGACAAGCAGTAGGTCACAGATTCTTTTTTATAAGTTAGCATACAGCACTACCTCACTAGGGACAAGCGGAAGGTCACTGTCACCTTTATATAGGTTAGCATACAGCACTACCTCACACAGGAGAGTGGGAACAAACGGTAAGTCACTGTTACTTAAAATAAATTTCAGCTTTACGCTCAGTGTCTTTAATTACAGTTGACATATTTTATTAAATCTTTGTTGTAATTATCATTACCCTATAAAGGTCAGTGTAACTAACAGATTATTATCCGGGCCCCAATATCTTAAGTTACAATTGACCTCTTATAATAAGATTTTCCTGTAATATATAATATATACTGATACTTTCCTGTGGTCACTTGGGTAAGGGTTACTGTTACTTGGTAGAATAAAGTCAATTGTACGAAAAAAATGAAGTGATCTTTTCTCGTTTTCGTCAATCCTGCTCTATCTCTATCTATTTGAGCTTATTTATCGTCGGCCCATATGACCGACGCCCACTGAAGAGATCAGTTATTTTATGTTGTTGGGGTAGTGCAAAATTCAGAAAGCATCGCATTCCAGAAACACCCCTGGTGCTTTTGCATGCTCAGTGTATAGCACCGATACATGGGACCTCGGTTTAACGTCTCATCCGAAAGACGGTTAGTAATGTTAGTGGAGGAGCGGGGGATCGAACTCGGGACCCCTGGTTTACTAGTACAGCGCGTTACCACTAGACCACATCGACTCCTTCAATCCTGCGAACAAGACTCGACCTTTTAAAGTGAGGTGCTTGAACCGAAACCTGCATGTGAAGTTGTTTTAAAACCAAACGCTGAGCTGATGTAATGATATTCTAATATTATATAGACAACTATGAATGTACTTAATAGAAATTATCATTTTTATGCCGCTAATTAATCCTGTTAAAAAAGGAATTGTATTTTCATGTATAATTTTTCTTCGAGATCAAATGAATTAAGATTGTAACCAAGTTTTGTGCTGTGCTCAATGCACTTTCTACATCTCTTAGGAAAATAAATTTTAAATAATGTTGAAACTTAAATCATTTTATAAAGTTATTTGAAAACAATGATAACATAACAGCTTCCTCTCATCTTTAAAGTCTTTTTTGGTACACACTACTAGAAATAAACATATAACATAAAATAAAACGTAGAAATGTTAGTTCTATAATTTGTCAAAAAATAGTTCACAGTTCTTTCTCTTTTCAGATATAAATTGTTAAATTTTTCATTAGAATATTCATCGCCAGTTTCTCTAAAATAAAAATTACTAATGGACATAGAGTACTAAACTAAATCAATATTTATTGCTACAACAATGAATTGGTCATAAGCAGAATTCAGAAGCATTGTGATAGACGAGTCCCCTCAAACCGAATAAATCCTTTATGCCGGTAATTGTATTGGCATTGTTGATGGGGCGGCAGAGACTTTTTATACGGCAACTGTTAATCAGCTTGGGTATCTTGGCTTTTCGGGGCAACTTAGCTTCTGTGACTTGGTGGCTGGCTGGTTCAAAAGTCGACAATTCACAATAAACATTAGCTGTGCTGCACATGATTTGGTGGCTGGCTGGTATATAACGACAATAATTGACCAAAGTTCAAGCTGTCTGTGCAGAAAAAGTGAAATGTAGACTTTTAACAGTTTTCCATTGATTTGTACGTGTGTCCGAGATTTTGACCTTACATGTCTCCGCTTACCAACTATCAACCAGAACATCATCAAAACACCCGTTATTACCAAACATTATGCAAAAATAGAGCTATCATCAGACCATCAGCATGAACATCATGACCGTGTTTTATGAAGATTAGACAAACAACGCAACAGACCTCTAGTGTATTAACAAAAATTTTCCTTTGATTTGTGACTTGTTACACAGTTTTTTGTGTACTATCTGACTGTTTCGAACTCTTTCGAGAGATCGTCAGGACAAACATTCTGGACAAAGTTTATGAAGACTGTATAAAAATGTTACCTCTAGAATGTTCAGTGTTCCGTAAAGAGTGTTCACAAAGTTTATTTTTTTCGTTTGCCATTGTGGTCTAGTTTCTGAATTCATATGACCCATTTTCACACTCTACCGAGACAGCATTCAGACAAACATTCCGAAGAAATTTCATGAGGATTGAACCAAAATATGAGACTGTTCAAAATATCAACCACTAATCTGGGCTGGTGGTATAGCTTTTTACTAATATGACTAGTTTAGTTTTAGTTTTTCAAGAAATTATCAAGACAATGAGGGACATTCCTGATAACAACTCATCTCCCTTACTCAGGTAACATCAAAGGTAGACCAAATTGCACATTGGTCCTTCTAGTTGGAATCCTCTCACTTTACCCTTGTTTCTCTTTGTGATAGTCTTGACTTTTGGTTGTGAAAATTGTCACTTATATATTAAATACAAGGTAAGGATTATCAAAAAACAAACAAAATAGTGTTAACAAAACATGTTGCCAAACTAAATGTGTAATCTGACTACCATTGTTGCAAATAATTAGGCTTAATTAATAAAAAAGAAAAAAGCGATGAAAGCAGAGGAATCCAAATGAAAGGACCAATGTAATATCGGAGAGTATTCAGGTTAGATAATCCACTAATGTCCCCCATCGTTATAAACGCGTTTTTTTAGAGGTCTACTTTTTAGGCATATAACCTAGTCTTTGAAACAATATGGCAGTTTCACTCACCTGACAGATTATCAAAAGTAACATTTTGAGCATGTTTTGTGAAGTCTAGACATCTAGTGGCATCTAGACATCTAGAGTGCGATCTAAAATGCGATCACAAAATCTCACCATAAGCACCAAGTTTTTATATGAGCTAAACACAGAATCGCAATAATAGAAATAAACACAACCAGAGGCAGTTATGCCAGCCTTTTTGTTAGTCACTTCATTATTATTTTTAAATGTAGCTTCCTTCACCAGTTTCCAGTTTTGTGCTAGATGGTTGAGTCTTGTGTGTTTTAAAGCCTTCCAGCTAACGTGAAAACGTTTTTTTCTCGCAAATTCAGACATTTATCATAGGTGAAAAGTCCACTCATATTGTCAACCAAAGACAATACCAGAGAAAACATCTTCAACGCATCGGGAAATAAACTGATTAATATTCTATCTACATGGCTGAACTATAAGCTGTTACTTGCGAGACGAAGAAATCCTTCGCACATGTTAATGTTTTATCAATGTGTAAGCATTTTGATGTTTTATCAGTGTAAGCATTTTGATGTTTTATCAGTGTGTAAGCAGTTTGATGTTTTATCTGTGTAAACATTTTGATGTTTTATCAGTGTAAGCATTTTGATGTTTTATCAGTGTGTAAGCATTTATCTGTGTAAACAATATATTGGGTTAATTCAAAGAGTCGAAGAAATCTTCCGCACATGTTGTTGTTTTATCTGTGTAAACATTTTGATGTTTTATCAGTGTAAGCATTTTGATGTTTTATCAGTGTGTAAGCATTTATCTGTGTAAACAATATATTGGGTTAATTCAAAGAGTCGAAGAAATCCTCCGCACATGCTGATGTTTTTATATATATGTAAGCATTTTGCTGAATTATCGTGTATGCAATTCATTCGTTCAATTAAAAGTGTCAAGGGAATCCTCCGCACATTTTGATGTTCTAAATGTATGCATTTTGATGTTTTATCGGTATATGCAATACATGGGATCAATTTAGTCCGCTGCACATTTTGATGTATTATCGGTGAAAGCAATTTTAATGTTCTGTCGGTGTAAGCATTTCAATGCTTTATCGGTGCACATAATACATCGGGTCATATCAAAGTGGAGGAAGAGTCCGGTGGATAAATGTATATAAAACATCAAATATGTAGCTAGTTCCATTATTGGTCAAAGATTTAAACAGGTGTAATGAGAGACAACTGTTGCGGCCAAGCGCTAACGCAACGTTTACCTGTAAAACCGATAATTAAGTTAAACAGGTAATATCTCGCTTACGTCCCTTGAGGGGGGTCCTAAACTCTTTATCAATTCATTTACAGTTTGTCTAGCTCGTTGGTAGCTGGCAATTATTGGCACATAAATACGATCGATAGGTATCACGATAAAAACCAAACAACGACCAAATATGAATTAGGCGGATAACACTTTTTTCTGCGGATTGTTTATTTTTTGATAAAATTTCGTTAAGGTAGACAGCGGGATATAACCGCTTTAAGAAAACTTGCAAATATTCAGAATCGGAGGACATCGGTGACGAAGCATAAAATAAGATACATTAATTGTTAATCTAACTGTAACGGCCATGTAAAAATAGATTTTATGTAGCGATTCATAATTTTGTTGGATTTATTTATACAAAACCATAAACGCTGGAAGTGGGATTGCCGAGTTTGTTTAAGGGGAAAACAGGGGGAATTTATTTCACACCTGTGTTTAAAATATTCAACACGCAACATGTAACATATCGTTTAAGTAAGTTTGTTTTATAGGTATGCAAATTACACGATTTATAAGCGCACTGGATGCAAACTGTCTACTCTTAAATGGAAAGTGGGTTTGAACGGATTGAAATTAATGTCATATGTTATGACAAATTGCAACTACACACTGACAGAAAACAACCTGAAAGATAAAAAAAGCAATCTTTGTTAAAACTGTCGTGGAAGTGTTATGTAGAGAAACTTGTTTTGAATTGTTAATATGTGGTGTTAATCGTCTGGAAAAGGAAGTTATAATCTAAAGTGACTTTATTCGGATATTATACAAGGTAAAAAAGGAAGTGTGGCATTTTAAGACTATATATACGTGACGTGTTTTTATATAAACGTGTTTTATCATTTCACTTGTACTTAAGTTTTGCAAAGTGGAGTCATGTCATTACTTTGTTCGAAAGGACAGAAGAAAAAGAAAGGAAAGGGGTCACGTGACAGAAGTCCAGCTTATGGGTAAGTTATTTGTAAATGCCAGGGTAATATATTTTAAACAATTATACATGTTCTTACAGCATTTACAATGAAAACAATACTATACTTTATCTACCTATTTTGTACAGACGTGATCGAATTTCTGTTTGTTTGCTCTTCTGTATAAAGTTGTAAATACTTGCTAGTAGACGCTTTATTAATTTATGCTTTTATTACCAGCTGATAATGAAAGTGTAATATTGCAGAACAAAGCATTCTTGATCGCACCTTTAGAGACAGGTGATATTAAATCTGATCCGATCGATAGGGGACAATAATGCATGAAAAAGTTTTTGTTCCATTTTAAGAGAGTTCGCAGAAGCGTTCGATGCCATTTCACGTACTCTGTGATACGTGACATGTACTGTAATTGTTATTTGATCTATTTTTAGATTTCTTAAAAGCGTTCGATTGAACCTCATACCGCTTAACACCGTTCTAGCATGCGCAGATAACGATTTGCATAAAATTTTGCTCCATTTATAAAAACAGATTTCCTAGAAGTTAATAAAGTTCCTGGTTGCTACTTAAATTTTGCACGTAGATTAAGACGTTAAAATTTTGTCAACATTTACTGTAATCTATTAAGATCTTAACTGTAATACTCTTTTCTGTTTTTTTTTTAAATAAAAGCCATTAAACTTAAGTTGTCGTAAAACTTTTACATTTAACTTACTGACCTATAACTCAGATGGTTTTCTTCATTCTTTTTTGGCATGTCGCGGTAATGCGTGGTTTTCAATTAAAATTATACAGAAAAAAATCCACAAACACGTGCGCGCGCACGCACACACGCACGCACGCACGCACAACTGTATGGAAGGATGTACAAGACTTTGACATTGAAATTCACTTGATTCTTATGTCTTCTGTCGTTTTTATGCACCCCAAGCAATGAATGTATACAAAAGTAACAATAAATATTTACCTTTACCTCTACCAGAAATTGCCATTCTACAAAAAAAGTTGCTCTAAAATCATTATCAAATGTACACACAGTTTTTAAAATGCAGTTTTTCTCACCTATTCTCCCCACACCCCCACCCCTCACCATGTCACCCCACCCCTCACCATGTCATCCCCCACCCCTCACCATGTCATCCCCCACCACTCACGATGTCATCCCCCACCCATCACCATGTCACCTCCCACCCCTCACCATGTCATCCCCAACCCCTCAACATGTCATCCCCCATCCCTCAACATGTCATCCCCCACCCCTCACCATGTCATCCCCACCCCTCATTCTGTCATCCCCCACCCCTCACCATGTCATCCCCCACCCATCACCATGTCATCCCCCACCCCTCACCATGTCATCCCCGACCATCACCATGTAACTCCACCCCTCACCAAGTCATCCCCCACCCATCACTATGTCATCTCCCACCCATCACCATTTCACCCCCACCCTAACCATGTCATCCCCCACCCCTCACCATGTCATCCCCAACCCCTCACCATGTCAACCCCACCCCTCACCATGTCATCCCCCACCCCTCACCATGTCATCCCCCACCCCTCACCATGTCATTCCCACCCCTCACCATGTCCTCCCCACCCCTCACCATGTCATCCCCCACCCCTCACCATGTCATCCCCCACCCCTCACCATGTCATTCCCACCCCTCACCATGTCATCCCCACCCCTCACCATGTCATTCCCACCCCTCACCATGTCAACCCCACCCCTCACCATGTCATCCCCCACCCTAACCATGTCATCCCCCACCCCTCACCATGTCATCTCCAACCCCTCACCATGTCAACCCCACCCCTCACCATGTCATCCCCCATCCCTCACCATGTCATCCCCAACCCCTCACCATGTCAACCCCACCCCTCACCATGTCATCCCCCACCCCTCACCATGTCATCCCCCACCCCTCACCATGTCATCCCTCACCCCTCACCATGTCGTCCTGCCCCTGTTTGCTTTGTTTGTATCTTACATGAGAAAGATAAAAAGGCGTAAGTGCGTGGTTTATTTACATTATGACATGTGAATGATAAAACTGGTTGGAAACGCGTCCTTCATGTCTGGATAAGATGTACCTAGATTATCTTGCAAATGACTATTCTTGTTAACTGTGTTACCAAGAAGAGCTCGCCTTGAAGTTTTCCAATCTCCTTGTTTAAACAAATTGCAAATTAAGATAAAGAATGTCGGATTACAACCGTTTGAGTACTGAAACATGTTCCGTAATAGTGCAGTAATATTTATGTTTACATTCGACCTGCATATCATACATTTAGATGTAAATGTATGCAATTCATTAACATATTAAACTAGAGAGTGCTTCAATCCACTAAAACCAATTATCTGACGAACAAAGAGCTTAATGTCGGGTTGGCTTGAAAATCCAGTCATTAAAAATGTATGTCTGTCTTTCTGTCTGTCTGTGGCTTTATCATTCATGCGAATTAACAATAGCCCTTTGTCAAATAAGGACTCACTGGCTTTGTTAGAGATCAGCAAATCATCAAAGGTTTCCTGAAGATTTTTCCTGTATGTGTTTTATGTAGTTTCTATGCCAAAACACAATATCTACACTAGCTTTGCGGTATGATGGGCTCCGATAGCGCAGAAGTTGAAGCATTTGCGTCGATAGCAGTAGGATCCATGTTCAGATATCTTCAAAGCTGCGTTTAGAGGCCTAGGTGATGCAAAAAAATGCCCTAGTCTGAAAGCTGGTATTGATAGCTATTTTGGCCACCATCAAACAGAATTTGTTGCCTCATGAACGACTTAAAACGTTTAAAAACTTGATTGTAGCCCGACAAAAACCGTTTAGAGTAAACAAACTAATACAAACTATTGTTCCTACTTACTTGAGTTGGTATAACGTAATGATTTATATTTTTCATATCAGAATTGAAATGTGCATTCATGAAAATGTTCGCATGCAGACAAGTTTATGTATATAATGTATCATTTGGAACAAAATGTATGAACATTAACAATAAAACGAGGTTGGAGAGAGGTCAGGCGAGGTGTATATGTAACAAGAAGGTAGTAAATATTTTAATAAAAACACGGGTAGAGTTACATGAACAAAAGTTTCGGTTAAAGGTGTCGGGTTTCACCATTAACAATTAACGTTAAAACTGTGATCATTTCAACATGATACAGAAGGAAAACAAAAACAAAACAAAAATAAACTAGACACACTTTGATTTAAATCTAGAATAGTTCTGTACTTTCACCTCTTCGTTCACTGCATTTATGTGTTTCTGTATATAGCTGATACGTTCCCACAGAGCAGTTTGTACAGTGCATCAACTCCTCTGTATATACATACGGAAAACTCTTGTCACGTATAATATATATAATAACCTGATGCATTGCATCAAGTATTCTTGCCTTTTATCTCTATATAAACTGAGTGGTGAGACTTGCGTATATAGTATCTTTATAAACTGAGTGGTGAATCTTGCGTATATAGTATCTTTATAAACTGAGTGGTGACACTTGCGTATATAGTATCTTTATAAACTGAGTGGTGAGACTTGCGTATATAGTATCTTTATAAACTGAGTGGTGAGACTTGCGTATATAGTATCTTTATTAACTGAGTGGTGAGACTTGCTAAACTGAGTGGTGAGACTTGCGTATATAGTCTCTTTATAAACTGAGTGGTGAGACTTGCGTATATAGTATCTTTATAAACTGAGTAGTGAGACTTGCGTATATAGTATCTGTATAGACTGCAAGTACTCTGTTCCCTGATACACGTATCTATAAATATAATAAGCTATATAGAGAAGTACATAGGAATGAATTAAGAGCTGACATAACAGCTTGTACCTTTCATTCTACATCTGATGTCGTATTTTTGAATAATACTGTGATACTAATACTTTGCTTTTCACAACTTCAAATCAGAGGCTTTAGGAACGAAACCGAAACTAGACACGTAAATGTTATAGATATGCATGCGTTTGCATGTTTCCTACAGTTAACAAGTTTATACATGAAATATGATATGTTATCTCGATTCGAAACAATGTCAGTGACTTCAAAAATATTTTTGTTGCTGTTTCCTGAATTAACAAATCTCAGTATGCAAAATAAAACTGCATTGTTTTCATCTTACAAAAATTGCACACCTGCATTTTATTTGCTGAAATGACAACGATAATAATAGGCAAAAAACAATCTAAAACGAGAGACAAAAACGACCAAAAATAACCTAGAAAGAGATATTGTTTTAGCAAGAACGCCGTAGTTTCCGGGCAAAATGACATAATTACAGCGTTTGTTACATATTTTGCTAATTGCAGTCGACAAAGAGACCATGAATCATCCTAACAAGACTTTAATCATCTCTGCCAAGATAAATTTGCATAAAAGTATGCATGCTTGAGGTAAAGCAAAATTTACTTAACATTATACACGTTTCTGACGCGCACATAAATAGAGACCATCGATATAAAATTACCTCCCTTGTAAGTGTGCTTGGTTACTTCCGGTTTCTCTTTAATAAATAATGTTAAATACGAAACAAAGTTATGCATTGTTTGCTTTATTTCTTGTAAACAGTTGATACATATCCGTGCTTGCAAGTCTGATAATAAGTCTGGCTAATAATTACCGAAAGTGTAACCCAAATGAAAGATGGCTTCTCGATACAATTTTAATATAAAATTCGTAATTGCTAACAACAGTGCATGTAGTTGAAATATATCAGATAGGTGGATAAAGCTTAATTTGTATTACTTCGAGCTCCACAGTACTTAGTTATTAGCTCTGCAAAGGTTTATGAGTGAATGAGGTGGCCGGTCCGGCTAGCTCAGTCGGTAGAGCATCGGATTGTGAATCCTGGAGTTACCTGTTCGATCCCAATCAGGGCTGGCAACATTTCTCCGTGATAACTGATCTGAGATAATACGTCTAGAGGTCCTGTGTCCATCATCCTCTGAAGCAAGTGAGGAAGCAGTCAGTCACTTGCGGAGAAATCGGTTAGTAAACTGGTTGGATACCCAGGAACACTTGTTAGGTGAACTGACCGCCGAGATATGACCACAGCTGTTAAAATTGACGTTAAACCCCCAACAAACCATAACATGTCCTATTTACAAAATTTTGTATACATTTTGCAGGTGTTTCATCTAAAATGTAGTTTAACTCATGAAAGACAATATTATATTTATCAAGTATCACGCTTCAGTTTTTTGTTTGAACTTTATGGCAATATCATATTATATGCCGGTATAGGGTCATAAATGTTTCCCATAGATAACATGTTTGGTACACGTAAGTACACACAATTTAACGCATCCAATGTCTTAATAAATTATATCTTTATCTGATATTTGATTCGGGCAGGGACAATCACCCAAAAGCCCAAGTTTAGCCCGCTAGTGTATACCTGTTTTGTAAAGTTAAAATGGGCGGTTAAATCCAATACGCATATCTGATATTGAATTATAACTGATTACTGTCTTGGACAAGGAAATGTATTCATAAATCTTATTCCTAGGATAACATTTGACATGCGTTGTCAATAAAAGGTTTAGATGAATGTTAAAATAACTTCAGAAATCTTTAGAATTTCATAAAGCGGGTTAAATATTTGGATACAAAAACGTATTCTCTAACAAGGTTAAAGTTCATATAATACTGTGTGCTGCGACCATTTTGAAAAGCCGCAATACAAAGTAATATAAACCAATTTGAAATACACACGTCTTGATTTGTAGTTCGTATTTTTGACTATAGTTAATTTGAGACTTTTGACCTGGTGTAATCATCGATAAAAATTGTGAATTGACCGTTTTTTACTTCTATCCACACAATGTAAAATTAATAGATGTTAATATTTCATTATGCAACTGTTTGACAATTAATAGCTATAGGCGGGATAATAAATCTTTGGGTTTGACAACGGTGTAAGGGAAAAGAATTAGTTGAAAGTGTTATAATATGTTAATAGGATTTGTTAGTTTGAATGTTTAATTTGTGCCAATTTCTAAAGTACAATTGCACACCTTTCCTAAGAGACAAACATATAATATACCGTATTAAATGTAGCATGTATTTTGTTGTCTTTCGTTTAAACCTGTATAGTGTGATATTATAGCACCGTTTGTAAATGTGTCTCCAACAGACTAACACATCTGTCTGTCAATTACTTCAAGCAATCAGTCAAATGAAATCAGTCACTGACTGCGAATGCCTTTCATGTTTTGTTCCTTTTACTCTTGTATAAGTCAAACACCAACCAGTGTCCAGTTGACCATTATGTAACAGGATAAACACCGTGGTGGTCAGCTTAGGTACTGTTATTGTACATGGTCATACAATAGGCAAACAAAAACACGATACTAAAGCCTTCATGAAAGGTTAAATGCGTATTAAAAGATTAAGAGTTTAGATAACTTGTGTACAGTTTGATACCTGATTTAAATGCCCTATTACAGTAAAATTGACAGCCCATGTAGTTGTTTGAACTTAGAACATAAATACAACATTGAAGAACGACCGACATTATACACGGACGTGTGTATAAGCGTATAAATTCTAACTTTCGGTTACACATTCATTATTTATATATATATAAAAAACAACAAAAATAAGTGAAATACAGCAGTTGGAAGGGGCCGCTCCGTTTCGGAACAAATACGTTAGAGGCTGATTCCTTTCAGGCCCAAAATGTATTGCGACTGAAAACCTAAAATGAATCGTGATAGATTAATCTCAGATCCGGAAAGATGTAATATTGTTCTCTGTAAGGGCTGAAGTAGGGACCAGAAGCACGGTGAAACGTGAAGAAAATACAAGCAGAATTCATCTGTCTTGTGTGAAGATGAAAATTATAAACGTGAATTGACTTGATATTTATATAAAAGAACACAAAGTTAATATGTACTCTTGTCTGACACTTGTTGGAGTGATACTGTAATGTACTAGTTCTTCAGTGTTGCCAAACTATGACCACGTTCAAACAAAGCTCAGTATTTTTATTTGAGAGATTGCAGACTATCTTGATTGAAGTAGACACGTTTTGATTAAAGTGTTTCATTTCAGCTACCGAACATATTTACACCAAAACACCTCAGCCTTGAAACTTAACGTTTGCATATTTATAAGGTAATAGTACAGAAAACCACCTCTCCTTTTCATGTTTTTCGGCAATCTTGTTTCAAATTTATTCTGAAAATTTATATCATGCGGTGACTTTGAACAATATCTATATAAGTATTCAACTGAAGGTAGATGTATATTGAAGGCAAACTAAGTAATACTAAAATGTCTTGATATAAGGTCAGTCTGATGATATAGAGAATAATAGGTTAGTGTCTTAATATGAGAAAGTTTATCTGGCAAGGCGTAGGAATTTATCGGGTGAGCCAAAGGCAAACCCGATAAATTCCGCAGCCGAGCCAGATAAACTTTCTCAGTTAAGACACTAACCTATTATTCTATTTATCCTGTCACTTTTTTCTTTAGATTTTTACTGACAAAAAATTAACAAAATACAAGTGCATCATCGATAAAAGTTTTAATTAAAAGTAATCCGGCTGATCACTTGGTCATGTAACTGTGTATCACGATCACGTGATCATCTGCCGTAGATAAAATAAAATATTTGGTTCGAAATTGTTACTAGTGACAGGATAAAATAAAAAGTTGGTCTCGGTAAAAAATATCTTAATAGCATTATTTAAGCTCTCCTCCTAGTTTTTGAATTCTGTACTTTATTGTTTTTAAGATTGAAATAATCTCCGAGTCAAATATTTACTCAAACATTTACTATCACTTTTCCCGTCATGACGAAGTCAAGTTGTTTCACAATTAGTTTATCTGCAAATGTCAAAGGTCATGGCATTAAGATAACATAAAAACATAGCACGTTAGGATGATTTTTTTTAATAAAATAGAATTTTAAAACATTTACTACAGTTCGATTGAAGAAAAGTTGATCGAATTGACAGACTACTTTATAATCAAGTGTACCCGAGTTTCTCCTTAAAACTGACCTAAAGTAACACATGTTGTTTTTGTCCAACCTGTGATATTGCATAAACTGCATCAATTAGGAATCAAATGTCAAGTGCAAACAAATGACTGAATTTCAATAGAGTCTTGATTTTTTTCACTTCGTTTAAAAGGTTCTTTTTTAATTTCTTTGTTCGTTTGCCAAGATTTCGGCCATTAAAACACATATCCTTAGCAATAAAACTTTAGCATGAACATTAAAGTAAACGGCTATAAATTGAGAGATTTCATTGACGAATTTTTAACGAGAGCAAACGTTAAGTCAGTTTGTAATTTCAAAAGTAGGTTAAGGGCAATCATTTGCTTGTGAATGATTCGGTTCACTAATTCACTTTAAATTTATGCTCTAAATGCATTGATGTACATGACCATAGTTTAAAGCTATTATAAACTTTACTTAGATGATGTATACATGCATTTTCAAACCGAATAATTTTAAGTTTTCACTGTAGGGCTGTACAGAGGTTCTTACGCATAAAGCTGTGCGTCTATTTTAATACCGCATAGATTTCTCGATCTACAGACGTCCATGGGAGCTTTATGCGTCAGTTTGCCCGATCATGCCGCATACGGCTCCTTTGTCTTGCTGCTATTGAGCAGGAGCAGTGGTTGAGGGGTTAGAGCGCTGGACTGTCCATCCGGAGGCTGCCTGTTCGAATCCGACCAGGAGTGAAGGTGTCCAATGACATTCCATATTCCTCAATTCCTGCGCGAGTACTGGTTTGAATCTAGGAAGCAGTCATCGAGAGGGATTATAAGTTACAAGAACTTGCTTCCCAATCAGTGTAAAATAAATGTTCAACCTCTTTGTTTTTGGAGCGACTACTGAAACAGGTTTACTTGTCTTCGGCACAATTTTTACTATTTTTCCCACCGAAACAAACAATGAAAACATAAGCAACAATAGAAAGCATCATATCTTCACTAATTACTTTGAAGTACGACTTTTGATGTTGAGCTTTCCGTCCGTCCGTGTTGGTGTCGGGCGCCACAAAGTGTTTACGCACTTTCTCCTAAAGTACAACTCAGAAAAGTGAAAATCAAGTCAGCGAAATTTTGAATGAATAATGAGTAACTAACCAACAAGTACCGAGTAAGTATGTGCTTAATCATTGCCGGCATTTGAGTGTGGTTGATGTTTTACGCCCTTCCGCACAGAGAGTCATTAGAGTCAGGGCGACCAGTTAACCTTGCCAAATTGCCCATGATTTCCAACCAGAAGTAACTTCTCTCTGCTTAAGTAAATTGCAACTTCGCTATATGAAGCAAACGAGGGAGATGACTGACAAACTGATACAATGTTAGTGATAAAATCGGCTCAGAGAGAGTGGCACGACTGGGATTTGAACTTACGGCCCCGGATTAAAAGGCAAAGTTTTGTATTAGCCACTACGACACCGGGCCCGACTCTTGTCAGTTTTTTTTTTATTCCTGGAAGTTGGAGCTGTATTTGTAAAGGTGACCTAACCCTTTTAAATGAGTATATAAGACGCACAGAGCAAGGCGTGGCTTAACGCGTAAAAGTTTCAACAAGATCTAAGCGTCATTATGCACCGCATAGAGCTCCAAGACACACAGAGATCATTAAGGAGCTCATTTCGACAGGAGCTCTATATGCTCACAATGCACATAGATTTAACTTGTGTCTTGATGACCTTATTTTTCTTCTACTTTAGGGCCCATTTTGCAAACATTTCCAAATCTCTCGTTTATCTTTGTATTGTGACACATGTAAGAATCGAGATAAATGTCTTATTAAAGTGGCAACAGGACAATTTACATTTCATACACACAAGATAAACACCCTCATTTCCACCTAGTAACAATCGAAATTTAATGGAAGACTTGTTTACTTTTAATATGCCAGAGATTACCTGCTTGCTAGACAGTGTAAAGAAATGATAAGATATTAACTTTAACATAGGACTATAACTCTTCCTCCATATTACAAATGAAAAATAAAATGCTACTTGTTTCCAAGGTGCACATTGCCATTTAACGTCATTGACAGTTGCTTATATGTGACTTATTTGGATACAAAAAATGAAATTAGATGAAAGATTTAAATGCTGAATGGATTTACATTGAATATTGAACGTTTTAAAAGAAGTATTTGAGAAACTTATATCTAACCCTATAATAAAAGCACAAAATAGTTTCGATTGATGTAAATCGACAATTCATTTAAACAATTAAAAATATATGCAAGTGACTGTAAACTTTCGTCAAACATTCTTTGTATTTTGTACACTGAATATATTCGATCATAGACTTTTCTATGCATGATGATATTTGTTTTTAAAAGATTTTACTTCCTTCTTTTTTAAATGGTGAAGTACTATATTTTACGTGGGAAATATTCATTGCTATGGTGTAAAATTACAAAACTGATCCATTTGTATTTAGATAACAAGTACCTATCAGTAAACAGATATATGCTGGGATACTTGTTTTATGTTGATTGTGTCTGTTCGGACGCGGTCAATTAATCTTTCCTAAAATATGCAAGAATAAATGTACACAATGACACCATAGCTGCTCATACAGTAATAATTATAATTACAAGTTTTTCGATGTGACATTTGCCCTTAAGGGAATAGTGTCAAGATGTGTTTAATTAAAACATCTATCACAGTCTTTCATCTTCGTCTGACGATGTGGACAGTTAGTAAACAAATCTTGTGTCCAAAGATGTAATCTTGCGCCGTATCTGTATATAGAGTTATTGCCCCTTGCGTATACTAATCAGTCCTTGCATGACTGTTACATTTAGGAATACGGTCAACATCTTGCACAAACTTCGAGGATAAGACAATACTTAGCTGAATAACATGTATTCTTGTTAAACGCAGCTTTTGTACATTTTGACTAACAGATGATTTTCCTGATATCAGCTATGAGGAAGTATTAACGGCGGGTAGGGGTCTACTTCCGGCCCTTTCCAGAAACAGTGTTTAGGTAAACTGTTTGAGTGCTTTGAGCCCGACTATAAACAAAACTATTAGCAGCTATAAAGGTACACATTATATTTTTACCGCCGCTTGCACTCATGAACTAGTAGCAATACCCGTAGGCAGCGAGCACAAACAGTAGGGTTTACTTATGTTTCAAAAAAGTGAAATCAGTGCATTGTCTACAGTACATTTGAATATTTGTGTTTACAGCTGGTCCTTAGAAACAAGTAAGCAATGAATCAAACTTTTCAAAGCGATTAAATATCATTTTAAATCATCATTCATCATCATCATCATCATCATCAATATTCTCCTCTATGTCATACTCCTTGAATTATATTAAAAAAAATTTCTTGATAAAATCTGAAAGGTAAATTTTGGTAGCATTTTGTTTCATTTTGGGTGTTTGTAAACTCCAGCGATACCTGCTTCTAAGACGTAATAGCTTCATGTAGGACCATTCACTTATTTTTGACATTATTTTTTTCCAAATGTTTATATATCGTTTCTATGACAAATATGAATGACCTTCAAAAGCCCAGCTCCAATGGTTTACGTCCATATCTCAAATAAAATTTATATTTGTGGTAAAATGTGTAAAGCTAGGCATCATCCGCTTCCAGCAGATACGATTTTTTTCAGTAAATACATGTCATTTTTTGTCAGTTTTTGGGAGTACATTTCAGTGGTGATACAACAGGCAAAACGAATGTATATTTAGCTCCATGCCAGCGTAATATAAAGCCAATTTTATGTCTCAAATGGTATAAACACATAACATTAGTATAGTCTAGCGTCGTGCATTTATTGGTCCAAGGTAAAAATTCAAAATTTAACCGATGTTATTCAAATACCCCTTATTTTTGATGTTTACTAATATTATATATAAATTATTTTCTTGAAGATCCAAAGGAGAAGAAGCGTCGGGGCCCTCCGAGGAGAACACAAAATTGATAAGACAGACTGAGCGACTAAAGCAACTAGAGGAGGAGAAAAAACAGTTAGAAGAAACACTAAGAGATGAGAAGAACAAATCTAGAGAGTCCAAACAAGAGGTCGCTAACCTGAAAGATCAGCTACATAAACTGAAAAAACAGCAGGACTCGGTCAAAGTTGCTGAAACACCCCTTGGCTCAGTCCTTCCGTACGTTTTGTTGTTGTTGTTTTGTTTTTTTAATATTTTCAAGCCTATATAAAGTGATAAAAACAAGAAACTCTTTCAACTACGGTTAAGGTTTTCAATACTTATTATAAGAGTATACAACACTTGCTTTTTGGATAGGGTTATAATTATAAGATAATAAGACTTCATACTGGGCCATTTAACCCGTCAAAGTTATTTTTTTCCTAATTACATATATTACCCTTATATTATTGTCCATTTCCTATCTTTTCTCGCATACAATGGAAACAGGATTAAACAAATCACCTTTCTTGCTGGAAAAGAAAGGTTCGACACAACGAAAAATTAGATCCTATGACAAAAAAGATCGTCATCAATCAGAAGAGTCAAGTTTCAACTGTATATTTTTTTCTGAAAAGGATTTGTGGATTAAGACAAAGGAAGCTTAACACAGTGTTATATAACATTACAGGGCGGCCGCTGAGGAAGAGAAGAAGCGTCTGGCAGATCTTGAATCTGAACAAAAACAAATCGAAAATGAACGACGAAAAGGCGAAGAGAGAGTTAAACAGCTTTCTGAAGACTTTGAAAGAGTATCCGAAGAATTGAAAAAAGCCAATAAAGCGTTGGAAACAGAAAGAAATAGCGGTGAAGCTAAAGTCAATAATTTGTCGGGAGAGCTAAGGCAAGCAAAACATGAGGCCGAGGCTGAGAAGAGAGAAAGGACCAAAGCTGAAGAAGATAGGGACAAGTATGTAAATGATAAAGTTTTATATCTTATTAGAACAGATTTTATTGAAATTCCTGTCTTTTTTGGAATGCTTTGATCAATTGTATGCATACTGAACATTTAAAGAAAGTACCCTTAGTTAAGTTAGAAAGTCGAATCGTTCAGTTTCGTAGCTACGACGTTATAGCCTTACAACAACAACAAAAACAACAACAAAAACAACAACAAAACACGTGGACAAAATGATCTGCTTCAAAGAATGAGAAAACATGGAAACATGGATATTATATATTTATATCTTTTAAACACAGCTTTCTACAGCTTTATCATTTTAATGAAAAATCATATTATGTATTAAATCACAACTTTTTGATAACATATAATAAATATCATAATTTCAGATTCAAGCGTGAAAAAGATGCAGTGGAAAATAAACTTGCCCACACAAATAAGGAACTGGAAATAGCTAGACGGGAAAGTCACATTCCAAGAAGTCCAACAAGGTAACTTTGTATATGCAAACGTCACACTGCTAAATATGTAAAACAGACTTTCATTGAATTTGACCTAACCTATTTGATCATTTGTAGGAATTTTAATAGCACATTTAATGACCAGATCAAAGACTGCAAGTATGTACAAATTCATCTTGGTCTGCACTCGTCACAAAGGGAAAAAACACTTGCCGACTAAGCAAATGAAAGTGGAACACGTCTTATAAGTTAGTCTGACAACTGCAGCTCCGGTTTTTTGTTTATAAAAACAAAAACAACATACATACTGCTCACAACAAAAATATGTTAGGTAAAAAAGGAAATTAATTCTAGCAAGGTTATCTTTGAAATTGATAACAGCTAAGTATTTAAGCTGCTTAAATATGTCATATACAACTTTCGTGAAAAACATAACAGTCTAAAAGATATTTTAAAAATATTAATTATTTTTGAAAGGTCTGTAATGTTACAGTTTATTTTATCAGGGCACCGTCTGATGAGTGGAAGGCAAAGATAGAGGCGGCAGAATCAGAATTACACAAAGAGAGAGAACAAAGACTTGAAAAGGAGAGGGAAAACAGCCGGTAATTAAACTTTTTTCAACCATTACATTTTTTGGCATGGATTGCGGATATTACACGAGTAGCTTCCCTTTAAGACCTGAAGGTCATTTTATTTACTTGCACAGTGCATTTTCCCCTAATAATTTCTTGCGATTAGATTAATCTGGAATTAAAAGGGCCTGGTAGCCCTAATGCAAAAACCTTTCTTTGTGTTACAAATACGCGACTTCTACATTAACAACGTAGAAATGTGGAGTGTAAAAGAGTGGGAAGATTATGTTTCAGAACCGCTTGTATCTATCTGTACTGGCTTTTCCATGTAACTTCTTATTTCTGATATGGCGAAATATCACTTAACAGTAACTACATTAAGCAAAATTTACTGTTTCAATTTTATTTCATTTGTCCGGATTTCAGTTTAGCCAACGATAAAGACAGTCTTGAAAAGGAAAAACAAGCGCTTGAAACCGAAATACAAAATCTGAAATCTGCAAAGGAGAAAGAGCTTGCTGATATAAAAGCCATGAAAGACGAAGAAATTGAAAGGTAAGCATCTGATTTATAGTAGTTTTGGTAAACTTTCATACCTTTACATATTTCAATGATAAGTATAACTGTATCTATTTATTTGATAAATCTCGAAAACATAGAAATAATCTTTGTTTTATAGAAACACTTTTACTAAATTTCTGTCAACTAACAAATAGATAAATGTTTAATATAAACAAAATTTCCTTGTTTTGACATGTGGTCTTTGAATCTTATTCTCAAATATCTGATAATGAGCCTTTTCTTTTCTCAGAAATATTTACATATCAATCACGATATTCTTTGTTAAGGAAACTTGAATGTTTCCAAAAACTTGAATGTTTCCAAAATCTGAATATTTCCAAAAATCTGAATATTTCCAAAAACCTGAATGCTTCCAAAAACCTTAATGTTTTCAAAAACCTTAATGTTTCCAAAACCCTAAATGCTTCCAAAAAAATGGATGTTTCCAAAAACATGAATGCTTCAAAAAACCTGAATGTTTCCAAAAACCTGAATGTTTCCTGAAATGTTTTTCAGTGTCAGGTTATTTCTGAAGAATGATGATTATTTATATAACACGAGAAGAATTCAGAATTCCGTATACTTATTTCTTCGCGAACATTTCACCAGCCTTTTGTAAAATGACAGCACCAGTCTTGAGGAGCACCATAATATAAGTTAGTGTCATACTGGTTACAGAATAATAGATACATTTTAAGTAATTCTCTTCTATTTTTGCAGCCTGAAGAAGAATTTGGAAATGAATCACAAGAACGACTCACAACGCATGGAAGACACTATTGACAAATTGAGGACATCACTTAGACTTACAGAAGCCGAGAAAGAGAAATTACTTACAAGGTAATTGGCCTTATTTTATGCTTTGAGGGAATGGCATGCTACGCTGTTCATGGAAAAAAATTTTCTGTAAGACATTAAGTTCTGTTAGTTATAAAGGTAACGAAAGCCACAAAGGAGAAAATTGTAAATCTTTTGGTGGTACAAAGTCTTGAAGAAACAAGAAATTTCTTATAAAATATTTGGCATTGATGGGAATTGCACACTTGAGTTAGATGCGTTAAGGAGGGGATTTTTACGTTGGATAGTTCACAGAAAAGCTTGGTGCGTAGAAATTGCATTTTGAGGCGGATCATGTTATTCTAAATTCAGTTCACGGACAAAAAAATGTGTTAAAAGATTATTCATACTGCCTTATGTGAATAAAGGATAGATGATATAATCGTTGTATTTACAGGTTTTGGGGACTTCTTTCATTTATGCATCATTTTCAAGGATAGCCAATCATATACGTTAATGACACTGGCTTTCAAAGTTAGTTGTTGTTGTTGTTGTTGTTGTTTTTTCACCGAAAATCTAAAGATGCCATTCAAAGGCACTTTTATTATTGTCACGTAACTTTTCCCTGCGCAGGTTACGATTTTTGACCAATGAGAAAATGTTGAATATTTATTTGGAATTATTACCTTGTTTTCGACCACAAGTTTGATTGGTCTATCAAGTGGATTAAAATACCAAATAAATGACATATTATAAGTTTGACTTATATAATGTAGGGACTACCTGGATCAAAACCCCATGTTTGCTTGAATTTTATACTGATACATGTTTATCATAGCTTAAGAAATACAATTTACTTAAACACGGTGCGTAACCATATCGACAGTCTCTCTGCGAAATCTATCTTTTCGGCGGTCTCTCTGTGTCGGTACCGGTTATTCTTTGTTGTAAACACAGTTTTTGATGGAAGACAGTCAGAACAATCGGACAGACATCAATTCAAACAGCTGAGTTGCTTACATTTAATAAGTGCACGGAACATTAGAATATCTTTGCTATGTATACGCGAGTCTTCTTTTCAATTATCAGTCACTGCGCTCCGAAACTCGGACAAAATGTTCAATGGTGTACTGACATGAACAGAACTTCGGCATTTTCTATCGCTGATCATGAAACGAGTTATTACTTTGATAACGTACAAAACAATCCCATCAAACATATTCACTGTCTAATATTCTTCAAGAAAATACTAATAAAGTGGTCGCTATTTATTTAGAAATATTGTGCACTCTCTACTTTCGGTTTTGATGGTGCACAGGAGGTCTATCTGCACAGCAGCTTTTAAAGTACAGGTAGGCTCTCTGCATACAGCACAGGCAGGCTCTTGGGTGTTGATCCAGGAAACAATCACTTTGCATCTGCCTAAATTCTGGTGCACGTAAAAGAAAACAAAATAGAATACATAACTTAAAATTTGATTACATGTTTCTGAGGAATTTAGATCTTGAAAATATTCCTAAAATCTTACATTTTGCAGGCTCAGCTCACAAACGGCAGCACAAGTATTGGACAACAATCCGAATGTGTCAGACCTGAGTGATCCGAACAGGCCACAGAAATTAGGAGAGCTCTTTGCACAAATCTATGATGACCAGTGGACCGACGCTACCGAGGCCCTGGAAAAACTCGAGAAAAATGAAGAAGATATCCTGAAGACTCTTCTAGATATCTTGGAAGTAAGTAATATTAAAGATAGCCTTTGGCATTTCAAGGGAGGTATCAGAAAAAACAAATTGTCATACAATTATCTCCCTTGATTGTAAAAGGTGTTGCAAACCAGTCTGACGACTCACTCTTTCTTTGAAAATGAACAAAATATAAAAACTGAACTGACATTTTTTTGTTCACGGTTTACGATATGCTAAGGAGACTTTTACTGTATATATTTTTACAACTTTTATCATGGTATTTTTCATCGAAAAGTTTAACGTATATATTTTTTTATATTCCAAACCAAAGCTTCTTATGTTATAAAACTATCTTGACAATGCATCATTTTTACCAAAAAAAAAAAAAAAAAAAAAAAAAAAAAAAAATAATAATAATAAGTGACCAGCATTCAGTATACACACAATATGTCATTAGCTTTTCAGTAAAAATCAAATGAGAGGGATTCTGTTGAACACTCTTTAGCTCTTGTGTTAAAGGTACATTTATCGACAAAGACAATATTTTCATCAAGTGTTCTGAATTTTGTCTCGTCTACTAAAAGTTGTTTTCATCGATAGAAATGACCGTTGTAGGTTTTTATGCTTCCCGAAGGAAGAGCATATAGTCCCCGCCTTGTCCGTCCTTCCGTCCGTCACACTCTTGTCTGGAGAATAACTTGGAAAATATTGAAAGAATTTAATTGAAACTTAAAACATTGATAGAGACAAGTAAGAGAAAGTGCAGTTTCTAAGAACCATAATTCTACCTTGCATAATTTTTAACTATCTCCCTTAAGTTAATAATGCTTGTCCGGAGTGTCCATAAACTTCACACAGTTATAGAAACTAGTCAGAGGAAGTGCAGTGTTAAAGAACCATAACTCTAATTTACTTAGTTTTTGAACTATCTCCATTTGTAATACCAAATAATGCTTGTCCGGATATAAATTTGAAAAATATTGAAGGAATTTGATTTAAACTTCACATAGGCATAGAAACTAGTGAGTGAAAGTGCACTGTTTAATAACCATATGTCTACTTTGCTTATTTTTTTAATTATCTCCCTTAATGATAATATCACAAGTTAAATCATGCTTGCCTGGAGTATAACTTCTAAAGTATCAATGATATCCCATTATAACTTCACACAGTTATACAGACTAGTGATAGGAAGTGCAATGTTAAAAAACCATTATTTACATCACTTAGTTATTTAATTATCTCTCTTTATAATACCTAATAATGCTTGTAAGGAAAATAACTTGAAAAGTATTGAAGGAAATTGAATAAAACTGCACACAGTTGTAAAGGCCAATGAGAGGAAGTGCAATGTTAAAGAACCATCCCTTTACATTAGTTAGTTTTTTTAATTATCTCCCTTTGTAAAACTAAATATAGCAACCCCGATCGATAGATAAATAAATGTTTTATCAGCTCGAATTCTGGAGAACAACACTGATTATATGAAGTACAGGTCTACTTTTTACATCTGCCCGCCAAGCACTTGACACCTCGTGTTGTGATTATAAAAATTCTGGCAAACTTTCACAGATTTAACAAGTAGCAGGTACATTTTGTAATAAATGAACTGTCCTTACAAATGTGGTTTGTATACTATAAATCCTCAAATATGATTCATCATGATTATCCTTACTATAACTTTAAGCAAGCTTTAAAAGTTTTAATTTCACATTTCATTGAAATACCATTGATAGTACATTTCTTACTTTTCTGCCATTCTGAACAAAAATACTTCGAGGAGCACTTTTTGTTTTACCAATTTCTTGTTTACCAGGTTGTCTACACGCATTGTAAGGAGGCAGCCGAGAACCAGCTGTCAAGAATAGAAGAAGACCTATTTTTACCTCCATTGGAAAACTCCTCCTTCGAAAGTCCTGACACAAATGGTACAGAACACCTTAAAAGTCCGACCACTTCCAAACATTCTTTGTCAAAGGTAAACAGTGGAAAGAACACTGCATCATTTATAGTATCATGACGTGATATGTTTACATGTTTGATTTGCAGAGATGGATTTTGATGGTATAAAGTGATTTTTCGTAGTCTAGAAAAAGGTGTTAGATCTCATATGAGCGGTATTTGATTTTTTAAAATTTATTTCTGGAGAAGGAATATAGAGTAAAAGTAACACTTAACATATTGTTATGAACTTTCGCGAGACAAATAGACAACTTCCGGTTTGCATTTCTCGCTTTTTGCACTTGCACTTCCTTCTTTTGTTCCTGCTCTTTTATTTTTATTAATCTTTTAACCAGACAAGAATAGCATCAGTTTTGTAGTGAAACGTGTTTCGTTTAGGTATCAGTTAAAGTTTAAGAGACAAGGTGAGATGAAGTTTTAGAATACTAATTATCGTTTCTATATTTTTCATGATTTTAATGGAGTGTAAAATACTAAACTGATGTGGTTTTTTCGATTTTCTGTTAAGCAACAGTTGTTCGGGTGGTAAACATTTTTTTTTCTGAGTAGCAGAAGCAGCGTTTAATAGATTAATTTAAGACTCTTTATAAGAAACATTTCAGATGCTAAAACGAACAAAAATTATACAGAATGTTAAGTTATTTTTTATATTCAAAAAGATGTTTTAAATGAATATAATTCACACCAGTTTGGCATTTAGAACTCTCTAGGATTTGATAGTAGGTAGCTTGCCGCTTTTCTCCCTTTTCCATTGATTGACCATTTCTTTGTCTGTTCACTGTATTTAGATTCCACGGTTTAGATCCCAGAAAGATAGAGCCGCCCTTCCAAATATTTCCACGGAGAAAAAGACAGTTGTAAGTCGAAAGATTAACCAAGAGGTCTCGGTCAAATGTCAGCATCTTATTCCATTAAAAAACAAATACCAAGTTAATATATAAGTATGTACCATATAAATAGTTCTTTTAATATAATTTCAATAAAAAAAAGTATTCAATGTATGTTTTACTTAATGCTCCTATCAAAGGAACAAAACTGCAGGCCACAGAACTTCTCCCTGGTTTATCCCAGGGTCGCTGGAAAAAAGATGCTGTATATTAAACCTGACGTCATTGGTTAACTGGTAATTTCTTTTCTCCTTGAGCATGGCGCTTTTACCAATTCTTTGTAACTGTTTACATGTAAACATATACAATATAAATCCCGCTCGGTCGATTTCTGCCAGTAACCGCTCTATTATTCCTTCAGAGGTCACATTACCTTTTATACTTTCGTGATGGAATTGAATTTTTCTACACATTTGGACGTATGTCACACTTCATTTATGTCTTTCACACATTGTTTACTTGATTGTATGTTTCTTGGAGAAAGGGTAACATGTGTTTAATTTTTATATATTTTCTGTTTCTAGCTTCACCTGCAAACTCATTTTGTGACTATTGTGTTTTATTCTTTTACTTCTGTTTTGTTTCTACGCATACTATTTCATATGAACACTTTTAATAATTACAGTAAAACAGATCTGTATTATGTTCGAATGCAACAGTAAACGTAGCAGGACCAGTTAGATCAGCAAAAACATGAAGCTGTCAAGTTCATATACAAAGTAAACTTCCATCTAACCTTTACCATGCGTAATATCTAAAATGGACTTGTCTATCTTTCAATAAAGGCATCCATTAATTGTTATTCAAATGGCAAACAGTGCAGGTCATTATCAGACTGCACGGATGTGCAGACTGGACTTGGTCTGCACTGGTCACAGACAGAGTCAATTGCTTCCAGCAGGGTAAGAGTTATTATTGCATTTCTAATAATTACACATTGGCAGATGCTGTTGCATTCAGATATGATACAAGTTTCCGGTATAAAGATACACATACATTTAACAATTGTCATTGCAGTAATGGTAACCCTTTCATAACGCTATTACTACGTGATTACTAAATACAATGTATTATATATACAGTTTAAAATCATTGCGTGCATGATCAGGTATATTAGGGACTATATGTATGTATGTGCCACCTAAATTCATCATTTGTATATTGCTAACATTTATTCTTCACTCCCCCTTCATATAGGAGAGTGATAATCACGGAACGAAGGATAAAGATAAACCAAAACGTTCCCTTTCGTTTCCAAAGGTAAGGAGAAACATAAAGTGAACTGGAAAAAGTTTACTCGAAAAGGATTTAGAAATAAAATGAACACTGCTAAATCGATACTGGTAACTCAATATTATATTTCGTTTCATCTCTGCAGTTTTAGTTTATCATATTTTATGTTCTTTTATTTGAGTTCAATTCACAATTTTCAGTTACATGTATTTATTGCTTCTTATTCCGTCAACTTAACTATGCTTATTAAGTTGCTTCAGTCTGTCGTACTGCTATATAACACTTTTATAGAAAGATTTACCGGACATAGATAAAAGCTTACTTTTGATAACAGTTTGTCTGAATCTATTAATCTTGCTCTTAGAAAAATGCTAGTTATTTTCCGCCTGATGATATTTGTTTGAAGTGTTGGTATGTAGTGGTCTTTGACTGTTTCTATATCCCGTATACTGTTTTTATATTCATTCATGTAGAAATCATGAAGACTTTATATTGAAAAGGTTAAAGGTGAGAAGATGCCAGAAATACCTACAGAAGTCAAGAAAGGTATCAAAGAGTACAGGAAGAAGGTCACAAAGCAAGTATGGCCTGTCATAGAAAAGGTAGCTTTGAAATATTAATCTACTTACTCCCAGTGCCTTAAAGATGTGCCGCCTATGAATGATAATATAACATTATCGCCTGTATATGCTAAGAATACTGTATATGTCTGAATATGCTTAAAGAAAAAAAGCGTGTCATAAAATGTTTTAGTAATTTTATCCCTTTGCCATCCACGAAAAATAACAGTGCAGATAGGGTGTTACAGATGTTTTGAAAATATATTAGAATTTTTATTTTGTTTGTTATGACTATGAGCATTATATTTTAAAGGTGCTTAAATTTTACGGGAGAGTCTTGATGCCACTGAAAGGAAAAAATGTTACCAATTATTTCTTTCTAAGTTTAAAAGTCTAAAGGTCTAGACCTGTAATCTTTGAAATAAAAGATAAATTTGAAACTGTCTACTTTCATAACATTTCCGCTTTTCTTTTTGTATCTAAAATGATAGATATGAACTTAAAATGTTTTTGCCACTGTTACAGGATGATATCGAATTTTAATTTGGTACATAAATACATAATATTTTTTTTACAGGAAGTACTAAGCAAACTCCGAAAGGAGTTTGAGGGCGGTGTAATCGAGGCCTGTAAGGCATACATAACAAAATGTGTGGAACTTTGCTGGCTTATGAGGGTACAGGATCCACCCGTGGTGCTCTCGTGGAAAGTCCCCGATGACAAAACGTTTAATACCGATGTTTACCGAGCATATACGAAAAATGGCAGCCATGTTGAATATGTCGTATGGCCGATTATGTACCTGCACGAAGATGGTCCAATTTTGATGAAGGGGGTTGCCCAAGGGATTAAGCTTTAACTATATTTTGTTTCACTTCCTACTTGTATCAGTGTATTAACTTACAAATAAAGAAATAATTTAGAAACTGTACTGCAGTTTATGCATGACATAATTAAAAGCAACAAGCTTTTTTATTAACTAGGAATTCAAAATCAAAGGCAAGAATTATCAAAAGGGTTCCAAAAAATGTTTTTACTGTATAGGTCATTTATTTGCGGACTGTATATGTATTTGCCTGAAAAAGTCTACAATATGATTATAGACAAAGCGACACAATTCGGCTGGTTTTCTTGATTGAGGGGCAAAAATCCACTGTGAATCAGGGAAATAACTGAATTCTATGCAAGACTTCATAAACTTTTATCTGTAAGCCTGTTCAAAGATTCCATGGACTGTTCTCGTTACAGTACATAGTTTTAATTCATTCACAAATGCATCACGTTCAAGTCATACGTAATTTCGATATTCAAAAAGATCTTTTTTTCCCCAAAACTCATCGTATTTACAAATCTGTTTAACAAAATGTATATCATGTTAAGTGGGAATAGGTCTTAATGCCAGCCTGTTTTTAGTTGCTTGCCCTGGAGACAAGTCTCAGCTAGCATCGTCATTTGAGAATATGCGATGCGATCATAACTTATATTTCAATTATTCTAATCACATTTTTGTTTGATAAATACACGAGTTAGTTCTTGCATATGAGGACCGTGCAATACATAATCACTCGTCTCGAACATTTGACCTTCATTCTAGAGTTGCTTGCAAATTGTATTCAGAAAATCAAGGGCAGTTATTCATTGTTATGAAAGTTTTTGAACTTCAATAAAAGAATACTTCATTTTGCGCATAAGTGAAATAATAAATTGGTAATTATATGTGCGTACCATAGAAAATTATTTGTAGAGATTGTATGTTTTGTTAGATAACATAGACATTGTTTGAATAAAGAAAACTGAGTTAAGCAAAATATGGCTGTAACATTGTGAAATATTAGGGAGAGTCCCCAAAGATTATAAAGTTTATGTACACCAAATGTATGCGAACGTACATCAGACAAGCAGCCAGTTTTAGCTTTTCATTTGATAGCGCTTTTCTGTTTATAAACTGATTCTAATATATTTGCCTTACTTACGAAGAAGCTCATTTTATATTAAGTTTTGTCAGCAGCCTACTTCAGTGTGAGAATATTTTTGTGTAAATATCCATAAACAAGCCTTCTTTATTTTTTATAGATTTTACAATTTTGTTTATAGTTTCTTGGAGAAAAAACTTAAAATAAAATGAAGATTGTGGTTAAAAAGCAATATCTGATTAAGTTTTTTCTTCTTTTTTTGGATGACATGGCGTTTGTTATTCAAAATTCCCCTTTGATTTCATTAAAGACTGTAGACTGAGTCGTTATTCGGTGCCCTCTCTTCCTTTGCAACAATATCACATCATTTTTATTTCCTGTCACATTTCCTTATTTAAGTAAGGTTTCTCTCGTTTATTTAAAAAAAAAAACAAAAACAAAAAACCAACAGTTTTATATATTTTACTTGATTCAGACTCAATTTACCGGGAAAAAAATATTTATAATATTTCCTTAAAAATCAAAGGTTGTGACATCAGGAGTTTTGGCAGAGAGTTCTGTCCTTTTTTTATTGTAAATCATACATATATTTTTACATCATTCCGTATTTGAAATTGCACTTATGTATATGTATCGTATCCAATGACTGCACATATGAATCAATCTTATGTTTTTATATGTAAAAGAATGCATTGTTGTGTAATTGATATATTTTTATAAAGAAATAAAAAACAAAAACATTCCGATTTAAATACAGTGTCGGATATATTATTTGAAATATTGTTTCATACATATGGAAATGAAATAGCATTTAATAATTAATGTGTATGTACATCTATCTACAAGTACGTTTTTAATCATATCCTGTAAAGAAAAATACGAAAAGACTTAATAAAGTTGATAAAATAACTATTGTGTTTTATTTTGTGATTCTTTTACGACTAACCCTATAGTTACCTCCCTTGTCTCAAATTGTAACGATGGCTTAAAAGTTCAACATTTGCATCACTACCCTTCCATCTATACAAAATGGGAGGAGGGGTGCACAATGTACCCAGAAATTTCTTTAGAATAAAGAATATACATTGATAGTTTACATTATAAATACATATTTTATAAAATTTGAAGGAAAAAAGATATAAAACAGACTATTGGCCATGATAAAAAAGTCTTCTAAACAAATAAGAACCGCACAATTGTTTGGGAAGAAGCCGAACATTTCTAGTACCGCGTTATCCCGTAGGAGTTCATAATTTGCTGATTATACAGCTAAAATAAGTAGTTTTGATACTTTCTTTTAGAAAGCAGGGCTGCTTAACTACTGCTTTCGATCTTTCTTAAAACTCTTTACTTGCTTCAAAATTGAACAGTGAAGAAAAATTGAATCTATAAATACATGTCAGATTATACGCCAGGCTTTCAACATATCAGGTAAAACATAGCTGGATTCAAAACTTTAAAATATAAAACATTTTATATGATTTGATGAGATTTTCTACGAATAGAAATACTCTATGAAAATGCAAATTGAATTGTGGAAAAGTTTTATGTATACTAGCACATAAAATTACATCTAGGCTGAAGAAATATAAGCTGCAATTTGAAATGAAAGTTTTTTTAATTAGAGAAAAAAAAACACACCCACAAAACACACACACAAAACACACACACAAAACGGCCAAATTATTTTTGGGTCTTAGTCATAAATTATAAAAGGCACAATTCGTGGTAGAAATAAAATTTTATACAATCGCAATACAGTATCTTTAAATTCGTTGATAGTTACTAACTTCGATGAATATTTTATGGAACTAGATCTAATCATTCATTTGTGAACAAAACCTTCTTAGCGTTGTCGGCTTTACTGCCGATTACTGGTTTTGTCATTACATTACCGTTATATTATGATCATGTATTGGTATTGAATAAACGTATAGAAAAAAGTTTGCTGGTACACTGCAAGGTAAATTAAAACGTTATAATACCGATACTCCATATCACAATAATTTTATTTAGATTTAAACTTTTAATATAAAGCATATCGGTATGATAAAATCAAAAACAAAATGTATATTACATTAAATGCAGGTTTAACAAAAACGAAATGTTTTCTATAAATACTGTAACTGTTGTTATAAAGGCGCGAATGGCCGAAGTGGAAACTGACAATGAGAATTTTTCTAATTCTCGATCAGGCGCTAAGGGCCGAAATGAAAACATAGATAATGACGATATCTCTTTCAGGTATAAAAACAATCATGATTGGAATGATGGACGAGGCAAAAACAACCGTGGAAACAGCCGTGGAAGGTGGGGCAACAGAGGACCTCAAGGCAGAGGAAATAGAAACTGATTGAAATCAGGATTTTGGAATGTTAATAGTTTTAATATTGATTTTAATTCAGACAATTACAAATTAAGAGAAGCTTGTTTTAACTATCTTGATTTAGATTTAATAGGTGTTGCAGAGACACACTTGAAACATGATGAAAACATTAGTTTAAAGGGTTACAAATGGTATGGAAACAATAGAGCAGATATACATGTAAATGCATGGTCAGATTCAGGGGGTGTAGGTTTGTTTGTAAAAGATGATATTTTTATTGATTATAATGTGTCAGTGGTTGACAGTTCATTTGAAGGTATTTTATGGGTATGTCTAAGTCATAAGATAACAAATAACTGTTTATATTGTGGTTTTTGTTATTTACCATCCAAATTATCCACAAGATTGATTGATGCAAATGTATTTTTTGACAAATTACTTACAAATGTTTATGAATTTCAAAATAAAGGTGAAATTTGTATTTTTGGTGACTTTAATGGTCGCTGTGGTGAATTGCCTGATTTTATTGAAGGTATTGATGACTTGTCACCAAGAAATATTATAGATTATACTAGTAATAGTTATGGCGAAATACTTTTAGATTTTCTTATTGATGTAAATTTTGTTATGTTAAATGGCAGAAATTGTTTGAAAAATGACTTTACCTGCATACGGCCCCAAGGATGCTCGGTTGTCGACTATTGCCTTGTAAGCCATGACTCTCTGCATCTTTATAGTAATTTCACTGTAGTAAGGGCAAGGGAATTAGTCCAAAAAGTAGGTGTACAGGGTTTATCTGGTACTCCAGATCATTCTATACTTACTTGGGAATTTTCTTTTGGTAATAGGTCACAAAACCTTTCTCACGGCGAGTCTGGATGTGAAACACGGGCGGATGCAGGTCATGTCAGGTTTCAGGTAAATAATATACCAGATGACTTCCTGACCGGTGATGTATGTAATAGCCTTTTAGAAAAAGTAAACAAGGGTTTAGGACACAAGAAGATATTGATGAAACATATAAATCGCTTTGTTCTTTGATTACGGATGAGATGAATATTAAATTACCATGTAAAATAGTAGTATCTACAAGCTGTGTAAGCAATAAGAAACGAAAAGTCTATAAACCATGGTGGAATGCATTTTTGACGGATTTATGGAATGATGTATGTCTGTTTGAAAAACAATGGCTAAGAGCCTCGAATAGAGCAGATAAAATTCGGTTAAAAGCTTTGTATTGTAGTAAACGTAAATTTTTTGATAAGCATGTTCAAAAATGTAAAAGACAGTACTGGTATAAATTACAATGTGAGCTGCTGGAAGCAGTAGATAATGATCCAAATACATTTTTGAAAACAATAGGAAAAAATGGTGTAGCTAGTAAAAAAGTTTATTGTATACCCACTGAATTTGTTAAGGAAGATGGTTCGATAGAATATGATCCTAGTAAAGTGTTAAACTATTGGAAATGTACTTTTAGTAGTCTTTTGAATAATAATTCTGCTGCTGATGGCACTGTTTTATCTAGTACTGATACATCAGAAAGTGTATTTGAAAATAATATTTCTGTATTTGAAGTGTGTAATGCAGTAGAAAAAGCAAAATTACAAAAAGCACCTGGCTTTGATAATATCCCATATGAGGTTTTTAAAAATGATGTTGCTGTTTCTTTTTTACATGTATTTTTTAATGTTTGCTATCAAACTGGTAAAACACCTTCAGAATGGGGTAAGGGAGTTTTGAATCCTATACCAAAACCTGGCATGGAAGATCCCCGACAACCACTTAATTACCGAGGTATTAATCTTGCACCAACCTTGTACAAACTATACTGTTCTGTCATCAATGACCAATTGTCGAAATGGTTAGAAGACAATAATAAAATTGTCGATGAACAAAACGGCTTCCGAAAAAAACGAAGCACAGTTGATCACCTGTCTTCTCTTTCATCTGTCATTGAAACCCGTATCAAGAAAAAACAGTCTACGTTTGCGGCTTTTATAGACTTTAGAAAGGCATATGATTTTGTTGATAGGTCTTTATTGTTTGATAAGTTAAAAAATATTGGGGTAAAAGGTAAAATGTATAATGCTATAATTGCTATTTATGAAAATATCACATGTTGTGTTAAACTGAATGGTATGTTATCTGAATGGTTTGATGTAAAACTAGGATTAAGACAAGGGTGTATTTTGTCACCAATACTTTTTAATTGTTTTACTAATGACCTAGCAGTGAGGATAAAGGCATTAGGCTTAGGAATTGACATTGAAAACGGTGAACGGTTATCCATTTTGCTATATGCGGATGATGTAGTATTGATTGCCTCTAATGAACAAGATCTCCAACAAATGCTTAACTATGTATCAGAATGGTGTACTGGAAATAAAATGGTGATTAATGAGAAGAAAAGCAATATAGTACATTTTAGAAGTATTTCTACCATTAAAACAGATTTTAGTTTTTTCTTGTGGTGACAAGGTCCTCAACATGGTTGATAAATATGTATACCTTGGTTTGGTACTTAGTGAGCATTTAGACTATAACGTTATGGCCAAGTTTGTGTCACAGGCTGCAAACAGAGCTTTGGGTGTCTTGATTGCAAAATACAAACTGCTGGGTGGCATGCCTCATCATGTATATAAACGGCTGTATGATTCTATGGTATGGCCGGTTATAGCTTATGGGGCTGCCATCTGGGGGACTACAAAGTTTTCTTGTATCGAGGCTGTACAGAACCGTGCCATGCGATTTTTTATGGGTACTGGAAAGTACACCCCAAGCTCTGCTGTTGCAGGTGACATGGGCTGGGATTCAGTATATGTAAAGCAGTTAAAATGTGTTGCTAACTTGTGGTGTAGAATATCAGTTATGGATAGAAATAGGTTAAATTTTAAAATCCCATATTTGAATTGTAAACTTGCTAATAGAAATTGTAAAAATTGGTATTTTAGAGTTACAAATATATTGTCAAAATTTGATTGTATTGATTTTTGCAACTTCAGTACTGCTTTAAACAAGAATGTTCTAACTAAAAAATTGTCAGAAGCTGCTATGGACTTATTTATTGATGAATGGATTTTGTCGGTACATGGTGTCCTTGGTAAAAATGGTCAAGGTAGAAATAAACTGAGACTATATCAGAAGTTTAAATTTGACTATGAACAGGAAAACTATGTCAATATTGTTATGCCGTACGGGCACAGATCAGCTTTAGCAAAATTTAGATGTGGCGTAGCCCCTATTAGGATAGAGACGGGGCGCTATGAACGATTGGATATTAATGACAGAGTATGTCCTGTATGTACAAATGGGATAGAAGATGAAATGCATGTATTGCTCTATTGTAACTTGTATAATGATGTACGCCAAAGTTTATTTGAAAAGGCGGTTAATGTTTGTACCAATTTTAATACTTATAGTAACATTAGAAAATTATGCTTCCTCTTATCAGATGAAAAAATAGTAAGATATACTGCCAAATCCTGTTCAGAAATCCTTAAAATGAGAAGAAATAGTTTATACTACTAAATCATATGTATTAAACAGACGGCACATTTTTTTTTTAATTGTATAAATGTGATTAATTTGTTTTAAAGAAGTTAATTACAATGTACAATACACTAGCTGTTTTTATATATATGTAGAATATCCCTACTGACCAATTCACCCATGGTCTGACCACCATGATTGCTATATAAATTTTAAGATATTTATTGAATCGCGCAGGAGTGCGACAATTTACAAAATTCGGAATTGAAAGTCAATGGGGGTAATCTAACTTTTACGATGTAAAGAAATGTTCTTTTAACATTGTATTAGTATTACTGGTAATGTGACCTAAATGTCTCTTATAACTCTTTTTAGAGTGGCAATGTTTTAATATATATGTAGATTTGTTAATTGTATACCATGTTGTAACATTGATGAGACAATAAACTTTAACACTTTAACACTATAAATAAAAGATAATATTTTGATAATTTTGTATAGCATTGTACTGTTTTAAACTGTTATAAACATACCGGTAATCTTTTTGTATCATTACGATCTATTGTATCCATATTGTTAAATGATCTATAGGGATCAAAAGGCGCGATTTTTTATTCACAGGTGAATTCCTATCAATGGGAAAACGACTCGATGTCTTCCAATTAAATAAATGCAAATTAACTATTGTTTCATAACCTACTGAAATAAATTTTGATTAAATTTTTTTATTTGTTATTCCGTTTTCAGCATATGACGATGACGATACTTTTAACATTCATCTATATTTTAAACCAGAAGTCAACGATCTGTCAAAAACATATTTTTTGAAGAAAAAAAACGGTAATACGGAACCGCAGAAATAAAACATACCTATGCCAAATTGATGTTGCCGCAGAAATAAGGTACGCAGAAATTTAAGACCCCCTTGTTTTGATAAAAACCGCAGAATATTGAGCCCGCAGAAATAAGTACTTATACGGTATTTTGCTTTAACTGTTAATAAGATATCTTAAGTCATACTGAAACAGGATATTCAAATTACACAAATTTCTATAGCTATTTAGCGCGTTAAAGGTAAAAAAAATCTATGTGACTACATAAAGTATTAAGATTTTCGGAAAACGACAACAGCGTAATTAGTGCATATATAATTGAATGCAAATCAATACCAGTAACGTCATACATTCTGCTATACAAAATAATGCGATTTGCATTTTCTGAAAATATAAACACCCGTTTTTTTAGTTATGCGTTTTACATAGAAACCACATCCACGTCTACAAAAACGCCAAGGTTTATTGAAATTGAGGTTTATTTCAAGGTTTCAAAAGATACTTGAATTGCAAACAAACACACGCCTTTGTTGTGCATTCTGAACACAAATTTCAATAACTCTACTCTGTACACTTTGATAAAGCGTTTATTATTGAATTGACAACACCAATGGTTTGTGTAAAAGAAAATTCATATTAATATTGATGTTTTTCCGGGTAGCGTTAATTATACCATAGCCTTTTCTTACGTGACCTCACGAGACGAAGTTTTTGTTTAAAAACAAAACCAGTGCAATGTAAAATGTACATAGAATAAAAATGTCCAGCGTGCAGTTTGGGAATAAAGTTTTCATTTATAAATGAGTCAACTGTTTGATTCATGACAAAAAAAATACATTTTCAAAAATACATTACAATAAAGTGAGAATGATATTAGAAACAGCGACACAGACCCCTTCTCAGAAATGTTCATACCATGCATTTTGTTTTATTTTTTTTCTGTATGAATTTCATGTAATATAAACATATAACGAACTGAATAATAGCTATAATTGTGGAAGCATAAACAAATATCACAGTGATAGTGGGGAAAAATAGCTTCGTTCTGAAGTTATCTTATGTAGATTCGAATGGATGTTTCGATTCGGTCTGTGGGTCTGCTGGCTGTATACCGGATGGTACAGGATGTGCCGGGTTGGCTGCTGTGGACGGATGATAGCCATACTGAGGCGGTGGCGCCTGAGGATTCAGAAGCATGACATCTGCAAAAAAGGGGATGGGGTGTTTTGATTCAATATGTAAACATTATGTTATTCCATATGAATGAAACAAGTAAATCCGCATTCGGATTTCGAAATAAACAATCTTTTTTTTTTCATTTACATTTTAATTGAAGAATGTGTCTTCATTTTATTTTCGCTGTAAAAGCTTTATTACATTTACCGAAGAGTGGAATATTAACTGGGTACGAATACCCATGGATAAAACAAACCCACTTAATACATGAATCTATTAGTCTGCAAATACTATCAGAACAAAACACCAACAATCAAATAAATAAACAAACAGACTGACCATCCAGACGATATGACTGATATTTTTAACATGTTTAAGCCACTTTGTACGCAACCATTAATATCATCAAACACTAAGTTTTTTAAACTTACTCGTATGATAAGGCTGCTGTGCAGGAGCTACAACTCTCCCCGAAGACGTGCTGCTGTGAAAACAACAATAACAACAAGCAGCGCACGTGAGAAAGAGACCCAAACCCCCTAAACCTATGAGAATCGGAACCCATCTGAAAAACAAAAACAAAACATCTTACGACGTTGGAAAGCAACCACGCATATAATTCAACGGTGGCTACTTACAATGAAATGATTTGAGCTGCACGTTTCACAACATCATTATTACCCTTTATGTTATCATTATTGTTTTTGATTTCACCTTTATCGAAAAAATCAGACTAAAAAAGCAATTTAATTTCATATTTGCTCTTCGATTTCTACTTGACATGCTGTATCAGTACGATTCCGTCCAGGGCTTTAACCCTCAATATCCATTATTGTAGTCTGATGCAGAAACCACTGTGCCAAAGCCTCCATTTCGTTATTAATCGTAGTCTTTATCATGGCAGGTTTGGTTAATACAAAATATGAACTCGTTAACATAGCATGAAAAACTACGCCACATCATACGAGTGACTATAGACAAAATAAGTCACAGTATTCAATTTCAGGTCTGAAACTGAAGCCGTTACAGAACTTTTGTAGATAGTTTTATAGAGCAAGCACAGGGACATTAATGCTAATATTGCATTTGACGTTGTTGTTGTTGTTAAATATCTATCATATTATAATGTATCTATTATTTTTTCTTTATTTACTGTAATCCAAACATTGACTTACATATTTTTGGCAAAGAAGTCGAGACAAAAGCTACTTCTATAATCAGAAGATGCCTGAAGGAGGAAGTTATCACAGCACTCGAGGAGTCCAATGGCCGCCGATCCACAACAGTAATCAGCACACCAAGTTTCGTCGTGATAGTCAAAGGTCAGGTCATAATAGGCGTCGCAACACTCACCAGCGTGGCAGCTACCTGTTTTATTAAATGGTAAGATTAACTTATAATTTAAGTCAGTCGATGACGTAACGACGCGGATGTTATACAATATAGTCATTATAATCGTGGATGTTTTGTATTTTTAAAAATGTCCACTAGACAGCCTGGATTGGACGAAGGACAGAAAAGGTAAACATATAGAACAAAAATAAATATGAATTTAAAGAAATATATATGTATAACTAAAACAGTATGATTCCCGTTTCACATAAAGGCACACTTTTTTTTAAACATTTTGATACCAACGACTCAGATTCACATTCCTGCTCTAAGTAATGGTATAAGATTACAAGTTCTCAGTATCATTTTCATATGTTTATTGATTTTGAAAATTTTATCGAACAATTTTGATATTCTATATACAATTGAAAGTCTGATCCTGAAAAAATATGCTATGATAATTGTAATAAAGCGCAAACAGAACTTTAAATTTTGAAATATAACATTATATATATGATATATCATAAAGATTAAAAGGATGAATTAAGGTTTAAGAAAATATCTACCAATAGCTGTAAATAAGGTTTTCAAGATTTGTATAGTTAAAAAAAACGTAGCCATTGTTTTAAATTTAAACTGAATAAAAAACGGTAGAGAATAGACAATTTATATGAAATGATAAAATCAAGCTTACCAAACATCGCAAAAATAAACGCTAAACTTATGCAAACGATCATTTTGTCGAAAATAAATCCGAAAATAAATAAAGCTTCTCTTTTTCAAAAGACACAATTCTGTCGCATCGAAACATTAACAAGTACTAATTAGCCCGATGCCTTAACTCAAGGTTAATCGAGCGCATTCACGTAAAGCATGAACGCAGCGATCTGATTGGGAGACACATGATCAATATCAACAAGTGCTTGAATTTCAAGTTTGTATTATAAAGCTGTATTTAAAATGCGAGGAAGAAATAAAAATCAAATAGAAAGAAGATTTATGAAAAATAAAGCTTTTAAAAGTAAAATAAATACTTTTGACGTACGCACTTATAGTTCAGTATAATCTTTTTCCAGCTAGGATTGGTAGAGTTACATATATATCTTTTTGAAAAATATATTCAATTTGAAAAAAAAAATGTAGAAAGTTTAAAGTGCAGACTGAAGGAAAGGCTGTAATACTTGAATTTCAAGTGTTTATGTAAACAGACAACCACAATAAAGTGAAAGAGTCTATTGGTGACCCCAGAACGAACGGGACAAGTGTCAGAGAAATAAAAGCTTTGAAATACGAAAATTACATAAAGACAATGGCTAAGTACTGGCTTTAAAACCGACGTCGCAGACCTTTTTTTAGACGTATCATGGTCAACCATGGTATTAAAAATCTGACTTTAGTTTTGCTAAAAACGTACAAAGAAAGGCATATCCTGAAAAGTTCGTTCCCTGAAACAAGGCATTTAAGTTAGTCATGTATCTAACTTGAATTTATCTTTATGATGAATGGAGAGTTTTCAAGAAGTCACATAATTTCCTACAGATCCGAAGGCTTGTGGATGAAGTACATCCGATTTAGGCTAGTTTTCATTCACATAGGAAAATGAGAAGTATTTTATCGCTATATTATAAGTTATATAGGTTCTTGGCGGGGTATACGGCCTCGTATAGCCTGGTCGAATTGACATAACCCGAACCGCCTGACCTCTTTCTTGCGTCTTCTTCCGCGACATTTCCGGAAAAGACCGAACGTGCTTTTGTTCACAAAAATGTTCTTTGATTTAATATATGTATATGTATATGTTTGTATGTATAAGAATCTTATCTATATTACACAAAATTAAGTTCTTCGTCGTCTTTGATACTGTACAGACTCAAGAGACTATTAATGCGCAATTATTGATGTTTCCGTTTATGAATCGAGAGAAAAGATGGCGGCCATTATGTTCTTGTGTAAAACAAAAAACAAAAACGAGTCAATGAGAATGGGTATCCAACCAGAAATCGATAAGGTGTCGAGGCACTTTAAGGAAGATATTGCTTACAGTATATACAGGTTTTTGCTCACGGTATATACAGGTTTTTAATCACGGTATATACGTGTTTCTATACGTATGGTCTTAACCAAAAGATTTCGTCAAATTCATCTGCGGTATTATGAGTTATATAATACTGTGTGCACTTACACTTGTTCACGCATCTAAACTCAAGGTTGTTCTCGAGACATTACACATGAGGGTGTCATCTACAGATGAGAAAATTTGTTTCAGTAACTGCATTGATAACTGTTTCATAGAGTACTGATTAGAGAGGTTTGAATTCTTTCAAAACGGAATTTGCTGTGAGGTCAAAGTGTCTTCCGCTTTGGTATTTGCCGTCACAGTAAAATCATTCACTTGTTAGACAAACAATCAAATAAAATAATTCACTCCTGTCAACCGTGTCAGATGAGCAGTTAGGTCGCTGGTTCGAATCCAGTTAAGGTGAGATTGTCATCTGCCTTTCTGCATTCTCGTGCCTGCACTTTTTTAACCAAGAAGCAGTTAAAAGTTTGAATAATATAAGTTGTAAGAACCTCCTTCATAGTCGAAGTAAATTAATAAGTTTAAGTGTCTAATCTAATAAAAAAAATGTAGGGGTAAAATGGCATTGCGTTAAGAAATAAAACCAAAGTACCTTCGAGTAAAAGCCAAAGGTAATGTTTACGCTCTTTTACTTCATGGAAAGTCTGTTACCTTATATTTGCTCTGTTCGCAACATATGTTGATTTGTTTCATTTAATTACAGTCTGATGAATACAAACACGTTAGATTGTATTGCTAAATGCAAAATTCTATCTAAATACCATAAATTCGATCTGAAACGTGTAATTTTCAGTTATGTTAGATTTCTATCTTTACGAAAAAAACTTTAAATCGGAAAAGCAATACCCGTTGACGATTATTGTTTTAAAAGGACCCGAATGACCTTGTTTGTAACAAAGATCAAATCAAGTTGTTACATGCACCATGAGCTCCTGTTTAATGTTCTCAATTCATACTTTTCTTACGCATGACTACAATAAAATATGTCTTATTTAAAGAAATATAAAACATTTCACTGAAAAGGGCTGATCAGCGGTCCAGTGGTATGGAACTGAAATGGTTATTCAGGGTCACTGGTTTGAGCTCGAACTCCTCCACTAACAATAAGCGTTTTTCGGATGAGATGTTAACCGATGTTCATGTATCGGAGCTAAACACTGAGCATGTAAAAAAAAAAGAAAAAAAGGCGAAAAGGAATGTCTCTGGAATTGGATGCTTTTCTGTATCGTGGACTATCCAGAGAGAGAGAGAGAGAGAGAGAGAGAGAGAATGACAGAGTGAGGGAGAGACAGAGAGACAGTCAGAGATAGGGTAGAGTAAGAAGCAAAGAAGTGGAATTGTGGTAACTATGTTAACCAATAACCCAGAGGTCGCAGACTTTGATCTTAAGGATAAGACTGAGTTCCCCTATATAACATAAGTACCATAAAATTCACTATGCAAGTGTGGCTGCGGTTTTCTTTGTTTCTTGCGGGACCCCTCCCCCTTCCCCCTCCTCTTTATACTTAAGTCGTTTAATGTTTTCCATTGGCGTACTGGTAACCGGCCCTGGCGATTAAGGGGTAGTGAATGTCAACGAGCGTCAGACGCCAAACCAAGATGTTACCCGTTCATACACCTACAATGTGAGATCCGGCTGTCAAACAAGAACCATTTTGTTGTTTGCAAACTCTGTACTCACAACATATTTTACAGTTTTTAAATCATCAACACATTACCTACTTCTTTCTACCAAATACTTATAAACTGAATATATACTGTATATATCATGAAACACTTATGTTACCATTTTAAACCAAAATCATACACTGATTTCAGAAAATAAATGCAGTTGATAAATTTATATAAAATACAGTCCTACTCCTGGACAAGTTATGCACACATCGATATTCATGTGTAGAATGAAGTAATTTGATACGAAATGATAAAGCAAACATAATAAGTTCTTTATTTCGATTCAAAAAGGTTTTGAGAATTGATTTCATAAATCCATTATTACGACACGTCTGTGTGGAATATATTTCAAGTTCCTTAATACATTTAGTTGTCCTCAGCGTGTAACATGAAAACTAACCCGACATGAAATTCACAATATGACATTTTGACACCTGTAACACTTTGCACTTTAGTCACCGGTCAAGAAATCGAACCTGGACCGGAATGACTTTCCCGACTTCTTTTCAGTAGCCTCGACTGACAGTTCTGTACCACCAAACGTCATCTTTACATCAACCGTACCACCTTCATCTTGCTCCATTTCCGGTATGTTTATAATTATCTCCCCTAGACAGCTGCATCCTCTATCCGTCACAAATTCGGGATTTTTTTCCTTGGATGAAAATATCCGGACTCGTGCCAAAGACTGGCCGCTGCTGGCGGTCAAAGGAACTGTAGATACAGCCTCACCTACTTTAGTTGGGTGCCCAAGCTCCATGTACTTGTGGAAAACATTCCTCACAATTTCTCTTCCACTTACAACTTCTTTTCTATCCTCCTTGTACTTGCCTTTCACGTACGGTTTACTTACAGCCATACCATACGTTCTTCTACAAACACGTGATGTTATCACCATCGGCGCATGCCCGAATATCACGGCTCCTTTCAAGACTGCAAGCCCCGCATCGAATGGAGTTATCACCTGCATATTTGAAAACTTCTGTTTTATTGTATCTTGGACGATCTCTGACTCAGCGAATCCACCGACCATGATGAATGTGTCTGTGCCTCGGACCGGTAACTCCCCGAGAATATCTCGCATATGTTCTACCAGATCCTCAAGCGGCTTCTTGAAGAACGATTTCATAATATTTGAGTCAATTTTCATTTTATCCGCCATGCATGTGACTTTTCCCTTGTATTTTTCCTTGTTCTTTATGTCTTCCTTAAGTTCACTTTTGTTCTTCTCCTTATACAATTCATACAAAGCGACCGGGATCTTAAGCGCCATGCTCGGTGTTTCAGACATGTCCAGTTTAACCTTGCGTTTCTTCAGCTCAAAATCTCTGTAAAGGTCTATCGCGTCTTCCATACAATCGTTGAGAAATGATTTCATCACGTCCTCTCCAAACAGATCTACAGCCAGAAAATTAATAAAAGCCTCATCTACCTACAAAAGGAAAAAAAATTCAGCAATTCTGACTGGCACTCACTCACTCACCCACTCACTCACTCACCCAGCCACCCACACACTCACTCACTCACTCACTCACTCAATCAATCAATCAATCATTCATTCATTCATTCATTCATTCATTCATTCATTCATTCATTCATTCATTCTCTCACTCACTCACTCACTCAATCACTCAATCATTCTCTCACTCACTCACTCATAATGGCTTTTGAATACTTTTAATGAGCAATGCAAAGAAAATATCATGTCTACAAAAACAAGAAATCAGCTAGATCTAAAATTTGCAAGAAACCCACAAAATTGTTCTTTTTTAATTTTTTTTCTTATTATTTATTTATTTTTATTTGTATTTTTTAATTATACATGTCAAGATATATCAAATAGGAAACCGCACACAACAGTTAAAAATAATAGTTTACCACTTTATTTAGAGTTATGAAATATCGAAAAACTGGAAGGGAGATAACATACTTTAGTTCCTCCCCACGCTCCGCCACTTGGGCCGTGGATCTCACACAGGGAGTCGTCAGACTCAACCTTATGGACCGTTATGTCAGCAGTTCCACCTAAAATTTAGAAACACATAAATTATAAGAGAATTGTGAGGAATTAGTCTGCGAAACAACTTTTAGCCTAAAATTAGCTTCACACAAAATTATGAAATGTTTTAACCCCCAAAAGCAGAGTAATCAATATGTATGCATTTAGCTTAAAATTAATATCAATTTTAAAAAAATATCGAAGTTTGCCTCGAAAGACTTACAACAAACTTTATTATTAAACAAATGGAGTTTATATAAATTGTATGTATTTAAGGAGTTTGTCCCATGCCCAGTGGTAATTTCTAATCCGTTATGTAACAACATATTAATAAGTATACTTATGCATAGAACATTTCTGAAGCTTTACCTCCAAGGTCAACCACCATGTATTTGGAGCCTTTCCTGAACATTGACTTTGACATCTTCTCCTGTGTCAGCTGGTGCGAGGGAAGGTATTTGCAGTATACAGAGGCTGCCTCCGGTTCCAGGGCAATGCTTAGGTTGTTCGTCTCAATTCCAGCCTAACAAAATAAGGCTAACTGTTGTTGTTTGTTTTCAAATATATCATACACGAAATAGTTTTGGTTTACGAATACCAGTATGCATTGCCACATTCTTTTATCACTGTTACACTGCTACTACCGTGACTTGTTTCACATACAAGTTTCTGTAAAATCGATCTTACATAACTATTCCTTCCAAATGCAAGTATTGAGTAAGGCTCTTGATTTTTTGATCAACGTCCGACTATTTAAAAGGGTTATGATTTCAATAGTGATGACCAAACTTTCATTTTTTATACGAGAGAGATATCATATCCTTCCGTTGTTTAAGCGTTAAGTTTAAGAATATCTTTGAGAATGCCAGTCAACAAACCTGGATTTTTCTTTTATGGTGTTTTACGGATTAAAAAACAGATACAATTGTAATTTTGAATTTTTACATCACACTGGTTTTCTAAGTCCTAACAGAAAATTTCCAATTATAGCTTAACCTACCTTCTGAGCTGCCTCTCTCATAAACTGTTTGGCACCGTCAGACCATATCGCCGGCACTGTTAACACCCAGTGTATGTCCATTTCGTCTATAATCTTGCCTTGTGTGTTAATTGTGTTCAAAGCATGGTCCATTAAATAACGAATACTGTGTTTGAATATTGTCATCGCCTCTAAAGATTTTCCTGTCTCATCTTCGATGGTTGTCTCGCGCGTCAGATGCTAGATTTGGGGGCGAATATATTACATTACCAATTCATTTTTAATACACTTTTATTTCTTTGAAAGTCTACTTTAACCAGCAACGCGAACTGACAATCTACGGACACACAGCCCCGAACATCACACATCTCAGAGTTTCATTGGACAGTGTGACTAAATAAGGTCAGTTGTTTGTACTATTTGATTTAATATCACTATGAAAGATGCTTTCGCATAACATTACATTCAAAATTGTAAAATGCGCGTAACAAAACTGCATTTAACCCATAAGACTTAGAGTTACAGGCATCTACATTGTCGTATTCATCATCATCATCATCATTATCATCAACATCATCTGTAATATGTAATCTTTAAATTGCATTCTTAAATACTACATGGTGATTTCATTTAATTTTAATTTGAAATAAGATTTTAGCAAAGCTGTTGCCTTGTTTTTAATCGTATTACATCCGTTGTTAAATCAGAGTATGTTAATTTACCCGGCGAGAATGTAGGACCATTTTGAAACGTCTAAAATAATAGTACAGTCTATAGTCATTCCCAGACCCCGCAATGTCGTTGTACTTGTCTTCTGCTTCATAACCAAACTTGTAGAAACTTTTGTCCGGCTTCAACAGTACACAAGTTGGCGTTTTGTGTGATACTGAGAAACGATAAAGCACTGATTAGCAATATGTTAGGCGTTCTTCCCAGGAAAAAATACAAAGATTCACTTACAAAGATTAAAAACAATACTGAAATAAAAAGATATATAGATGTGTAAAACTATGCTTCAAACAAACAATCCCATTCTTCAAACATTTTTATACACCTCATATGCAAAAAAACTAAAGGAAAAAACAAGGCGAATTCTGTTTTCATTTATGTTAGAACGTGCAGTTGTTCCGTACTCTTGATAATCTGGTGAAAGTCACTTTTTAATTTATATTATTGTCATAGCATTTCGACAGAATTTGCGTTTTGCCGAAGTCAGTCATTACAAAACAGATAACATTACTATAATTTTAATACTTAATATTTTCAAGAGTTACTTCCCTTTACACATGAATATGAAACTTTTGTTTGTTTGTTTTTTCTTCATATTGCCAGCTCGGAGATTTGCAGTATCAAAATTACTTTTATTCTATTGGCCCGAATAAGTGGTCGAAACATACCCTCTTCATATAATTACAGAAAGATAATGTGACACGTAAAAACCAGTCAATATTCACAAAGTTACATGGTAATAATTTATGAATGCATACATGAAAATTGAAAATAAACATGATTGTAAAAAGTGATACATATTCTTCAAACCTAATCCTTGCGACGCATTCCATGGTTTATTAGAAGAGATCTTGGTCGGTTCGGACTCGAACTCCGTACCGAGCGAGAAAGCATATCCGGAATAGGTGGTCCCGAAGTCAATTGCCACAACCATTAAGTGGTCACTTTTCAATGGCCCCATGTCTCCTTCTTCGCTCACATACAACGACTGAAAAATATCCCTGCATATGAAAACACATTATTTGTAATGTAATTTACTTCCGTATTCTGTTTTCTTCTTTGAAAGATAACAAATTAATCGGAATATGCGCCTGCGTGTTTTGATTTGCAGAATAGTAAATGAATTCAGTATTTTGAATTACACAATTAACAATTATTTCCCTGCTTTACAATCTGTTTTATACATAAGTAAAACAAGAAAAGAAAAAGTAACCTTCACCTGACCTCCTTGCTTTATTTCTGCTTTCGGTTTCCTTACATCTACAACAGTTTCCGTTTGTCATGCGCAGATATCTAGCAATCTATATGAATTTATTTATCGTGGGTACCGGTTTTCCATACTACCGACGCTCCGTGCAGAGTTAATTCATTTTAAGTTATGAATTATGAGTGCATGATACAGAAAGCAATCTATTCCAGAGACACCCATGGTCTCGTCACATGCTCAGTGTATTGCACCAACACAAGGAACTGCAGCTTACCGTTTTTTCAGAAAAACAATAAGATGTGTTAGTGGAAGAACGGGGATCGAACTCTCGATCCATGGGTTACAAGTCCTTTATGCAACCACTAAGCCACAGATTCGCCCCAAATGCGCTTATTTGCAAAACCATGTTCCGTGATTATAAAGAAAAAAAATATTGAATTTGTGTACAGGTATTGTTTATTTTTAGGAAAACCAATTTTTAGTTCTGTACTGGACGATCATTTTTAACGATCTCGAACTGGAAATTAGCATCAAGCCTCCTAATAACAAGTTACAATATGACCATGAACAAAAATGGAATTTATAAAAATGTATAGGAGCAATTCCTTATGAAATGGTTTAATTTGTATATAAGAGTAACAATTGATCAAAATAACATTTTTTTAGTACTTAAAAAATAAAACTTTTGAATTTAAAAGTGTTTTGCGCATGCGCCAAGTGCTAAGTTTTTAGAAATGAATATTACTTCCTTAACTGGAAAAAGGTAAATAAGGAAGGTTAAAACCAGATTATTTTCTTTCAGTATTAAAGTTTAATGTATTAATTCCATCTATCTGTAAATACTGCAGTTATATGGTTAACAAAGTAGTAACATAAATTTGTATAACAAACATATTTAGTTTCATTATATGTGACTTGTTCTCAGATCTATTTGTCTCTTTGGACATGTAAGAAATGGATGACATAGACTGTTTCAAAATTCATGAATACAGAAAAAGACTCGGTAAACGTTTTCTTTGTTTAATTTGTTCTGTTTTCGGTTAAATTTTAAATGTTAGAAATTTCATTCTTTGTTTTCCTTAAAAATATCTGGAAATTTGCTCCTTCCGTTTTTTTGATAAATCACAACCTTCCTTGAAATGTTAAAAATGTTAAATATCAAACCATAGTTTGAACTAAGATATTTGAACTAAATTTTTATCCCTCGGCCTTAACATTTCTACATCTTATTTGTTTCAGAATGACAAATGAAAGAAAAGATGGCGACTTCAGAAACGCAAGTAAGTTGGTACCTAAGCATATGTGTATATTAAGGTACGAGTAACGTTAAAAGCTAAACATTTCCTTCTAAGTCGTACATGAAAATAATCTTTAAGTCAAGAAATAATTCATCGTTCAAACATGTTAAGGCTTTATTTGTTTAGTGTTCTTATCCGGTATTTAAGAATACTCGGTCCTACTTTTAAAGGTCTAATCTATTTATATATGTAAAAATAATCTTGTATTATTAAAACTAAAGGCTCTGGACAAAACATGAAAGAAGTGATTAACTTACCTTGCCGTCACACTTAATCTGAAAAGTATCTTTTTTGCACTTACATCAAACAGAAATAAACATCGAAAAACAATAAAGAAAATCAAGTTAAAGACATGCTATTGTTTCAACGGAAAGGAAAGTATTATACTTGCGTTTGCAATGATACAATCTATTGGTATCAAGCATTGAATTTTAGATTATAGCTGAATTCGAGGCTCTGGTTAATCTGAAGCTACATCAAGGTCATCGTTCTGCATAGATTTTGAAATTTAACATACAAGTAATAATCCGCATACACAGATTCGATGGAAAAAATACAGATTTCTGGAATTTGAGCACTTATCAAAATAAGTTTTTCCCCACAGTTATTTGCACCGGAACTTACATCCAGGTCAGAGTCTGGTACCAAAAAAAATCAGTTGTTTTTTCTTAAATTATTTCTGTCGAATGAATCTGTGTGAATACACAAGACAGTGAATTTCACTCAAAAATCGTACATGTGAATCTGACGTATAGTTGGACATAACCTTTATACGTAAAAAGCTTAAAAAGTGAAATTTACATGTAAAAAAAACCTAAGGCCTTACGGTTTCACAAAAAGTATTGTTTTAAAATCTACCTTACCAAAGAAGATTTAACAATCTTCATGGTTAAAGTTTGAATACCTATTGTTTTAGATCATTAACCCAGCCCAAGCTCAATTTGAATTTGGACGAACCTGAAATTATGTATTTGACATACACTTTTTATTTCAGCCTTCATAACTTTTAAAGGTGCATTTAAATCTTATTTCTTAACTTGCACAGACCAAAACCAACAAAAAGAAGTTGATGGTAGCAGCTATTGATTTCGGTACAACTTATTCAGGATGGGCGTATTCTTTTTACCATGACTACAAGTCAGACCCGACTAAGGTTTTATGCAAACAATGGTAAGTTACAGTATTCTTCCCATATATTTATTAAGATGACGTACCGTTTACACCATTCATTTCTTTCTTAATGGAGTCACTGCAGGAGGGATATTTAAACAAATATCATTTTCATGCAATACCGAAAATTAATCAGTTTCAATAGTGAGCATACGGTGTGTGTGCGATAAACTATTGGACCTTTGAAGAAGTTCTCTATTAAATTTTTGTTTTAATTCTCAGGAGTAGTGGTAAGCACATTTCAATGAAAGCACCGACCACTGTGTTGATACAGCCGGATGGTTGTACCATGGAAGCATTTGGCTACGAAGCTGAGGATAGATATGCTGAGTTAGTTGATGAAGGGGAACACTGGACATACTATTACTTCCAACAGTTCAAGATGATGTTGTTTGACAACAAGGTACATATTTTTGGACCATTTTTTTCAATAGTTTACAGAGATAAAGTTGCCTTTTATTGTTGTGCTCCCATTTATTGGGCGGGGGGGGACACTTAGATATGTACTTGTCCTTCTGTCTGTTCGAAAGTTTGTGTCGCACGCTCAGCCATCACTTTTACACGTACGGTCATGAAACTTCGCAGACATATACCTGTAGATCAGTACGTGAAGTTGCGCACCTGGTGTATTGTCTCCCCATCCAGGAAAAAAGAGTTATAGCCCTTATTCAGTCAATGTAGCTACCAAAAAAGCTACCAAAAAGAAAAGATTGTGTTGTGCGCTCAGCCAACACTATACGACTAACATGAAACTTCACTGGGATATAGATCAGAAAATGAAGTTACACAACGTTGGTATGTCGTCTCCCTACTCCTGGAAAGAGCAGAGTTATGTCCATTGATTAGTGAAAAAACTACCAAACAGTTTGTGTCATGTGCTCAGCCAACACTGTTGCACCCAGGGTCATAAAACTCTACAGAGTTATGACCCCTGATTTAGTAAAAAATAGCTACCAAATTCTTTCTGTTACTACTGCACCAAGTACTATAAAATTTTACAGGAATATAAACCAGCAAGTAAGGTTACGCGCCTTGGGTTTTTTAGGATCGATGGCTGCCCGGCGTCCGTCGATTACAATTACATAAGAAAACACCTCTATCACAGCTGTTCAAAAGGTTCCATTTCATTGCAGATCTAGGCCACAGGAGCTATTTTAAAATACTCGTATATTTTAAAAAGTGAAAATTCCAAAAATCTTCTCCGAAACCACAAGGTATTTGGTATGTAACATCGTCCACATTTGTTCAAATCATGGCCCAGGGTCAAAATTGGTCCCGCCGAGCTGCAACATTATTTCACATAAGCTTAAACATGTATAGGAAAATTTCAAAAATCTTCTCGTCTGAAACTACTGTGTCTTGGGGTTTGATATTTGACAAAAATGTTCACCTAAATGTCTAATACAAAGATAATTCAAATTATGCCCCTAAGGCCATTAATGGGCCTGTCCTGGGGGTCACTTGATTAACGAAGGTATATTTCGGGAATCATTGAAAATCTTCTTCCATGAAATCACAAGGGCTAGGACTTAGACATTTTTGCGTAGAGCATCATCTGGAGGTCGTCTACCAAAATTTACAAATTATGCTCCTGGTTAAAAATTGACCCCGCCCAAGAGGTCAATTGATTTTGTAAAGACTTGCATGGGAATAAAACCTAACAACACTTCTTGTCAGAAACCACAAGGTCTAGTGTTATAATATTTGATGTGTAACATGATCTAGTGGATTTCTACCATGTTAAGTCAAATCTTGGCCCTGGGGTCAAAAGTGGCCCTCACCAAGCGGTCTTTTCAAACTTTTCATCATAGAACCTTTACTTATATACCGATATCTAAGATATTTGGTATATTGGCATGTAGCATGAACCCCTAAAATTTACTGGAGCCCAGGTCAAGGTCACTAAGGCTAAAAGTAGATTTTGTTTTTTAGAGTTTCATTTATTGACCGATATCTTAGATAGGCAACTTTCAAGGACCTCTACCACTGGGAGGGGTTTAACATAACTGGGGTCAAGGTCAAAGTGTGCGAGGCGAATAAAGATTTTTCTACTTGTCATAGAGTCTTTATTTATTGGCTGATGTTAAAGATATTTGGTATAAAGAACCCTTGTATGAACCTCTACCATTATCTAGAGGTCAATGTAAAAAAAAAAAAATAGTTTTTTTACTCTACCTCATAGAGCTTTCATTTATTGATCAATAAATTAGAAAGTTTGTATGCTTGTTCTTTACATGGACCTCTATCCTTAGGTGGGGTTTGCAGGAACTGGGCCAAAGTCAAGACCACTGAGGCTTACAATAGAATGTTCTAATTTCTGCCATAACCATTTTTAACTAGCTGGCGGCTCACTTACAGGCCGCATCAGAACAAGCCCCTGACAGGATTTGAACCTTCGACTTCACGCTCCGTAAGCGGACAGAGCCGGTTATTTTTTCTTTATATGCACCTTCCATTAACTTCTAACATCCACTGAGATCAAGGTAAAGGTAACTCTGACTCAAATAGATTTTTCGTATTTTAATTATGGAGCTTTCAATTATTGGCAGATATCTTAGATATATGGTATTTAGGTACCTTGCATGGATCTTTGGGTTTTTAGGGGTTTGAGGTCACAAGGTCACAGAAGTTTACAATAGATTTTCTACCTTACGTCATAGTGTTATGCTCTTGTTCAATTCAGTTTCAAATAAACTTTCACAAAACAATTATAAACAGTAGAACTTTCTTTCCATGGGCACGGGGGGCATAATAGGCTTATTTTGCCATGTCTGCATGAAAGTACATATGTTGCCATGTCTACAAACCATTGGCCTAAGTCTTCATTTATTGAACAATATCTTAGACATTTGATTTTGTTTTGTATGCGCTTTGGTTGATTTTAGGTCATTCAAGGGGTCACTTGGTTTTATATAGACTGACTTAAGTGAAACTTTAAAAATATTTTTGCCAGAAACCACAAGGTCTTGAGTTTATATACTTGCTGTGTGAATGAAATAAGTAGCAGTTGCACTCACGTGGGCGATAAAAGGGCCATCATGGCCATCTTGTTAATAATTTACAGATACCTTGAAAGCCCACGCCCGACCCCTTGCCTAGGGAACTGTCCCCTTATCTTCTCTGTAACAAAGGTAGCATACATTATCAGTTTGACTTAATTTATATTTACCTTTGCGGACGTGTTTTCTGACTTTTAAAATCAGAAAGCAGGCAATGTAAGCTGTCTTTTTTTATTAAAAATAGACACTATATTACCATTTCAACCCCTCGTCCCCACCTCCTTCCCCAATCATCAACAGAACCTCAAAGAAACTACACCTGTCTGCTTATCATCTTTGTTACCTGTAGAATTTGAGCAGGAAAGATGAACTTGAGGATGACAAAGGTAAACGACTACCAGCTAAACGTGTATTCTCCATGGTGATCAAATACCTGAAAGATGATTTGCTAGAAGAATCTGAAAAGAAACTGTTCAGTGGAGCAATTGAGGAAGATGAAATACAGTGGGTTTTAACAGTACCTGCTATCTGGAACCCTCTCGCTAAGCTTTTTATGAGAAAATGCGCTGTAGATGTAAGTCAGTGTCAATACAAAAAAATATTAATGTGTTTTTCTATGACACACTGTTTCGAGAATAGCAATGATATAATTTTTTGAAAACGCTTAAAATAGGGCTTTTTTGATATACAAATTAGTAAGGTATAAACACAGACTCTTTTCCTCAGATGGAATAATCACACACAAAATTCAAAGTCGTTAACCTTGCGACGAGAAAGATGTGTATTTTCTGCATTCCTTAATTTAAAAAATCCATAAACGTAACACATGGCAACTTTAGGAGGATCAATTTCTTTCAAATGCTACATATACATGATGCAGCGGATTTGTCAATCTGGTCATCGTTTCTCTCTGATAGTAAATATATGACTCCAATGTCTTTACTTGTTATTATCTTGAGTATAATGTCAATTTAGGCAGGGATAAAGTCTGCAAATTTACGGATTGCCCTAGAACCTGAGGCGGCCTCGCTGTATTGTAAATATCTCACGATACAGAAAAAAAGGGAAAGAATTGACGATGAAGAGACCATGGCCTCCTTCGAAGCTGGGGCTAGATACATGGTGGTGGATGCCGGAGGTAAGTGCAGATATCCACTGAGCATAAGCTCATCTAAGCATAGGTTGCATAAGATGAGCTTCTGTGATTGGTTTTCGTCTGTCGTTTGTTTTCATCATTTAGCTTGTAAACGGACACTCTAGAGAACACACTTAAGTCTTTTTATCCCGCCTTCACATATCTGTGTCAAAATATACTTATGTAAGATTTCTTGATAAGTTTCTGAATCTGAATCATCAAGAGTTAAATGTGTTTGAGTATTTGATAGCGTCAAAACTAGACAACCAGCTAAATTTGTAGTTGGTGCATACTCTAAAGATTTTAAAAATAATTTTCCTTTAATCTGGTCGGAATAATTGTATTGTTTAACTCAGGATATATTTTTAAGTCGGATCACCTGTGGAAAATATTAGGTCACCAACATTAATAGTTACCTACATATAGCCGTATGTTTTATTTCTAACCCTTCTTTATGTTAGAATGATTAAGCTGATTATCTCTAGATTTTATTAAAAACTAGGCTTCTCAGGAGGTAAAACTTGATAACCATCTCGGATAAAAAGGAGAGAAAAGACAGGACAGAACGCATAGACACAGAGACTTGATACGTAGATAAAGGCATCTTGTGTAGAATTGTTTTGTTTTTTGCTTTTGCAACCTCTTAGCCAAAGGGCTTGAAGAAAACAAAGGTTTCCGATCAATATCTCTAGAAACCTTATACCTAGGACATTAAAACTATACAGGATGATTTGGTATAATATTTAGACTGCCCTGTTATTTTTGGGCTCACAAGGTCAGGATCACGGTAGCCCACTTTTTAAAAACGCTTTCAGGACATTGAAAATTCACAGTATGGATAGGCTTAGTGAGTAGATGACCCTTATATTTTGAATTTACAGGATAAAGAGCTGTTCAAAACAAGAACCCTCATCAAACTTCTAAGGCTGGTTGTGCATGATTAGTAGATGCTCTCTATGGTTGTTATGCCTACTTAGTCAAAGGTCAAGTTTTTGACAAAGCCTGCACTAAAACCAGTTTCGGATAAATAACTGAACAATAACTGCATCCAAGGACCTCAAACTTTGCATGATATTTAGGCAAACAAAAATATTTTTTTGTACCCACAGTGTTAAGTGTCAGTCTCACAGACAGGAGCATGCCCTCTGAAGAGTATCTCCTATCTAGTTACACAAAAATAAACGAACCAATAACTCTCTAACTTTACATGTGTTACGGTCTAGTGCATACCTTCCTATAAATGTATAAATACATCCTCTGATAAATGCGTCAGGGAATCGATTCATTGGCTCAGTTGTCAGAGTCATGGCCTTCGATGCGCTAAGATCGAAGTTCGAATTCAGCTAAGGGTTGTGTATTCTAAGATACATTGCATGTGTCTGTTACGGACATTCATGTTCGCAAGACATAAAGGTAAGGCATGATGCATAGACGATCCTTTTTGATTCTTGGCATACCAGGATATTTTTTTTGATGCGTACGAGAGGTAGACGGATTAGTGCCATTCTAACAACTTTTTTTTAAACAATTAAATGCACACATTTGACAACAGTTTTGAAATAATCTTGGACCTATAAACTCTACAGGATTGTAAGGCCTGATAAATAGATCACTGGACATACTTGGTCATTGGTAAAGCTCAAATGAAACCACTCTTCAGTAACAGAATACGTTCAATTACTAAATAATATATTAAAGCAGGAGCCTCTAAACATTTGAGGTGGTTTTAACAGATAGTAGATGAACTATATGATTTTGTGATTCTTAGGCTGCTGCATTAAAAGCAAAGGTCACAGTCACTCGTTCTGCTACAGTTTGTTATTCATGAGGAGGCGAGGTTTGTTAACGATCTACCAAAAGTTTGACTGACGTAAGCGTGTGTGAGCGTTTCTACCTACTTTTGAGCTATAATTAATGCTTTTGTTTTATGATTCCAGGTGGGACCGTCGACATAATTGTCCACGAGGTCTGCTCCAATGGGTCATTAAAAGAAATCTATAAGGCTAGTGGAGGGGACTGGGGAGGTACAAGAGTTGACAAAGCTTTCTTTGAGCTTCTGACTAATATTATGGGACAAACTGTCATGAAGAAATTCAAAGATGAACACCTAGATGACTTTTTTGATTTACAGAGAGAGTTTGAAGTAAAGAAAAGAAGTATCAAGCCAAACACAAAATCCAAAATAAAGGTCAAAATACCCGTCTGTCTGTCTGATATCTACGAAAAAGAACATAACGAGAGTGTAATGGAGAAAGTAACCAGAGACAGTTCTTTGAACGGTAAGATAAATTTCATGGCAGATAAAGTTCTGTTTGAATGTGGATTATTTAAAGATTTGTTCAGTACCAGCATTGAAAACATTATCCAACATCTACAGAAAATACTACAGGAGCATTCAACCGTTAACACAAAAACTATCCTAATGGTGGGTGGTTTCTCGGAGTGTCCGATGTTGTTCGAAGCAGTCAGGTCTACCTTCCAACAGCAGAATGTATTACTCCCCCAGGACGCAGGTCTCTCTGTTCTTAAGGGTGCAGTGATATTTGGTCACGATAAAACAGATATAAGTGCCAGAATCAGCCAGTACACTTATGGTTTTAAGCAGTATGACGAATATGATCCTGAAGTACACACTGGAGAAAATATTGTCATTACAACTGAAGATAGTAAAACACTTGTCAGGGGCTGTTTCACTAAACTAATAGAAGTTGGAGATAAGCTTTCTCCAAATGCAATTTCAGCAGTGAAGTCAGCTGTTCCACGAAAAGGATTTGATTGTTTTTCCCTTAAACTTTTTGCTACAGAAAATCCTAACCCGGTTTTTGTAGATAGTTCCGACTGCTTTAAGCTGGGAGAACTCAATGTTGACTGCAAAGATGACAATGGAAAGGTTGAAGGTGCTATTGTGTATTTTGTTTTTGGTAGCACCGAGTTTAAAGTATATGCTGTTCTTGAATCGAGTAGAAAAAAAACAAAATCGACTTTTTCTTTTCTAGACTAAAAGATAGTTTACGAGTCATTCTATGTTTTCGCCACATGTTTAATGGAACAACAAGCAATTTTTCAGTGTCATCCAATTTCAGTTTGCTTTCATTTATTAAGCATGTGAACTTATTCCTTTTGTAAAACCCAAAGATGCAAGCTTAATGAGTTCTAGTTTTGCAAAGGGAAGTATTCTTTGTAACTGCTTGAAAAGAACTTTGTCACTCATGTAATAGGATTTTCAGTTATCAGTGAAAATTTTCTGTTGACTATCTTATGCTTCTGTCATAAAAATTCAAAAGTTTTCTTTATGCATTCCTGTAATATTACCATCCTGTCATGCTGTTCTCTGAAATACAGAAAATTCTAATGCTTAAATCATTAACTCTAAAATAATCCAAAAATTTCTTATGTTTCCTAAAGTTCTTATTTTTTGCCGGAATTCTTTAAAGCTTTAAACATACTTTAATGTAAAAACTTGTGTAAATGATTATTATATTTATATAAAAATCCTGTTATTTACTAAATGATATTGATTTATTTCAGACTTTTTCTGTACTGTTACCTGAGTGACAGGCACGTTACATGAAAGACATGTTGTTACAATAGTGACAAGAAGATCGGGAGGAAGTTATATTCTTTATTGTTGTATACTGTTTACAAACAAACAAACAAACAAACAATATCAAAATAAACAAGAAATATCTTTTAAAAAAGATAAGCTTAGATACATTTCAAAATGAATGTCCCTAGAGTGTATAGCTTTTGGACATCGGCAAATATTGAATACATGTAGTAATTGAATGTCCTATTTCAATAACAGCTCAGGCAATAAACAAAAAAAGGTTGACTTTAATGTTAAAAGTGTCACTGTCCTTTACAGTAAACTAAATAAAATATTTAGTTATATTTACTATATATTTATTCAATTTAGAGTAATTTGTCATGGCCAAAACGTTTTGATATGGAATTTATGGCTGTATTGATGTTATTATTTGCATTATTTTCAGAGGCATTTAAACTAATAATTACAAATTCTACACTAACATTTCATAATAGTACCACTTTTAACTAATGGCTAACTTTCTTCTTCATCTGAAGATTTTGTATGTAACAATTTCATTTGTTACGAATGTAAGTCAGAATTATTCGATGAAAGAATGGCTAACTTTGCCTGTAAACAAAATAACCTATTTGTAAACTGTTAAAGAAACATGACAGCAACAGCATGCGAATTGTCGGAATTTTACATGAAGTAACTTCAACTTTATGTGAATCAAACTAAGTCAATGGAGAGCATAAAGTTTTTTAACTGTCCGTCTGTCGGTATTATCTGAAAATTTTAACATTGCCAATAATTATCTCAGAATTAACTGGATTTAATTCAATTCCTAGTTGAAAACATCACCCCTTTGGACAAGGCCTTCCCATTGACATATATTTTTTTATGACCTTTGTCCCTAAATGACCTTGACCTCAAAAGTGAAATTGTAAAAAAATACTTAATATTCGCCGTAACTCCCATATTACGAAACAGAATAAGTTCAGGTTTGAACACCACAACCCTGTCAGAGATATCTTTCAAATGAAATATATTAGTTTTGACCTTTAATGACCTTGTATAGGAGGTCAAATTGTCAACAAAGAAAAAAAAACACTTATTTTGAGGGATTTATCTTCATCTGTTCCCCAGTTTAAAGGTCATGGCACCACTTTGGGAACAATGTCATCTTTCAATGACTGTTCTTGTGTTTATTTCTTTCATATCCTTTGTTTCACTCTTTATTGCTTTTCTGTTTTGACATTTATTTGCTCTCCTTCAGTCATATCTTTCAGTAACCTCTTTTACGCTAACTCCTTGTGCTGTTTATATTTCATTTTACATTTCTCAAAGTATGCTTCTCTTCTGTTTTGGTGTGCATCTCTGGCAAGTCTTTATTTCTTTTTCAATGCTGTTCAACATTTCAAACACCTATTTTTCTGGGAAAAAAACCTCTCTTGATACATATCATTTCATGTCAACAGTCTTTCTTTTCATAACTGAAACTGATACCGAATGAATGTGAGCTGTATTCTTCATGCCCGGAAAATTATTAAGCTGTTTGAAAGCTTTTAAAATCTTTTTTACACATAAATTATCTTATAATTATGTTTTACGCGTCAAAAACATAAATAGAAATTTTCACTTCTGTAACATATTTAGTCACTTGTGTAACAAAACATAGAAGTAACAGTTTTATAAATTATTATTCATATTGCCATTAGAATTTCGGTTTAACAAACTTGCTCATACACATACATTTGTAACATATTATTACAAATATTCTTATTTTATCTGAAACAAAATAAAATATCAACTTTGAGCCTAATATCTTTACTGTAACAATTCCAGCTACTCCTGTAACAATTAACAGTGTTACATGAGTGACAGTTTCAGTAGTGACATTTGGTAGTGTTTATTTCTGTTACTATTATTTACTTGTTCCTTCCTTACTATGAAACTATGATGTATATATTACCAATATACAGTTGTAATACAAATGTAAGATTTAAGCATTCACTTTTTAGCAATGGTCTTAATTTACAGTTACAGAAGTGACAAAAAAATACGTACATGTCAACTTACCAGTGATTTTATTCAGAATTCTTTACTTCAACAAAACATCTTTCACTATGACACCCGATATGCTTCAGAAAAAGTTGATTCTTCACATTGGAGGTTATTCATTCTTTTCAAGGCACAGGGATCAGTTCGAATTTTAGTTTGTTGGCTGTCTGTTACATGAGTGATCAATATTCCAGGGACACATTTTAGCATTAAAAAATTCTATGAATATAGATTGGAAGGAAATTTTTCAGGATAAAGAAATCAAGTTTATACTGCAAAAAATGTATATTTTGCACCTGGAAACCTTGTAGAGCATTTTGCCCTTGTAGAGCATTTTATTTTTTTTCCATTTTTTTACATTGTCCCCTTAAAAAGTTCTCATATTCACAATATAAACAATTATGATCGTGAAATCTGGCGACAAAATGTAATGATCGTGTTTTTTTATGCTCCCGAAGGGAGGCATTTAGTAATCGCGCCGTCTGTCCGTCCGTCCATCCGTCCGTCTGTCCGGTAAAATCTTGTCCTCGCTTCATCTCCAAAACCTCTTGAGGAATTTCATTGAAACTTAACAGGAATGTTTGTCACCAAGCCTCATTGTGCATATCGTCAGGAGTTTCTGCTCAGATTATTTTTGGCAGAGTTATGGGCACTTAGTCAGTTTTTACTCTAACTTCTATATTAAAATCTTGTCTACGCTTCATCTCCAAAACCACTGGAGGATTTCATTGAAACTATACAGGAATGTTTGTCACCAAGCCTTGTTGTGCGTATCGTCAGAAGTTTCTGGTCGGATTATTTTTGTCGGTGTTATGGACCCTTGGTCATTTTTTTACTATAACTTCTATATTAAAATTTTGTCCAAGCTACTTCTCCAAAACCGCTTGGCGGATTATATTATATATAAAATATCAGTAGGGGTTGGGAATAAATAAATATTGTTCGTGTTCAAGGGCAAACTCACAGATTTTTATTTCATTGAATAATTATGTCTTCAACCTTCATATAAGAAACTGAAGCAGAAAAACAACACATTACCATTTACCTTCAGTTCATGCTCTATTTTTTGTCTGATCTCTTTTCCACAGGGTTATTCAGTTATATATTTACACCAGTTTCTTTCCAAAGATACATTTCGGGGGCATATGTCAATTTCCAGTGACAGCACTTGTCTTTAATTAATTCCAATATCAAATGTGTAACAAGGTGTTCTTTTTATATATCATAAAGTGTACGTTATTTTCATGAATGTTTATAAAGAAAATGCAGAGATCATATATTTCAGTACAAGCACTGTCAACAGTTAGAATTTCATAAAAGCTAGCATCAAACCTACCAATAAAATATTAAGTTTTAAGATACAAAAATACGCCGTTGATTGTGGCATTATTCTTCATAAAACATTAATAAAAAAGCTAGCATGTGTTTTGTATTTCACTACTTTATACACAGGAACATGTTCTTTCGTCATAGACATAGTCTCCGTGACAAACGTAGGGAATATATCCGATACCAACAAGATGATCTAGGTAATATTGCTTTCAAATTCCTTGAGTGCTGTCTTTGTACATTCTAGAAACAAAACAACAGTATCGCTGAGCAATATTTACATGAGTGAACAATAATCAATCCAAAACTGAAAGATAGACACATATAAGGAAATATGTCATAAGAATGTTTCGAACAGTAAAATTCACAGCACTTCATCTTTTGAATTTTCAAAAAAAGTTATGTTTAGGTTTTTAACAAAAATAGAAGAACTTCTGATGTTTTGAGAAACCTTGAACATTGCAAAAATTTTAGACAGAGCAGTTATACTTAGTGATAAAAATATCGAAGGTCTGAAATCTATCAAAGTTGAACACATTTTGGTTACAGAGTACCTTATATGAAATTCGAAGTTTAGTATTTTTGTATTTCTGAAACAGAAAAATAAAGTAATGTTACCTGTTACCAGAAATATAGCATCGTCATAAGCTAGGTCTTCTGTAATGTAATAATAAAAAGATGTTGGGAACTAGCTATTTGTATAATTAATATTTAAAATTTCATTTAATGATTAGTAGTGACAAGTATTTCAAGCAATGTTTTAACAAGTATGTAAATACACAAAATATACGCATTTTCTAGATTGTTTATTTTATGTTTAGTTTAAACTTATTTATTTTACATCGATTGGGATTGTATTACTCTCTCTCGTTGACAAACCAGTACTCACACCAAAAGTGAGAAATGCGGAAACTCTCTATAGACTCTCATCCCTGATAGGCTTCGAACCCGCGACACCGCATCGGCAGTTCGGCGATTTAATCCCGCGACCACCGTTTCCCCTAAATTGTTCCTTACTTTAAGGTTGTCAAACTTAGCAATTCTTTTATATACATTTCTTTAGTCTTAGTAAGATCAATCACACCAATTGTTTTAATAACATTTCTGTGTATGCAACCTCACTCAAACGAAAGTTAAGATATAATCAAAAGAGTAATTAATTCTGAAATTTTGAAAATGGCATCAGACATTTTTTATGAATTCAGTTACGTTCGTTAACGACAGCATAAGATTTTCCTCAACAGCTACAGAAACAAAGACAATATAAAACCAGTTTACCTTTTGTTGATATACATGCACACAGTGTGTCATAGTAGATTGAATTTCCTTGGCTGTGAATGGAATATAGCCAATGTTCATCACACCTAGTAGAAAATACTGAAGTCCAAGCTCTGGTAGAGGTGTCTTTTGCAATTTGATATCATAATAGGAACTACAAAACAAAGCTTTATTCTGGGTACTTGTTGAATAATAACATAAAACATGAAACATTAAAGGTTCTTAAAACTAAATACAAAGCATTTAGTCGCCTTTTATAAATAAGATTAGTTTATACCAAATTTATTTTAGTTCGATTGTGTAGGAAGCTTTTAGCTTATAAACATACTCTCGAATCCGTTCCTGGAACTATCCAGTACTAAGCAATGAGTGTAAAGTGTCTTGCTCAAGGAAACAACGGCTTGCCCCTGACTGGGTTTGAACCCGTGCGGCTTGCAATCCTTTGACTACTAGTCCGACGCGACGCGTTAACCACTCGGCGACGCCGCCAAAACTAATAAGATTGTGGACAATTCATCAGGTCATGTGATTTTCATTTCGTGTTTGGCATTCTTTTAACAATGATGAGGTCAAGTTTATTTTTTTAAATGATATACCCCTTAACGTGTTTTAACAAAAGCTCTATCTCGCCTTTTCTTGTTAATTTTTTTCTGCTTTGAAAGCTTAAGTTGTTTTGAGGCTGATTCAATTGTTGCATAAACAGAAATAAAATAACAAAATTACAACATCGACATTCTCAAATAAATTGGCACTGTCAGAACAAATATATTGATAGAGACCAATATCAACCCCAGATTCATCTGGTTCAATATGAATTTTCTTAAGAAAGCACACATTTTAGGTTCCATTGAGTGATACTTAGAATGTCGATTTCGTTATTTAAAATATATGCGTACACTGTTAGTTTTTTTAGTTAACTGTTTATTATACCAAAGTAAGTTTGCCTACGCATCTTTATTTAACCTATTAATTTTACTTTGTTAAATGTTTTAGTCCGACATTTCTGGAATTATCTCTAAGATATATATTTAAAGTAAAATCAAATTTATCATGTATCAGGTCTAGTTTTAGACATATATGTTTCATTTATTTCCTTCTTGTTGTCATTATCTTCCGTTTTTCTTTTCTCTGCTTTTAAAACCTCTAATTTGGTATAATCCTGGTCTAAAGCATTTATAATATCGTTTGTTTCTGTAGTTTACCTCCTTTCGTTCACTGCTGGTTTCTGTGTATCTAATTGTTTTGCATGAATAAGAAGTAATTCTACACAATGTTCTGCATCCTCGGATACCCAGGGGTGACTCCGCTCCACATACGCTAAATCGACCCCTGGGACAATTAATTAAATTTACCTCGCTTTACCGCTGAACGAATGCTGTCATTTAATTGGTTCCATCATCATTTTCTGATGGGCGAGTCGACCAATGAAAATTATTCTTAAAAATCCTTGCCTTTCAAGAACGAGTTTTTCCACAATTTGTTTCACATCGGCAGTCATGTTCACATTATCTAGTTTATACCAAATTTATTTTAGTTCGATTGTGTAGGAAGTTCCTGGAATCAACCAGTATTAAGCAATGCGTGTAAAGTTTCTTGCCCCTGACTGCGTTTGAACCCATGTGGCTAGCAATTCTTTGACTACTAGTCCGATGAGTTAACCACTCAGCCACGCTGCCACTAATTTGTAAATTTCCGTTTATTTGTACACTGCGCACGTGAGTAGCCAGTTGGCTGAGTGTTCGATTCCTTATACAATGTTCCCCATCGATCAATTGTTGTTACAGATGTCAGGGATCTGTAATTTTTACTTTTTTATTTCAAATTCGCAAATTTGACGCATTATCGTGGGGGCAGCCCTCTTGGTAGTCATTGACAACCCATTGACTTATGGAAGTGGAGATCTGATTGTGCCGTACGCTAAGACGTTCCTATCAATTTTGGCGGCTTCAAAAGTTTTTCTAGCTACTTGTCCCAGATGTCGATGTAGCGTATGTGGAGCGGAGTCACCCCTGGGTATCCGAGGATGTGTCGACTGAATGAAGATCATTATTCATATCAAACTTGTTAGAGTCAACAACCAAAGGCGAGACCTTTGTCCTTGTGCGAGATATAGGAAATCTACAGCCTCTCAATAACATATCATTATGAGTGGCGGATATTTCATCCTTTCCAATGTCTAATGATGTAAAATTTTCATGAAATGTTCATGATTGCGTAATGTCACTTTAACATCAGATTTTCCACTAAAACTTCCTCCCTACCCTTTTAGAAATTGTCCAAACAGATCCTGTCTCCTCCAGAAAGGAGTATCATAGAAAAGCCAACAACAGACACTGAAATTCCAAGACTTTGGCTGATTGTTTTGTCCTGAAGGTATAAGATTACTTTGTTAGTTTAGTCAGTTATTTATAACAAATAACTACAATAAAATAAACCTTAAACTTAAGCTATCACAAAACTTGTATACGACCTATATAGGTCAACACATAAGACGAATTCAAAGCAAACGTTTATATAAACCCAGCTGAATTTTACTACTACGTGTGGCAAGATCGCAGCATACTGTATAGTTCTTATTTCTGAAAACAGCTGCAGGTCTCTTGTTCGTGGAAAGACCCGTTGTACCAGCTGTTGTAATCATACTTATTTCTGTAATCCAATCTTCCTCGATGATGACAATATTGGCATCTTCTGGTCTCTCCGGCTGTCTAGACCCAATTGCTATAATTCAGTACTTCAAAAAGTGTCTTTTTTTAAAGAGGTAGGATTATGAGATCCCGACACTTAAAATTAGGAGTACCCGAACCCTCTAGTACATAAACAGCTTTCACTGTTTGGGATCCGGAATCATCAGAATTACAACGTTTTCTTTTTTTGTTTTATTGCTAATGAATACTATAAATAAAAATAGATTTTTTGAGACTTTGAAGGGGTTTATGTTACTTTGCTGTATCCTCTCTTGCTAGGTTATTTCATGTATAGCACATGCGTCTTGTTTTGTCTTGTTTTTTTTATTTGTTTTTGTCTGTGTTTTGTTTTTGGTGGCATGAAGTAGTACATTGCATGCAGTGTACGCCTTAAAATAAATGGGTTAAATGTTTGCACTGTTTCCAAATTAATATTGTTTTATTCTAAATACCAAATCTCTGCTTAGCTTGTGTACACTTGTACATAGTTTTTTTTCTCAAACACGGTTCCAGCTGTACAGACCATGTGTCCCCAGTGATCGCGGGGTCACGTATAAAGTACCACATCTGTCCTCGTGAAGAAGCTCTGAACGGACATTCCTTCACTGCAATAGGCAAATGTGACTTTTGTTCATTCTACACCAAATTTAATTTCTATAATTGAAGCACACGGATATCCCTGGAGTACTTAAAACTTATGTTTATTAACGCAAGTTATTCATTCTCGTGACATCAACGAAGAAAGTGTTTATTTCATTCTTATTTAGGTAAGTAGTGTTCTGTTTCAAATCATTTACTTTAGTACATCGTTTTTTAAGTAATATTATTTAACATCGAAAATATTGCTTGACATTAAGAGTCCTAACAGCTGACATACTGATAAACTAAGTAACAATTGACTAAGTATGTGTATCCCCTTTTTTCTGGGTCAGATGTACCTAATTAACCTGTGTATAATGAGACGATTGATTAAAATCGTGATATTGTTAAAGCAGTAGATATATGTTTTGCCACATCATTTTCCCGTTTATCCCCATCAGAATATTTGATTGAAGACCATTTGTTTGCTGTTCACTTAACTAAAAGTCACCATGATTTACGATGGTAACTGCAGTCGCTTTAAATAAATGAAAATATTTGCCTCCATATGACTGACAACTAGGTACTACTACATTTCATTTCTTTTCATTCTATTTTTAATGTAGTAATTCTACATTTATTTCACGTCCAAATAGTAGATATTTTGGAAATTGTAATGAAAGAATTGTATAAAAAATATAATTCCTTACAGGTAGTACGAGTCTGAAGACATTAAAAGAAAAGATGGCGACTTCAAACACGCAAGTAGGTATTATAGTATTTTTGCTTTCAATGAAATATAAGGTACGAGAAACGTTTTCTTCGTAAAAGAAAAAACAAAATCTTTAATTCAATAAATATTTCAGCGTTTAAACATGTTACGGTTCATACGTTTTTTAATCCCCTTCCGCAGAGTGGGAAGGGGATTATAGAAATGGCCTCCGTCTGTCAGCCCATCCCTGTGTCCGTCCGTCCGTCCGTCCGTCCGTCCGTAACACTTTCGTGTCCGCTCCATAACTTTTAGACCGCTGAAAATTCTTTTGAAATAACTTAGCACAAGTGATCACCATTATGAGACGATGTGCAGAGCGGAATAAATGGGTTGCTACGCCCAAGGTCAAGGTCACACTTTTAAAGGCCAAGTGTTAAAAAGTCTACATTTCAAGTCCGCTCCATAACTTTTAAACCTTGATTTTTTTTAAATAATTTGGCATAAGTGATCAACATTATAAGACGATGTGGAGAGCACAATAATTGGGTTGCTTCCCCCAAGGTCAATGTCACACTTTAAGGTCAATGGTTAAAAGTCTACATTTCGTGTCCGCCCCATAACTTTTAAACCGCTGAATTTTTTTTTGAAATAACGTGGCACAAGTGATCACCATTATAAGGCGATGTGCAGAGCGCAATAACTGGGTTGCTACCAACAAGGTCAAGGTAACAGTTAAAGGTCAAATATCTACATTTCACGTCTGCTGAATAACTTACTAACTTGGCATTCGAAAAGTTTTCTTATTACTTTGCACAAATGATCACCACTATGACATAATGTGCAGTACCCAACATCTGTCCGTCTGTCCGTCCGTAACAATTTCGTTTCCACTCCATGACTTTTAAACTGCTGATTTTTTTTAAAACTAAATTGGCTTATGAAAAGTTCTTTTATTACTTAGCACAAGTGATCACCACTATGACACAATGTACAGAACCGAACATATGTCCGTCTGTCCGTCCGTCTGTCCGTCCGTAACACTTTCGTGTCCGCTCCAAAACTTTTAAACTGCTGATTTTTTTTAATAACTTGGCACAAGTGATCACCATTATGAGACGATGTGCAGAGCACAATAACTGGGTTGCTACCAACAATGTCAAGGTCACACATAAAGGTCAAGTGTTAAACGTCTACATTTCGTGTCCGCTCCCTAACTTTTAAACCTCAAAAATATTGAAATAACTTGGCACAAGTGATCACCATTATGAGACGATGTGCAGAGCACAATAATTGGGTTGCTACCCACAAGGTCAGGGTCACAGGTCAAATATCCACATTTCACGTCTGCTCTATAACTTATTAACTTGGCTTACGAAAAGTTTTTTAATTACTTTGCACAAATGACTACCACTATGACACGATGTGCAGAACCCAACTTCCAGGTTGCTACCCCCAAGGTCAAGCTTAAATGTTCTCCATAACTTTTTGACTTTATAGAAGATTTTAAATAACTTGGCACAAATAATGACTATCAGGAGACTATGTGCTTATAATATGCAAGGCACAACATCAAGGTCATGGTTTGTTAAAGGTCAAGAAGTACATATTCATGTCTGCTGCGGAAGGGGATTTAGCTGTCCTTCAGACTGCCTTGTTGTTTTTGTTCTTATCTGGTATTTAAGAGTACTTGGTCCTATTTTTAAAGGTCTGATCGATTTAAATAATTATGTAAAAATAGTCATGTACTGTCAAAACTAAAGTCATGGGTCAAAACATCAATGAATTGATTACACCTAACATTCTATACCGTCACAATAACACTTAAAATAATCGTCTTAGTACTTACAGCAGACAGCAATTAATATCGATAACAATATATAAAATCAATTAAAGAAATTAAATTCTGTCAATGGAAAGGAAAGTACACTTTATACGCTTGAGAAGCTAGCAATGATTTTTTTGCACTTAGGATTGTATATCTAGATTATAGCTGGATTCAAAGCTCGTGTTTAACTAAAGCCCAATCGACATCAAGGTCACCATTATTTATAGATTTGGAAATCTAACATACTCGTAATAAGATGCAAATACACAGCCTCGATAAAAAAACAGATTTTGGGAATTTGAGTACTTAATAACATAAGTTTTTTTACAGCCATCTTCTCCAAAAATTCCATCCAGATCAGCGACTGGTACTGAACAAAATTTTTGAATTTAAGAGTTACAAAAGCCGTTAATTAAGGAACTTAATTTCATTATGTCACGGCCGTTAGGCAGGAGGGTAATGGTCTTTTTCTGTCCGTCCATCGTTCTGTCTGTCTATCCGCTGCTGACTTCTTTGTCCGGGTTTTAACACCAACATTAATGAAGGGAATTTAAACATCACACGATGACTAAGAGAATTGAGAGGAAGTACAATATACAATGGCAATAATACTGACTTGCCACATAAATTATCTCCCTTCCTATATACTTTGCCTGTCTGGAGCATAACGTAAATAAAGGAAATTCATTCGTATTTCATGTAACGATAGAGGACTCAAGGGGGAGTGCATAGCCTAAGAACTCTATTTGTTCTCGAATGATGTTCCTTTTTAATACTGCAATAAATATGCCACAATCGCAACAAAAGGACAATAGGAGGGAAATAGTTGACATTTTGCACAACGATAGTATACATTAAGTGGATGTGCATTTTGCAAGAATAATAACTCTTTCATCCCATTCCTTTCTTCTACCTCCTCTTTTATGTATATACTTGTCCAAAGATAACTCAATATATAAGGACAATTTCAATTCAGGCTGGAATAAAGTCTGCAAATTTGCTGATTGTCTTAGAACCTGAAGCGGCCTCGCTGTACTGTAAATACCTCACTATACAGAAGAAAAAGGAAGGGACTGGCGATGAATACACTGTGGCCTGCTTCGAAGTCGGTGCTGCAAACATGGTGGTGGATGCTGGAGGAAGATGTTGACTTTGTTTTTTAACCAACACCTTTTAAAAAGTCACATTTAAGATTTCATTAAACGGTTCTTTAGGTACTTAATACTTAATATTGGCGTAAAATTATCTAACTATATGATTTCAGGTGGAACTGTTGACATAATAGTCCACGAGGTTTGCTCGAATGGGACATTAAAAGAAATCTATAAAGCCAGTGGAGGCAACTGGGGAGGTAAAAAAGTCGACAAGGCTTTGTTTGATCTTCTAGTCAACATTATTGGACAAACCGTCTTGATGAAATTCAAAGACGAACACCAAGACGATTTTCTTGATTTTCAGAGATAGTTTGAAGTTAAGAAAAGAAGTATAAAGCCAGACACAAAATCCAAGGTAAAAATCAAACTACCCGTCTCTTTGTCCGAAATCTATAAACAAATTCATAACGAAAGTATAATGGAGAAAGTAAAAAGAGACAGCACTTTTGATGGTAAAGTGAACTTCATGGCAGATAAAGTTTTTTTCCAGAGTAGTCTGATTAAAGAGTAATTCAACATCACCACTGGAAAAGCTGTTCAGCATCTGCAGAAGATACTTCAAGAAAAATCAACATTAAATACAAAAACCATCCTGATTGTTGGCGGATTCTCGGAGTCTCCAATGTTGTTTGAAGCAGTCAAATCCGTTTTCCCACAGAAAGATGTTTTACTTCCCCAGGATGCGGGTCTATCCGTCCTTAAAGGAGCTGTGATATTTTGTCATGACAAAAAAGACATTATTGTAAGACCGAGTCCGCATACATAAGGCTTTAAAATGTATCAGCCATTCAATCCCACAATACACCGAAAAAATATAATGATAGTTCCTGAAAGTGGTATACAAACAGTTCGAGGTTGTTTTGAAAGTCTGATATGTGTAGGTGATCAGGTTTTGGCAACTTCAATGTCGAAGAAGTCGTCGTGTTATCCGCTTGCAGGAGAAATGAGTTTTACCCTTAAACTGTATGCCTCGACAGACACTAATCCTTTGTTTGTAGATGATCCCGACTGCTTTAAGCCGGGAGAAATAGAAATTGACTGCAAAGGTGATCATGAAATTGTCGAAGGGGTGGATTTATTTCTTACTTTTGACGACATCGAGTTCGCGGTTCATAAAAGACTCAAATAGACTGGAAGAGAAACAAACGCAACATTTTCTTATCTAGCTTAAATGATTAACCTTAACATACAATTTGCAATTCAGTCAGAGTAAACAGTGTTTACTCTGCTACTACTGTTTATGTTTGATCTAGTGAAACCTTTCCATTTTCTTTGTGAATTACTGAATGAAGTTGACGAAAATTACATCGAATATAAATAATTTATCTAGTCATTGGCAGATATACACAAGCTTCATAATCAGATAGATCAAGTATTTACTCAAAAAGATTTAAGTTCTTCGAAAGTTTGTTGAATACCAGCCAGCTATCAGCAGATATTGAGAAAATGAGATGGAAATGTCGTTTTTCTAAGGTCCAGTTTCATTTACAAAGAATAATAATATATATAATAATATATATATATATAATGACAGGATTTATATTTGTGCTGCAGCTATACTTCTAGCGAACATTCCCAGTATCCAAACATTTAGAAACAACTCCATACCTTCAAAACGTCAAGGGTTTCAAGGACTTGATGATATATCAACTAAACGCAAATAAGCCACGGTTATGTTGGAAGGCGCTATGTAATAACGAAACTGTAATGTCTGTTAAAAATTAAGATGCTAGTTAGAAAAATTGTAGCATAGTAAATCCTTTTATTTAAGTGTATTTTATCTTTGTATGTTTATCACATGTAAATCTTTAATGTATTACGTAATAATTATGTTGACGTAAGTTTCTTTCTATTCATTTTGTGTTTTTCATTTATTCATATCTATTTCTATTTCAAAAGAGTTTTCCTCTTCACAATATTTACTAACTAAAAGCTTGTCGCAAAAGTAAAGGCCAGGTGTTTCTACATTCATATTTATTAAATTTTGAACATTTTCTGTATTTCCAGTAAATCTTTATGCAAATGAAAAAGATGTTGTAAACAGTGTCAACATACAAAATTTCACAAAAGCTCACATCAACACCAAACGCGCACTTTTAATGACAGATTTACAAGTTATAGCATTCAATCGATGTAATAATCGCTAGCTGTTGTGCTTTTATGTCTTACGAAACACAGCTTTATATATATAAATAAATAAATATATATATATTTATTTATTTTATTTTCTGAATCGCAAGCACATGAGCACTCGTCATAAATCCTCACTCTATGACAAACATATGGGATATATCCAACACCATCTATATGGTCTAGAAAATGTTGCGGCCCAAGTTCAGGAAGTTTCCTCTTTGTGCATTCTAGAAAAAGTGTTTCATATATTGTTATATGTAATTAATCGAAGCTTAACAGCAGAGAACATAACAAAATATAATGTCATCAGAATGTTTTAACTAGTGAAATTCTTAACACTTTATATTTTGAGTAAGAGATCCTACCCTAATCCCGCAAAGTAACATTAAACATAAAGGAAAGAGATACACACTTAAATAACACATTACTGAAAAAAACACTAAGGTTTTGGAATTTACTATCAACAATAGTATAATAAACTTCAGTAACCTGCTGCTGGAAATATAGCTTCATCATAAGCCATGTCTTTTGCAACGTGAAATTGAATTAATGTAGAGAAAAGAACTGAAGGATATTCAAGTTCGATTTATTGTGGACTATTGACAATTATTTTATGTAATGCTTTATTTCGTAGCGATGCCTGACTTATCGTTAAACATTTTTGCATTATTCAATACTCAGTAAGACTATATTTTAGGTAAAATCCACGGAATTTGAATCTGATACTTTAAAAAAGAAGAGAGTTTTTCATTATATTAGTTACGTTCGTTTACAACAACATAGGATTTCCCTACATAGAAATAGAAACATAGAAAACCTAAAACCAATTTACCTTTTGTTGGTATGCATGCACATAATGTGTCATTGTAGATTGAATGTCCATGGCAAGTGAATGGAATATAGCCAATGTTCATCAATTCTAGTAGAAAGTACTGAGGCCCAAGCTCTGGTAGAGGTTTCTTTGAACAACTTGTATTAAATAATACGTACGGATGCTAGGGTGATATGTAAAGTAGTGACTGATACATTTATAAGGTCTATAATTATGTTCCTTTTTGTGAAAATGTCTTTAATTTGGTTACGAAACTAAAGGAATTTGAACTTTGATTAACTAACTGTATACTAAAACTTCCCTTAAAAAATTTGATATCACATTATAAACTACAAAACAAACTTCAAGGTGTTTACCGGTTATTTGTTTAAAGAATGATATAAAAGTGGAGACTTTAATGATTCTTGTTATGAGATACAAGCGCTCTGACCTAATTCCAATAGAAGCTTCTCCGAATGATCACACTTGATAGGTTCTGAATAAAGAGAAATTCATGTAGATTATTCCGAACACAACATTGGAACAAATACATCGTGAATACTAACAAAATATATCCAGTAAGTTCACCTGACTTTCAGTGATCAGTAACACTTGACTATGTAACTCCTTACACATTGTGTCGTTTAATTTTGAGTATGATTGAAGTCAACGAAAACGTCTATGTCGTTTAGATAACGCAGGGGAGTTATAAATCGTACTTTTCTTAAATGGATCTTAAAGTAGCAAGATTTTTTTTAAACTAAGCAGATTAAGGCCAGTTCCTCGAGCCACGCGGTATGTGGTATTCTTTCAAGAACGATAAAAACGATAAAAAATAAGATATACATATATTAAAAGTAAAATCAAATGTAATTTGTATGAATTCTAGTTTAAGACCTACCTGAATTAGTAATCTCCTTATCGTTGTCATTATCTTCTGTCTTTCTTTTGTCGGCGTTTAAAACCTCTATTTTGGTACTAACCTGGTCTAAAACTTTCATAATATCGTTCTTTTCTGTAGTATCCCTCCTTTCATTCACGGCCGGTTTCTGTGCTTCTAATTGTTTTGCATGAATTAGCAGAGATTCTGCACTATCGTTTGAATGAAGATCATTATTCATATGAAACATTTTGTGTAGTTATAGTTAAGAACCAAAGGTGAGATTTTGGCCCACTTGCTTCTCAATAACATATCATTATGAGCGGCGAAATTTTTGTCTTTTTCAATGTCTAATTATGTAAAATATTCACGAAATGTTTGTTTATCATGTTCGAGGCGTTGGCTGATTGTTTTGTCCTGAAAGTATTGATACACCCCATTTTTAGAATTAAATCTTACCTTGTTTACATTTTTGAATGATTGAATTCATAACCAAGTTCAGCCTGCTGATTCATTCCAGCAATAAGATACACTATGAACAGTGTTCTGATAAAGTAACAAAACACCTTAATCCATTTCTGTAGGTTATGAAACCAGATTACCTGTATTTTGTTCTTGATGTCTTATCTTTCATGCAACAGTTTGTCATCCGATTTCACGATTCGATATTCTCTTGTTTGTAAATGTTTGGACATGCTTGTCAGTCTGATAAATCCTAATCCACTTTGTGGAATGAACAGTTTTACACTAGTCCGCTAAGTCACTTAGTTTAGATTAAAGTATTTACTTGGATATTGCTGTTTATTGTTAACACATGTGTAACTGACTTACACACACAGCCATGTTTTTCATACAGCATTATGGGTATTTAAATGTGGTTGCTAAGGCCGACTATCATAGTAACGCACTATTTACATTATGTTTTCTCAGAAAAGAACTTTCGATGGCCAGTTTAAAGTATAAGATTATTGTAAAAGGGAATATATTGCTTGTAAACACTGTATTTTATATTTTGTCATTCATAACTTGAGTATTAACTAGCCTAGAATCTGTTATTTTACGCTTGGGTGAAACGCCCATTTTTGGTTGAGTCACTCACTTTATAGTTGAATGGCGATGGGCGAATTGGCCGTTTCTTTGGTAAATCAACCAAATTGGTTTCTTTCACCCCTTTTTCAACCATGTTTGGGTAATGGTGGAACATTTTAGTATAAAAGGGCCCTGAAAATCTCTCAGCAAGCTCATTTTTCGGCAAAACTACATCGCAAATTCCCGTTCAGCTGTCATCAGAAAAATCTAATAAATCTACAACACTCAACTTATTACCTTAGAAGTAAGAGTACTATCATCAAGATCTGAGTTATTTTAATAGTTTGAGCTTTATAAAGTTTATCTTCAATTCTAGAGACATTTACAGAAAAGTTAAACATCTTTCAACTGTTAGAGATTATTCCTATTTATGGTCACAAGGTCACCGGCGCGCTATTTTTTAGAACCTATGGGAAGCCTCAGCGCAGTCTTCACGAATAACTTTTTGAAGCACTGGACATTCGGACCAGCCAAGGCAATAATCTGACTGCACCGAATGACATTTAACTGGACCGAATAATAGCTGTGAACAATGCTATAAGGATGAACAAAACAATAAGACTATGTTTTGAAATAGAACTTGTCACCACAATGTTAAAAATAATATTAATTATACTTTGAACTTCCTTCATAGCCTAACAATAGTATTGTAAACTTGTCACCACAATGTTAAAAATACTATCAATTATACTTTGAACTTGTTTCATAGCCTAACAATAGTATTGTTTAGTGAAAATAATAGTATTCAAGGGTTTTTGCCCCTTCTACGCCGTTTACAGGCGTCTTCCCCTTAGGAAAATTCCTTAAAATCATAGTTTTCCCCAAAATTCAATTTATATTAAGTTTTTTCTTCCCCTTTTGCAAAAAAAAACTGCATTTAATTTCCCCAAATTTAAGGGAAGGGCACATTCTCCAACTTGTGAAAAAAGCTCTGGTATAATTGATTCATTTGTACAGGACACTGTCAGTACAGTTAAACTCTTTACCAGATTTTTATCTCAACTTTTTTTCCCAACTTCTGAAAATGCCATATATTCATATACATATATATGTCACCATTTATTACCCCTGGTATATATTCCGTACGACTACATCATGTACCATGGTCGATAAATGAGTGCAATGGAATGGATCGGATGTCACTTTCCGAAAATGTATACATGCATGTAAAAAAAAAAAAAAGAAAAAGAAAAAAACAGGAAACCGAAACAGAGTTATTTCATGAAACAGAATAATGGAAATAAGGTGTTACTTTCGGCTGGCTTTTTTCTCTTTACACCAGAAATAGCCTGGTCAATAATTAAAATATAATATCATATTTATCGCGAAAACTGGAAAGGGAGATTATAGCCTGAGCACCAGTTATATGTAAACTAAGTACGAATGCGTTATGTTGTAGTTGGGGTTAACGAATCGTTGTTCTATGGAGAAGAATGCATTTTTAAGAAACAATTTCATTTTATTTTCAAAAACACTACTTTTTACTTGTTTCTCAACTTTGTTTACTGTATTTAGTTTAAAAAAAGCAGCACCAATATTCACTGGACAGTCGGACAACTGATTTGTAATTTTTTACTGGACCTTCAGTCATTTTGGTGGACTGGGCCTTCGGTCCGGCGTCTACATTCGAAGACTGTCAGCGGTCTTATTTCATTTGTCCAAGGCTATTTAGAGTGATTTAACCAGTTAATCACAGTGTAGAATTGTAACAGAATTTCAGCAGACTGGTGTTGTCAACAGCATTTTTTCGAATTGTTTTACCTTCTGTTTTTGTATACATGATTGATTTATACTTCAATAAATTTTAGTTTTGTTCACATTGAACATCTATCTTTGTGTTCTAATACGGCAGTCCTGTTTACAAAATATAGAAGCCTTTCAGTGGTAAATTAACGTTACAAATTATAGAAAGGCATATCCCTCACACAGTCCGGCACGCAACAGTATTACATTTCTTTTTTAGTTAAGTCTGCTATTTATAACAAATAACTACAATAAAATGAATCTTAAACTTAAGGTATCACAAAATCTGTACATTATCGATAAAGGTCAACACATAAAGTTCGTTTTCATAACAAACGTATATATAAACCTTTTTCAGCTGAATTTTACTACTTCATGTGCCAGGATAGCAGCATACTGTATTGTAATTATTTCTGAAAACAGCTTTAGGTCTCTTTTTCGTGGAAAGACTCGTGGTACAAACTCCTGTAATCATACTTACTTCTGTAATGCAATCTTCCTCCATGATGACAATATTGGCATCTTCGTGTTTCTCCGGATTAATCCTTTTAATCCTTGATATTTCAAGAGTTACTTCCCTTTACTAATGAACAGGAAACGTTATTTCAGTTTGTTTGTTTGTCTGTTTTTTCGTCTTCATAATGCAAGCTCGGAGACTTGCAGTATCAATAAAACTTTTAATTCTATGGGCCCAAATAAATGATCGAAACATACCTTCTTCATATAATAACAGAAAGATAATATGACACATAGAAACCACACAATACTCTCAAATTTACATGGTAATAATTTATGAATGCATACATGAAAATTGATAAAACATGATTGAAAAAAAATATTCAAACCTAATCCTTGAGACGTATTCCATGGCTTATTTGAAGAGATCTTGGGCCGTTCGGGTTCGATCTCCGTAGCAGGCAAGAAAGCATATCCGGAATGGGAAGTCCCGAAGACAACCATTAAGTGGTTACTTTTCAATAACACCATGACTCCTTCTTCGCTCACATACAACGACTGAAAAATATCCCTGGGTATGAAAACAAAATATTTGTAATATACATCCGTTTTCTGTATTGTTCTTTAAAAGATAATGATAAAGGAAGTAACCTTCACCTGATCTCCTTGTTTTATTTCTGCTTTCGGTTTTATCCATCTACAACATTTTCCGTTTGTCATGAGCAGATATCTAATAATCTATATGAATTCATTTATCGTGGGTACCTGTTTTCCATATTACCGACTCTCCCTACATCGGTGAATTATTTTAAGTCATTTATGTGTGCAGGATACAGAAAGCAATCTACTTCAGAGACACCCCTGGTTAATTCACATGCTCAGTGTATAGCACCGACACAAAGATTTTTCTGAATGCATGCTGAATTTTTTTTACCCATTTTCAGCCCTAAAGTAGATTTTTAAATTTTTTTTTTTCATAAATACAAAGCACACTAGCTAATCTTTGGTGCACAACATGATTTTTTGCAATTCTACAGATTTCTTATTGAAAAAGACCATTTTACCTTTCAAGCGACGGATTGTTGACAAAAAAAAAATAGTCTGCAAGACAGCATAAAGCAGGTGCGCGATGATGTAGTATCCTACCATTGTCCTTGATCGGCGGAAAAGAAAAGTAAATATGGAAGGTTAAAACCATATAATTTTCTTTCAGTAATGAAATTTAATGTATTAATTTCATCCATCTGTACTTTCTGTTTAACAAAGTAGTATCATAAATTTGTATAACAACCATATTCAGTTTTTATTATATATGACTTGTTCTCACATCTGTTTATCTCTTTGGACATGTAAGAAAATGGATGACAGACTAGTTTAAAATTCACGAGTACACAAAAAGACAAGGTAAACTTTTTCTTTTTTAATTTGTTCTGTTTTAAGTTAAATTTCAAATGTTAGAAAATTCATTTTTTGTTTTCCTTAAAAAATATCTTGAGATTTTCTCATTCCGTTTTCGGTTAATCACACCCTTCCTTGAAATGTTAAATAAATGTCAACAATCAAGCCGTACTTTGAACTTTGATCAAAATTTAAACTAAATGTATATCCTTGGGACTTATCATTTCTACATCTTATCTGTTTCAGAATGACAAATGAAAGAAAAGATGGCGACTTCAAAAACGCAAGTAAGTAGTTATAGTACATGTTTAATAAGGTAGCGGAACGAGTATAAGGTCTGAAGATAAAAGCCAAACATTTCTTTTTTGGTGGTACATGTATATGAAATAATCTTTAAGTCGATAAATAATTCAGCGTTCAAACATGATAAGACTTTATTTGTTTTGTGTTCTGATCTGGTATTTCAGAATGGCATTGGTCAAAACTTGGAAGAAGTGATTACACTTAACTTACCTTGCCGTCACAATTAATCATAAAAGTATCTTCTTAGTACTTACACCAGACAGAAATTAACATTGAAAGACAACAAAGAAAATCAAGTTAAAGAAATCAACGGAAAGGAAAGTTTTATACAAGCGTCTTAGAGGTTTATAATGATATTTGTATTAAGCATTGGATATCTAGATTGTAGCTAATTTGAGGTTCTGGCTAATCTAAAGCTACATCAAGGTCATCGTTCTCCATAGATTTGGAAATTTAACATACTAGTAATAATCTGCATACACAGTTTCGATGAAAAAAAATACAGATTTCTGGAGTTCGAGCACTTATCAAAAAAAGTTTTTTAGAGTTATTTTGCACCAAACTTTCCATCAAAACAGAGACAGGTACCGAACAAAACTCAGTTGTTGTTGTTGTTGTTTTCATAAATTATTTCTATCGAATGGGTTTGTGTGCATACATTAGACAGATGAATATCATCCAGCGAATCGTACATGTGAATCTGACATATTTTTGGACATAACCTTTATACGCGGGAAGCTTAAAAAGGTGAAATTTACATGTCAAAAAACCCCTTATGGCCTTATGGTTTCACACAAAAAGATATTGTTTTAAAATCTACCTTACCATAGAGGATAGTTAAGGATTCGATACCTAATATTGTTTTGGATTCTCAGCCTTGCCTTAATGTTAAGCACCAAGCTTTCATGAATTCGGGCAAACCTGACACACCTTTTATGTATTTGCATAGTTTTCATTTCAGCCATCATAAATAGTCGTCAATGACTTTTCAAAGGTACATTTAAATCTTATTTCTGAACTTTCCAGACCAAAACTAACAAAAAGAAGTTGATGGTAGCAGCCATTGATTTCGGTACAACTTATTCAGGATGGGCATATTCTTTTGTCCATGACTACAAGTCAGACCCGACTAAGGTTTTATGCAAACAATGGTAAGATACAGTATTTTTCCCATATATTTATTAAGATGACCGTTTACATCGTTCATTTTTTTAATGGAGTCACTGTAGTGGGTGGGGAATGCCAAATATTTAAAAAGAAACATCATTTTCATGCAATTCTGAAAATCAATTTATCAATTTCAATAGTGAGCATACTTCAAATTGGACCTTTGAAGAAGTTCTCTATTTAATCTTTTCTTTAATTCTCAGGAGCAGTGGTAAACACATTTCAATGAAAGCACCGACCACTGTGTTGATACAGCCGGATGGTTGTACCATGGAAGCATTTGGCTACGAAGCTGAAGATAGATATTCTGAGTTAGTTGATGAAAGGAAACACTGGTCATACTATTACTTTCAACAGTTCAAGATGATGTTGTTTGACAAAAAGGTACATATTTTTCGGACCATTTTTTCATAGTTTCAGAGGTTAAGTTCTTACTATTGTTGTGTCCCCATTCGTGGGCCCTTAGATTTGCTCTTGTCCGTCTGTACGAAAGTTTGTGTCGCGCGCTTAGCCATCACTTTTCCATTTACGGTCATGAAACTTCACAGAGGTATAAGCCAGCAAGTAAAGTTACGCAACTGGTTTTTTCGTCATCCTCCATCTGGAAAATGCAGAGTTATGGCCCTTGATTAAAAAAAAACTACCAAAATGTTTGTGTCATGTGCTTAGCCAACGCTGTTCCACCCAGGAGTAAGTGAAGATGTGCACCTGGGGTTTTTCGGTTCCATCCTTCTAAGTTGAGCAATGTTATGGCCCTTGATTTAGTAAGAATTGCTACCAAAAACTGTGTTACACATTCAGCCAGCACTATTGCACCAAGGGTCATAACACAGGAATATTTACCAGCAAGTAGGGTTACGCAACTTGTTTTCTTTTAAATTAATTTACAGATGCATTGACAACCCACGTCCAAGCCCCTCACATGCCTAGGGAAATGACCCCTACCCCTATGGGTGTACATGTGTCTGAACACATTTCTAGTTTTATGAATATTTTTCTTCATCTTCTCTGTAACAACGGTTGACATAGACTAACAGTAATCTTAGTTAATCAATATGTACTTTTGCGGACTGTGCTTCTGTCGTTTGCAGTCAGAGAGCGTGCAATGTCCATTTTGATTAAAAATACTGTGTTACTATCATTGTGTTTCCATAATTTAAAACTTTTAAAACTTCAAAGAAACTAAAATATACTTGTTTGTTTGTCATATTTTTACCTGTAGAATTTGAGCAGGAAAGTTAAACTTGAGGATGACAAAGGTAAACGCCTACCAGCTAAACGTGTATTCTCAATGGTAATCAAATGCCTGAAGGATGATTTGCTAGAAGACTCTGAAAAGAAACTGTTCAGTGGACCAATTGATGAAGATGAAATACAATGGGTTTTAACAGTACCTGCTATCTGGAACCCTCTCGCTAAGCTTTTCATGAGAGAATGCGCTGTAGAAGTAAGTCAGTGTCAATACAAAAGATATTAAATGTGTTTTTTAATGACACATTGTTTCGAGAATAGCAATGATGTTTTTTTTTGAAAACGCTTAAAATAAGCCTTTTTTATATACAAATAAGTAAGGTATAAATACAGCCTTTTTCCTCACGTGGAATAATGACAAAATTCAAATTCATTAAACTTGCGACGAGAAAGACATGTATTTTCTAACTTCTTTAATTAAAAAATCCATAAACGTTACACATGGCAACTTTAGGAGAATCAATGTCTTTTAAATGCTACATATATTTGATGCAGTGGATTTGTCAGTCCGGTCATCGTTACTCGTAAATATATGACTTCAATGTCTTTACTAGCTATTATCTTGATGGTTATGTCAATTTAGGCTGGAATAAAGTCTACAAATTTGCGGATTGCCCTAGAACCCGAGGCGGCCTCGCTGTATTGTAAATATCTTACGATACAGAAGAAAAATGAAGGAATTCACGACGAAGAGACCGTGGCCACCTTCGAAACTGGGGCTAGATACATGGTGGTGGATGCTGGAGGTAGGTGCAGGAATCCGCTGAGCACAGGCTCAGCTTAGCATAGGTTGCTTGAGATAAGCTTCTGTGATCATTCTTCCGCCGTCGTCTGTCGTTCGTCTACATCATTTAGCTTGTGAACGAACACTCTAGAGGTCTCAGTTAAGTCTTTTAGTCCCGCCTTCACATATCTGTGTTAAAATATTGTTATGTATTATTTTTCGATAAGTTTCTGAAACTAAACCATCAAGAGATAAATGTGTTTGAGTGTTTTTAGGGTCAAAACTAGACAGCCAACTCAATTTGGACCTAGTGCATACTCTAAAGATTTTAAAAATAATTTTCTTTTAAACTGGTCAGAATAATTGTATTGTTGAACTTAGGGTATATTTTTAAGCTGGGTCACCTGTACACAATAGTAGGTCACCAGCATGAATAGTTACCTATATGTAGCTATATGTTTTTCCAACATATCTTATTTATGTCAGAATCATTAAGTTGATTATCTCTAGGTTTTATTAGAAACTAGGCTTTTCAGGAGGTAAAACTTGATAACCATCTCAGATTAAAACATCACTCAACTTGTCTGAAAAACGTCCAAGCCAAGCAAAGAATAATTAAATTGCGATTATTTGCTGTGCTCGTCAATACTGACAACAATTATAATCAAAGTTGTGAAAATTATTGATCGCCTCGGTAATTATGTCTAATCATTGCAAAGTTATTTATAATTATTTTGATTAGTGGGAATTAAGTTTTGAGTCAACGCATTTTTTGAGTCAGCGAATTTAAACTCATTGCATTCAATTTATATGAATAATATAGGGAAAAATAACTGGACCGAGCGAAAGCTTCAAGTCAGACCGATCTGTCGAGTCATTGCATGTTGACTCATCGCAAAACCACTGTAATAATAATAATAATAATAATAATAATAACAACAACAAAACCAGAACGCATAGACACAGAGGCTTGATACATAATACGTAGATATTGGCATCTTGTGCAGAAAAAATCTTTTGTTTTTGCACCCACTTAGCTTGAGGAAAAAATGGTTTCGAATCCATAAGTCTAGAAACTTTGTACCTAGGAAATAAAGACTATACAGGATGATTTGGGATAATATTTAGACTGCCCTGTTATTTTTGGGCTCACAAGGTCAAGGGTCAAGCTCACAGTAGCCCGCTTTTTAAAAACGGTTTTCGATCGAGAAAAGCTGTTTTCAGGTCATTGAAAATTCACAGTATGTTTAGGCTTGGCGAGTAGATAGGCCATATATTTTTGGGCTACAAGATAAAGGTTCGAGCTCACAAGAAAAATGGTTCTCTGTAAAGAACTCAAAAAGGGCTGCTCCCAGGACCTTCAAACTTTACAGACTAGTTAGGCATTGTGAAAAGATTAGCCGTTTTCTTTTTGGGATCCTCTTGCACAAAGGTCAAGCTCACAAGGACAAGCAAAATGAAAACTTATTCCGATGAATAACTGAAGAAAATCTGAACAGAGATCTATTCAGAACAAAAACTCTCAAGCTTTTCAGGTTGTTTGTGCATGATTAGTAGATGCTCTCTATGGTTGTTATGCCTACTTGGTCAAAGGTAAGGTTTACCAAGCCTGCACTAAAACTAGTTTCAGATAAATAACTCAATAATAACTGCATCCAAGAATCTCAAACTGTGCATGATATTTAGGCAAGTAAATAATAAGTATTGTTTTCAAACCCACAGTGTTAAGGGCCAATCTCATAGAAGTATGCTCTTTGAAGTCGGTTTTCTGTCTTGTTACACAAGAAAAATGAATCAAGAACACTCTTACTTTATATGTGTAACGGCCTAGTGCATACGTTCCTATAATTGTATAAATACAACCTTTTACAACTGTGTCAGAGTATCGATTTTTTGGCTAAGTGGTTAGAGTGTTGGCCTTCAATGTGTTTGGATTGGAGTTCGAATCCCTCTCTGGGTTGTGTATTCTGAGATGCATTGTATCTGTCTGTTACGGACATTTATGGTCGTAAGACATAAAATTAAGGCATGATGCATAAACGATCCATTTTGACTCTTGGCTTACCAGTATATTGTTGATGCACATTAGCGCTAGAGGGATAAGTGTCATTCTAACAGCTTTTTAAACAATTAAATGCACACAGTTCACAGAGTCCTGAACTTTGAAAGCAGTCTGGGTCAATAACTGCTACACCGTGGACTTTTAAACTCTACAGGATGGTAAGACCTAATGAGTAGATTACTGGACAAAACGTTTATGGTGGTTGGTAATGGGTGGTAGATGAGCTGTATGACTTTGTGATTTTGAGGCTGCTACAATTAGAAACAAAGATCATAGTCACCCGTACAGTTTGTCATTCACGATAAGTCGATATACCTTATTGACCTTACAAAATTCTGAGAGGCATAAGCGTGTGTGAGAGCATTTCAGCTACTGTATGCAAGTGTGTACGATAATTAATGTTTTTCTTTTATGATCCAGGTGGAACTGTCGACATAATAGTCCACGAAGTCTGCTCCAATGGGTCATTAAAAGAAATCTATAAGGCCAGTGGAGGGGACTGGGGAGGTACAAGAGTTGACAAGGCTTTCTTTGACCTTTTAACTGACATTATGGGACAAACTGTCATACAGAAATTCAAGGAAGAACACCTAGATGACTTTTTTGATTTACAGAGAGAGTTTGAAGTAAAGAAAAGAAGTATCAAGCCAGACACAAAATCGAAAATAAAGGTCAAAATACCCGTCTGTCTGACTGAGACCTATGAAAAAACACATAACGAAAGTGTAATGGAGAAAGTAAAAAGAGACCGTTCTTTGAACGGTAAAATAAATTTCATGGCAGATAAAGTTCTGATTGAAAGTGGATTATTTAAAGATCTGTTCAGTACCTGCATTGAAAATATTATCCAACATCTACAGAAATTACTACAAGAGCATTCAACACTTAACACAAAAGCTCTCCTAATGGTGGGTGGTTTCTCGGAGTGTCCGATGTTGTTTGAAGCAGTCAGATCTACCTTCCAACAGCATAATGTACTACTTCCTCAGGACGCAGGTCTCTCAGTTCTTAAGGGAGCAGTGATATTTGGTCATGATAAAACAGATATAAAAGCCAGAATCAGCCAGTACACTTATGGTTTTCGGCAGAGGCTCAGATACGATCCTGAAGTACACAGTGGAGAAAATATTGTCACTAAAATTGTAGATGGCGAAACATTTGTTCGAGGCTGCTTTACTAAACTGGTAGAAGCTGGAGATCATCTTTCTCCAAATGCAATTTCAGCAGTGAAATCAGCTGTTCCACAAAAAGGTTTAGATTATTTTCGCCTTAACCTTTTTGCTACAGAAATTCCTAATCCGATTCTTGTAGACAATCTTGACTGCTTTAAGCTTGGAGAAATCAAAGTTGACTGCAAAGGTGATCATGGAAAGGTTGAAGGTGCTAATGTCTTTCTTATTTTTGGTGACACCGAGTTTGAAGTTAATGCTATTCTTAAATCGACTGGAAGAGAAACAAAAGTGATGTTTTCTTTTCTAGACTAAAATATTTTCTAAACCTGTTTGTTTGCAGATACATGAAAGATAATCAGATCTTGCTATGCTACTGGGATGAGGTTTTAACGAATATACTTTTATCTTTATATATGTTTTGCTGGAAGATTTCTATGAGATATTGATGACCCCCCCCCCCCCCCCCCTAAAAAATAATACAAATAAATAAAAGTCACCAGTCATAAGCAGACATTCACAGATTAGATTATTTCCATCAAGTGATAAAGATTCTGGTTGCATTGTATTATTTGTATCCATTTATATATAGTCTGGTCAAAAAAGTTATCATATTCACAAAATAAGCTCGAGAAAAGTTGGCAACACAATCTGTGTATCATGTAAGCTTTAATTATTTCCAACATCATATGTATCTGTCTTTTTCTTTATAAAGTGTATGTTATTTCCATGAACGTTTGCACATAAAATGCAGAGATCATTTCTTTCAGTACAAACACTGTCAACAACAGTCAGAACTTTGCAGAATCTTGCTACAGTCCAACCAATAACATGTTAAGTTTAAAAATACAAAAATACGTCATTGACTTTACCGTTAATTCTCATAAAACTTTAATAAGACGCTAGAATGTGTGTTTTTTTTTTAATTTATTCATACACAGCAACATTTTTATTCATCAAAGCCATGTTCTCCATGACAAACATATGGGATAGTTTCGATTCCAAGAAGATAATCTAGGAAATAGTGCTTTCCAAATTCCGGAAGTGCTTTCTTGGTACATTCTAGAAAAAACAACAACAGTATTGCTAGGCAATATTTACATTGTGTGATCAATAAACAATTTAAGATGGACAGACGGACGAATATGACAAAATATGCTGTCATCGGAATGTTTCTAGTAGTAAAATTTATGGCACTTTATCTTTTCAGCTTTCAAAAAAAATCCTAACCGAGTCTTCCTTTTCAACAAAACTCCCGATATATTTAGGCCGTTTAACGAAAAACAACAACGTCTGATGCTAATGTTTTGAGAAACCTTAAACATTTCAAAACGCTTAGACTATACAGATGTGCCAAGTGTAAAATATCGAAAGTTTGAAAAGTCTGTTAAAGTGGAACAGACTTTGGTTACAGAGTATTGTATATAAAAGACACAGTTTAGTATTTTTATTTTCTAAAACAGAAACATAAACTTACATTACCTGTTACTGGAAATAGTTCCTCGTCATAAGCTTGGTCTTCTGTAATGTCATAATAAACCGATGTCGAGAGCTACCTGTTAGTATAAATAATATTGAAAATTTCAATTAATGTTTAGTAGTGAGAAGTATTTCATGCAATGTCTTCAACAATGTATAAATCCACGAACTATTTAGATTGTTTATTTTATGATCAGTATAAACATATTTATTTTACATCAATTGGGAAGAAAGTTCTTGCAACTTATATTAAATCCCCCTCGATGACTGCTTCCTAGAGGAGCAGATCAGTGGAACTGCTAGGTACTACTATATTTCATTTCTTTTCCTGCTGTTTTGATGCAGGAATTTCTACAGTTATTTCATGTCAAAATAGTATATATATATTTTGGAAATTGTAACGAAAGAATTGTATAAAATATAATTTCTGACAGTCCGTACGAGTCTGAAGTCATTACCGGAGTTCAGTTGCGAAAATCTGTTCAAGAGGTGGTGAACAAATATTTTAATACAAAGATATGCTCAAAGATATGTCACTGAAATGTTCAACATACCTTCTCGAGTCTTAATGAGGAGGCTGGGGTGAATAACGAAGGTTTTCGAACTAGTTACACCATAAGTAATCAACAACATTCACTGTCCATAAGCACAGAAATTTAGCCAAAAATAATTAAAAAATAACACATTCTCACGCCGTTATTCACGATTATTTACAGGTTGTACTGAAACGTACAAACTGTAATTGTATTTCAAGTTTAGTTTTGTTTTAAATCATGTTTGACTTATTTTCATGAGATATGATATGATACTTAGTCATGTTTCAGACGTTATTTGCAAGCTTGAAAATTGCATTTTTAAATACTACATGTTTTGTTTAGTAATGTTGAGTTATTTATTTTGAAATAAGATTCTAGAAAGTCTTTGGCTTGTTTTATATTTTATCACATCCGTTGTTTAATTTACCTGGCGTGTATGTATGACTATTTTGAAGCGTCTAAAATAATAGTGCAGTCTATAGTCCTCATTCCCAGACCCCGCAATGTCGTTATACTTGTCCTTCTGCTTCATATCCAAACTTGAAGAAACTTTTGTCCGGCTTCAACAGTACACAAGTTGGACGTTTGGTGTGATACCGAGAAACGGTAAATCAGTGATCAGCATTGTATTTAAATTTATTTGTTTGTGTTAAGAAAGAATTTCAAGACCAAGTTTCTTTCATACAAAGAGAAGAAAAAATACTAAAATATCAGGATGAGTAACAATCATTTTTCTAACAAACTTTCCTATTATTAAAACATCTAATTATAACCCCATATCTACAAATCTTCTGGTAGAACCAACGCTAATCAGGTATTCTTTTTTTCTGGCACAAAAACTGGTGAATGGTACCTTTTTAATCTAATGTCATTATTTGAGGATTTCGACTGAATTTGCCTTTTTGTCTTTATAATCTTCCATAAGGAGTATACACGTGCCGTGTAAAACAAATAACACTAGTATACTTGTAAACCTTGAGATTTCAAGAGATACCTTCCCATTACACATTTATTTTTCTTCATAATGCCAGCTCGGAGATTTGCAGAATTAATATATATTTTGTTCTATGGGCCCGAAAAAATGTTTGTAACATACCTTCTTCATATAATTACAGGATGATAATATGACACGTAAAAACTAGGCAATATTCTTGAATTTACATGTTAATTATTTATGAAATACATACTTGAAAATTGAAAATAAACATGATTGTAAAAAGTGAAACATATTGTTCAAGCCTAATCCTTGCGACGCATTCAATAGTTTATTAGAAAAGATCTTGGTCGGTTGGACTCGAACTCTGTACCGAGCGAGAAAGCATATCAGGAATAGGTGGTCCCGAAGTCAATCGACACAACCTTTACGTGGTCCTCTTTGCTCAGATATAACGACTGAAAAATATCTCTGTATATGAATACAAAATATTTTGCGTTTTTCCGATCGATTTCTAGGTTACTCGGAAGATTTTTTATGATCTTCAAAGTTTTTATCATCAAAATATCGACACCGTCTGCAGGCTACTTTCGTTTTCTATTTTGGTACTTTAAATAGAACTGCAAGGGAGGTAACTTAGAAACAACAAGAAACATAAATCAACAACGTTTTAATCAATATAATTTCGAGTTTACATATTAGTTTATAAACAGTTTATATAATCTTTATTTCACTTTAAAATAGTATAGACTGATCAGCAAAGGATGTAACTAATAAATAGTGAATAAACAAAATTATATGTAAGACATCGTCAATGACGGTATATATATTTTGTTATGTATTCTCATCAATTTTCTAAGTCCGGCAGTTGGCATTTTGACCCTATGAAATTTTAATACCTTATTCTTAGCAAATACTTTATCTGATCAAAAGTTTATGATATTTGCCGTTTATTTTGCGTTAAGAAAAAAAACTGTGTTACTTTCCTGTACTGTGTAAGGAAAATAAGCAACGTTTATTTGGGTCTAACTATTTCCTTTAATTTAACATTGAATTTCATAAAAGCAATTAGGTCCGTAGCTTTGAACATTACAACTACCAAAAAAAAGGTTCGGCAACAAACTTTTGGACAATTAAAGGCAATTAAACATCATAAGAGGACGAATGATATAAGCGGAGCTGTTTATAACATACACATATCAAACTGTTGATTGCCTAGTTATTAAACATTGTCAATTTACGATATAATCTTGCACCTCTGCGCCTTATATCACAGCCCGCCCGCTTAGCTCAATAGGTAGAGCACTGGATTAGTAATCCATAGGTCGATGGTTCGACCACTGGGCAGGGCAAAATTTCTCCGTGACAATTGATCTCAGCCATTGTGTCTACTGTTCATTTGTCTCTCACCGCTGATTCAGAGTAGATCATATGGGAACAGTAGTCAGTCACTTGCGGTGAAATTGGTAATTACTGGTTAGTTATCCAGGAAAACCGGTTAGGTGGACTGACCGCTGATATATAACCTAGATGTTGAAATCGGCGTTAAACCCCAAAAATACGCTCAATGTATAGCACCGACTCAAGGGACTCAAGGGGCTACAGGTCCTTTCTGTAACCACTAAACTACAGATTTGCCCTAATTGCGCTTATTGACAATAACAATGTTCCGTGAATATAAAGAAATTTTATTGAATTTGTTATTTTTTATATTTTTATGAGAACCTATCTTAGTTCTGTACCGGACGGTCCTTTATAATGGTTTCGTAGAAATTGAAATCATGACTCCAAACAAGACGCTATTATAACATGACCAAGAACATAAATGGAATTTTGAAAAATAATAAGAGAAAATCATTATAAAATGGTTTAGGCTGAAATATTAAAGCGATAAATTATCAAAACAGTAATGTTTTTAATACTTGAAAAATAATATCATTAAATCGATTTGTGATCTACGCATGCGTCATATATTAAGATTTTAAGAAAGAATATTACTTCCTTATTCGAAAAAGATATTAAATAAATGAGGAATTTTAAAACCAGATAATTATCTTTCATCTTCTCTTTTTAAATTTCAAGTTTTTAAATGTCATTCGTCTTCAAAAAGTGCAATAATGTGGTTAAGAAAGTAATAACATGTATTTGCATAATAAACATATTCAGTTTCTTTATATGTTGCGTGTCCTCACATGTTTTGAACTCTTTGGAAATATAGGTAAATAGATGGCACAAAGTAGTTTGAAATTCATAATTACAACAAATAGATTGAGTAAACCTGTTTTGAATTTGTTCTGTTTTCAGTTAAAGTTTGAATATTAGATTTTTTTTCATAAAAATAATTTGAAATGTTCTCCTTTTGGTTTGTGATAGATCACACCCATACCTTGAAATGTTAAGATATGTCAAAAATATATCTATGATTTATACTTAGATCAAAATCTAAACTTACTTAACATGCCATAGGCCTTTACATTTTACTCCTATTACTTTTTCAGAATGATAAATGAAAGAAAAGATGGCGACTTCAAAAACGCAAGTAAGAATGTTAGTATTTTTGCTTTCAATGAAATAAGGTACGAGAAACGTTTTCTTCGTAATAGAAAAAACAAAATCTTTAAGTCGATAAATATTTCAGCGTTCAAACATGTTACGACTTCGTACGTTTTTATGTTCGTTGTTCTTATCTAGTATTTAAGAATACTTAGGTCCTACATTTAAAGGTCTGATCGATTGGAATAGTTATGTAAAAATAGTATTGTATTGTCAAAACTAAAGTCGTGGGTCTAAACATTAAATAATTAATTACACCTAACATTCCATACCGTCACAATTACACTTAAAATAACTGTCTCAGTACTTACACCAGACAGCAATTAATATCGATAATAATAAACAAAATCAATTAAAGAAATTCAATTGTGTCAATGGAAAGGAAAGTACTATTAATACATTTGAGAAGCTAGCAATGATTTTGCTAGCACCAATATCAAGGTCACCATTATCTATAGATTTGGAAATCTAACATACTCGTAATAAGATGCACAAACACAGCTTCGATAAAAACAACAACAGATTTTGGGAATTTGAGTACTTAATAACTTAAGATTTTTTTACAGTCATCTCCAAAATTTCCATCCAGAACGGCGACTGGACAGGTACCGAACAAAATTCATTTTTTATTAAATCATTTCTTTCAGACGAGTATGAGTGCAATATACGTAAGGTTCATATATAAGACAGGTAAATTCCACCTCAAAAAGTTGTACATGTGAAACTGGCATATAGTTGGACATAACTCATATGTAGGACGCTTAAAAATGCGTGCAATTTACACGTTAAATACCCAAAAGGCCTTACGGTTTCACATAAGAAATCTACCTTATTAAATAGTATTTAACACTTTTATTGGCTTAGGATTCGATACCAGATATTGTTCTTGAATCAAGTCTTACTGTTAAGCATCAAGCTCTCATGAATTAGGACAAACCTGATGTCGTGTATTTGACACACGTAGTTTCTGTACAGTTTTCATCTCAGCCGTCATAAAAAAATGTGTCAATGCCTTTTCAGAGGTACATTTCAATCTCATTTCTTAACTTTCACAGACCAAAATTAACAATAAGAAGTTGATGGTAGCAGCTATTGATTTCGGTACAACTTATTCAGGATGGGCTTATTCTTTTTATCATGACTACAAGTCAGACCCGACTAAGATTTCGTGCAAACAATGGTGAGTTATACTATTTTTCTCATAGATTTATGAAGGTGACCATCAACATTGTATACTTTTTCTCTTTAAGGAGTCTCTAAAGAATTGTGGAATATTTAAAGAAACTCTATTTCCGTAATTTGTAGGATGTTGACAGTTGTAGTAAGCAGTAGCAGTGGGCTCATAGAAGTAAATGTAAAGAAGGCAGTGGCAACAGAGGGCAGGCGCAGTAGGTAAAATGTGAAGTGGACAGTAGGAGTAGCTGGAATCACCAATAGGCATAACGTTAAGTTGACAGTAGCAGTAGATAGCAGTAGCGGAAGTTAAATGTGAAGTTGACAGTAGCAGCGATTTTCAGTAACCGGAGGCAAACCATAAAATTGTAAGAATCAGTAGATAGCAGTAGCAATAGGCAAAATGTGCAGCTGTCATTAGCGGAAGTTGAGACAGTAGCAGCGACTTGCAGTAACAGGAGGCAAACAATAAAATTGTAAGAAGCAGTAGATAGCAGTAGCAATAGGTAAAATGTGCAGCTGACATTAGCGGAAGTTGGGACACTAGCAGCGACCTGCAGTAACAGGAGGCAAACCATAAAATTGTAAGAAGCTGTAGATAGCAGTAGCAACAGGTAAAAAGTGCAGCTGACATTAGCGGAAGTTGGGACAGTAGCAGTGACTTGCACTAACAGGAGGCAAACAATAAAATTGTAAGAAGCAGTAGATAGCAGTAGCAATAGGTAAAATGTGCAGCAGACATTAGCGGAAGTTTGCAGGTAGCAGTAGGAAAAATGTAAAGTCAGCAACAGCAGTCACTTGCAGTAGAAGTATGCTTAACGTAAAGTTGACAATAGCAGTAGCTTGCAAAAGCAGAAGGTAAAATGTGAATTTGACAGTAGCAGTATTTACAGAAGCAGAAGGTAAAATTTGAAGTTGACAGTAGCAGTAGGTTGCATTAGAAGTATGCTAAACGTGAAGTAGCAGTAGGTTGTAGAATGCTGTAGGTAAAATGTGAAGTTGACAGTAGCAGTAGTTAAAGAAGTAGAAGGTAAAATGTGAAGATGACAGTAGCAGTAGCTCGTAGTAGAAGTATGCTAAACGTGAAGTTGACAGTAGCAGTAGGTTGCAGAAGCAATAGGTAAAATGTGTAGTTGACAGTTGCAGTAGGTTGCAGAAGCAGTAGGCATAACGTGAAATTTGAAGTAGCAGTAGATAGCAGTAGCAGAAAGCTAAATGTGAAGTCGACAGTAGCAGTAGCTTGCAGTAGCAGGAATCAAAACGTGAAGTTGTCCATATCTGTAGATAGCAGTAGCAATAGGTTAAATGTTAAGTTGACATTTGCAAAAGTTGGAAGTAGCAATAGACAAAAGGTAAATTTGACAATAAAAGTAGATAGCAGTAGGTAAAATATGAACCTGGTAGTAGCAGACGAAAAATGAAGCAGAATGTAAAACGGGAAGTTGGCTGTAGCAAAAGCTTGTAGAAGCAGTAGGCAAAATGTAAGTTGGCAATAGCAGTAACTTGCACTAGCAGTAGGCTAAACGTGAAGTTGGCAGTAGCAGCAGCTTGCAGAAACAGAAGGGGAAAATGAAATTGACAAAAGCAGTAAGTTGCACTAATAGGAGGCAGAACATGAAGTTGTCAGAAGCAGTAGATGGCAGTAGCAATAGATAAATGTGAAATTTATAGTAGAAGTAAATACCAGAAGGTAAATCATGATGTTGTCAGTAACAGCAGCTTGCAGAAACTGTAGGATAAACGATAAAGTTGACAGCAGCAGTAGGCTCTGTTACAGAAATAGTAAGGAAAATCTGAGGTGAATCTGTCAGAAGCAGTAGCTTGCAAAGAGTGATACGTGGTTGGTGATAAAGGTAACAACCGTCCCCCCTCCTTGCCTCCAGCAAAAGAGACTTTTTTACTTAATCTTTCTAAGTTTTTCATAGTTTGACCCCACTCTTCCCCAACCACCCCCACCCCCGAAAAAAGGTATATTTTTTTTTAACGGGGAAAAGTAGCATTTGCAAATGTGTCGAAATAAAAAAAAGAAGAAGAAAGTAAAGGAAATAGTTCGAAAATGAATGAAAAAATCATAATGATGGTCACTTCATGTAAAGATCTCCGTTATAAAGCCTAAAATATGTATTTACATGGTCTTGTATTGCATTGTAAGTCCTATATTGTTTGTTTTTCTTGTTGTTTTTTGTACCATCTAAAAGCATTGTCAGGAAAAACGTTATTATTGTATCATTTCGATTACGTCAGTATTTATAACAATAATATTTTCTGAAACTTGGTCCATTTTAGCCTACAGAAGAGGCAAAAGATTCTAAGATTGACTCTTCTTTGAGTCTTTAATAAGTTAACACTCTGCATATGCTTTTTAAGTTATTTTTCATTTAAATTTCAAATAAAAACGTTTCTTGAAAATAAAATAAAATTCCATGCCATGCACGTTGGTGATAATAGAGTGAGTATCTTTGATTTTGACAAAATACTAATGGAATGTTAACAAAATCAACGTCAAATTTTAGCTGAAAGTTTCTTTTGTATAATAAAAATTCCTTGTGGGTGCCCCTATACATACTAATATATTTCTGTTTCAAGAGCACTTTACAAGATGTCGAAAAGAAACCCTGAAAGTTGCAAACAATTTCCTGTCAATTTAATGTTACTTTCTGATTTATTTAATTCTTCAGAAATTCACAAGGTTATGTCAAATAATTCCTTGGATAAGGAACTTCTGATGATACTCCCGCAGATTAACGTACTCAAAAGCAAACTTGCATCTTGCTTCAAAAGATAAAACGATTGATTTGACTCTGAGTCAAATTGCTAAACGGGCTTTAAAAAATTTGATGCGTATTTGAACAAAGATTAATTTATCTTTTCAAGAAGATACATTGAATGACATGAAATTTATTTTTACTACTGCGGCCTTGGCTATATTGAATACATTAGCATTAATAATTATCATTAAGAAATTAACAACATTAAGTACAGTGTTATTAATTACATATGCGGCACGAGCAACCCCGACTTTGCAGTACCAAAGGTAAAGAAGATAAAATCATTTAAGGTACACCGGGTATAATAAAGCAGTTAAAGTTTGAACACGCAACCTCTGTCATAGGGGCCCTGAGCTTGTTGATTATCATAGTCATATTGATTAAGTTATGGAAATAGAAACGATCTAATACGACGGTTTCGCGCAGAAATTTCAGACGGTGCAAACTGTATCAGTTTACGAGTTTAGACATCCCTATTGTGTCCTGACTGTAACACTATCCAACAATCCACCCTATTTAATGAGTTGAAAATTTTGGGAACAATTATGCCTCAACTGTAAATTACGTGGCCTGATTTCAATGTCACGGACAAACGTTCTGGAAAAATTATTCAAGCGCCTGAAACAATGCCCGAAAATGTAATATACGCAGCATGCATTCGAAACATCATCGCAATTTCCCTTTGAACTACAACTGAATATGGGGATACAACATTTCTGATGGATAGTCATGACGTAATAATTTATATGGTTTATATCATTAGTATACTTATAGTAAACTTTTTTTATGTCAATAAAAATAAAAATAAAAGTTTCGGAAAGCAGCGATCTTGAGGGTTTTGTTGTCGTTTCAGTTTCAGCGCCAAGACGGACTCCCCAAATCACGATTATGGTTAACTTTTTTGGACGAAAGGAGAATAATAGCTCGAAATCTTCCTAATATTAATTTGCATGCAAAATTTGAAATATCTAAGTATAAAGCTGCTACTGCCCTGCTACTGCTATTGCAAACCATTTTTACCTACAGCTAACTTTACGGTTTGCTTAGTGCTACTGCAAACTACACGTTTTACATTTTGCTACTGCCAGGTATTGCTACTACCAACTACACGTTTTACCTACTGCTACTGCCAACTGCTGTTACTGCCAACTTCACGTTTTACCTACAGCTACTGCCAACTACACGCTTTACCTACTGCTCCTGCCAACTACTGCTTATGCATATTTCACGTTTTTCTACTGCTATTTCTCACTTCCTACCTATACATATTTTCATGCAATACTGAAAATTAATTTGTCAAATATAATGACCTTTGAAGAAGTTTTGTTTAATTCACAGGAGTAGTGGTAAGCACATGTCAATGAAAGCACCGAGCACTGTGTTGATACAGCCGGATGGTTGTACCGTGGAAGCATTTGGCTACGAAGCTGAGGATAGATATGCTGAGTTAGTTGATGAAGGGAAACACTGGCCATACTATTACTTCCAACAGTTCAAGATGATGTTGTTTGACAACACGGTACATATCTTTTCGGACATTTTTACAGTAATTTGCAGAATTTAAGTGTTTTTCTGTTGTTGTTGTTTCAATCGGAGAGCATGCAGTTGCAGTCTGAAAAGACACTATGTTACGATTTCAAACTAAAGAAATCAGAACAATCATGTTTGTTTTTCATTTTTGTTACCTGTAGAATTTGAGCAGAAAAGATGAACTTGAGGATGACAAAGGTAAACGCCTACCAGCTAGACGTGTATTCTCTATGGTGAATCAAATTCTTAAGAGATGATTTGCTGAAAGATTCTGAAAAGAAACTGTTCAGTGGATCAATTCATGAAGACGAAATAAAATGGGTTTTGACAGTACCCGCTATTTGGAACCCTCTTGCTAAACTTTTTATGAGAGAATACGCAGTTGCAGTAAGTAATCTTTAGTGAAAATGATATATAATGCTTCTTATGCCACTTTTTGGAGCTTGGCATCAACATAATATCACGAGAACGCCTACACTAAAAACAGCTTATTTTGATAAACCAAAAGTGTATCGTATATATTCAGTCTTTTCCCTACAACGGAGAAATTACTTACATCACTGGCGAAAAACAAAGGAAGAAGTTTGATCAGTTTCCGACGCGTAGGACCTTCATTTTCTACAATCTTGAATATAAAAGAGTCACAAAAGCCGTTAATTTTTAAGTAACTTAAGGAGACTAAATCCATTATGTCACGGCCGTTAGGCAGGAGGGATGTGGTAATGGTCTTTTTCTGTCCGTCCATCGTTCTGTCTGTCTATCCGCTGCTGACTTCTTTGTCCGGGTTTTAACACCAACACTAATGAAGGGAATTTAAACATCACACAATGACTAAGAGAATTGAGAGGAAGTTCAAAGTACAAAGGCAATAATACTGACTTGCCACATAAATTATCCCCCTTTCTATATACTATGCTTGTCTGGAGCATAACGTAAATAAAGGAAATTCATTCGTATTTCATGTAACGATACAGGACTCAAGGGGGAGTGCATAGCCTAAGAACTCGATCTTCATTTGTTCTCGAATGATGTTCCTTTTTAATATTGCAAAACTAATGCCACAATCGCAACACAAGGGCAATTCGAGGGACATAGTTGACATTTCGCACAACGATGGAATACATTAGAATACATTTTTTCTACCTTCACTTTTATGTAAATACTTGTCCAAAGATTGTACAACAATAAGGACAATTTCATTTCAGGCTGGAATAAAGTCTGCAAATTTGCTGATTGCCTTAGAACCTGAAGCGGCCTCGCTGTATTGTAAATATCTCACGATACAGAAGAAAAAAGAAGGAAATGACGATGAAGACATTATGGGCTCTTTCAACGCTGGGGCTAGATACATGGTGGTGGATGCTGGAGGTAGGTGCAGGTATTGTTTTTTAAACAGACCCTTAAAATAATAATAAAAAACTAAGCCACATTTACGGATTCAGCCGATTCAAGTGCTTCTGAATAAACTTCATTTAAAACTGGCAAATTATCTAATTACAAATGTATATGATTCCAGGTGGAACTGTTGACATAGTAGTCCACGAGGTTTGCTCGAATGAGACATTAAAGGAAATATATAAGGCCAATGGAGGCGACTGGGGAGGTACGAGAGTTGACAAGGCTTTCTTTGATCTTCTGGACAACATTGTGGGTGATACTGTCATGAAGAAATTTAAAGATGAACACCGAGACGATTTTCTTGATTTGCAGAGAGAGTTTGAAGTAAAAAAAAGAAACATCAATCCAGATATAAAATCCAAAATAAAATTCAAACTGCCCGTCTCTCTGTCTGAAATCTACACACAAACAAACAACGAAAGTATAATGGAAAAAGTGAAAAGAGACGGCACTTTCGACGGTAAGGTAAACTTCAGGGCTGATAAAGTTTTGTTCGAGAATGGGCTGATTAAAGAATTATTCACCACACACCACCACTGAAAAAGTTGTTCAGCATCTGCAAAAGATACTACAAGAAAAGTCAACATTAAACATAAAAACTATCCTGATGGTCGGCGGATTCTCGGAGTCTCCAATGTTGTTTGAAGCAGTTAGGTCTGCTTTCCCACAACAAAATGTTTTACTTCCCCAAGATGCGGGCCTATCCGTCCTGAAAGGAGCTGTGATATTTGGCCATGATGAAAAAGACATAACTGTCAGAATTAGTCCGTACACATACGGCTTTAAAATGTTTCAGCCATTCAATCCCACAATACATCCAAAGAATAGAATGGCTGTTTCTGAAACTGGTGAACAAGAAGTTCGAGGTTGTTTTAAAAATCTTATAGAAGTTGGTGATCAGATTTTAGCCACTACAACGTCAAAGAGGACGTCGTGTCGTCCGTGTACAGGAGAAATGAGTTTTGGCCTTAGACTGTATGCCTCGCCAAATCCCAATCCTTTGTTTGTAGATGATCCCGGCTGTTTTATGCTGGGAGAAATAGAAGTTGACTGCAAAGGTGATGATGAAAAGGCTGAAGAAGCGGAGGTATTTCTTAGTTTTGGGGACACCGAGTTCGAGGTTCATGGCATACTCAAATCGACTGGAAGAGACACAAAAGCAACACTTTCTTTTCTAGACTAAACTACGTTTTTCTATTCAGATAGTAATAACTGTTACTATCTTTATGTCTTACGATATACTAAACAACATGGTTCTGTTTGAAGTTGACCAAGATTATACCGAGTACAATGTGCCTATAACTCATCTGTCATGGGCAGAAACAAGTTTCGCATTTGGTAGACACAACTATTTACTTCAGGTGATCAATATTCTTTGAAATTGTGTTGAATATCAATCAGCAGATAATGAGAAACTGAAAAGAAAATGTATTTTTTCAGGCTACGTTTCACATACAAAAAATATACAGAAAAACAGGATTTGCATTTGTTGCTTCATCTGTGCTTCTAGCAAACATTCAAATTATGCAAACATTTAAATACCATCCATATCATTAAAACGGTTTCAAGGACTTGATGATGTGTCAATTAAATGTGTATAAGCTACGGCCACGTGGGGAGGCTCGAGACCTAAGCCAGATACCTCGTACAAACATAACGAATTTCTATAGTCTGTTATAAAATAAGATGCTCGTTAAAAGAATTATAGTACAAACGTAAATCCTGTCATGATAGTGTATTTTAATTTTGTAGTTTAACATACTGTGGATTTTTAATGTATTACTTTTAGTGTATTTAAATTTTGTAGTTTAACAAACTGTGGATTTTAATGCATTACTTTAAGTGTATTTTAATTTTGTAGTTTAATATACTGTGGATATTTAATGTATTACTTTTAGTGTATTTTAATTTTGTAGTTTAACATACTGTAGATTTTTAATGCATTACTTTTAGTGTATTTTAATTTTGTAGTTTAACATACTGTGGATTTTTAATGCATTACTTTAGGTGTATTTTAATTTTGTAGTTTAACATACTGTGGATTTTTAATGTATTACTTTATATTTGCACATATATATTATATTTTGTGTTTTTCCTTTACTCATATCCATTTTTATTTCAAAGGAATTTTCGTCTTCAGAATACAGTGTTTTTACTACATTGTAATTGAAAGCTTGTGGAAAAACTATTTGTGCTTTATTCATATTTTGTTTATTTTCTACATTTCCTGTAAACCTTTATCCAAACGAAATAGAAGTTTAAGAACACGCATTGTCAACAGATAAAATTTCACCAAAGCTTACATGAGCACTAAACCGTCACTTTTAATGACGCATATAAAAATGTAACATTTAAACGATGTAATTGTGACCAGTTGTACACTGTTTTCATAGAACATAGCACTAACAAATAAATATAACGTTTTTTATTCTATTTTCTTAAACACAAGCACATGACGTCTCCTCAAAAATCCTCTCTCCATGACAAACATATGGGATATATCCAACACCAAGAAGATGGTCTAGGAAATACTGAGGCCCAAGTTCAGGAAGTGCCCTCTTTGTGCATTCTAGAAGAAAATGTTCCATATGTTGTTATACTTAATTAATTGAAGTTTTACAGCAGGAAAACATAACAAAATAATGTCATTAGTACATTTCACTTGGGAAAGTTCTTAAATGTTATATTTTGAGTTAAATGAAGAAATCTACAAACTTATATATTTGAAAGAGGTACATGTACACACTTAAGTGACAGAGTACAGAATAAAATATTTAAGTTTGAGAATTCTACTTTCCACAACAGAAAAATAAACTCCACGTACCTGTTACTGGAAATATATCTTCGTCATAAGCCATGTCTTCTTTAATGTGAACGAAGTCAATGTATTGAAAAGAAATACATTATATTCAAAATTCATTCAATGTTTAGTAGTGTCAATTATTTTAAGAAATGTCTTCAATAATATATCAATTCATTTCCGAAGTTTATAGTTTATCAAACTTTATTCATATCTGTATTAATAAACCTTTGCATCCGTTAGGTGACAATTTTGCTTCATTTAAAAAAAATACTCAGTAAGACTTTATGTGTTATATATACTTCAAAGAACAGTTACTTATGATAATTTGAAAACGACGAGACTTTTTATCAGGTTAGGTTCATTTAGGTTATATTCGTTAACAACCACAATGAGTTTTTCTCAATAGCTACCGAAACAAACAAAACCTAAAATCAATTCACCTTTTGTTGGTAGGCATGCACATACTGTGTCATTGTAGACTGAATTTCCATGACAAGTGAATGGAATATAGCCAATGTTCATCACATCTAAAAGAAAGTACTGAGGCCCAAGATCTGGTAGAGGTTTCTTTGAACAATCTGTATTAAATACGGAAGATAAGATGCCATGAAAAGTAGGGAATGATACATTTTAAATGCCTTTATGTCCACTTGCGTGAAAAAGCAGATACTGTTAAGTCCTTAATTTGGCAATTTGAGACTTGTTGAACTAAGTGTTTAATATTTCCACTAACGGTATACAGAAATTTGGTCTCATAATAAAAACTACAAAACAAAGGTGTACACCGGGTACATGTTGAAGAATGATATTAAAGTGGAGACTCTAATGGTTCTTGTAACTAAATACAAGCACTCTGACCTGATTTCAATAGAAGCTTCTCATAATGATCACTTTTGTCAGGTTCTAAATAAAGAGAAGTACATGTAGATCATTCTTGACACAACACTGGAACAAATACTTCATAAAGATTAACAAAATAAATAAATGTTCATTTCATCTGTGGCATTCTTTCAACAATGATAAGGTCGCATTTATTCTCGTTTTAACAACGGCTTTTACCTCTTTTCTTGTAAATATTTTTTTTGGTTAAGCATATATAACGCTGTGTACGCTTAAGCTGTACCAATGAACCGTTTAGAGAACAGCAAAAAAACCAAAGACACAACAACAACAAAAAAGAAAGAAAATAAACAAACAAAATATCTTGGCATTCTGAAATATATTAGCACTCTAAGAATCGATATATTGACAGAGATCAAAATCAAGCATGGATTCACCTCTTAAAAACAAAAAAGAGAAAACCTTTTCCTTAGGTAAAAAAGTACGCAATCTACTTTCATTAATTTTCAATTCCAATAAGTATGAAATTAGAATGTCAATCTTGTCAAGAATTATCATCGGAATTTATGATTTTAATTTACATACTTTAAGAATGGGCACGGATAGATTATTTCATCAGTAGGTTATAGAAAAAAGTATATTTGATTTCACATAATATTTATTTAACCCATAATTGTTGCTTTCAAAAATATGTTTAAGTCTGCTGAAACACTGATACAAGATATACATATATTAAAAGTAAAAAATAATATAATTTGTATTTATTCTAATTTTAGACCTACCTGAATTAGTAATCTCCTTATCGTTGTCGTTATCTTCTGTCTTTCTTTTCTCGGCCTTTAAAACCTCTATTTTGGTACTAACCTTGTCTAAAACATTCATAATATCGTTTGTTTCTGTACTTTTCCTTCCTATCATTCACGGCTGGTTTCTGTGTTTCTAATTGTTTTGCATGAATAAGCAGTGATTCTGCACTTCCGTCAGAATGGAGATCATTATTCATATCAAACATTTTGCGTAAGTTAGAGTCAAGAACCAAAGGTGAGACCTTTGCCCTTGTGCGAGATATAGGACCTCTACTGCCTCTCAATAACATATCCTTATGAGCGGCGGATATTTCATCTTTTCCAATGTCTAGTGATGTAAAATTTTCATGAAAAGTTTGTTTATCAAGTTCATGATTACGTAATGTCACTTTAACATCAGATTTTCCATTAAAACTTTCTCTCTCTTCTTTTTGAACTCGTCCAAACAGATCCTGTCTCCTCCAGAAAGGAATATCATGCGACGGTCTAGTCTTTAGAAAAGTCAACATCAGATACTGAAATTCCAAGACTTTGGCTGATTGTTTTGTCCTAAAGGTATAAGATTACGTTGTTAGTTGAGTCTATTACTTATAATAGCTGGCATTCAGACACTTAAAATCTGGTCAACGGAATGATCTACATAATACCTTAACAGTTAATGCTTCAAGACTGTTATGTTCGATAAGACTTTGTCATGCTAACTACTCTATGTTTAGGTTCTCAAGAAATGCGTATGTACAAACAGTACCCTACAATAACGTTTCAATGTCTAAACTTTTACGAAATCACAAAATTTGTACACAGTCTGTCCAGGTCAACATATGAATGTCGAATTCAGAACGAAGATAAAGTTAAACTTTTTTCAGCTGAATTGTACTACACATGTGGCAATATCGCAGCATACTGTATTGTATTCATTTCTGGAAATAGTCTCTTTTTCTTGGAAAGATCTGTACAAATTCCTTTAATCATACTTACTTCTGTAATCCAGTCTTCCTCAATAATAACAATATTGGCATCTTCGGGCTCTCTCCGGTTCTCTAGACTCCACTGTTGTAAATAAGTTATTATGTTACTTCAAAGAGTGTGTTTCAAAGGGTTAGGATTCTGCGATCCAGATACTTAGTATCCATACCCTCTAAAAAACAAACAGCTTTTAATGTTTGGGATCTGGAATCATCAGACTGACGCGATTTCTTTCACTTTTTTTTTTGTTGCTAATGAAAATGACGTATAACGATAGCATTTCAGGAATTTGAAGAGGTTTATGTTACTTGCCGTAGCCTGTATTGTAAGGTTATTTCATGCATAACACGTGCATCTTATTTTTTTTAATATTTTAGTAGACAAGAAGTTGTACATTGTACAAAGAGTACGTCTTTCGCACGTAGTTAAAAAATAAGTAAAACTGTTTGCTCTGCTCCCAAATAAATAATGTATAATTCTAAATACTAAATACTAACTTAGCTTGTGTACACATGTGCACAGTTTTTTCTCAAACACAGTTCCAGCTGCACAGACCATGTGTCTCCAGTGATCGCGGGGTTCACGTATTAAGTACCACATCGGCCCACGTGAGGAGGCTCGGAACGGACATTCCTTCACTGCAATAGGCAAATATGACTATAATTGTTCATACTACACCAAATTTAATTACCGTAACAGAAGAAATGGACATCTAGGAAGTACTTAAAACTTATGTTTATCAGTGCAAGTTATTTCTTCTCATGAAATCAACTCATCAAGTGTTTATTTCATCGTCATTTAGTATAAGTAGTGTTCTATGTCAATTCTTTTACTTACGTTTTGTACATCATTAATTAGGAAACATTATTTCACATCGAAAACCGTGCTGACATTAAGAATGATAATAGCTGACATATTCATTCACTCAGTAACAGCTGACCCAAGTATGAGTATCCTTTTTAACTAGGGCAGATGTACCTAGTTAACCTGTGTATAATGAGACGATTAATTAAATTCATGAAATTGTTGAAACAGTAAACATATACTCTTTGCCACATCACTTCCCCGTTCATCCCTATCCATAATATTTGATTGAAGACCATTTGTTTGCTGTTGACGTAATTAAAAGTCATCTTGTACGATGGAAAGTAGAAATGAAAATATTTGCCTCCATATGACTTACAACTAGATACTACAACATTTCATTTCTTATCCTGCTATTTAAACACTTAAAGGTATAAGTTTTCAGTAAGATGTGGAACAGAAGCAAAGAATTAAGTTTCGTGGGAATTCAACCTATATTTCACGTCAAAAAAGTACATATTTTGGAAATTGTAGTGAAAGAAATAGTAAATAATGTAATTGCGTACAGTCAGTAAGAGTATGGTCTTTACCCAAGTCGATCTGCGTCAATCGCAATTCCATGCTAGCAGTCAAGAAAAGAGATACGTTCAGATACATGTCACTGTAACGTTCAACATACCTTCTCCAGTGCGGGTGTTGATCAGGAGACTGCCGACAGGAGGTCTTGCTGTTGTGGAGTCATCTGAAAATGAATAACAAAGTTAAGGTTGTTGAACTACTATATATCACAAGTAATCCACAACTTTCACTGTCCATAAGCACAGAATCTTAGTCTTACATAATTAAAATATAACGTATTCACATCTATTATTCACGATTATTTTCAGGTTGTACTAAAATGTACAAACTGCAATTGTATCTTAAGTTTAGTTTTGTTTTAAATCATGTTTTGACTTATTGTTAATGAGATATGATATAGGTTCTAAGTGTTTTAACTAACGTGAGTGTGAATTTATCATTGAATGTCCGCTTTTGTCCGTCTGTCTGTCTATCCGTCTGTCTGTTGCAAACAGTTAGAGCATCCACCTGAAGAGATGATGTTTCGCAATCTTTAAGCTTGCCTGAACCTGTATCTCTAGAGCTATGGCACCTAAATATATGATTTTACCTTACAGTTCCCCTTCATAACGTACCTAAATATGTAGCAATTTTGAAAGTGATACAATGTAAACATACTATTAGATAGCATTTGTCATTCGTTGCATTTTACTCAGGAGAGCAATAAAGGGTTATCATTACCATCTTGGTGATTTATTTATGTCAGAAATGAGAATTTCAAAACCATTATGGTAATTATGAATTGAAGTTTATGACAGCTCTTTTCAGTCTATCATCGCTTTATTGATTACGTTTGATTTTTGTGTAATTATTTTTACATTGTTGACTCTCAATATTTAATAAAAATCACAAGTAATGAATAGTTGCCGTGTCCCGCACCATTTATTACCTCAGTTGATGGAAAATGGTCTTTGAAATGCATGTCAGGTATTAAAAATAGATTCTGAATTGTAATTTGATTAAAAGCTTGCAGCAATCACAAGTCATGGATGGCGAGTAAACTAGTCGTTAGCGCAATCAGTGAAATTTTAATTGCTGAGATAAAATAGTCTCATTCTCGGTTTCTGTGGTCTAATAATACCTTCAATGATTGTTTATACAAAGCGTTCAAAGGGCCATATCTTCATCCATCAGTCAATCCATTTGTCCGACCTTTTTACACTTCCGGCCTGTCAATTTATTTTCTGAATGCCTTAAAAGATTTCGAGGTGTCGGAAAAGTAGTCTTCATATCAACACATTGCACAGTACGTTCATTTTGGAATAGGTAGTCACACCTAGGGACTTGCTTAACGCTCTATTTCACTTGAATCGCTCACATTTTTTTTATAAATGATTTGTTAGAATTAGTTTTTAAGGAATGTTCAGAATGAAAATTAGTTTTCTTAATTGCAAATAACCCATGTTTGACCTAGATCTAGGTCACATAAAAACAAAAATTCAAACAAACCTTGGGACGAATTGATTAGCAAATGTGCCCAGGTAAGCTGAAATGCATTTAGTTTTTTTTCAAAGAAGGCATATCATGGTATTGCAAACACCTAACGGAAATGTTTTAAGTCTCAATTTGATTTGTTTCCGTCATCAATCTAAATGAATGAGACATGAGCAAACGAGGAGGTTTGCAATTCATATTCATCATCTGTAACAGAGTATAAAGACCATGACGAATACAGTGCTTGATATTTGAGACTTGATGCCTGTCTCGTATTCAAAGCACTACTGTGTAGGAAGTACAAACGTAGCAATATTTCTAGTCATCTTTTAACGCTAGACGTATGCTTTCACAGGAATATAATAACTCCCGAAGCCAATTTCAGATTCCTTGCACGAACTTAAAGATCTTTCACTAACAACAGAACTGTTTAAGATCGGTACATGTTTTAGTAGAAAAACCTTAAACCCCTATGACCAAGTTCTACATTCCAGCCGGAAGTATGTTTTTCTCTTGAAATCTGTATGCCTAAGTTCCTTTGATAAAAACTGAACATGACAAAATTAACTCTCTTTCTATATTTAGATTCATTTTGCTGCGCTTACTCTACTATTAACTTCATTTGTTGCAAATATCTTACGCCCGTTGTTGAGTCTTGTGCAACAAACCGGCAAATATTTTTGTTAAAGAATAATCATAGTATTATGAGCTTTGCATACTTCTGCTATTAATAACAAAATCTATGTGAATTATCTGTCATTCCAGCTTTGACTTTGTTCTAAAGGAAAATATCAAACGCCGACTGTTGCCTTATACTCTATAACGGTTTTCATAAACTTCAAATGGCCTATAACTTAGTCATGCTCCTATTCAAGATCAACATTTAAAAGTAATCTTCAAATCAACAAACACAACAGATCACCTCTGCGATTCATGCTGTAGAAAATATTAAATGCCAAAGCCAAAACTCAGTTTACTTTGATATTTGTTGGAAAGCCAAGGCTTAGCATTGAAAAACTCTCCATTTAACCTTGGTTTAGAATAAAACTGACGGCACTTAATGATCTTGAAAAACATGCCGTGGTTCGAGCATTGTATTCCAACTTCACACTCATTTTCTGTTTAAAATTTCGAACGCAAAATTTTAAACTCTGCATTCCATCTTTAAAATCGTATCTTATCGACTTCATATGGCGAGGTCTGAAATCTGCATTGGTGATGACTGAGCCCTTCAAATAAATGCGCGTTACTAACTATGGACTACTTTCTTACCAACTCGCTTGATGAAGTCATCTGGATCCACCTTTCGTCTATCAGTTATTTCATGATGTATTTGTTTTCCCTTGTCTGCAATATGATTAATATGACAAATGACACGAAAGAACTGATAAATCGCCAAATAGTGTATTGTAAGTAAAGTAACTGAAACAAGACTTAAAAAAGGGTTCATAACAAAACAAAAGTGCAAGAGTCATACGTCTTTGTCTGTTTCGCCATATTGTTACTCTACAAGTGTTCATATACAAGAAGCTTTGTTTTAAAAAAGTGATACAAAACAAGCCTATTAAGCTATACGGAAAGGTACAATTTCAATCTTACTGCCTACATTAAGATTTCTCTTAAATATTAATTTCAACAAAATTAAATATTTACTATAAAGTTTCAGCAATTTATTTCCTATTGGATCCTGCACCATTGATTGATAATATTTGATCTATTTAAAAATCACTAATGTGAAAAATACATTCGCGTTATTATATTTGACATTCAAGTTTTGTGCATCATTTCGAAAATTTATTTATTTCCTGTATTTCCGCAGTACGAGACATGCCCATCAATACTTGCAAAAATCTATGACATTAAATCACGACATTTAATATGCATATCTCAAATATCTCAAATTGTTTTTTGATTAGCACATTACTGAAAATAAGATCGATATGCAGTCAATGCCTTTCGACCATTCATCGTGAAAATTTCGCTTGAAGGCATTTATCTTGTACTAAAACTCGACAATAAGATAGACTTTAGAAACAATTGTACATAAAATCCAAATCATCATTAATGATGCTGGTTACTAGAGATGAACAGTCAAAAACTTACTGACGGATGTGAAAATGAAAGACATAAGACTTGTACACCCACAGACGCCGATGTCAAACACCGTGGGTTTGGCACAGGGCATGTGTATATAGGATGGTTCGTAGGCTGGTTTGCCGTCACTTCCTTGAGGAACCGGTCGGGAAACTTTGTACCAATCCGGTCCGAGCTCCGACGGTTGCAAGGTGCATTCCTCTAGAATTATACAAAATTCGTACATATTACTTATGCTGAATTTTCAAAAGCTAAAGACGTATTAAGAAAAATATTTGTAATTGCTTGAGTGCAACACATCAAGACCTACATCAAATCCTAATGAAAAGAAGAGAAACAGATCCAACAATTTACTCTGAAATATCAAAATTAGCATGCATATCTAAAAAGATGTTTTACAGCAATTTACTTGAGAGAAGATAAAATCTTACTAATTCAATGTATTTGAATTATTTTAAACATGCATTGCCCTCCCTTGTTCTCACTCGTAAATATTTATTTGTTTTTTTTTATATATATAATGTTTCTTTATACTTGTTTTACTTCCAAGTCATATGTCTTGCTGATATTGGCACCTGACTTGTATAAACGTTGCCTCTCTTTATCCCTACTTTCTGTCAGAATTAATGTTACATTTCATTTGAGATGTTTACCTATTTTATGTACTGTCAACACTCTTCCAATGTTGATGTTTATCACTGTGACAGCAATGCAGGTCAGCACGTTCACCTTAAACCGCATAATTAAACTCGTCTACATGGTGGGCTGAAAAAGAACATATTGTTTAATGTCTATCAATCATAATATATTGATTAGGAATAAAAAGAAATCTTTATACCTGACCTGTTTTCTGGACTCCATTTTATTGACTTAACAACAGAGAAAACATTCACGATACTGGCTTGAAGCTTTATATAACAACGACTTGTGTTTATGGATAAAGAAATAAATTTGAAACTTCGAAATTATATAAACATATGTTACTTAAATTGCGTAAACACATATCTTAAAGATTCGAATTCATTGTTCCTCTAAAACTAACAGCAAATGAATATAAACCGCCAGCAATCTAATGCACATTTTACGGTGTATATTATTTCAAATAAGTTTTGTCGTTTATTTCAAGTCGTATTCACAAAACAACATACAACGATTAAATAAATTCTTACCTCCGCTGTAAATTGTTATGTCAAACAATAAAAACACAAAATTAATTGACAGTTCATGCTTTTAACAAGTACATAGTATGTTTATCACTGAAAAAATATCATCATCTTAATATAATGATATTATTTGACATCGTCCATAAAACGCTGTAACAACATCGAAGTTACTATCATCTTTTTCCCGTACTGACTGAAATAAATTTGTTTACCGAGCAGGTATGGAAAATCACTCACTTTCTCACTTCATTGAACATTTAACAATTACAAAATCAACTTTAATTAATGCAAAACGTAAATGTTAATGAATAGATGTTATTCATTACAAGCATGTATAGGAAGGCATAATGATTTAAATATGGCTGCAGCAAAATCTAATGAAAGTCAGAAGAAGTAAGAAGTCTAATTTTACGGTTGTCATGCTAATTCTTCCTTGGTCTTGTTGCTGAGTCAAAAATCCATGACAGTTATAAGTTAAATCGTGGTAATTGTTGTCACCTGTTTCACCTACATCCACCTTTTTAATGCATTTTTAATTTATCTTTATTCTTCTTTTTCTTTTTTAGTTGACTTTTTTGTTTCTGTTTCCCTTTTATCTTTTTCAGTTTCGGTTTTCGTTCACTTTATGAAACAACGAACACTTACTAAAGCGTGTTTATAATATGTTTGTGTGTACTTAAATTGCCTGAGTATTTAATTGGTTATCAGTTATTGCCTAGAATTGTTTGAAACAAAGTACATTTGTACTGAATTTTGATGTTTTTTTTTATTTTGTGTACTTGTATTTTTTTTCTCTTTGAAGTTTTTGTTTGTGTTTAGGTGACCTTTATTTGCACTTTTAACTGCTTATTGTGTATTAGTTTATATTTGAATTAGAACTTATGAGTGTGCCCTGAGAAAAGTTTTATTTCTGTTGTAAATATTTAGAAGAAGAGCTGAAGCTTTTGTACCGGCAAATCACATATACTTCTGTATTCCTTTTGTGACTTGTTTATTCAATATACTCTCAAATATGAAAGATTACAGCTGTTTAACGTAAATCTCATTTATTAGAAGTGGGGAAAAAGTCGTTTGTACTTTTGTAAATGTATTCTTGTGCATAACATACCGTGTTCGTGTGAATAGTTATGTCTGACAGGTTTAAATCAATTATCTATACATGAACTTGCTTATATATATATTGTGTGTGTGCGTACGTGAGTGCGTGCGTGCGTGCGTGTGAGTGTGTGTGTGTGTGTGTGTGCTTATTTAGTTTATGATTTGTACATCTTATTGCATGGATGTGCAAACGCCATTTGATTTTATACCTCCACTAAATATTAAAGTGTAAAACTACATTTGGGATGTGTACATGTAATTATGTCATTTGACTGGTTCTGCCTGAAAATTGTAAAGTTTGCGATTTAAAAGATGTAAGATAGTATTTTATTTGGTAATCAAATATTTTCTTCATGTAGCAGATCCTGATCTGGCACTAACAACTTTTCTCTACAAGTATATGATTTGATTTGTAATTGGTCTTATATATTTGTCTCCTAAAATGGTTATTGTCACTGGTACTAGAATATTTCATTTATTCTTATATTCACTAGAGTGTTGTAGAAATTGTTTGCAATTCTACTGATATTTCATGCACAAACTTTTGTATATTATTTTCCCTTGATACCCGTTTTAATCATAGACTTTCTGTGTAATGATTGTTAGATTATGGAGCACTAGTGTTTTAAGATTTTGTTCGGTGGCTGCAAAGTCGAGTTTTAGTTTAAGCTTTAGACTTTTTCTAATGAATAACATCTCTGTTGTCTATACATTAAACAGTTTCTGTTTCGGACATTATTATATGTTTTCGTACGGTCTTGACTATTTTTTAACATTGGAATTCATGCCTAAGGAGTTATTGGTTTTATTGGGGTTTAACGCCAGTTTAACAGGTAAGGTTATGCCCCGGCGGTCAGTCCACCTAACCAGTGTTCCTGGGTGTCCAACCAGTTTACTAACCAGTTTCTCCGCAAGTGACTGACTCACTTGTTTCAGAGGTGAGGGACAAATGACCATATCAAATTATCACGGAGAAATTTTGCCGGGCCTGATGGGGATAGAACCGGGATCGTCCAGATTGCCAATCCGATGCTCTACCGATTGAGCTAGCCGGGTTGGCTCTCATGCCTAAGGAACTTGCTCTAACATTTCCATAAAACACGTATTTCTTACGGCATTTATTCTATTCAGGAACGATATTTAATGAGCAGATCGATACAACAACTAAGTCTTAAAGGGACATGCCCTACAATAAACAGATGTTATACTGAATATCTTAAGTTACTGTCTCATTCGTCATAAAATGAAAAATAATTGAAAATGTAAAGGAGAGTGTATGTTTTTTTTTCCTTAAGGCATCTAGACACTTAAATAGTGTTCAGTAAGAATAAATGGCTAATAAATCAAGCTAAACATGAAACAACAACGAATCACTATATAAAGAACATTAATGCATTATGTTTAGTTAAGTTCTTTAAGCTGTACTCAGAGCTGTACTGACCGCCACCTTGGCAACTGTATTAATTCAATATTATTTACAATTACATAATTTTAACAAAATCCGAACTCTCTAGATTTTAAGATATGCCTCACTAAGGTATTATATATGGACACTAGGAAGCCGGTCTGCAGCGAGGTTGCCGTGACTGTCAGTCATTGTGAAACCACTTCACACTAACGATTAATGTCATGAAAAACTCATCAATATTTCCTGACATTTATTTTCAAACAAACACGTCAAGTTGTGGTTTAAATAGATTAAGTGCAATATTCAACAATAAACGTTATGTTAATTTAGTATAAATTAACTTGTGCATTAGTCATTCTTTACGAGACTGAATAAGAAAAATACACAAATATTCGAATTACATGTTTTCCAGCTAACTTGGATAGGTTTCGTGGAAATATATGTATATTGCTTAAAGTATACTTTATTTTTGCTTAATGCTTAAGATACTTATTTCTTCTGCCTTTGTTTCGGGAGAAAGTATTAATCTGTCAAAACTGTAAAAAAAATGTCAAAGGAATGCAAAATATTTATTTTCGTTTTCTTTTTTCTTGCAAGTAAATGCCGACATGATGATAATAGATAATAAGGAAACGCTTTCAAGTGTCACACACTGCATCAAACAAACAGAAAACGTGCACTTAGACGAATATGGTGTACAATTTAGGTTAAACATAAGGCTAATTGTACTGCGTAGATATTGAGGAGTATGGTGTACTAGTACGGTCAGAATTTTAAAAGGTGTGGTTCATGTTTATTAAAAAAGAAAGTAAAGCTTTTAATGATGTACTAATACGGTTGCTTAATCTTAGTATAGGATTAAACAAAATTTTAGGGAAACTATCGTCAGATGGAAATAGACAATTATCATAGATTTATGAGTTTGCTTACTATGAATTAGAAAAAAAACTGCTCAGAAATAAGAAAAAGAACAGTGTATGTTTAAATGATTTAATTTCAAATGTGATTTTCATTCAATTGACAAAGGTTTTGTAATAATACAAAATATAGTTTTCAGAAGCATTTCATATAAAAAAGGGAAAATAAATATATCATCTTTACATAAAGCATACTTCGTTTGATATACAAAATGTCTTGACATTCGCATTGTGTACATTATTCCTATCGGTTTTTTTATGTCTATAATCAAGTCACATAGTACAAGCTTACATTTTACAATTCTTTCGTTATCATTTTGTTGAGCAAATAATGTGATAATGGCTGCAACTAACCTAATTAAGACTCTATAGCAGTAATGGCAAAAGCCCTAAAGTATGAGCGGTAAACGATGCAAAAATGAAGGAAGTGATATAACTTTGGGGGAAGGGGGATGCGTGAGTAGGCTTTGCAATTTATGTGCTTCACTACTACATATTTAAATATTTGAAAGCATTTGAACACAATTTTTAACCCAATTGTATGAAAACTTATATTTGAATGTTATCAGGTTCCTTTAGTTAATTAGAAATAAGAACAGTAAATATTTTAAGTGATACTTTAAGAAGAAATATCTTTAAATACATATTCGATGAATTGCAGAACAAGTTAGTTAGGAATTGTTATTTAAGTCTTACCATATATTTCTAACTTCGTTTTTGCGAACACAAATATTTTTTAACAATTAGTCATTGTGTTCTTTTAGAGATAAAAAGTTACGTGGAATTGTTACCACGACCGTATCAATTCTAATATGTCGATGAAGAGAATAAACTACTCTGTCTGCTTCTAGATGAGTAAACCCCTCTGTCTGCCTCTCGATGAGTAAACCACTCTGTATGCCCCATCGATGAGTAAACCCCTCTGTCTACACCTCGATGAGTAAACCTCTGTGTCTGCCTCTCGATGAGTAAACACCTCTGTCTGCCTCTCGATAAGTAAACCACTCTGTCTGCCTCTCGATGACATCCTTCCTGTGTTCAAACCAGTACTCGTGCCGAAAGTGAGGAATGCGGAAATTCACTTTAGACTCTCACGTTGGTGGGAATCGAACCAGCGAACTTCGGATCGGGAGTCCGGCGCTCTTACCCCTTTACCACCTCTTTTTCTAACTGTTTGACAGTTTATTTCACGTAAGGCAAACTGATAAAACCAAACTCATGAAAGCACATTTATTAAATTCCCCCTTTTGGTTTCAGAGCTTCAGTTGAAACTCTGCAATGAGGCATATTTTAGCCTCAGTAGTTTACACTGACCACCAATTGTCTAGGACATGGTGCAGAAGTCTGGTATGAAATGAGAATGAATTACATAAGGTTTTCACTGAACACTTTGTATGTCATAGTTGTGTTATAATAATGATAATGGAACAAATATGCACCATGGCGCCATTGTAAGATTGTACGAGGACAGTAAGTGATAAGAACACTGTCTAAGGCTAAATGGGTTTTAAATTGAAATAACAATAATAGCTCTTTGAAAGTTTGACAATAACAGCATTTATAAAGTATGATTATCCCCTGCAATGTCTATACAAGCATGTTAAGGGTTTCGGACAGGTTTCTTGTATTAGTGGTAAGAACACAGACTGGAATCTCATATTGTAGTATTACATTGTTACCCAATCTATATGGTTTAAGCTACCTGTAAGCTAATATTTGCCAGCTAACATTCCGATCAGGTTAAATAAATAAGAATTATACAAAACTGCTTAGGTAAATATTATATCACTGTCTGAACTCTATGCATTAAGTGCATACAAACTAGAATGATGAAAGACACATTTGGTATTGATAAACTTCGATTAAGTTCTGTCTTGTCTTGTACGATTCGAGCCTCCTGATCACAACATTTTCAGAAAGAACCGTAGTAAAAAGCTTCCCTAAGAAACATAGTGATCAGCTTTGGCCTGTTAGTGTATCAAGGACTAAAGCAGTCCTGCTGTCTCGTTTTCGACAATTCGTTATAGCTCTCTACAATTAAATGCTCAGGTAAAAGAAGAAAGCGTATCACAACTATATCAGTTATCACATACAGGAACTTTGAGTTTTCCGAGCAAGGAGCATCCATGGTCTGTGGCATATTTTGCGCTTTTGTCTTTTGACACGTACACCGGTACTGTCACAACTTTCTGAAACTCTCTATTCAGGGACAGTCGTACACAGCGACTGAATTCGTCGATATGTACAAGTCTTCCTTCCTTTATTAAAGGTGTAAACACTGCAGAACAATACTGTTTCTCACTCGCTGTGAACAGCTTTTCACTCGGGTGATGATTGTTGTTGAACGGAACCGCCATTCCAATACCGTATGAGTGGTTTGCCCTGCACAAGAGTGTCGTCCCTTGATTATGACCAAGTAACACTCCTCCCCTTAATACTGCAAGACCTCCGTCATTGATACTGAGCATACTCGAATTTGGAAAATAAAATCTTACTGCACCGGAAACTACCGGAGATTCAATAAACCCTCCGACTAGAATTATTACATCACACTGTTTTGTTTCCGGGTCACGTGATAAATTAGTTAAATACCCGACTGTACTTTTAACTGCAGGGCCAAAAGTGTCTTTCATGACAGTTTTGTCGAGTATGAGATAGTTGTCTTGAGATAAAATCCGCCCAACAAAGTCAGAATCGTCTATCAAATATTGAATAGATTGCTTGTATTTTGTAGTATACATCTTAACCAATGAGCTAGGCAGTTCCAAGCTGGTTCCCTGGTCTGATTCAAGAGAAAATTTACGTTTCTTAACGGCGAATTCATACTGAAGTTCTAGGTAGTCAGTTTTATATTTCTTTGAGTAAAGTTCAATAAATTCGTTTCCGAAAAGTTGTGTAAGGAACTTTAAAAAATCGGCGTCCACACGCGTCCCTCCGGACGCACTACCAACATTCTTTGGGAATTCTTTGACACTTCCGTCTTCTTCTATTTCTTGAACGGCTGTATCTATACCAGTGCCTTAAGAATGTAGTAAGGGAACATGTTTAAACAGTGTGTGTGTAAAATAAATTGATAAGCAAAAGGCAACAGCTTTGAATTGTCTGATGAAAAAAAAAATTACGTGTCACCTGCATCTCGCCTATAAATGACACGTCTTTATTTAATCTGCACAATATTCAACACTTTAATTCTGCACAAAATTTTAAACTTAAAATAGAAAAAGAGAAATTGAATTCAGTTCGTATCAGAGTTATAACGACGATATTTTTTATAGTTTGTATACATGTGTCATATTATATTCGATACCTACTTACCTCCTAGATTGACAATCATATGGCGGGTATTCGGCTTTTGGATGTAAAACAAACTTTCACTGCTTGGTCTTAAAGGTAGCAGACGACAGTATATACCGGCAGCCTCGCTTTCGGTATGAATTAAATATGACGTCAAACCTGCCTAGAAATAGACACATCAATTACATGCATACAATTTGTATGTTTCGAAAGAACAAATAAACATATATACGTTAGAACCAACTAAAACAAGCCGCTAGGCTTATGAAAAACACCTTCATTTCTATACGTGACGAAATGCTTTTTATGAACTTAGAATAACAAAATAATCTTATTTGTTTATATCACAATTTCTTTTGAAAATTTTATTTCTATTTTCCTAAATTAAGTACTCCATCAAGTCAAGTCACATCAAAGAAACCAGCCCAAAGAAATGTAGTGTAAAATAATGAAGAAATGGATGTGTACCTTCTTTGCAGCCGATTTTATGCAGTCTCTGGAGGCATTGTCCCATTTTGTTGGTACGGTAAGCACGTAACGTATCGTGAATTTAGCCAACATGTCTGATGTGCCATACCGGGCACTGTCTTCTAGACTGGCAAGGAAGTGGGACTTTAGGTATTTCAACACAATGGTGAATAAGGAAATACCATTTATAGACTTCCCACCCTCTTCTAAAATGACAGTATCTTTCCGGAATTGCTGAAAAATAAAAACGGTTTTTCGTTATCAATTTAATATTTCTTCTAACTATTTCTGTTGTTGTTTTTTTTCTGAGGCACGCAACATGTAAACTGGTACACTTGTCACACAACTAGATATTTTAGAAAGTCGTTCTTCCAGAAACATAATGAGTTTAAGAAACATAATCGTTCCTAGGTTTATATTCCATTATCATGGTGGCATATTTATGCCGTAAGACAACTAGTTAAGTTTCGCAAGTGCATACGTGTTCGTGTTAGAAATATGCCACCATACATTTCTTCGAAAAAAAAAATCTTAAACAAACGGCGCTATGTTCTGGATAAAAGTCATTATAATTTTGTCATTCTACAGAAAAGTCATACCCAAGGCAACCTTCTTCAACGCAAGCAAGTCTTTTCCCCTGAATTCGAATTCACATTAAAATGCCAGCTCTGCATTAATAATATTGTAATGGACAACAACGTTTGTGGATAGCACAATCATCAGGAAGAAACTTTAACGATTTTTACTTGTTTTGTAAACAATGAGCTGGTTACTTGAGGAAGTAAATATGACTGATAAATGCATTTGTTAAAATATTCTAGAAATTACCGCTTCAGGACAGTTAGATAAGTTGTAATAAATTCACTTTTTTAGATTATTAGTTTCGAATTTAATTTCAATGTATTAAAAAAGGACAGTATAAGATAAAACATTCTCCATAAATATTTCAGTACACATGGAAACTAATACACCATTCATGATCATGAATAGACTAAAAAACAGTAAATTTTCAAGCCAATTGAAATAGACCTGTGGAGGAAAAATACAATTGGGGACCAACGCCTGGATCATTTACAAAACTAGCATTGGTGGCACCCTTCATTTTTTTTCTGTGCGAAAAGGAAACATCAAACTAGATACCTCTGATATCTATATACACGTCATTTTACCTGCCAATCACTTAAGCCCACTGACTGAAACTTTAACTCTTCGATATTCGAAGTTTCGGGTTCGAATCCTAGCTTCAGCTTGCATGTTTGTCCAAGGGTAAAAGTGAATATTTGCATAAGCCTGTACCAGTAAAACTGTTAACTGGTACCATAAAAAAAGACCGGTTCTTCCTTAGATACATATTTGGTTCGATTAAGTATACTATATCGAGAGAGGCGTTTCTGAGGTATCTCCAGAGTGGTGTGTTTCTAAGTATGAAAAAGGTCACGGAGGGAGCTAAACGAAAATTGATATAAATAATATCTTCTTATCTAATATTTTAAAACCGTTACATGTAACTTGTTTCAAAGTCTCTAAAATATTAACCCTTAACCTGCTGGAACCAAAAGTGATAAGCCTTTGCCACCAGTATAGAGCCAGGCCAGCCTGCACATCCGTGCAGTACTGACCAGGCTCTATACTGTTGGTAGCTCCATTTTTGTATTTTGATACTGAAATCCCTTAAACTTGAATGGACTGTTCAAAATTCAAAGCTGGGCAAATACATTACAAAATTTCAGCATGTTCAGGGTTAAAAAGCTTCATTGTCTTATTCACTTTAGCATGAAGATTTATCGACAATAAATAAACAGACATCTATTGAGCATTTATTTGAACTATAGATTTAGTAGCGAGCCAATAATTCATCACCATAAATAATCAAACAACATGAAGTTCTAATTCAATGACTTAACTGTTACCATTGTTATTATCAACAATAGTATTATCATTGTTATATTTAAAACATCAAATGTACCCACAAATCGTTAGATGACAAACTTTTATGAGTGGTTTCAGACTACCAGTAAATATATTCTGTATTAACTTGTTGATGCAAGCAGATTTCTTAAACTGATCACAACTGAGACCACGCTGATGCTGCTAGCAAGCATTTTTGAACAGACATCCCAATAGCATACCTTACAGGTATCAGATCTGTAGTTTGACTAAAATACACGGGTGGATCCAGGATTTCAGGTTAGGGGAGGGGGGAACTATTTCGGTCGAATTTGGGTCCGTTTTCTACAGTGTCACAGTCCGTAATAAATATACACTATGCACTATGCAAAATGCAAGCTGAATAAGTCAAAATGATAGATCAGTGCTATATATTATACCAGAGCCAGTGAGCATCGGAATTGAACGATATTTAATTTTCGTTTGTCTACAATGACGGTTATGGTCCGAGAATTTTAGGGGTAACGCCTCGCTCTCGATCCACTAGTGATACATGTATATACAATGGGTCGCTAATAATCTAGTGACACACGTACCGTAACAAATTACTCATACCAGGCTTTCGAGACCAGAACAAGCTGAAACATGACTGCCTATGCCAAGGTTGCTGGTAGAAGGGGAGCGGGCGTTTTAGACTATCGACTTGACATGTAACCGCTTATCTGGAGGGCAATCAAGTGCTTAACAAGTAGACAAGTGCAAATAAGAACGGATAATTTTCGTCCAAGACACATAACTCGTGTTTCAGACATTAAACGAATCTTACCTTTGTTTTCAAATTAGCCTTAAATCTTTTGAAATAGTACCACATGTCTTGTTGCTTGGCATCCACCAGTTGTGTGTATTTCCTTTCAGCCTCGTAACCATAACTATGCATTGTTTTGTCTTGCTGGAGTAAGGCTATACTTGGAGTCTGCAAGAATATATCAAAACGATTTAAAGTATTTATTAATATTTCATATTCATGATTTAAGTCTGTATAGAATTTGATATGTACAAGTATGTATGGAAAATGTTAAACTTTTATTTGATTGTCAATACTCGCTCTGTGCACACAGATAATAACGCATATATCCATTTTTAAACAAAAACGTTTCTTTTATGTTTTACAATATAACTGGAACGTTCACATAATTTATTTATCTGGGTAGTCAAGGTCTTAAAACAAATATTGCAAATTTTCAGCGGTCGATTGCATAACGCGGTCGAAAGTGTACGTCTGACGTATAAAATTCAAATTTATACACAGTTTCAGTGCTTGTTCAAAATGTACGTGTAAACGTTTTCAGAATATTTACACCCGACGTATCACATTCAGTTTCAAACAGTTTCAGAACTGCTTTCGCCCGATGTATTACATTCTGTTTCAAACAGTTTTAGAACTGCTTACACCCGGCGTGTCACACTCGGTTTCAAACATTTTCAGTATACTATACACCCGGCGTGTCACATTCAGTTCCCAACATTTTCAGAACTGCTTACACCCGGCGTATCACACTCAGTTTCAAACGGTTTCAGAACTGCTTTCGCCCGACGTATTACATTCTGTTTCAAACAGTTTTAGAACTGCTAACACCCGACGTATCACATTTATTTTTACACAGTCGTAGACATAAGACTTCTTATGCGCTTTGACCCAAGTACTGAAAGTTTACTTTATACTGTAAAAAACAGTTACAGCAAGACTTTTTTACTGCTGTTACGGAAAAAAGATGATCCAAGCGATGTTTGGCGTTTTCAGGGATAAACCTCGTACATGTACTTTTATTAAGAAAATGCGGTGACATAAGAAACAAGAACATACAAGGCTTACCTTATAGGTGTGTAGATTTGCATGTCCAGACATCCATTCCTCATTATGATGGATATTTAACATATTATCGTCATATTCTTTCTTAGATGAGTAGGCATACCCCGTGTAGGCGGAGCCTATATCCATACACACTACTAACTCCATTATATTCTATTACCATTTATCAAGTTTCACTTGAATTCCTGGAAAAGAAACTTCTCTTCATTATATCGTTTAAAAAGATAAAGGCATTTTTTGGTTGAAGATGGCCAAAATCCCTGATGGGCAAGATAAATTCTTTAAACAAAGTTTACGTTCAGGAACCATGTAAATACAATAAATAATAAGCACTTCTTTCTCTTTTAAGAGATATAAATACCTTCTAGTAAAATTGTTCGATAAACTTATGACTGGGAGAGTAATATTTTTTTTTTCAACTTAAATGAATGAGAGTTCAACTTTTTCCTCAACGAATATATACTTTTTTTCGCTAAGGATACATACTGCTGTCGTTTGAGTGTTGTTGTTGTTGTTGTTGTTTTTTTTTTTTTTTTTTTTTCCACTAATAAAACTTCGATTAAGCTTTAATTATCTGTTTATTCCTTCCACCGATCCTTCTATCTTTCGTTCATTCCTTCCTTCGTTACTTCCTTTCTTCGTTGGATTATTTATTTCTTTGTTCTCACTTCTTCTTTTTCATTAATTAATTCGAATATTCTTTCAATCGCCCACACCATCGTTCTTTTTTCATTCTCTCTCAGGTTCGTTCGCTCATTTATTTATTTAAATCAGTCTTGTATAAACGTAATTGCGTTTAACTGGCATTTTTTTTGATACCTTACAACTTCTTAATTATACAAAACCATTTAGTTTGTAGTACAAGAATGCGCTAGAACAGTAAAATGACTTGTTACTACAAATATAATGAACTCTGGTCAAACAAAATGCGCAAGAATCATAACTGAACATGGTATATCATGGTATATGATAAATGAGACATTTGTAAAATAGATATTATTAAATAGTACTACACGTCCTAAAAATTTGAATTAAGGACGGGAGTCCCGTTCATTTATGGAGATATTAGTGTAAGCAAAATTACGAAGTGCATTGTGTATAAATATGTGCATTGTAACATAAAATAAACTCCAATATTTGCCGAGTGGGTCGTTCCTTCCTTTTCTGTCGAATTCATACAGCTGTTTTATACCAAAGGTAAACCTTAACTGAGATAACAAATATGTTTTCAAGTGCAGTTCCAACAGAGACGTAGAATAGGATATACGGACCAAAATATCCTCGATTCAGTCATATGTCATCTGTTCGTAGTGACGGAAAGAAAATGCATGTCTGTTGTTAGAAATAAGAACTGCCATAAACCAGTTATGTATATTAACTAGATAATTTTCTTACAAACTATGCGTTTGAACATTAAGTCATGGTTGTTTGAATTAAAACGGAAGTAAGAATTTTCACCAGCAGAGTTTTCCACGCTATTGAAATGATAATTGTTAAATATTTTGCTTTCAAAAAGAAACGAAATTCATGTATTCATTTTTCATAAGATTTATATTTATATAGTATTTAATATTTAAACATATTTTTGATAATGAGACACAATTACTACCTCGAAATAAAACTGAAATTTAATTCAAGCGTTTGTTTATGAAAATCTTGAATTAATAAAAACGTTAAGTCTTTTTTTCTCCCAGAGACCCTTTACTTTACCAATAAATCAAACAAGCAGGATCTGAATAGAATGTATCGATGCTTATACATTTCCCAAATTCAATAGATACATTTTTAGAATATCATATTTCTACTCCGGTGAATGTTTACACGGCGACAATCCTGTTTCCGTGATTGATCGGATTCATAGGACGAGTCGTCATTGTTTTGTGACAACCTAAATATTCCCACTGAATGACTTTTCAGGCCAAACACGAGACCCTCTCAACTGCTTGCCAACTTCGATCTGAGATTAAAATCCGTTGCCCGTGACGTCAACAGTTTGCGGAGAATCAAGTCATTCATAAAAAGGCACAAATTGCTGCTTTAATAACATGACTTCCTGTGTATAAGACAAGACGGGTTTATTCATCAATAGATGGCCGTCAAGTGACCTAACGGAGAGTATTGTTAGACTTTTTATGAGTAACGGGTAACGGGAATGAATAAGTGACAGTATTTCCAATTAAGATTTGTTTAAAATGTAGAGCAAAATAAATAAGTATTCCAATGTAACACTTAATCTCTCTTCAAAATGACGGTTATTCGTGTAATATAATTTACTTTCTATTGTAAAGTAACAACTGAAGCAGCTTGTCTGCCTTTCTACTGGCCGGCCTGGCTAACTATCGGTAGGGCATCGGATTGTCGATCCTCACCCTACACATTTCTTACCTTTAGTGCAAATATAACAAACTTCATTCTAAAAATTACACTGGTCCTTAGTTAACGCAAGCTCCAATGGAAATTCTTAAATATATATTCATAAGACCAGTCGAGAAAAATGGTTGTATAAATTGTCACCATTTTTTGCAAGCATAAAAAGTACTCGAAACTTTAGTGACTCTTAGTTACTCTACTTTCCCAGATACTAGTATCGAAGGTGTACTTAGTCATTAGTTGAAAATGAAACCAGAAATCTTGCAAGTAGCCTACATACGCTTCCTGGAAATTGGGTGCTTAACATCTATTTAGCTGCAAAAAGTTAAGCGTACCATGCCACCTTTTCTTAACAGTAATCGTTTATTCTTGTAATTACTGATTCTTGTAAAAGTTCTGTACACTTGGATTGAACACACCAAAGCAATGCCGTTATTTGTTAGCGTTAATCCTATGGTGAAAGCCTGCAAGTTATACTAAGTTTTATTTTACGACGCTGTTAATACTTTCTTAACAAATTTAGTCATTTCCTTTCACAACACAAAGTAAAAGGCTCATACATTGCGAGGCATTCAAACCAGTTTGTTATAAGAGGTGCTTAGCCCTTTCCATAGAAGATCTTAGTAAAAAAAACGGAATGATCTAGGGCATGTTCATATATATAAGTAAACGTGTTGTCAAAGAAATACAAATTATTTATGATATGAAAAAGGAATGTCATTGTATATAAATATGTGGTTAGTAAATTTATGAACTTAGCAGTTCTTGTTTTATTTCTAATATAATTCTTGTCTGACAAAAATCATCGAAAAAATGAATAAATACAGAATACGTAAAAGAATCACTTTATAAAAATGTCTCCGTGTCGAAACGAAATCGTCATTCCTAAATGATCTCTGAATAAGAAAAATAGATGCTGAAATAAAAAAAATAGCCTACCTTTGTTATTAGATCCTGTTCGTTCATTATGATATAGTTAAACCTATTCCTCGCACGCGCAGTTTGTCGTCTGATTCAATTGACAAAACATAAACACTGTAACACTCCTTTCAAAAGGCGTTAGAAATCAACGTGCAATAATTGATTCTCCATTATCATCACTGACAATAGCTTCATTTATAAACAATCGAACCTTCTGTGAATTCCAGACTGGTAACAAAGCCGCACAGTTAAGTTTTGACACTGGAACTATATGTAATGTTTATTTTGTATTGAATTTAACTTTTTACGCCACGATTTATTATGAGCAAAGACTGAGCGGCAATTGTATCGGCTAATAAATCCGATAACTGCTCTTTTTCTTCTTTATTTTTTACTAAATGCTTTCAAATCGGTTACGCCGAAACGTGTCTGTGAGTGGTAACAAAAATAATTTTAAAAGTTATTTGCTTACTGGTTGCCTAGCAACGCAGAAGAAAAAAATGGTAATGGTGTAATAGAATATAATAGTTATCAAATATGTACATATTTGGTATCAACTGTCATTACTTCTGAAATTTTTATATTTAAAAAAAGCCATAATTTAAACTTGCAATTGGTAAATCAAATGCTTGCATTAAATACATATAGCTGGTTCGATTGTAAGCTGGTTAGAATAAATAAATATGATGACATGGAATATTGATAATAGGTGAAATCGGAACCCGAGCACACACATCTTATTTGCTTTACCCAGAATGTATTTTTTTTCTAGTTAATAATGAGAACATTACCAGAGCAAAAAAAATCTTCGTTGGAAACCTGGGTGGTCAGATTTTACGTATTCAACGTAAAACCTTTAATTAATCAGTAATTTGATAACAAAGTAACGTAAGTCAGGTAATATTTATTTGCAATTCAGTAATCTTCTGGTTTATGGTTATGCGCAACCAAATGAGTGTATTTGGGAACCAGTCAATTCCGGAGCTACAACCTGACGAAGCTGTCTGATTGGTTAAAAATGGAAATGTTGATCTGAAAATCGTTTTTACTTGAAAGCAATACATATATTGAAAAACAAAATAAAACAGGCTAAATGTAACGGACTCCTGTCATTTCAAAATAAACAGGAAGTTTTGATAGACTATACTTAAAATACTGAAAGTGACTTGGGTGATCTCCTTCGAGAAGGTTTGCCGGAAAAGTTGAATGGTCATGTTATGAAATATCTGGAAAAAAAAACCTGACCTCATGATTGCTTCTTTCTAGAAGTCAGTATAAGTACCATCTTCAAAAGCAAAAATAAATGAGATTTGGACTTGATGCTAAAAGGAAATACAGAATGATTTGATTTGGTTGTGTTTAACCTAATACAGCTTTGTTTCTGCAAGGTTTTACGTCATCAGTGATACCTCCAAATGTCTTACAACTTCCGGAGATAACCAACGTAGTGCGGTATTAAGGGGACAATTAACATGGGGAGAGGAGGGAGAATTTTTTCAGATCTCTGAAAAAAAATATTAAAAAAGAAAATAGGAAAACAATAACAACATGAAGACCACATTTTCTTAATGGAGCGATAAATTTATTAAGATGAAAAGCGCTGCAAAATCTAATCAAACATCAAACATACTGTATAGACATTTTTCGTACATGAAGTGATAATATTTATCTGGGTTCGGATTCCTCAGAACTATATAATACGAATGAAGATGCTATAAGGTTGCAATTTTAAAAGCCTTTGTAATACCACTTGATTTAAATGCTTGTCTGTAACACTGAGCTTTAGTGCGGAAACATTGATTTCTCACCTTAATTACCATTAATCCCACATTGACACCCAAGCTGTCTGCAAGGCGAGAATATTCTAACAAAAGAACTAATACCGATCAATATGGCGTCAGCATCCACAAACACTGGTTTACAATAGGGGAAATAATGATAAAAAAATCTTCAAGAAAAGCTAGGACTGGCGTATTTGTTATAAAAAGATTCCCTGTAATGAAACTAGAAAGAGCGTCTTCTACAGGTTAATTTCGTTCAGTATCCATATTCTTCGAATCCTTTTAGCGCTTATTTCTTCGTGTCTAGGACACATATTTGTTGTTTGTTTCCCCTATAGAATTTGTTACGCGTTTATTGAATGAAAAACAAATCGAAAGGAATTAACTGCCAGTAAAATGTACGTCTTTCAATAACAGAACATGGAAAATAGTGACGTCATGACTGCGGATTAAAGTAACACTCACGTTCTTATTTCGTAACTTCCATGGCTAAGGTGTTCCTACTGGTGATTAGTACAAGAGATTTTGTATTCTTTGCTTTGATGTAATGATGCATGAACATGCTATCCTTACGTCAAAACCTTTGCATTTACACATACTCAAGACATGAGAGAACTGTTAGACTTAAAGATTGCACATGATGGTAAAACAGGGTGTGTTATTGCAGTAAATCGGTACTATACATTTTAATAGTTCACGCAAATATGGTTCCTTATCGAATATCAAAGAATTATTATCAAAGACGGATCCTGTGTTATACATTATACCGTAACGGCCGGAAGTAATACGAAAGGCTCTACCCAATTAGCTGATTACCGTATCGATGTGGTAACTTTATTGAAAAGATTTCTCCATAATGGTAAACTTTATTCTGAAGTTTCTTGATAAATCATATCCGTTCCAGTCATCGAATGATTAACATTTTCACAAACAAAATGGTTTTCATTCCTTTCAAGACGGATGACTAGGACCCAAGTTTTTGTTTTAGGTCAGTAGGTCAAGGTCACGATTACCTTCAAAAATGGTTTCCGCTTAAAGCGAACCGGATGAAATAAAACCATTTCCGTCGAATATTCAAAGCATATATTCAAAAACAAAAATGCTTTTGCACTTTTTTGTTTAACATTTCATGTATTTGCAGTTAGTTAGTCACGCGGTATTTTTCTCGATTCTCTGTAAAGAAGTTTAAGATTGTGGGTCATTTTGTTCTAGAAAAGCCAGCAGATGCATTGGTCAAGTTATTAAAAACAATTTATGTGAAATCGATAGCATATTCGATGTCACATTACTGATTACATCAATTTCGATACAAGTATGGATAACTAAACCTTACGTCTTCACTGTCCGTAAAATGCGACAATTTCTGATTGCCAAACGTTAACCAGAACTGTCTATATAATTTAAGCATACAGCGTGTTTCCCACACTTTACACAACATAACGTATCACCTAGAGTTGTTTCCAAAGGACAGGATTGTCTTATTCTCCATCTTAGTTACAGAACGAGAGCAGTTGTCGGCTTTGCTCTGCTGAATGGCAACATAAAGAACATCGCTCAAGTACTCATAATAAAAGGTAATAAGAGATGTCAGAATGACATGTATGCCCCCAGCCCCCTCACCCTGACAGTTTGAGTTTGCAGGCTGTGTGTCAAATGTTACTCAACCCAATTTATTTGGCGGCAACAGTTTTCAAATTAGGGTGAGAATGACTTTTGACTTACTGACCTTATAAACAGTAGTTTTCTAATCAATAAGGACAACCATTCTACGAGTGTTGAAGGCTCTGGGTCAAATGATACTCAAGTTATTGAGTGAAAACGGTTTTCAAATAAAAGGCGATTTGGCTCCTTGGTTTCAGAGATGTCGTTTGAATGAAAAGTTGACCATGGACGGACAGACGACGGACAAAGACCGATCAGAAAAGCTCATCCGAGCACTTTGTGTGCAGGTGAGCTAAAAACAATATGGGTCTTCTACTCAATAAGGGCAACCACCCTTAGAAGTTTAAAGGCTGTGGATCAAATGGCCTGAATTACTGAGCAGACATTGTTTTCAAATTCAAGGTGACAGTGACCTTGAGCTTTCATCTACTGACCCCAAAAACAATTGGGGTCTTCTACTCAATAAGGGCAACAATCCTATAAAGTTTAATAATGGATGAGTTTTTGAACGGAAACAATATAGTCTACCAATCGACTGTCATCTGCTTAACAAAATACATCCTGTTCTTGGAATGAGGGCATAATAACTCTTTACCTTTTTCATGATTTAACTAAGCCCGGCTATACATATATAAAGTTTAATATAAGCTGTTATTATTATATTTCTAATTTGCAAGTAACACACGTGTTGAATGACCTCAGGTGGATTATCCCTAGTGAGACTTTAAATGAATAACCATTATCACATACTACACTGCATGTGCGCTATCTATAAGCAAAATAACATTCCAGGTAAAATCATCTCTTCCTCTCTCACTTAGAGGAAAGCTAAAATTGTAAATTGTGTCTATCATCCCCCTCTTACAGGTCCAGGATGGTAACATCACAGAAAAACACCATATTAACAACTTCAAAAGATGTTAGAATTTTTTACAGTTTGTAACATTGACTTATAAATCATTGGACAAACTTTAGTACCTGCGGGCTTACCTTGTGTGTAGGTCCTAAAAATGAACAGATTTGAAAGGACCTGAAAGAGTAGTTGCTAGAAAGAGTCTAAAAAATATTGACTGACATAACAGTCAAGCTTAGAGATGTTTCTGTAAACATCTATATTTTGTAAGTATTAAAAGGCATTATCGAACATAGCAACTTTTTGTGTTTGAAAAAAACACCAACAAAATTGAAATGACACAATCCAAGACAATATTGATTTTATTTCATTAAATAATACTTGTATCCATAAAGATAAACTCTGAATGAATTGAACAATTTATCTTGTGGCTAGTATTATTTCTATACTTCTATAAAATATCATTAAATCTTACTGAAATAATCCACAGTCTATTTCTTTCAAAAATGACTGCATGTTTTACATGTAAATATATGGACAAGGTACTAGTAACTCATTTCAAAGAAAGAAATGTGATTGGTTTCTTTTCCGCTGTTGCTTTCCATGTTATTATGTGAAGTCTTCTTTCATTGAGGCGAGAAGCCACTTCTCTCAGTTTTCTCTGACAAGTTTAAATGCTGGCTGGTAATTAATTCTGTATATAGTGCAGGTAAACAGAACATCAATACATGTTATTCATGAAAATGTTCTGACTCATTCTACATGCATTTCAAGAATAAGGTTTATCTGACTGGTTTTAGTATTTGTTGAATGACTCAGTTTCAAAGTGAGTCTTACTAAACAGTGGCTGTTCACAGCAGTTCATGGACTCATTATCTCCAATAAATCTTGCTATTCTCATGGTTGTCACTGACTTCTGCAACTTGTTATTCCACTGGGCAGTTTACAGCGCTAAAAGATTACTCAAAGTTGTGAGTGATACCTACACAATGGGCCTTGAGAAAGTTTTAAGTATCATTAAGAAAATTTCATACCTAAAAAGCCAAGAGTCCTTAAATTTGATTAATAATCAATGCAATTTTCTCACCAAAGGAATCAATATCATTCTCAAATTCTAAGCAACATGAAAAAAGGTTGTGTAAGCATGGAACATGATATCTTTTTTCCTTATGGCAGAATACTGATTAGGAAGATCCTTCTAAGCCAGCCCTCCTTTAGAATCTCTAGGATCGCAGCTTTAACAGTTCACACTAATCTCACAGCTGTCTTCAATGCACCGGATTAGCACTTTAATGTAAACTGACATTAGCTGGCTGATACCACTAGCAGTTTGCCATCTTATCACCATCCCTCATTCATGAGACTGAAAAAGAATAACTATTCATAACATACATGGTTCCTCAAAAACATCCTACACAATGTTACAAAAGAGAGCTTTGAAAGTTATTTCATTAAATAATGGTAAATCTAATTCTGATATGACATTTTCTAAACCAGTAACTTAATGACTATGTCTTTAAATGTCAAGATCTCATCACAGGAAACATCGACCCTGACCCTGACACATAATAGGAAACATCTACCCTGACCCTGCCTCATCACAGGAAACATCAACCCTGACTCTGACATCGACTCTGACCCTGCCTTATTACAGGAAACATTGACCCTGACCATGCCTCATCATAGAAAACATCTTTCCTGAGTATCATGTCTCATGACAGAAAACATCGACCCTGACCCTGCCTCATCATAGAAAACATCTTTCCTGAGTCCCATGTCTCATGACAGAAAACATCGACCCTGACCCTGCCTCATCAAAGAAAACATCCACCCTGACCCTGCCTCATCACAGAAACATCCACCCTGACCCTGTCTCATCACAGAAAACATTGACCCTGACAATGCCTCATCACAGAAAACATCGACCCTGAACCTGCCTCATCACACAAAACATTGACCCTGACCTTCCTCATCACAGGAAACATCGACCCTGACCCTGCCTCATCATAGGAAACATTTACCCTGACCCTGCATCATCACAGAAAACATCGACCCTGAACCTGACTTATCAAAGGACATATCAACCCTGACCCTGCCTCATCACAGAAAACATCGACCCTGACCCTGCCTCATCACAGAAAACATCGACCCTGACCCTGCCTCATCACAGGAAACATCTACCCTGACCCTACCTTATCACAAGAAACATCTACCCTGACCCTGCCTCATCACAGGAAACATCGACACTGACCCTGTCACATTACAGGGAACAGGTACCCTGACACTGCCTGGTTACTTGAACTTTTTATATTCATTACCTTAAGATGTCCATAGTACTGTTAACTGCTAAAAAATGTGTATTCAGCTTAGAAGAGATATTGCTTTATTCTATGTTAAACATCAAGGAAAACTAGAGATTTTTTTGAGTTATTTACCATGAAGAACACTCAATTACAAAGAAGACTCAGTGGTAATGGAGATATGGCTAAATGTATTCAAATGTGAACAAATCAATGGCCACAACTTTGCTAAAAATTTGACCAGTATAAGCAAATGTGTAACTATACTTGCTAATGATCAATGCGGAGAAATTTTGTCAAAATCTTACTAGCAGTTATGGAGATATGGCCAAATGTATTCAAATTTGGACAAATCCAGCGCTGTAACTTACACCAAAAATCATCAGACCTGAACATGACGAAAATATGCATAACTACACTCTCTTATAATCATTCTTCAGAAGTTTCCTCAAAATCTGATGAGCAGTTATGGAGATATGACTAAAATTTAGGGCCACAATTCCATTAAAAATCAATTGACCAGAACACATCATTCACACACGTAATTACACTTGCTTATGATCATGCCTGTTAAGTTTTATCAAAAACTGACAAGTAGTTATGGAGATAGGCCCATATGTGTTAAAATTTGGACAAATCAAGACCTGTAACTTCGTTGAAAAGCACTGAACTGGAACATGCCAATCATATGCTCAACTAGACTTGGTACCAAAAAAATCGTAGCAAGTTCCATTGAAATCAGACAAGTGGTTATTGAGAAGAAGCACAGAGGAGGAGGGCGGGGGACATAAATACACAAAGTTTGTAAAAAAAACTGTACAGTTTCTGGGAGACATACAAAATCTTGGGTGGGGGAATGATCCATTGTCTGCAAACCTCATTACCTAAACTTAGGTCTTTTCTGTCCTGGCAATCTATCATTTACATGATCTACTCACCAGTCAATTAATGCTAGCTGTCTAATATATCTTTTGTTGCATCTAAAGTTTCTCTTTTCATGTCCTGTGTCATGTCTTCTATCTGTCTTCCCAGGTCACTCATCTTCATTTGCATATCAGCAGCTGTTGTAATGAACATAATATTTCAAATCAGTTATTTACATAAATTACCCTTTCATATTTCAGATTATGAGCTTTAAAATCATCAAGTGTTAACATTTGAGGCAGGGCTACTAAAAGTATGTTGGGAATGCAAGCCATTCCTTTTTTTGCCTTCTTAAAAATGCTATAATTATTTAAAATTTCATTTGTAAAAAATATATATTAAATTCTTTCACACCATTTTATTATGTCTTTTACATAAAAATTTTGGCCAAAAGATGTGTCAAACTTACATGCTTGTGAATCTTCTATCCCTTGGTTTCCAGGAAGTACAAAGGTATCCAAATTGATAAGCTGGTCCTCAGCCTTCACCTGTTGTGAGTTACTATCCTCTAGCTTCATGAAGTTCTGCTGCCGGGAAACATCATCTTCACTGTCCATAATGTTCACATCTTTCTCATCATCTTCATCTGAGGTACTTAGTTCTCCAAATATATCTGTAAAATCATGAATTCATTTCATGTGGTTTTTTTTATCTTTTTATTTGTATTAACCCTTTGTTTTTTGTTTGTTTACTTAAATTATTTATGTTATCTTCAGGTGGCAATTAAAAGTTATTTCATGCAAGTTTAGTATTAACATATACATTGTAATTCTGTACAGATTCTGTTGGTGAAAGCACAAATGAACAGCAGTGATACAAAATACAGTATCACTATTCCTTTAATTAAAATTTATTGCACTGGTAATGTGAATAAACCACTACCTGCTTACAAATGGCTGACACAGGTATATATAGTTATCAAGTCAAGAACAACCTTTAATTTCCTAGAAAACACAAAATTAAAATAACTATGTAAGGCCTGTCCATTGTTGAATTTGAAAGCATATAACATTCTAACCAATGAAATCATCAATTTTCAAACACGCAAATGTTTTCACTAAGTACAAACCTATATCCAAGCTTGCTGCTGTATCAGTACGCTTGAAGGACCCACCCTCCCCTGGGCCACCGGACCCCTCCACTTTCTCTGTGGCTCCTTTATCATCTTCTGTAATAAGCTCCCATTTCACGCTGATGGCCTCAGCATCAGCACGGAATAATCTTTTCACTTCTTTCTCAATATCTGGCTGATCCATGTACTGTAAATATTCATTCAATAACTGTACAAGACTGTCTGCTAAAAGTATTCAACAGATTGAATTTACAATCTAATGCATAATCTGCAAGAACATTTTTGTGCAAGAGCATAGATGTTTAGAACTACCTGGCAAGAGAATCAAGAGATTTGATGTGCTCACCTGTATGCTTTCCAGATACATATATTTTGCTTTTTAATTAGAAAAGCAAACAGTAACAAGAGGGATACAACGACTCTAAATCACTCAACTGAGGATACTGGTACAAAGTAATTGCTAAAAACATCTAGCAGTGCAATGGTACCAAACTGGATTTTTTTAAACAAAAGAATTACAAAATGATGCATTCCAAATATAACATAGCTTTAGGCATTTTGTTTTATGAGAAGGAAAGGTTTTAAAAATTTTTGGTCCTTCCGGCTTGGAGAAAATCTGATGCGGGAAAAATGTGATGTAGATATCATCAGGTATGTCAGTGATTTGAAGTATCATTCTGAGCTTATAAAACAAGGATGGTCTCAGAAGAAAGCTTACCTTTTTCTTTAATGTCTTTCTAAATCTTTTCTTCTTTACATTCTTCAATGGTGGGGTAACTGTAAAATAAATATATATATAAATTCCATAACTGATAGGCTTGGTATTCATTGATAAATATTGCCAAAGCAAACTAGAAATGTGTCCACAGAACACAGGTGCCCCAACCTTGTGCTTTTGTAAGAAAGAACAAACAGACAGACAGAGTCAGAGGCGAACAGACAAAAATCTTATTTGATGCATGCTGTATAAGTGGGGGCATAACCATTGAAAAGAAATCTATGGGATTTTTTTTTAAAATTCCCATTTTCACTATTTAAAGCACCATAACTGTGGTCATGCTAGAATGAGCTACAAATAAAACACCAGGTGCACAACAGCTCACCATGGCTAATGTTCATGGATATGATATCAATTCAAGTAATTTAGGAGCTATGCTCAACACAAACTTTAAAATGCCCAGTTTGACTAATGGCAAGGGCCATAACTGAGGTCATACTGACACAGCTGCACACAAAACCCCAGATGCACAACACATCATGCAAAACATTCAAGGAAGGTGTAGCGATTCCGCTTCAAACACTTTAAGAGCTATGTGTGACACAAACTTTTCGGATGGATGTACACATGCTAGGACTGACACAGAAGGGTGGGAGTACAAAAATGTTTGCTAATCAAGAATGCCACTCCCGGTGGGAGTACAAAAATGTTTGCTAATCAAGAATGCCACTTCAAGCAGGTGTTCCTGAATTACTTGCAGTCAATTAGCAACATACAAACTTACTTCCATGGTTCCAGATAAATTTTTTATCTTTGTCTCCCTTCTTCTTATTGGCTGGTGTTTCGTTCTCATCCTGTGCAATGTCTTCTTCTGTTGTTGGAACCAGCAGCTAAAAATGTGTATGTTCTCATTAAAGCAAAAGCATTCACAAACATTTATCTGTCAATATTTGAAAAAAAATTTAAACATCATAATCAAGTTTTTGTACCCAATATAACCTGGAGATAAATATAAAATTTTATTTATTTCAAATTTAAGTACAAATCCAATAGCCTGTCAGCCAGTTTTTGGTATTTATATGTATAAGGACTTGAACCCATGACCATCAATCAGTGACAGGTTAAGTGATATGAAATTAGCAACTTCAATCATTCAACCACAGAGGCAGATTCTCAGCCACAGAAGTCTGAACATTCTGTCAAAGACCTCTCGATTGAACTTTGTTACACATGTACATTACCTGACATATGTCTGCAGTTTTGTAGAATGTTTTCATGTCCACAGTTTTCAGTGATTCAATGATGCAAGGTAAGTCCACCATCTGAAACAAAACAAGGCAATAACATGTCTTCAAACTGCTTTCTTTTACACATGGCCTATACCATTTCCAATCAAATTCTGAATAAATGAAAAGGCATTTGTAACTTAATTTCACCATACCAAGAGAAAACTAACCAATAACTATGCTTTCAAGGCAACTCTTCTTTAATTTTCTTTTAATTCTCATACAATGTATTTTTAGTTTTTATCCTTCTACTGTACTGTAGAAATAGTACTTTACTTTTACAATTTTTTTCTGTGAAGTAAGGATCAATAATTTTTCTGTAACTGTGGGACTATAAAGGGCCTAGTTCGATCACAAGAGTAGTGTCACCATGTTGTATAAATACTCATTATAATGCAAAGGGAGATAGTTCAAACATAAAGGGACAGATTTACATTATTAAATGCTGTAAATTTCAAACTGAAAGCTTTATAATTGTCAAAATAGTTTAGTAAAAAGCAATTAAGTAACAGTCTACTTTGCTTGGAAAATTCTTACCTGAAATACTGAAACTGTTTAGTATGTTTGTGTCATTAATAAATCATCTTGAAAATTTCCAGAAGCTTTTTATAAGAAAAAGAAATATATCATGAAACATTGTACATGTATATCATGTATTGTGATCAAGGACTTGCAATGCATATCAAATCTTAAGACAGACAATATCATTACACCCTTACTGTACAACTGGTTAACCGTTATAAAGGTATAAGTCAATCTCACAGAACAATGTCTACCTACCTTTGCAGGGATATAGTCATTTCCAAACCTGATAGCACCTCTTCTAAGGTCAGACTGTAGTTCTATACTAAGTCTGTCTTTCAGATATATACTCTCATTCTTCAACTCCTGTCTCAATGCTTCTGCAGGACCCTGAAAATAGATAAGTTAATCTATACAATCCAGATAATTATGTATCAAGAAAGCTAAGACTGATCTTTCTTATTATGTATACTTGAATTCCAGTGTATTAACAATAAAAATAATTAGAATGAAAAACAAGCACTACAGTTCAATTGAACGCAATGCCGGATGACCTTTGACGCCATGACCTCTTAGTGGGTCTGGCGGATAGAGCTCATTAAGGTGCGTGCACCTGTGAAGTTTGGAGTCTGTAGGTGGAAGGCCTTCCATGTTATGGTCAAGGGTAAAGTTTTGTGACAGACAGACAGATATATGTATATCAGAGCATAAGATATATCTGGGGGCATAAAAAAAAATGATTAAAAGATCATTATATATAAAACAATCAATTTTTTTTTGAAAAACAGTTAACTTTTTTTATGGCATACATTTGTAGCATATAATATCATGTTACTGTTTTTTTGACATTCTGTTTATCAAATCGCCAGGATCAAAATGATTTGTAGATGTATTTTCCTCATAATCATTAAATTGAAACAAGAGCTATTACTAAATGTGATAGTTGTGCCATCTTTGGCATTGTCCTAAAGTGTTAATAATTGTTGATTTGTTATGACAGCTGAGTTGAATATACAAGGGTCCATTTGGGTAGGTTAATTTGCATATATCCAACAGTATGACTTGTTATCTATAGGATCTCTAGACATTTCACTGGATGTTGATTTTAAGCAGACACAATTTCCTACCAATTTGTACATGTCTTTTTTAATCTCTGAACAGGAGTGGATCAGTGGTACATGCTGGACTTGGAATCCAGTGGTAGTGAACTTGATCCACACTCGTCCTCTAACATTATGAAATGTCTTTCGGATGGGACATTAAACTGAAGTCCCATGTATAAGTGCTATATAATGAGCACTGAAACATACATGTGAAACTTTTTATCCTTCTTCACCAGTAGATCTGGATCAGAGTATCAGTAGATTTAACTTTTAATCAGTAGATTTTACTTTTTCAATCTCGAACCAAGAACATGAATTGCTTATAGGCACTAAGCACTTTTTCTTTTGCTCTTATAAGCTAAAACGTACTTCAGCATTTTAACAATTATTTACATAACAATCCATTAAGTTATGAAAAACATAAACTTGTCAACAATTACATATTTGAGATTATCTGACTGACATCATAAACATATTTTCCTCTGTCTCTTTGAAATATATTTTCCTCTGCTCCTCTGAAAGTTATACACAGTTTAAAAGATAATCTGACCTTGAATTTATTAAAAAACTAAATCCCGTGTTGCACTAATGTCAATTACCCTTCATCTCACAGATTATCTCAAAAGATTATTAATTCTAAAGATGAGTTCACATGACTTTAATTGTGTAAACACTGACATGGCATTTCTCTGACAGCCAAGATAACTAGCCTAAATTTGCAGAAAAAAGTAACATAGATTCATACATGTACTTTAGGTCCTTGATCAGGCATACTGCATTCAACCCAGTATTATGTCCCTACATGTATAATGCGCACCCATATTTTGACAGGCCATTCTTGGGGGAAATCTTTGTTTCAATAAGTTAAAACAAGTAGTCACTGTAAGATGACAATGCCCCCCCCCAAAGGTGCTTTGACCTTTGAGTTGAGGACCCGTCATTCAAAATTAAGGTCAAATAAATATAGTTCACCGGGAAGGTCTTTTCTAAAGGGGTGTTGTGTCCAAGTACGAAGAAAATCCACTTACTAATAAGGAATTTATGGCCAATGTTAAAGTTTTCTGATGGGATGATAGACAGACGGACAGACTGATAGATGGACAGAAAGTTCAAATACTATATGCCTTCCTTCAGAGGCATAAAAAACAACAACTGAAAATGAAAGAAGCCTGCAGCACCACCTAGAAAATTTTTTATGTGCCATGTTAATCCTGTAGTGAAAACCTGCAGAGAATATTTTAACTAAGTTATACTAACTTGTCAAATATTTTGCGAAGTTGTGAATACTTTCTGCTTAACTCTGCAAACTGTCGCAAAACTGCTCATCATTAACTGATAATTTTCGCATATCAAAGGAACAATAGCTTCTGTTATTGTTCAAAGCTACAAACTGTCACCAAACTTCTCATCATTAATTGGTTATCAGAGATGTGTCAGTTTGTTACTGGGTATTAACATGTCTAGTCTGTAGGGTAATTAGCCTGTACTGACAACAACAGTAATGGAAGCTATCGTCAGTTACAATGTTGAAATTATGCAGTTCGACAGAAAATAAACAAAATGCCCAGTATCAGTGTATAATCTCACCCCAAGTCTTTGCCTCATCTGTGGGGTAAGAAAGTGTATGTTATACTTGGGTGAATAATGCATGTATGGAGCAATCCTCTTTCAACACAAATATATCATTTGATAGGAATTTCTTTTTGTGACAAGTGTTCAGATCATGATCATAGCTGTCCCTCGTTTTACCGGAATCTACCAGAATCGACTTTGCATTATTTTTTGTTATTAACGTTAACAATATTATATATTAATTAACAGTGTTTTATATCTTGAAAAAAGAATTGGCTTATGTACGAAATATAGGTCGATTCCGGTAATGCAAAGTCGGTTCTGGTAAAATTGGTTGATTCCAGTAAAACATGGGACCCTGATCATAGGGATGAAATTTGGGAATATCCAGAGAGTAAGTGAATACCCATTTTATGATATAAATTTTAAGTCTACGGATTAGAACTATACTAGATGTTAAATACTATGCATCCTTAGATAAATAGTAATATGAAACCAATTGGATGGGGTAATCTTGAGACAAGACGCAATTAGGATCCCTTTACAATTTTTCAAGCTGAAATTTGGGAACATTAATCACATATTTACCTACTGTCTTGCTAATTATGCATCATCTAATTTTTTTGAAGATTTAAATTGTCAAACATAAATCCGTTATCCGAAATGAAACAGTCCGAAATCAGTGTAGCTTCTCTAAAAAAATACGGTTACTTCTAAAAAATGATCATTACCTGGGGAAGTCTCATTATAAATTGTTGCTCAAGATCAAAAAGAGGTTCTCCACCGCCTTCTTTCTTCTTTTTTGGACCAACTGACATCTCTAAATAATATCGTATTTGTTTTTCAGAAAACACAATGTGCACAGAAATTGATTACGTCAAACTTTTGACATGTTTGGTATGTTTTGCAGACGACTTATGCAGACAATATAAACAAAGAAGGGTACTTGATTTTGAAGACAATATAGATTGTGTAGGAAAAGGTGTTAAATTTATACCATGAGTTGTGAATGGGAAGTTAAAGGTTGTTGGTGTTATAACAAATGGAATTTTAAAAATGGGTTTAGTGTTCCTCTAACTGTTGAAAATCGAGGTTTAATATTGTTTATGATGTACATTTTAACTGATATAATTGCAAATTTCTTATATTGATGCTAATTTGATTATATGAAGTATTTGAAGTATAAAGTATTATATGAACATTTTGGAGAAATGTATAAATAAAATCAATTAATTAAATTCTATAAATGTATATTATTTTGACTTGTTAGTCTTGTCAGCATAAATATTCTGTATGTTATTTCACATGAAATATGTCTCCAAGATAGGCCTACAACAAAATTTATCATGTATAACATTGAAAATCAATAAGACTGAAAAAATAAAGATAGAAAAATTAGGCTTAATTTTCATTTAAGTTAAACTAAAATAAATTGCACTACAATGTATCAAATTATGATATTGGACACCTATGATTCACACCTCTTAAAAACTGACAGCCATAAATTTGGGGTAGGCTACATGTTAAATGTCTAAGGCGATAAATGGATTAAAATAAAAACAATAATTTTGACACATTTAATATTGTTAAATATTGCTTATAATGTATCACATATGTTATACATTTAACATATATACTTGCTATTATGAATATAATTATGAAGTATGGCCACATAATTAGCTTGTTTCATAGTTTTAGAGAAATACATAACATTCAATTAATTAAATCCTATAAATGTATATCACTTTGACATGTTTCCCTTACCTGCAAAGTGAGGATAAATGTTCTACCAGATACAGTAACAATATTATCATAATCATGATGTATAAAATAAAAAATAATAAGAATAAAAAAGATAGAAGAATTAGGTTGTATTTTCTTTTAATTTCAGTTAAAAAGCACCAAATTCCACTGTATTCTATTTAATTGTGATACTGTAAACTTATGATTCACACCTCTAATAAATGCATAAATACAAGTGAAAGGTATATTACAAATACAATATTTATTGTTCTATTAAAGTACTCCAACTCTTAGCACTTTTCTACGTCGACCACCTAGAGTCCTATTTGTCAGTGGAAATTCTGTCATTTTTTGTTCTCAAAACTGTTTAGTAGATGATTTCTTAAAGCTTTTGTATCAAAGATTAAATCATATCCTAAGTTGTTTTTTTTCCAAGACAATAAGTTGTAGCAAATGCTACTGCAAATAAACCACAGTCAACGGAATTTGTCTGTTTCATGACAGTTGATAAATTAACAGACAGACACTTAACATTTTTACCATATATTTGAGAAAGCTGTATTTTCAGTCCATCAGGCATAATTTTATCAATATTTCTGTCATTTCCCAGGCGTTCTAATACATAAACTTGTTATTTGTGAAACAAAGACACTACCCTGTGGTCATTGTGGGTATGATGAATTTGACAACTTGGTGATGGTTCAACAGGGTCAAACGGAAATCTGTAGTTGCCCATCGACTTTCACTGTCATTAAAAATTGATACTTTCTCAGTTAATTGTAGCCCATTGACTGCATTGCCCATTTGTTTCCTGAGAAGTTTATTTACTGCTTCCATATGATGAGAGTTTAATTTCCCCCTTTCAACAGTTCAGATTTGCCCTCCATTGTTAAATGTACTTTTTAATACACCATTGTATATTGGAAGTAGACGTTGATGTTTCTTGCATGTCGCAGTTTACATCACGACTAGATTCCAATTCCACTAAATCATTATTTTCACTTATGACTGAGAGATCTATCATAAAATTGTAAATTTCTCTTATTGCTACAAGTTTCTGAATTGTTACTGCTGTTTTTATTCTTTCTTTTTTTTTAGATATGGATCTAGGTGTTTTTTGTGTACTTTTAATTAAACATTTTGGGGACTTAGGAGTTAATACATCAAACAGAGATTTCTTGACATTTGAGTTTGGTCTTACTGTCTTTATGTCTTTTAAATCAACTGGCGTGTTAAAGTTACAACTTATATACGCTGACTTTGCAACTGAACTTTTACACTGTGGAAGGGTGCGTACATTCATTTCGTACACCTTGATGTCATCTGAACGACCACAATGCTTTTTTACCCAGAACTTCATGTCATTTAGTACGTGGTTCCAGCAAATTAAAACCTGTGAATTACTTAAGCGTTCTTCTAATGCATTTATAATTCCCTCTTTTTGCGGTCGGTTATAACATTAATATTTCTCTGGGTTAATTTTGATACCCTACTTTTTACTTGTTCTATAAATTGCCCATGACATATTTGATATACCCTTCCATGTATCATAAATTGCAACTGGAATTATTGGTCTTTCTTGGAACATTGGATGCTAAATAACCATCGTTGATACATAAAAATCCCCTAAATTAAAGGTTGTGTCATAGAATGAGTTCATAGTATTTTCATTTAATTGCAGAAGTTTGTTCAATTCATCAAACATTTCATTGCTTCCTACCACAACTTTTAAATCAGGCGTAGATTTAATACTTAAAATGTAATTTTCAAGTTGATCCACTCACACATGCAATGCATATAATACGTCATGGGAGAGCATGTTTTCTTTCCTTTGTGTTGGTTGAAGATTGTTTATTTGTCTGCCATTTCTTGGCACATTAACACCCTTGACTATAGTATCTGGAGAATTATCTGATCTCATTTTTTTGTATAGCTGATTCGGTTTTTCGACTTGGTTTCGATTTTTTATTTCATTAATAACGGAAGGTGTTGTTCTTTTGAACTGGCGAGTGCTCTTTTTACGATTACTGTGATGAAGTTTTTTGTATGCTTCATGATTTACATAATACTAGTACACTAATACTGTACGTCCATTGTTATTGTCATCTGTAAACTTTAACACATGCTTATATGAAATTCATTGCTTGTTACACCTTGATTATATATCTGGAAAAATAAACGTTCCATTTTCTTTCCATCAGTTGTTACATATTGACGTTTCCCCAAATTTCTTCATGTGTAATCGTCAGCACGCCAGCCCTCTTTTGTGTCTTTTTTACTAGAATCATCACATAAAGAAACTCCTCCAGCTGCTGGTCGTTAAGGTGGTTCATTAGTTACGCTGTCAGGCAAATTCTGAATAAGAATGTCTGCTGCTTCATAATGCATCAACTTTCTATCTGTTTCTGAAAACATTGGTGCATCCTTACCCCCACCTACCAATGGAACATCTTGAATTATCCCGAGTTTTTCATTACATGTATCACTACTAAGCACATATTTTTCCTTTGTCTCTATTAATCTTACTTTTTCTGAGGTAAACACAGGTTGTTTATGATTCTTCGACGTACTTGATGTGAATACAGTTTGTTTTTGACTCTTTGAAGTAGCTTTGTGGAGCTGTGGTCGTTTAAATGTTGCTTTCCTGGGCTTCCGTCTCAAAAGTATGTTGTTGGCCACAGAAGCTGATGGAAGTACATTTACACAGGGTGACACAGGGCGCGGTTTTTCGACCGTCGATGTTTAAGAGGTGAATGCTGTTTCACCTTAAATGAATATTATGTAGATCGTGGTACATAAGCGGACACTGCGGAACTTGCAGCAGTCTCTATCTTTGAAAAAAGTTGCTGTGTTCTCTCATAGCTTAAATGCAGACCGTATTTACTGAGCATGGTTCGTCTGGCACCTTGATATATAAGAAAAACTTATTTAAACATTTTTTTCCATGATGATATCATTTTCTCACCATTCTATTCATTATCAATAAAAGTTAGTGTAATACTGTTTATTTGAAATACTTGTGAATTAAAGTTGTTTTTTTTTTCTTTTCTTTTTTGGATCTTCTTGAATAATTTCTCTTTCTTTTACACAATACTTACCAAACAAAGTGTAGAATTTTGGATGTCTTATAATGTTGATACAGGTCACATGATCAGTAACTTTGTGCAACTGTCTGTTGACTGAGCAGGCATATCTATTCCAGTGAACATTGAACTTCCATTCGTGTTGACATCATGGAACTCATTTTGTAATCGAGGTAGTATTTCAGAAACCAGCAATTTGACACTAAGAAAGAAATACTAAAACATTTAGCATATTGGCTACAACAACAACTCAGACTTTAATTTTACATCACAATCAGCTTGATTCTTATCAATATCATATTCTTTAACAATTAAAAAATGACATTTAGACTTGTTTTTTTCTAATGGTATATGTTTTTCTCTCATGTTTTGTGCACATACTCATTTGTAATCTATGGTGTCACCATGATGTTTTATGTTTTTCTTTTATGATGTTTTTCATCACTTCATAAAGATTTTTCAACATGACATTATATTTTATTATACAATAAGTACTATACATCGTTGAGTGAAGATGAATAGTCTCGCAAAGATGCTCTATATCTGATGCCAAGTCAGATGGAGTCTTTCTACCAATGTCATTTGCACCATCAACAATCACAACAACCTGAAAAGAACATTTTTTGAAAAAGATAATCTTTATCAAAATTCGGATTAAAATTTTGTCATTTAATAATTAAGTAATATCCTAAATAAAGATACTAATTTTACTTTACGTTTGTTTACACTTAGCTACTCACATGTATTAGCTTATGACCTTATTAGATGATAAAAGGATTAAACCAATCAACAATGATTATGACAATTCAGTCATATAGTCTGCAAAATCAAGAAACCTTCTTTAAGGAGCGGATCAGTGGTCCAGTGGTAACGCGCTGGACTGGTAACCCAGGGGTCCCGAGATCGACCCCCGCTCCTCCATGGCCACTAACATTACTAATTGTCTTTCGAATGAGACATTAAACAGAGGTCCCATGCTGTACACTGAGCATGTAAAAGAACCAGGCGTGTCTCTGGAACGGGATGCCTTCTGTACCTTGCACTACCCCCACAACTAAAATAACTAATCTCTTCAGGGGGCGTCGGTCATATGGGCAACCGGTACAGACGATAAATAAACTCATATAGATAGATAGAACCTTCTTTGTGTATGTTGTCTGCAAAGTCCTACCTTGTTTATATTGTCTGCACAGGCCGTCTGCAAAATATACTGTGTCCTTTTGACAGGTGCATTTTTCCCATGGATTATGATTTTCCATATAATATTAGGTGTGAATGTGCTAAATCAATTTCAGACAATATTTTGCTGTCTATTTAATACAAGCTATATGATAAACATACTTCTATCATGACCAGAGGCAGCCTGCACTGCAGATCACTGATAGGATTTGAATTAGCACGTATATTTTTCAAATCTTGTGACATCTTGATAACACATACTTTCCACGCTGGTTTTATAAACAAAGAACTATGTCAAAAATGTCATAGATCTAGCAAAAGTAAAAATTAGTTAGAAATGATCGTTGTTTCGAGGAAAAACGCGGTTGTGTACTGGTTGTCCAAACGCCCCTGAAGAATTAAGTTATATCAGGTAATGAGCAGTGGAATCATCCTATTCAAACGACACCATTGGTTCTTATACAGTGGTCTAGTGGTTACGCGCTGGACTGGTAACCCAGAGTCACTAGATCGACCCCCCGCTCCTCCACAAACATTACTATTTGTATTTTAGGATGAGACGTTAAACCGTGGTCCCCTTTGTCAGTGCTGTACACCGAGCATGCCAAAAGAATCAGGTGTGTTTCCGGAACGGGATACTTTCTGTATCTTGCACTTTCCCCGAAAACAAATTAACAAATCTCTGCAGGGGGCGTCGGTCATATACGCAACCTGTAGTACCGACGCTAAATAAACCCAAATATATAGATACACACCCTCACCACATTGAAACGATACTTACACGCATAAGCGTTGGTTAAACGCCATCTTATCCGCAAGACAAGAAGTGTTTGTAAAGGAGCTGGGGGATCGAACTCGCATCCATAGACTTGCATGTCTTGACTGCATATATAATCACTGCATGGACCACCGACCAGTACCAACCATACAAAAGTCCTAGACAGGGTTATTTAGGCAATTCATAACAGCTCCATTGTCTGTCTATTAATCTGATTTCATTTGTCATCAGTACCGCTTCTCATGAAAGAGTGCCTATCCCAGAAGAGTTTAAAAGAGTTAATATACGGATCGAGTTGGAGAGTACAAATACTACTACTATTACAACTCCTAGTATTACTGCAACGACTTATAATGATGATAATAATCACAATCATAACAACAACAACAACACAAAAAATAATAATAAAAGCAGAAGAAAAAAAGGCATCCCTAACTCAGTGGATGGCACTGATACCCGCAAGGCCCTCAATTAAGGCCCTGATACATGGGACCTCAGTTTAAAGTCTCATTCGAAAGACAAATAAGTATTGTTAGTGGTAGAGCGGGGTCGAAACTACAAGATTCGTGCGTTATCCATAGAGCACGAAACTACCTAAATTAATTTGTGTCTCTATTTGAGTTTATTTATCGTCGGTACCGGTAGCCCATATGACCGACTTCCTTTGCAGAGATTAGTTCTTTTAAGTTGTGGGGATAGTGCAAGATGCATCCTGTTCCAGAGACACCCCTGGTTCTTTTGCATGCTCAGTGTACAGGACTGATACATGGGACCTCGGTCTAACGTCTCATCCGAAAGACTATTAGTAATGTTAGTGAAGGAGCGGGGGATCGATCTCGGGACTCTGGGTTACCAGTCCAACCTGCTACCACTGGACCACTGATCCGCTCCCTATTAATTTGTGTCGTTGTTTGTATTATACTCTCAACTGTTACACGGGGTCACGGACCCCTGGGGCTGTTCGTGCCACTACGATACGAAGTCAGCTAATATGCTTGATCGTTATCAGACCAGCCATCAGTATGAATATAACCGCATGAATAAAGAGAAATAATATTGTGTAAAGTAGAAATGTCATCTCAAGATGGCATCGCAAATACCAGTTCTTGTCAAGATGCATTAAGATAAAGAGATATACGCAAAATACACATCAGGACTTAACGAAAACACAACTTTAATTTTTATCAGCTGGGGCCATGCACATAGCGATGAGTTTGCATACAGAAGACGATAGAAGATCTCCACAGTAAGTGAGGAAATTTTATTTTACCTTCAGAATAATCTGAAGTGTGTGTGTGGTTTGCTTATGTCGGTGACGGAAACCTTACATAGAATATCATTGTGTAATCCTTTTTGGACTTCTTTTCGTTTTAACAGGATTTATGTCCCTTTTTTTTTAGATTTTACTATCAAACATTTTAATTAATAAGTTACTGCATACATGTGTGAACGCGCTAAGCTTATTTTTATGAGGTTTAAGTCTCGATATGTTCTTGGAGTCGATCTAGTATGGACTGTAGGTGAGCCGTTTTATAATGAAGACGTTACCGATTGCCCATCTATGAGTGGGGATTACAGATACTACCGCTTACAAAACTGATTTACACTGATAGGTAAAGAACGAGACCTGTCGGTACACCTGTCAAAAATCAGTTATTGACAGGTATACCGGAGAAAACTGCCTCGCTGTGATTAGGTGATCAGTAAAGTTACAGTTTAAGCTACTGAAATAAACATCGTAACGTCACTTTTTACCGCTTTCCGAATACGTGAAACTCTAATCAGTTTTGCAAGCGGTAGTATATGCACTAGGACAGAACTTTCCAGTAGTAGTTGCCCGTTTCAAATGAGAAGAAACTTCAGCTCCTAAAGAATATTTTACCTGAACATATGTACTTCAGGTTTTAACTAGATCCTTTCTTTTTTACGCATACTGACTGAATATGCAGCGGATCTTGTTTTAAATCCCAGTATCTCGGCCCTTCTGAAAAGGTGCAATTTTCACTATGAAGGGAGATTACTGCATGCGACTTTTAAAAATCGGTTACACATTTGATTACCTCCCTTCCTTCTCAAACATGCCAGGTAACCATGACAACATTATAAATAATACATTAACCTGTAAAACACAAAAATCAACATAACTGATCGTTTAATTTTTATGTCTTATAAATATTTAGATGTTCACAGTATTAAAGGAATTGTAAAAGAACAATAAAACGTAATTTTTTTATTTATTTTCTGATCGATTCTCGTGTTTACGGTGTCAACCCTGATCAATGATCCCTTACCTTACCGTCAATATGCCGGTGTGTTAAGCCTACCCAATACCAGCTTAAATACAATTATTCAATAGGGAATAATCTATCACTAGTTCAAACACGTTAAGTTTTTGAAATCTTTAGATCTAAAATCTTTAATATTGTGTAATCGTTAACCTTTTTTTGCCTAACGGAATAGTACATATATATTTATACACGAATATCAGGATATTTGATAGAGCGCTGTCATTGATTCTTATGGTACGCATTTCTTTAAGGAATATTTCTTTAAAAGACGAGTAAGCAATTGAATTATTTATTACATACGGATTAATAGGTAAGCACGACTTGTAAATATTTTGTTTATAGCATTTTCTTTTTAAAGTTTAACTTAATAATAGACTGCTACTGTGGGTTTAGAGATAACTTCTAGTAGGCCTATATTCAATTAATTTATGTTTGGAAACTGAGACATACTATAATATAGTATAATTTTTTCTCCCTAAGTTTCTTTGTCGGATACTGTATTGTCTGGTGCAAATTCAGAAAACTTGAAATGGACTGTGGCTTAATGACTATGGCTTAGCGAATTTTAATCTGAAACAGTTCAAGTTTTTTGTGACATATAACCTTATACACAAGATCTGTATAAAAGGTCATTCAGTGAAATTATACATGTAATATAAACATATTGATTTCTAACTTCCGAGTAGACATTTATATATTTGATACTGGTTTGTGACTAATTGGTTGCAAATCAATAGTTATTTGTCAAGCTTGATCAAAAGCTACAACTTCTGTAATGTTATAACAGGTATGGTTGATTTTGTTCCGTTTATTGAAAATGAATCGTCGAACAAATACAATTTCTTTGACAAATATTGACCGTAATTTGACTTTTCAGTTAACAATAACAAAGTCCATAGAAAGGGACTTTTTATAGTTTTATTATCGATACCAGAATATCCAACTGAACACGTTTTATTACCATTCAAACGAAAAAGGAAAAATAATACAATGTTCTTAGCAGTTGGAGAAAATTATGTCATACGTCAAGGCGAAGTAAACAGTGGAGCAAAATATTGAGAAAAAGGAAAGCAAAGGATAGCATAAGTAAAAATGTACAAGTTCTTACATTCTTTGCTCATTCTACATAAATAATTAAATCAAAGTGATATCCACCGTTGTAGCACTAATTATGCACGGTGGATCTATGCCTACACTTCAGATTAAAAAAAACAAAAACAAAGAAATAAAAAAAACCTGACATCTGCAAAATATCTATATGGGTTGGGAGGAAAAAAAAATATTGTTCAATGGCAATTTTATAGGCTCCAGATATATTCAGAGCTGCACAATTCAACATTTATTATACATATTTTTCCGGGGTAATATTGTCCCATAACCCAAAGAAGGAGGGCCCACATTTCCAGGCCTATTACTCAAGAACGTTAGTCTTCTGACACTATTATAGCTCAGTAATAATAATAAGCGCTTGACACGTGACTAATATGTCCGCATTGCAAGGTTTGGTTTCATATGTTCATAGTGTTCATATATGCCGCCATTAGTCAGGATAATCATCATTCATTTCAACATACCACGAGACAATTTGATTAAATAAAAGATCTACTTTATTGCAAAGTAGGTTTATGTAACTAAAGTTTTCTATTTAATCTTCGAAAGACAAATATATCCGTGTATGAATACAATAGGCAGCCATATTGAATGTCAATAAAACAGTTTCAATGTTTGCGAGTTATTATCGAACCATTAAACGGAGTCAGTAACAACTAAAATAAGGAACGTACCATGTAAATAAAAGTTCTTTTTTTCGATTTGCAGATCTTTTAAATTTACCTACACTTAATTTATACACCTTTGATCGCCTTTGATGGTCGGCATTTTTGAAATTCTTTCCACCTTTTTATAGGAAGTTTTGGTTCTGTTGAAAGGGAATAGCGGTAATGAGGTAGAGCCATCTTGTCAGCTTCGCAGACCATATAAACCAACGAACTTTAGTCGACATATTTATTTCTCAAACCATTCTTTTTGCATTCTAGCTCTGTTTTCAATGTTCATTTAGCTGAATGTATTTTATGGGTTATTTGCCACTAAATGTTGTTGTTGTCATAACATTTGCATTCATGCGATCCATCGGATAGTAGTTTGGTTGAATAAAAATACACAGCAAAAAGTGCCTAAAATGGCCCAAGTGTGAGTTAACCTAAATATTAAAGTTGAATGTGTAATATTTTCATTCTTTTTCTAGCAGACGAAATTATATAAGGAATGTTTTGTAGAGTACTTTTTGCTGACGTCTTGAACTGATCAAAATCAGTTAAGATCGCGTTTCTTGTATTAATTAAAATTATAAAAATCCTTCCACATTAAATGTTATCGTTCCTTTCATTTAAAAAAAAAACACACTCTTTTTATTATTTGAAATGTATGAATAATCAAAAAAGAAAAACAGTGTATCATAGCAGTGGCGTTTGACTGGTCATACCATGGTAACTCATATTTACATCAGGTGGGCGGTTTATCAAACCATCTTTCTCGTGAAGACCCCCATCAACCATGCAATGCACTGTCTGATATGAATGTAACTAGGTTACTAGATTTTTTTTCTTTCAATTTGCAGACTGAAGATGATCGCTTAGATAAAACCAGAAATGTCAAGTACATTTTCTACACCAAACTCCAGTACATTGAGTACTATCTCCACGACCCTAACAACAGAACCCTATACGGAATCCCCAGAACAACAAGAACGAAACTTCTGGATTGGACTCGGTCTTGCAGTTAGCTCAAGTTTCTTCATTGGGACAAGCTTTATCCTCCAAAAGCTTGGATTACGTGCCGTGGCTAAGAAAGATGGCGGGGTTAGAGCGAGTGAGTATTTTATGGTTCAACTAATAACGTGATGGTAAAGAATAGACAGGTTTTAAATTGAGAAATATACTGTATTCAGCTGTTCTTTGATTTTTTTTGTTGAAAAAAAAAGACTCAAAACCTAATTCATGAATTCGAATTTTGACAGTTATTTCGAAACTTATCAAGAACTAAAGCCTATTCTACGACATTTCTCGAATTGCATATCCCTTAAACAACAACAAGTGATTAATCAATGTACAGCAATATATGGTAGATCTATATTTCTATCATCGTCGTTCTCCTCCTCCTCACCATTATGATCATCATGATCATCACCGCCATCATCATCAACAACACCATCATCACCACCACCACCATCATCAGTAATGAAAACATGATAAAGAATGACAACACCACCGTCATCAAAATCATCATCAACAACACTAATACCATTATCATCATCAGCAGCAACACTAATACCATTATCATCAGCAGCAGCAACACTAATACCATTATCATTATCATCAACAACACTAATACCATTACCATTATCATCATCATCAACAACACTAATACCATTATCATCATCATCAACAACACTAATACCATTACCATTATTATGTCTCCCCCCAAAAATGGGGGAGACATATTGTTTTTCCCCCAGTTGTCCGTCCGTCCGTCCGTCTGTCCGTCACAAAATCGTGTCCGCTCTGTATCTTCCAAAGCCCTTGAAGGATTTTTGTGAAACTTGGGTCAGATGTTCACTTCATCAAGGCGACGCGCAGAACCCACTTTGCGGTTGTGGTGTCTCAAGGTCAAGGTCACACTTAGAGGTTAAATGTCAAATGCCACAAAATCTTGTCCGCTCTGTATCTTCAAAAGCCCTTGGAGGATTTTTATGAAACTTGGGTCAGATGTTCACCTCATCAAGGCGACATGCAGAACCCACTTTTCGGGTGTGGTGTCTCAAGGTCAAGGCCACACTTGGAGGTTAAATGTCAAATGATACAAAATCATGTCCGCTCTGTATCTTCAAAAGCCCTTGAAGGATTTTTATGAAACTTGGGTCAGATGTTCACCTCATCGGAGGAGACATATTGTTTTTCCCCGGTTGTCTGCCGTCCGTCCGTCTGTCCGTCACAAAATCGTGTCTGCTCTGTATCTACCAAAGCCCTTGAAGGATTTTTATGAAACTTGGGTCAGATGCTCACCTCATCAAGGCGAGATGCAGAACCCACTTTGCGGGTGTGGTGTCTCAAGGTCAAGGTCACACTTGGAGGTTAAATGTCAAATGCCACAAAATCATGTCCGCTCTGTATCTTCAAAAGCCCTTGAAGGATTTTTATGAAACTTGGGTCAGATGTTCACCTCATCAAGGCGACATGCAGAACCCACATTGCGGGTGTGGTGTCTCAAGGTCAAGGTCACACTTGGAGGTTAAATGTCAAATTTCACAAATGTCTGATTCAATACTGCCTGCAGCAACTGGCTGGGGGGAGACATATGTTTTTGTTCAATCAAAAACCATTTCTAGTCATCATCATCAACAACACTAATACCATTACCATTATCATCATCATCAACAACACTAATACCATTATCATTATCATCAACAACACAAATACCATTATCATTATCATCATCATCAACAACACTGATACCATTATCATTATCATCAACAACACTAATACCATTATCATCATCATCAACAACACTGATACCATTATCATCATCATCAACAACACTGATACCATTATCATCATCATCAACAACACTGATACCATTACCATTATCATCAACAACACAAATACCATTACCATTATCATCATCATCAACAACACTGATACCATTATCATTATCATCAACAACACAAATACCATTACCATTATCATCATCATCAACAACACTGATACCATTATCATTATCATCAACAACACTAATACCATTATCATCATCATCAACAACACTGATACCATTATCATCATCATCAACAACACTAACACCATTACCATTATCATCATCATCAACAACACTAATACCATTATCATCATCATCAACAACACTAATACCATTACCATTATCATCATCATCAACAACACTAATACCATTACCATTATCATCATCATCAACAACACTAATACCATTATCATCATCATCAGCAACACTAATACCATTATCATCATCATCAACAACACTAATACCATTATCATCATCAACAACAACACTAATACCATTATCACCATCAACAACAACACAGATACCATTATCATCATCATCAACAACACTAATACCATTATCATCATCATCAACAACACTTATACCATTATCACCATCAACAACAACACAGATACCATTATCATCATCAACAACAACACTAATACCATTATCATCATCATCAACAACACTGATACCATTATCATCATCATCAACAACAACAACAACACTGATACCATTATCATCATCATCAACAACACTAATACCATTATCATCATCATCAACAACACTGATACCATTATCATAATCAACAACACTAATACCATTATCATCATCATCAACAACACTAATAACATTATCATCATCAACAACAACACTGATACCATTATCATCATCAACAACAACACTGATACCATTATCATCATCATCATCATCAACAACACTGATACCATTATCATCATCATCAACAACACTAATACCATTATCATCATCATCGACAACACTAATACCATTATCATCATCATCAACAACACTAATACCATTATCATTATCATCAACAACACTAATACCATTATCATCATCAGCAGCAACAACAACACTGTCATCATCAACAACAACAACAAATTTAATAGGAACATCATTAAGCAAGACAACCAATATCAAAAGACGAGTTTGCATGGTACAAGATAAGGGAATTCGATAGGAATATACAAGTACTTGCAAAACAGATAAAACATTTTTATAGTTATGATGATTCTGAATTGTGTGTCTTTCAGGCGAGGGCGGACACAAATATTTGCTGCAGTGGAAATGGTGGTTAGGAATGCTTCTGAGTGAGTTTATTTTCAATACTCAACATCTGTACAACCATTGACCAGTTCGTACTTTAATATGAGACCGCCTGTATTTGAAATCAACACAGATTTATTATCATCCATCCAAGAATATTTTGTAGCTTCGTTATTTATTGTAAAATCAAAATTGATTTCTGTTATTTTCTGGAAGCATGAAAAAAAAGTCAAACAATTAGGCAAAACGGTGACATTTCAAAACAATCCTTTCTTTAAATTTCAGTGATCAGCACGAATCATTTAATCATATTAGCCATAATTAAATAAATTTCAGTGGCACTCGGAGAAGGATGCAATTTTGCAGCATTCATTTTCGCCCCAGCAACACTTATTACCCCTCTTGGAGCCCTCAGTGTGATATTCAGGTAAGGGATGGTCTCGTTTAGCACGCTTTTAGAGCTATGTACCCTATCATCAAGTCAGAGCGTACAAGGCACTCCTTTATTCGAATACTAATCTGATATATATATATTTTCTAAGAGGCTTACATTCAGTTGTAAACAACAAGCGATTTTTTGCCCCTCTATTGCTCTAAATAATACCAAATCCGTTTACCGAACACCTGGTCTATACTTTAGAAACACATGTAAGGTATATCCAGTGATAAGCAGCCAAGTTGAAACATGAATTTGTTTCCTTTGCAGCGCTGTTTTGGCATCGTATTTTCTTGATGAAGGACTCAATCTGCTTGGCAAGTTAGGCTGTGTGTTGTGTGTACTTGGTTCAACAATAATTGTGATACATTCACCAAGATATGCAGAGGTTCAGAACATGGAAAGTCTACTTGAGAAAATCAGGGAACCGGGTAAAGCTTTTTTGTCTGTTTGTGTGGGATAAGAAGTAGAAATTATGCTTACAAAAGGCACCACAAAGATAAAGAAAAGAGGTATTCACCTAAAGCCATGCATTTTCAGATGCATTTAAATATCATAAATATCTTCAAATGTAAAATGCCAAACTTGTAAACTAAAACAATGTAGATTAAAGATACTAACCAAGTTAAAACAAGTAAGCTGTAGATATGTGGATGTGCTAAGATATACCTTTTCGAAATAAGGTTTGTTTGTATATTTCAGCAATACTAGCACTTGTTGGAGTGTTTATAGTAGCGGCTGCTTTGGCAATTATATTTTTGGCTCCAAAATACGGCAGCTCAAACGTTGTGGTTTACGTGTTCATTTGCTCCACGCTAGGGGCACTAACTGTGACGGGATGCAAAGGTTTTGGCGTGGCTTTGAAGGAGACATTTTCTGGACGAAATGAATTCACTAACTGGTTAACTTACGTCATGCTGGGCGTGGCAGCTGTAAATATTGTTTTTCAAATAAATTTTCTAAATAAAGCACTGGACACTTTCAACACTGCGGTTGTGACGCCAACTTATTACGTCATGTTTACGTCATGTGTGACCATTGTGTCATTAGTACTATATCAAGAGTTTGCGCAGCTAACCGTTAGAGATATTATTGGAGACGCAGGCGGATTCCTTGTTATTGTATGTGGAATATTCATGCTCAATGCTTTTAAAGACATGGATATATCATTAAAAAATTTACCGTCACCGAAAAAGACAGGCGGTATAACTATTGATATACCTGACGGATTGCGCATGTCTGCCGTTGCGAGGGATACAAATTGCGTTCTAAACGTGGACGAAAATGACAGTGAATGTGACTCGGAACCTTGCGCAGACACAGCACCATTGCTAGACAAAGGTTATGTAAACCCAGCGTTTGAAGACAGCCGGATGGATTTGCATGGTGAACTTTTGGAATTAAGTAAAATAAATGGCCACGTGAAACAGCTTTCTTTAACAGAAATAAAATATACAGACAACGAAGTCACGCACTTTTAAGAGATTTTGCAAGGTTTTATATAGCCTGCAAATAATTTATTTACTTATATTTTTATTTGATAATTTATTTATTACTTGATTATCATTGTATTTTTGTAAATGACTTAGGGTAAAAGATCACAATGGAACAGTACATTTTAGTATTTGGTTTGTTCCATTTATTTTTTTAGAGATTAAACACACACATAATTATATAAGCGAAATATTTATATTTGTACTAGGTTTACTTCAGTGTACAGTTAGCCTGGGCTATGTTATTTCGACAAGTATTGAGAGGGGCACATCATTTTGTTGAGAACAAGATATATGTTTATAACTCGTGATACCTGTCTCAGTGGTCGAGTAATTAAAGTCTGTGACTTTTAATTACAACCTCTCACTGGTTAGCGCCTCGATACTGACCATACCATTTATGTGAGAAAGTTCCAGTTTCTTACGAAGAATTGAAGTCCCAAGCGCATCCGATATGTGTTTGACTGTAAGATGGCGCTGAGCTAAATTAAACAAATCAGTAAATATTATAATTATAAATACAAGTTTGAATGTTGTGTCATGTCCTGGGATCTTAAAACGATATTTTTTGTATTTTATTTATGTTTCAATATATAAACTAATTGTAAAAATATTTTGTCAGTTTCTGTTTCTAATTTATTTTTTATGAACTCTAACTGAACAGGCGGAAATAAACAGAAGAAAAATAAAGACTTAGAGACTAAGTTTCAGTTTAGACGACAAAATCATGTAATACATCCAGTCTTGTTGTGTAACATACATAAAGATATCACCTGACATCAGCAGGTATAGAAACAATTAAGAAAGCATATGTTTAATTAGTTAAAAGAAAGAGTCTATATTATGAATGATCTTTGCAAAGGGATGATGTCGTCTCATCTTTGCATAGGGATGATGTCGTATCACAGAGATGTTCTCGCTGTGACTGGCTTTCAGATTTCATGGGTTACAAATTGATAGAATCTTGATGGAAAGTGCAAACTCTATAACACTCTCATATTAATAGATTCAGAGCTACACCTAATATAATACATGTACTTCTAAAATAAAGCAAACCCACTACCCAAGAGTTTTGAAAACAATTCATACTACCTTCAATCCTGTTCTTTCGAACAAAAATATATTATATTTACAAATGAATCTGAAAATTATTCGCTGAATAAACGTATTTCCTCTATCCAGATTAGACTATTTTCTATACAAAAGTGTTTTCTAAAACATGGCGTTTCACTTTTTTTCAAATCACATAATAAATAACTGTAACTCAGGCAAATGAAAAAAGAGGGGATTATAAAACAGGAATTTGAAAAGAGAGGGGTTTGTAGTTCAGGAATATGGAAAGAAAGGCGCTTGTAATTTAGAAATATGTAAAGAGAGGGGCTTTTAATTCAGAAATTTGAAACCGAAAGGGCTTGTAATTCAGTACTGTGAAAAGAGAGGGGGCTTGTCATTCAGAGCAATACAAGACTAATTTCTTAACTATTTCCATGTTTTCAATTTAAAATTGTAAGAATACTTCAACATGTATATTTGACGCGTATTCTTTAATCAGGTTCTGTTTTTTATTCAATACATTATTTTCATCACAAACACATATTTACTTTCTGCAAAACCATCCGTGCAGTCTGATCATAGTCTGCACTATTCGCCAGTCAGTAAATTTTCATAATGCACCCCATTAACAGTTAATGGATCTGTCTTAAAAGAAAGCTGAACAGTCCATTTTAGATATTTAGCTAAGTAAGGCTTAGAAACACGATAAACAGCAAAACGTCGTTGGAACTAAACAAAAGTTGATTAAAGTCCCGATAAACATAACTGTGAAGTCCAGTGTCTATTTTCGTACAGGCTCAAATGCTACATAAGACTATTACAACATCTTTGATTCATAATTTTCTAAGTTAGAAGTCAAAAATGTTTTCATAACCATAGCTCACATCATCTTTTTTTTCTGTCCGTGATTTGACATCAAAGTTTTCTCACTAAAATGAATGTTATTAGATCGACAATGTTCTTCTAAAATTGTTTTCTAGAGGTAAAGTTCCACTGTGACACAAAAAATTACACAGCCTTAACCAAGGAAGTCTACCACAACATTTGTTTTCTGACCAGTGTTTTTCACCTTTCCTTCTACCTTAATCTCTGTTCCGCTGAATGTTAGTGAGACAACTACCTTGCAAACAAGACCATAGGAACCAGTTTCTACAGTCATTGTACCAATCTTTGTACAGCTTACGTCTGTAAAGTGTGGATCTTCTAATTCTGTTGCAAATATGTTGAAACGCATTGACTTCTGGTTCTTGTACAGGGTCACATATGTCTCTGCTGCTTGTGCCTCTCCAGTTCTAACAACCTGACCTTTCTTTGCATGTATGTCAAAGACCTTGTTACAACGATCACCCTTATCTGTCCTTAATCGTTTACTTTCCGGATGCACACCCTCTATGAAATTTACAGTCGTCCCTACCCCGTATGTAAACTTCAAAATACGTTCAGAGATCAAATCTAGACGGTGACCATATATCAATGCTCCCCTCAGAATAGCAGTCGAAGCTTCGCTTGGTATAACGATTTGCTTTGCCGAAAAAGCTTTCTGGACAGCCCTTTGTAACATTGGTGATTCTGAATAGCCACCAACCATTAAGATAACTGAAGCAGACATCTGGTTTTCCTTTAAAAGATATTCAACGTGTCGGAGAATTTTTTCATTTGACTTTGTAAATAGCTGTTTGAAGACGTTTGCGTTGAATTTAACTTTGTCTTTCTCAAACTCAATATGTCCACAGTAATCCGCAGAATTTTGAATAAAGTCATTTAAATTGTGTCTGTTCGTTTGTTCGGACAATTCTCTAAGATTAACAGGAAATTTCATTCGAACGCTTCCTTCTTTCTCAGGATGAATTAGTTTCTTTTTAACCTCAAATTCCCTAATTAGATCTAACCAATCTTCAGTATGTTCAGCTTTGAATTGATGAAACACGTCCCCTCCGACAAGACCTTTCAGCAAATCTTCAAAAGCTTGATCAACAAGGGTTCCTCCCCATCCTCCCCCGCTGGCAGCTGCCACTTCTTTAATTCTTCTTGATTCGGTGATCTCGTGCATGGTTATATCAATTGTTCCACCTGAGAAATAAAAGCTTAAAACATACAGTTTAATAACATTTTACTGTTCTTTCGTGTCATGTTTATGCTTAGAAATCGCGAAGTGAGTACATGTAAACTATTATAAGATTCATTAACTGATGTAGGAAAATAAACAACAAACACATTTTTCGAGAGGTGTTCGCATTACGTGTAAGATTTTTAAACACGGGGGTTAGCTTATAAAAGTCACGTCTGTACAATGTTATAAAAAAATAATCTTACTAGTAGCTCTGAATTTCGAAAATAAAACGCACCTAGTAAATTCGATGTTTTATTTTTTGTTTTACTCTGATATAAGTAAGGAACAAGTTTTGGCAAAAAGTATTTTACCTCCAGCATCAATAACAATATATTTGGTTCTAATAGGCAAGGACGAAATCGAAGCACTTTCTTGACAGGTTGATGTATCAACAGGCAAATGCATGCAGTATATCGATGCGGCCTCTGGCTCAAGAGCAATACCTAATTTATGTCTTGCGATTCCAGCCTGCAATACAAATATAGTAAAGTCTATCAATGCTTGCATACGAAACTGCTATCTTTAAAAGTATCTTTTTCCCAAGGCGTAAAAAGATTTATATAGAGTTGACCCTCCTAAAATCAGAAATGACCATGAAATTATCCTTAACACGATTTGTACACCCAATATAAACGAGCAAGTGACTTCAGACTTTGCAGTACACTGATAGCTTCTTTGTCTTTAAATAAACATTCTAAACTGTTGCTCTTTTCCCTGCAAAAGAAAAAAAAAATGTTGAGAAATTACTCGTGTTAACTTGAAACTTTCAAGTACCTTTTCAGCAGCCTCTCTCATAAACTGTTTGGCTGAATCAGTCCAAATTGCAGGAACAGTCAACACCCAGTGAACTTCAGATCTTTCAATAGTCCCTGTTACACGAAGTTGAGCCGTATTGTACATATCGTCAACTAAGTATTTGATTGACAGTGCAAAAACATCTAGCGCTGGTAAGGTTTTTCCCATTTCATCCGCCAGCATAATTGTACGATTGAGTTTCTGAAAGTAAATTGTAACATTGTAAAGTACTATATCGTTAAAACAAACGATAACGATTTTTATAATCGATGAAAAGGTGACTGCAAAGTCTCCTAGATATTTTTCTACGATATTTAAGATCAGGCTTTAAATGTAACCAATTTAAAAGCGCCAGAGCAGCATCCCGATTTGAAACAAGATCTATATTTCATCTATGTACAAAATTGAAACAATTCATGTCGGAGGACTGGTAGTCCTTTCCCAAAGTAAATTTTGCAATTCTGCTTCTGAATTAATAAGAACTTGTAGACAAATATCCATCCATATATTATGAATCTACCACTTCACTGCATGAGTACCTCTGAGAGTTTTTTATGTAGCAGCATCTTGAAATTTCGGAAGTAAAAATAGTGCTGATACTCTCCAGTGTCAATCAAATCTCTGTATCTGTCTTCGGCCTCATATCCAAACGCTTCAAGTGTCTTCCCGTCTGGCTTGATCAGCACTACGGTAGGTGTCTTTTCGGTCATTAGCAGACCTGATCCGGAAACCCAATGTTTGATGTATCCTTTCCGAGGGTCTATCTTAAAGTCATGATAGAAGGAGTACGCCCATCCACTATACGTTGTTCCAAAGTCTATTGCTCCAACCAACAAATTTTGAGTACTTCCAACGTTTGAAGCCTTTCAAAAAAGCAAAACAGCAAGGTGGTTGATTTGAGGCAGAAACTAATTTGTTCCCTTGATTTTTATAACTAGGATACACAAACACCAGTGAAAGGCAGTAGTTGTATATTATCAGAATTGTTCCAAATAATACAGTGTCAGTTTTAAACGTTTGGATACTTTGACGCAAATCGAAATGAAAACATATTCTTCTTTTTAAAATGTCATAATTATATATGTTGGTAATTAAAACATAATTACACCATTATCTTGGAAGTTTTCTGATAATATCATCTGTAGATTTTTTTCTATTTTTGTATTTCTTTCTAATGATAATGCACACTGACACAGCAAGTTTTCCAAGTTGAAGTGATAACATATTACTGTTAATTTCTTCTATGAGGACCACTATAATTTTTTCAAAATCATGTGAAAAATAGCAATTTAAAAGAACCAAAGTCTAAAATTTAGAAGAAAAAAGGTCTACTTTTTAAGCGACTGACTCACAGAATTTACGATATGTTTCTTTGACATTAAGAGAAGTTAATGTACTATGAAACACACATAATTTTATGCTTCTGTACATCAAGAAAACTGGAGTAAAACGAATTTGATTTCAACAGGATTCGAACCCTTCCGGTCAGTAAATCTAACAGCGGCGAGCTAAACCATTTTTTTGTTTAAACATATTTATTTCCAGAATAATGAGATATAAACATATATGATTATACACACAGATCAATAATATATATTCCAAGAAAATCATTGAGCCATATATGCTTGTCATAACCAGTATAAATCAATAACATAAACGAAGTGTCTACACTGTGACTGAAAGGGTAAAATGTTTACCGATAAAACTTTGTAAAACTTTGCATTATGGTGTGTTGCTGTAACAAAACGTGACAGTAACTTAGTTCAGATACGTTCTTCACAATTACAACTAGATATTCTGTATGTATAAACATCTTCTTTTTTATGCATCGTCGACCCATCTGTGAATAAGTCGCTTTAAGAACGACATTCATTTATTTGACCATTTAGTTTCAATAGTGGAACTTTATTGTATCATAAGTTCTAAAATGTCTTCTTCATTTAAACCTTGTTCGCAGTAATAATATATTCAGATGTCGCCCTATCTAAAAAAAACTGCAGTGCTTATGAGGTGCACGGTATCGCGTCTAATAAGCGTCTAAGTATATAAGTACATGCAATACTTTGCATAACGTTGACATAACTGCAATATATCGAAACAGAAAGTTGATAGAAGAGCAAACCCACACTTCAAAAAGAGGATAATACAATATGTACTCTTACCATGGTTTTCACTTTTCCTGATTCATTTCCGATGTAACTGTTGTAGACTGTTACACGTTTTCAGAACACTAAGACTTCAAAATATGTTTAATTCCTGTTATTGATCTATTTTGAACACGCAACCAACTAACCCCACTGTATGGAAACTGTATTATGTGTATGATAAAGAAGGCGGTCTGTCAGGAATGTAGCAATTACTTTGCAAAGTGGACTAAACAGTAACAATAACATAAGTATTTTAAATCACACACGATTGGAATTCGAACCATACTACTAGGCTACTTTGAAATGTCTTCCTGTTGAGAAAAAGGTCTTGTTTCTCATTATAAAAATGCTGATTTTTTTTCTGTAAAAGTTATATGATAACTGATTTTAGAAGAATCTGAGCCAAACGTGAGATGAAAGAAATGTATTTCTCAAGGTGTGAAATGCCTCAAAATTGCAATAAATAACGACTGTTTTGATTGGTTAACACGGTAGCCTTTAACAAGCCTTTTAAAATATACTACTCAAAATTTGATAGGGATCACTTATAAGAATGTGTATATTTACTACATAAGGTTGAAAGTTTACATTTTTTGTTGTGATTCTGAAAATAAGTTCATATGATAACAGTTTGGTACCAAAAAATGAGTAAGTCTGTAAACCGTTGAAGCGTGACAGAGGCTGAGCCGTGGAAGGGGCACGAATTTGAGATAACACAGACAGGAGATGAAATAGAACTTTTTGGAAAAATCAAGTCTATGGCCTGTATTTTGCTTTAATATCGCGTGTGGTGTCCGTTTGCTTGGACAACTGTTCTGCACCGCCTTCTCATGCTGCTAATGAGTCTCCGGATGCTTTGCTGTGGGAGTCGAGCCCACTCGTCCAGAAGGGCCTGCTGAAGCCCAGGGACCGTGGTTGGCTGGACTGGGCGAGCAGAAATTGCAGTCTGCAGCATGTCCCAGGCGTGCTCTATTGGATCTAGGTCTCAAGACCTTGCTGGCAAGTCCGTTCTCTCTATGGCTGCTGCCTCCAGGTACTCGTCGGTGACCCTTGCCCTGTGAGGCCGGGCGTTGTCGTCCATTAAAATGAATTCAGGGCCTATAGCACCAGCGTACGGACGAACGTACACATCTAAAATCTCATTGACGTATCGTACAGCCGTCAGTGTGCCGTTTTGAACAATGTGCAGGTACGTTCTTCCCTGCATGCTAATACCCGCCCACACGATGACCGAGCCCCCGCCATGACGGCCTTTGGTAGCAACACATAGGGTGCCAAACGCTCATTGGCGGATCTCCATACCCGCACTCGCCTATCAGTTAAGTCCACACAAAATGTACACTTGTCAGTGAACAGCACTGGGGTCCAGTCATGGAGCGTCCACCTGGCGTGATCGCGGGCCCATCGAAAACGTGCCTGGATGTGGTTTCGCGTCAATGGGATTCGGATTGCTGGCCTTCTAGCCCTCATGCCAGCTGTATGAAGACGGTTCCTGATGGTTTGAGTGGAAAGTCTTACACCAGTGGCATTCTGAAAGTCATTTTGGAGGGCAGTAGCGGTAACAAAGCGCTGACGTCGCTCTTGAACGACAATAAACCGGTCCTCACGCTGAGTTGTGGACCTCTGACGCCCTCCGCCATGCTTATGCATGACATGCCCGTAAGTTTGAAACCGTCGCCACATCCTGGCAACGGTGCTCTGGAACACCCCAAGGACCTCTGCCAAGTGCCGTTGAGAATGCCCAGTCTCAAGCATACCTACCCCCCCTCCCCCCCTTTTCATCTCCACATCGTCAATATGCCGTCTTTGCCGTAGTTTTGCCATGACCAGTGCTAGGTTCGATATAAACGTTACCATGCACAAGCGAAGTCTGAGTAAAACGGATGTGTACATGAAGTTACATGCCTGCGGTGCACCACTTTTCCCGTGTAACTCGAGCCATGTACAGGTAAACAATCAAAACCTGCTGGACAGGTCGGCTTTGCCATATGAATAAACTACATGTATGAGAAAAAATCAGTTATCTTGAGGTTATCATTAAAAAGATATTAAAAAATGAAAAGTGTTCTTTAACAAATTTTGAGTAGAATATTATGTACTCGGCAAAATGTAAACCACTTACATATACAGGTTTGTTAGGCGAGTCAACGGCTACTTGTTAGGTGTTGTTGAACAAGATATTTAAAAATAATAATAGACTTTTTTTAAGAATTTGCAAACATTGTTTAGCTACACATTGATTACTAAATTATTAATTGTTTATCAATGTATTTTTGTAAATGTCTTAGGGTAAAAGTCACAACTGAACAATTATATTAAAGTATTTGTTTGTTTCATTTATGCATTCAGAGATTAAAACACACACACGCACGCACGCACACTATCAGAGACGGTTTTTATCCGTACAATGTCTACTTCTGTGAACAGTTAGCCATGGCTATTTCATTTAGAAGGACGAATTTTGTTGATACATTATCTTATTTAAAATTTAAAAAACTTTGGTATGGTAATAGTCCCCGTCCGTCCATCCATCCGTCCTTCAGTCTGGAGCATAACTCAAAAAGTATTTGAGATATCAACTTGAACCTTCACAGGCGGATAGATCTCATTAAGGAGGAATGCAGTGCACAAGAATAATGACTCTACCTTTTTTTTTAGTTATTGCCCTTTTTATGCTTAATTTTTGTCCGGAGCATAACTCAAAAAGTATTTAAGATATCAACTTGAAATTTCATAGATGGATATATCTCATATAGAAGGAGTGCATAATATAAGAATAATAACTCCAGCTTTTATAAATTTTGAGTTAATGCCCTTTGTTATTTCTCATACTTAATTTTTAATCGGACAATAACTCAAAAGTGTTTGAGATATCAACTTGAAACTTTATAGGTGGTTAGATCTCATTGAGAAGGAGTGTTGTGCATAAGAATGATAACTAAGCAAACACATTCGGTAGAAGATGGCACTTTTTCAACTGGGAATACATGTGCCTGTCTCCGTGGTCGAGTGGTTAATGTCACTGACTATAAATTATTACATCTCATTGATTATTTGTCATGGGTTCGAGCCTCTATACCGAACAAATCCTTTACGTGACAAAGTTAGTAGTTTCTTACGAAGAACTGTAGTTTAGGACTTGATCTTCCCAAGGATGATATGAGTTTGACTACGCCTTAGTTTGAATGTTTGAAGGCACTAAACTGAATTAAACCAAACACTTACTAAATGTCATAATTATATATACCAGTCTGAATGTTGTTTTATGCCCTGAGATGTTAATGTTACGATATTGTTCGAATCCGACTTTTGTTTCAATATTCAAAGCAGTTGTAAAAACACGTTTTCTGTTTCTATTTTTCTATTTTATAAAACAAGGAATAAAACGTTTTATATTCAAACATAGTCTGATATATATGGCAAGAGCTAAGCAAGTCACAAACATATCGGAATATTGACAAATGTCTGGAAGCCATTCTGCCAAATTTTGTTATCAGCATGACAGGCTTGTTGCTTTTGTTCATGTTGTATGTTTCTGATATCTTATTCCACATTTTAAGGCAAATAACAATATTTACAATTATTCTAAACCTAATTTTGTTTCAGTTGGCAACTTCAACTTGTACAACGTTACCATGCAATATTATAATACTGTAATGGCCGAAGACTGTCGTAATGGTAATGGTTCCAACTGCGTACTCTTCCACACACACACACACACACAAAGTAAATTTAAGCAGTCACTTAACATTAGATTTAATAAAGCTTCATACTGTCATATTACCTTTGTCTTGAACTATGAGGCAAAAACAAAATGTCATATTTACAAAACAAAGCTGAAAAGCCGTCGCCGTAAACATTTTTTCTCCATACATTTGTGTTAAGTCTCATATAACAAAGTTGAAAAAAGACGTTGAAAATATTAACTTAAAGAAACAATCTAACTGAAATATAAAACAAATACAGCTTTGAAAAAAAAACAATAATGTCAGAATCATTGGTATGCTGCAACAAATAGGAAACATGGTGTTTATGTTTTTCATCTCCTATCAGTTCTTACCTTTCACATTTTCTTTCTGACACTAGTGTAGCAAACACATTTCACATAACAAATGGCTTATAAATATTTTCTTAACAATAATATTTTCTAATACATGACGCTTCACACAATCATCTTCATGAACATTACGAAAAACATGTCTTTCGAGAACATGAAGAAAGAGACTTGTCAATCAAGAATATGAAAAGAAAGGGACTTAGAATACTTGTCATTTTAGAATACTTGTCATTTTAGAGTTAAATTTGTTTAGCTCTTTCTATGTTTTCAATTTAAACTCATCTTAAGTTGTACTTATTCAACATGGATCTTTTAGGTATATTCTTTTATCAGTATCACCTTTTCGATTCAATATATTCCCTCTTATATTTGCAAAGTATCGAATAAATTAAATGCAAAGCACGAGCAAACCTAATGGTACATGCCTTATTACCAAAGACACCATGGTGAGATTATCTAGCCTAAAATACGTATATGATATAAATGTACTTCCACTTTAAAAGCTAAATCCAACCCAGCCATGCACATTTGCTTTCTGCAATATCAAAGATGAAAAGTAATAAATTCTCACTGACAACACGTTTTAGAAAACACGATAAGAATGACTGTGACATCATTGGTACTTGTGTCATTCAAGCAAGTATTTGTTTAAAGCTTAAAATGTGTTGCTTGTAAAAACAGAAGTTGGTTAACTGTCCTATTAAATGATTCACATGACGAAATAATTTTAGTTTTTGAGCCCAGTATCCATTTTCCGTACAGTTTCGAATGTTACACAGAAGTATTACTACATTTTTATTCATATTTGTTTTGTTCCATGTAAATAATGTTTTAATAACCTTTGCGCACGTCTCCTTATGTTGTTCTGTTTGTGATTTGAAAATAAAGCTTACTTCATTGAATCGACGATTTGTTTTCCCGATTTTGTTTCCAAGAGGTAAAGGTCCACTGTAAAATAAAAACAACAAAGTCCTAACCAAGGAAGTCTACCACAACGTTTGTTTTGTGACCAGTTTTTTTCACCTTTGCGTCTACTTTGACCTCGGTTCCACTGAATGTTAGAAAAACTTCAACCTTACCCTCAGGATCTTCAGCATCAATAACTACCTTCATCGTTCCAATTTTTGTACAGCAGATGTCTGTAAAATGTGGATCTTCTAGTTCTGTTGCAAATATATTGACACGCACTGACTTCTGGTTCTTGTACAGAGGCTCATATGTCACTGATGCTTGTGCCTCTCCAATCCTAACCACCTGACCTTTCTGTACATGTATGTTAAACACGCCAACACAATAATCAACGTTGCCTGCCTTAAATCGTTTACTTTCTGGATGCACGCCTTCCATGAAATTTTCAACTGTCTCTACCCCATATGTATACTTCAGCACACGTTCAGATATCAAGTCTGAAGAGTGCCCACATATCAATGCTCCCCTCAGAATAGCAGTCGAAGCTTCGCTTGGTACAACGATTTGCATTGTCGGAAAAGCTTTTTGGACAGCCCTTTGTAACATTGGTGATTCTGAATAGCCGCCTACCATTAAGACAACTGAAGCAGACATGTAGTTTTTCCTCATAAGATATTCAACATGTTGGAGAATATTTTTATTAGGCTTTGTAAAAAGCTGTTTGAAGACGTTCGTGTTGAATTTAATTTTGTCTTTCTCAAACTCAATTTGTTCACAATAGTCAGCAGAATCTTGAATAAAGTCACTTAAAGTTTGTCCGTTCGTTTTTTCCGACATTTCGCTAAGGCTTATCGGGAATTTCATTCGAACGTTCCCTTCTTTCTCAGGATTGATTGTTTTCTTTTTAACCTCAAACTCCCTAATAAGATCTAACCAATCTTCAGTCTGCTCAGCTTTGAATTTGTGAAACACATCTCTTCCGACAAGGTCCTTCAGCAAATCTTCGAAAGCCTGGTCAACAAGGGTTCCGCCCCATCCTCCCCCGCTGGCGGCTGCCACTTCTTTAATTTTTCTTGATTCTATGATCTCGTGTATAGTTATATCAATTGTTCCACCTGAGAAATAAAAAGAGAGAAAAATACAGTTTTGTTATATTATACAGTTATTTCGAGTCGTGTATGTTAACACTTAGAAATCGCGGAATGAGTACATATTTAACTATTATATGATTCATAAGATGAAGTAAAAATAAATTACAAACGAAAATTTTCGAGAGGTAAAACTTTGTATTATGTGTAGGATCTCTACAGACGAGGGTTAGCTTATCAACTTATCAGACTTAACTGTATAATGCTATCGGATATTACACTTAGCCATGAATTTCGGAAGTAAACGCAATTCAATTTTTGCTTTTGTTTTTCTCGAAAGTGAGTAAACAACAGCCTTTGGCAAATAGTGTTTTACCTCCAGCATCAAGAACCATATATCTTGTTCCAATAGGCAAAGAGGAAATCGAAACATTTTCTTGACAGGTTGCTGTATCAACAGGCAAGTACATGCAGTATATCGAGGCGGCTTCTGGCTCAAGAGCAATACTTAATTTATTTCTCTCGATTCCAGCCTGCAAAATAAATAATGTCGGGTCTCTTGTTGTTTTCATATGAACATGTTTTTTTCTTAAAACAATTTATCGACCAAATATGAAAGTGCGAGTAATTACGGACAAGTACCTTTTCAGCTGATTCTCTCATAAACTGTTTGGCTGAATCAGTCCAAATTGCAGGAACAGTCAACACCCAGTGAACGTCAGATCTTTCAATAGACTCCGTTACACGAAGTTTAATAGTTTTTTGCATATCTTCAACCAAATATTGTATTGAGAGTGCAAACACATCAAGCGCTAGTAAGGGTTTTCCAATCTCATCTTCCAGCATAATTGTACGATCTAGTTTCTGAAGGTAAATTGGAACAATGTTGAGCACTGTATTGTAATATTTCTATTTCTAAAATCTATGATAAATTTTCTGCAGAATGCCCTAGGGATTATTCTACTACATGTAAGATAAGCCTTTAGCAGTGACCAGTTTAGTTGCACATGAGCAGAAGCTTGACTCTTAAACTAGATCGATATGGAACTGAGAAACTGAAGTTGTGTTGTCTGTACCAACACTTTTGCACGTCATGTCAGAGCACTGGTAGTTCTGTTATTTCATCAAAGTATACTACTCAAAATTAGATAGGGATCACTTTTTATTTCTTAAATATCTTTTTAATGATAACCTCAAGATAACTGATTTTGTCTCATACATGTAGTTTATTCATATGGCAAAGCCGACCTGTCCAGCAGACTTTGATTTTTTACCTGTACATGGCTCGAGATGCACGGGAAAAGCGATACCCCTGGAAAAGTGGTGCACCGCATACATGTACCTTCATGTACACATTCGTTTTATTCAGACTTCGCTTGTGCATGGTAACGTTTTTATCGAACCTAGCACTGGTCATGGCAAATCTACGGCAAAGACGTATTGATGATGAGGAGATGAATAGGGGGGGAGGGTTGCTTGAGGCTGGGCGTTCCCAACGGCACGTGGCAGGTGTCCTTGGGGTGTCCCAGAGCACCGTTGCCAGGATGTAGCGACGGTTTCAAACTTACGGGCATGTCATGCATAGGCATGGCGGAGGGCGTCAGAGGTCCACAACTCAGCGTGAGGACCGGTTTATTGTCGTTCAAGCGCGACGTCAGCGCTTTGTTACCGTTACTGCCCTCCAAAATGACTTCCAGAATGCCACTGGTGTAAGACTTTAAATTCAAACCATCAGGAATCGTCTTCATACAGCTGGCATGAGGGCTAGAAGGCCAGGAATCCGAATCCCATTGACGCGAAACCACATCCAAGCACGTGTTCAATGGGCCCGCGATCACGCCAGGTGGACGCTGCATAACTGGACCCCAGTGCTGTTCACTGACGAGTCTAGATTTTGTGTGGACCTCACTGATAGGTGAGTGCGGGTATGGAGATCCGCCAATGAGCGTTTGGCACCCGTATGTGTTGCTACCCATGACCGTCATGGCGGGGGGTTTGGACATGGTGTGGGCGGGTATTAGCATGCAGGGAAGAACGGACCTGCACATTGTTCAAAACGGCACATTGACGACTGTACGATACGCCAATGAGATCTTAGATGTGTACGTTCGTCCGTACGCTGGTGCTATAGGCCACGAGTTCATTTTAATGGACGACAACGCCCGGCCTCACAAGGCAAGGGTCACCGACGAGTACCTGGAGGCAGCAGCCATAGAGAGAATGGACTGGCCAGCAAGGTCTCCAGACCTCAATCCAATAGAGCACGCCTGGGACATGCTGCAGACTGCAATATCTGCTCGCCCAGTCTAGCCAATTACGGTCCCTTGGCTTCAGCAGGCCCTTCTGGACGAGTGGGCTCGACTCCCACAACAAAGCATCCGGAGACTCATTAGCAGCATGAGAACGCGGTGCAGAGCAGTTATCCAAGCAAACGGACACCACACGCGATATTAAAGCAAAATTCAGGCCATAGACTTGATTTTTCCAAAAAGTACCATTTCATCTCCTGTCTGTGTTATCCCAAATTCGTGCCCCTCCCTCGGCTCAGCTTCTGTCACGTTTCAACGGTTTACAGACTTACTCATTTTTTGGTACCAAACTGTTGTCATATGAACATATTTTCAGAATCACAACAAAAAATGTAACCTTTCAACCTTATGTAGTAAATATACACATTCTTATTAGTGATCCCTATCAAATTTTGAGTAGTATAGATTTTTTAAATTTTAAACTCAATTTATTAAAACCTGTAAGTATATAATAATTATTCTGCTCTTTACCTCTGAAAGCTTTTTATGTAACAGCATCTTGAAATTTCGGAAATAGAAATAGCGCTGATACTCTCCAGTGTCAATCAAATCTCTGTATCTGTCTTCAGCCTCATATCCAAACGCTTCAAGTGTCTTCCCGTCTGGTTTGATCAGCACTACGGTAGGTGTCTTTTCGGTCATTAGCGCTCCTGATCCTGCAACCCATTGTTTAATGTATCCCTTCCTGGGGTCTATCTTAAAGTCATGATAGAAAGAATACGCCCATCCACTATACGTTGTTCCGAAGTCTATTGCTCCAACCAACAAATTTTTAGCACTTCCAACGTTTGAAGCCTTAAAAAAAAGGAGCACGGTTTGAGATTATTAACGGTTAATTTGGAGCAGAAACCTCTTTGTTTCTCTGGTTTTTATAACTGGCTTACACAAACATTACCACATTAATATTCAGTGTAAACGACTTATTGACATTCGTCCAATCCTTTCTATTGTATTGAAAATGTGTCGTATATAGACAAATAGAGATATAAATAACTGCATGAAATTGGGCCTCTTTTTACACCATTAGTCCCTCTTTAATGTTAGGATACTTTGTTTGTGAGTAGGAGCATGGTGTTGTCAATGTCAACTTTCGGTTTCAGCGTACACTGCTAAAACATAGAGAAAAACGGCTTGCATGCAATTTTACCAGTATGCAGATAATTTTTTTGTCAATTTCATAAGGAATAATAGTGTTCACTAATGAAATAAGGCAGTAACATTATGAACTTATGGTGATTTATTGTTTAAAAGTTTGGCAAAGTTCCGATCACAGAGGCTAGTTTGGAAGTGTGATCGTCTCATTTCCCATTAGAACGCTAAACTGAGGTTAAAATAGTGTTCACATGCCATTTTGAATTTGAAATAAACGTAAACATATGTCTCTATTCAATATTCAGGTTAATTTCTGACAGAATAATATTTTTGTGAGTAGGAACATGGTGTTGGTCAATGTCAACTTTCGGTTTTAACTTTAACGTACCAGTGCCAAAAACATAGAGGTGTACGGGTTTAATCATCGTCGGAAACCCACGTTCGATCCATTCCGTTTCACTCTATTTATCTACCGTGGGACAATTGGCTGTTAAAATTTCGTACTCATGAATAATTCATTACCTACTTTCATTGGTTTCCGTAAGATTTCCCTCGCGGAATCTCAGCCAATGAAATTACTTGTTACAATTTCCCTTCCGCGCCTATGTTTAAATCCTGGGAAATACGTCTATTTTAAGTAACTTGTCATTATGCCTACTCTCCACACTGAAGAGTGTCTATTTGTAATACGGCATCTCATTCGACGAAGAGTTACATCCCTTTGCTAATAAATATTCATGAAAACGAATAATCGGCAGTCAATTATCCCACGGTACATAATGTAGTTGTGCGGAATATGTACCGGGGGTCACCGACGATGGGGTTTAATGCAATTCTGTAGTTTTGTCAATTTCATAAGGAATTATAGTGTTCACTAATGAAATAAGGCGGTGACGTTATGAACTCATGGAAATTTGTTGTTTAAATGTTTGGTAAAGTTCCGATCACAGACGCTAATATGATCGGCTCATTTCCAGTTACAACATTAAACTGAGGTTGAAAGAGTGTCCACAGGCCGTTTTGAATTTGAAAAAAGATTGTAACACCTCATGTACATATCTCTTTTAAATTATTTCAGAACAGATATTGGAAACAGATTGCACATGACGACCAAAGGATGTCTCCCATACACGAAGACAATGTTATTCAAATGGCGGTCAACACATATTTGACGAACAGTAACTTTTGTTAAAAACACAATATGCTCACTGCATATCCCTACAAAAAAGAATCTTATTATTTTAGTATTCGACTGTGATATGGCAGAATTGCATTAAATGTAGGAACGATTTGGTTTGTTGTCAAAATAGATACAAATAGCTTTCATATATACTGAAATAAGTCCATATGGTCATTAATGGCCCAAACAGCGGGGGCCTTTTTTATAGATTTATGTTGGAATAATTCTCAGAAATTGAATACATCGAGTTTCTGAGTTTTGCATTAACTGGTTGATCTTTCTCGAAGATTTTTCAGATTCAAGAGTCAGTCGAAGTGTCTTCCCCCTTGACGGTGTAAACTGTTTACCGACAAAAGTGTGTAAAACTATATATTATAATATGTTTCTGTAATAAAACAAAATGAGACATTAACTTAGTTTAGATAAATTCTCCACAATTACAAGTAGAAATTCTATATGTACAATCATTTTCTTTTTATGGATCGTCGACCCATCTGTGAATCAGTCGATTTAAGAACGATAATCTTTTAAAAGACCACTTTATGATCGGTTTTAATGGTTGAATTTTAAAGTATCATAAGTTTTAAAATGTCTTTGCTCGCAGTAATACGGAATCCTGTTGAGGCCAATTAAAATGTCGTCGTCGCGCTTAGAGGTAGACGCTCGACAACTCGACGCGACATTGCGAAAATGCGATACGACGCTCGACAATGCGAAGCGACGCGCGACAATGTCAAACGAAATATCGCGATTTCATTTCGTATTGTCGCGCTGTAAAAGCGAGAAATATCGCATTGTGGCTTCGCTTTGTCGTGCGTCGTAGTGCATTGTCAAGGTGTCGCGTCGCGTTCTCGCGATGTCGCGTCGCGTTCTACATTTGTGTAGGCTTCGACGCACGACAATGCGATACGACGCTCGACAATGCGAAGCGACGCGCGACAACGCGAAGCGACATTTTCACAATGTCGTATCGTATTGTTGCGCATCGTATGTGATCCTCTACCGGGACACATGAAAATGCCAAACGACACTTGACAACGCGATGTGACGCTCGAAAATGCGAAGTGACACTAGACAATGCGACGCGACATTTATTGGAATATCGTATCGCGTTGTCGTGCGTCTACGGGAAATGGGCAAATTGTATATTCCGGTCATCGAATTGATTAAGAAAAAATTCCACAATGAAAATGCGGCAATCACGGCCATGCTCTAAAAATGCGATATGGCTATGGGGAGGGCCGGTAAATACAAAGGCACGTGGAATTTTATCATTGCACTGTCAGACGGCACATAGATCTTGCAACAATTAACCTGTCACCGGTAGACGCACGACAACGCGACACGATATTCCAATAAATGTCGCGTCGCATTGTCTAGTGTCGCTTCGCGTTGTCGAGCGTCGCGTCGCGTTGTCTTGTGTCGTTTGGCATTTTCGTGTGTCGCGGTAGAGGATCACACACGACGCGCGACAATGCGGTACGACATTGTGAAAATGTCGCGTCGAGGCCAACACAAATGCAGAACGCGACGGACGACAACGCGACGCGACATCGCGACAACGCGACGCGACACCTCGACAATGTGGTACGATGCACGACAATGCGAAGCGACAATGCGATATTTCGCGCTTTTATAGCGCGACAATACGAAACGAAAATGCGATATTTCGTTTGACATGTCGCGCGTCGCTTCACATTGTCGAACGTCATATCGCATTTTCGCGATGTCGAGCGTCTACCTCTAAGCGCGACGGCGACATTTTAATTGGCCCCAACAGGATTCCGTACAGTAACAATATTTTCAGATTTCGCTCTATCTCAGATTTTGCAGTGCTTATAAGGTGAATGGTTTTGTGTCTAATGGACGTCTTCAGTTACAAATAATGCTTTTGATTGACTGATTTCTTTTTTGTATAGCGTTGCCATAACTACAAAATATCGAAACAGAAAGTTGATAGGAGAACAAACACTTTTTTTAGAATAAAAATAATACCTAGAATTATTAACACTTAAAAACAGACATTCAAATAAAATATGTACGCTCACCATTATCTTGGTTTGTCGTAATTTATTTCAAATTTAACTGTTGTTAAATGTTTAATGTTTTCAAGCCATCCAGTTTTCAGAAAATGTTTAAACTTCCTCTTATCGATCTATATTCCACACGTATTATTATCCCACTGTATGGAAATCTGTACTCTATGCATTTTTTAAACAGGTTGTCCGCGTTCTAATTGATATTGGGACAGTAGCAATTTCTTTGTAAAGCCGACTGAACTGTAAAAAAGGGCAGTTTGGGGAGGGTTTTACTTTACAAAAGGTTGTAATATAAACACATGTATTTCTCAACTTTATGATTTGTCCAAATCTGGCCTGAAAATTGCAACACAAAAACAACTGTTTTGATAAATTAGCATGATCACTATTAAAAACATTTTATAAATAATGTGTACGGAAAGATAGTAAAAGACTTAGACAAACAGGTTTGTTAGCCAGGTCAGGGGCTCTAGCCGTTTTTATTCGAACCACGGGGTTAAGTTTTGATGTCTAGTTGAACAGGACAGTTTAACTTTTCAATCTCTTCTGAATTTATTAAATCTTGTGGATAAATAATCACCCATGTGTTGTTAATATACTTCCTCTCTGTATATGACTGTTGATATCTTTTTATTTGGCAACATATTGAAATTTCGGAAGGGAAGTAAAAGAAGCGCTGACTCTCCAGTGTCAATCAAATCTTTGTATCTGTAATCAGCCTTATATCCAAACGCTTCAGTTGTCTTTCCGTCTGGTTTGATCAGCACTACGGTAGGTGTCTTTTCGGTCAATAGCGCTCCTGATCCGACAACCCACTGTTTTATGTATCCCTTCCTAGGGTCTAATTTAAAGTCATGATGGGTGCACAGTACGCCCATCCACTATAAATTGTTCTAAAGTCTATAATTGCTCCAACCACTAAAGTTTGAGTACCTTCAATGTTTGAAGCCTTAAAAGTGAAAACAAGGGTGATACTGTTAATGGTCGTTTGACGCTGAAACCAAACTGTTCACGTAGTTATCATATTAAATGATATTTCATGTTTGAAGTGTGTTGAACTTACAAACAGGTACAGTTACACTGCTTATGGAACAGAATTACTGCATTTATTCCATCTTGCTTGGTGACGTTAGAACTTGCATAATTCTTGATTCCACTTTGCTTTATGGCATTTGAAACCTATATTTTGCTGAATAACATCATGCTTTATGGTAAATGAATGCGCTATCATCTCATTGCAGCTTCATTTGTTCCTCTCCGACACATGCAATATGCTATATGTTTAATTGCAGCTTTCTTTACTGACAACGCAATTTGTTCGGCGTTCTATCGAACAGTCTTTAATTGCTAGTTATTAATAGTACTTGATGTAAAATGTTACTTTCGCTTCAATTTGCAGAATGGTTTTTACTGCATATCATCTACCTAGGTATATCGAACCTATTTCATCATTCATTATTAATTTTGGTCTGTGCTCAGCGATTTTGTCGTGTCTTACCATTCTTATTCTTTAATGCATTCATTCAACAAAAATAGAAAAGCATTTCATAAACACTACGCACCGAACTTGAGAATGACAACGATACCGATAACAAAGTAAACGAAAGGCAAACTTCACTTAATGGTAAGCACTACGCAGTTAGCATAATGCGATTTGCAATATTTGTGTTCATATTAGGACAACAGATGGCGCTTTGTCGGTACATCCCGTTATTTTCCGGCTGGTACCGCTAGTTTGTGACTAGATTTTTGCAAAGTTTTGATGTTTATTTCAAAATTGTGTTTGCATACCAAAACTTTAGACTAAGACATAAATGAAATATCCTTAAACGCTACAACTTGAGAACGATTTTACTGTAGTGTTTATTTTAACTTATTTATCATACTTGTATTTTATACGGTATGTGTACCGTGGGCTCCGATGATACTAAATAGCTGGATTAATGACATCGCGCGACAAGTTTCATTTCACAAAAACAAACAAACAAACAAAATACCTCAGAGCTATTTAAATTATGTGCGTGAAGTTAGCTGCAAGTTGCCAGTTGCCAGTTCAGTTGGCTACTGGCAACTGGCATCTAACTTCATAGTCCAGCTACCAATTCAAACTAAAATGAAATCGTAACCAGAAGCCAGATCGCCAAAGAGGGCGAATTGTCAACTGGCAGCCAGGTGCCAACTCAATAAGTAGCATGAAAACTGAACATTGAGTGAATTTGCAACTGGCAACTGGCAGCCAGATGTCAATTCGAAAAGTATCATAAAACTGAACGTTGAGAGAATTGGCAACTGGCAACTGGCAGTCAGGTGCCAATTCTTCTAAGGCGCGAATCGGCAATTGGCAACTGGCAGCAAGATTCCAATTCGAGAAATATCATGAATTATTGATATCAACAGAATTGGCAACTTGCAGCCAGATGCCAATTCGTCAAAGATTGCGAATTGTCAATCGGCAACTGGCAGCAAGATGCCAATTCAACTAGTATCATGAATTATTAATATTACCTGAATTGGCAACTGGCAACTGGCAGCCAGATGCCAATTCGTCAAAGATCGCGAATTGTCAATCGGCAACTGGCAGCAAGATGCCAATTCAACTAGTATCATGAATTATTGATATTAACTGAATTGGCAACTGGTACTCAGATGCCAATTCGAAAAGTATCATAAAAACTGAACATTTAGTGAATTGGCAACTGGCAACTGGCAGTCAGGTGCCAATTCGTCTAAGACGCGAATCGTCAATTGGCAACTGGCTGCCAGATGCCAATTCGACAAATATCAGGAATTATTGATATTGTATGAAAAGTGTTTACTGCTGCGAGAATGAATCTTTTGTTGAAAAAAAAGTGTTGTCTTTGGTTGCTTACCTGAAGAACTGCGGCATAATAAACATCATTCGTGTAACAGCAACACCTTCAATACATGTATTTAGATAATTTACTCATGAAAACCTATGTGCCTATAATGTTAATTTTCAAATTGGTGACAGTTTTTACGGTTTAAATATATAATGCATGTCCCTATGGCTTTTACCTAGGGACCTCAAAATGCACAGGGTTTACCTGTCTATTAAGAAATCACGTTCTCTGAAGTATGAAGGTTTGTGTTGAATGATTCTAGAGCCATAAAGCAAAAAATGTATTCAAAGTGAAAGAACATGTGGTGTTGACGTTTGACCCTCAAAATAAATAACGTCCATGTATTAGCAAAGAGAAAATAAGAAAGGCCACATTGCATTTACACAAAGTGAACTTGAAATAAGGAACATTTGGTATTTCAAGGATCAATTTAAATTCCATCCAGCTAGTTCAGACGCTGGACTGAGCTTATCATCTTAACCCGTTCTAGCAAACTGCTGATATTAAGTATTTGCTTAAACTTAAAATCATTTTTGGATATTTCATGGGGCACGCATCTCAGGCATTAACATCCAGAAATCTACTCTAATTCGTATGGCCAGATCAGGTAAACCGTGCCAAATATAGGCAATGCTTTTTGTAACACTATAGGGAGTATAACTATAAGCCCTGCCCATTGAACGAGCGTTCTGGTTTAAAAAGTTCTGAGGTCCATGAACTGAAATATTTTATAGAATGTGGCTGAAAAAAAACCCAGAGTATTAAGGGCTATGTTTCATAGAAATAGGGCTAAATGTCATGACTAATTGTAATTTCAAAGGCCAATAGAGTGCCAACAAATAAATAGCAGGGGTTAAAAACCACATTTTTTCACTAGACAATCTTAATAGCTAAAACGACTGTTATTTATCAGCAAATGATACGGACTGGTTCTTTCAGAGAAACACTTTTAATATAATTATTTTGTTGACTAGGGAAATTATGACTACCATACTATAATTCATGATACTTGTCGAACAGTTGCCAGTTGCCTATTCACTCAATGTTCAGATTTCATAATGCTTGTCGAATTGGCATCAAGCTGCCGGTTCCCAATTTGCGATCTTTGAAGAATGGCTGCCATTTGCCAGTTGCCAATTCGGTTAAATGTAATAATTCATGATCAGTCGAGTTTGCATCTGGCTACCAACTGACAGTTGACGATTCGCAAATTTTTACGAACTAGCTTCTGGCTGCCAGTTGCCAGTTGCCAATTCAGTCAATGTTCATAATTCAAACACTTTTAATACAATTATTTTGTTGACTAGGGAAATTATGACTACCATACTATAATTCATGATACTTGTCGAACAGTTGCCAGTTGCCTATTCACTCAATGTTCAGATTTCATACTGCTTGTAGAATTGGCATCTGGCTGCCAGTTGCCATTTGACAATTTGCGAAACTGGCATCTGGCTGCCAGTTGCCAATTCATGTTCCGAATATATAATGCTTGTCAAATTGACATCTAGCTGCCAGCTGCCAGTTGCCATTTGACAATTTGCGATCTTTGACGAATTGGAATCTGGCTGCCAGTTTCCAATTCGGTTAATATTAATTTTTCATGAAACATAATTATCGAAATGCTATCTGACTGTCAATTGACATTTGACGATTCGCAAATTTTGAGTAGCTGGTAGCTAGCTTCGATTTCAAATAAATTTGAATTGGCAGCTGTACTATTAAGTTGGCTGCGAGTTGCCAGTTGCCCATTCACTCAATGTTCAAAATTCATAATGCTTGTCGGATTGGAATCTAGCTGCCTGTTGCAAGTTGCCGATTTGCGATCTTTAACGAATTGGCAACGAGCTGCTAGATGCCAATTCAGTTAATATCAATGTCAAATTGGCATCTGACTACAAACTGACAGTTGACTATTCGCAAATTTTGACAAACTGGCTTCTGGTTGCCAGTTGCCAGTTGCAAATTCACTCAATGTCCAAAATTCATAATGCTTGTAGGAATGGCATCTAGCTGCCGGTTGCTAGTTGCCAATTCGCGATCCTTAACGAATTGGCATCTTGCTCCCAGTTGCCAGTTGCCAATTCTGTTAATATCAATAATTTATGATAAATGTCGAATTGGCATCTGGCTACCAATTGACAGATGCCGAAAAGTTTTGACGAACTGGCATCTGGCTGCCAGTTGCCAATTCAATTAATATAAATAATTCATGATACTTGTCGAATTGGTAACTGGCTGCCAGATGCCAGTTGCCAATTCGCGATCTTTAACACATCGGCATCTGGCTGCCAGTTGTTCATAATTCATGATACTTGTCGAAATGGCATCTAACTGCCAGTTGCCGGTAGCCAATTCGCTATCTTTAACGAACTGCGTCTGGCAGCCAGTTGCCAATTCAGTTAATATCAATAATTTATGATAAATGTTGAATTGGCATCTGGCTACCAATTGACAGTTGGCGATTTAAAGTTTTCACGAACTGGCATCTGGCCGCCAGATGCCAGTTTCCAATTCACTTAATGTTCATAATTCATGATACTTGTCAAACTGGCATCTGGCTGCCAGTTGCCAGTTGCCAATTCGCTATTTTTATCGAACTGGCACCTAGCTTCCAGTTGCCAGTTGCTGATTCGGTTAATATTTATAATTTATGAACCATATCGGATTGGCATCTAACTACCAATTGACGGTTGACGATTCGGAAATTCTGAGAACTGGCAGCTACCTACGATTTCAAATAAGTTTGAATTTGGCAGCTTAACTATGATCTTGGCTGCCTGTTGCCAGTTGCCAAATGAACTGGCAACTGGCAACTGGCAGCTAACTTCACGCACATATTTAAATTAGAGTACCGTAAATTGTGTAATCAATCTCTGGATGGCGTGCAAAAGGCGTGGTTTTGAACAAGGACATGACCGATGTATGGTCACCGCAGTTTCCTTACGGAATAGTCCGATGAGAGGCGGAAATGTGGAAGATTTCCGTCGATCTTGATAGTAGAGTTCTCGCTCCTTACAGTTAACAACGCAACATTAATTCGTAAACTATAAACGAAAATTGGCCAGACAATGATTAATATGCAGTGTCAGTTGCTCAAATGATAAAAATCGCATGTATTAACACAGCACCAGACACCAATTTTCACAAAGCATGAACACTGGATAACAGAAATGAGCGAAGCTCTAACGAATCACACAAAGTGTGTGATGAATCATTAATTAAAACTAAAACACAAACCATTTCGCACATTTTGGTGTACAAAAGGAAGTATGAAATAAAATATAGTCGACTCCAAATGACAAACATGCCAAAAGCACGTATCCTTAAATAGTTTGAATAGAGCATGAAGAAAGTTGGATGATACATTCAGCTACATAACATCGCTTTTTAATTATTCCAACACAGTACAAAAGACGATGAATTAGTACAAAGCAAGATCGAATGAAGCGTTATGCAAGTTCAAAGGCCAACAATGAATGATATACTCGTAATTAAGCATAACGCAAGTTCCAATGAAATAAAGCAATATAGAATCAAGCATAATGCAAGTTCCAATGTCAGCAAGCAAGATGGAATCAAGCATAATGTAAGTACCAATGTCACTAAGCAAAATGGAATAAATGAAGGAATTCTGTTTCATAATAGTTGTGCTCCACCTTTACATTTACATTTTTTCAGTAAACACATCTTTTTAACATTTGCTCAAACTTCTTTTCTGCTGTACTGAAAATGTAGCAAATATTCCCGCCATAAATATACACATGGACACGTCAAATAATCTTGCAAATGAGTCCCTTTTTAATGGCGTAAGCCTCTCCTTAATTTTTAGGTTAATTTCTGTCACAATGTTGTGAGTGAGTCCATGATGTTTGTCACTGTTAACTTACAGTTTTAAAACAGCAATGCCAAACATTCTCACTTAGCGATGTTCGACTTTCATTAAAGTTTGGTCATTTTCATAATACATTATGGTGTTCACTAGTGAACACAGAGTGAGAGTATGAACACACATGCTGATTTATTATGTTTTTGGTTAAGTTCCGATCACAGGCGTTAGTCTGGAAGGGCCAAATATGTTGCATAGCCGTACAAGAACGAAACTTCTCATATTTCGACTGTGATATGGCGTAATTACATCAAAATGAAGAAATCATTTGGCTTATAGTCAAAATAGCAACAAATGGCAACCATAAGTAGTGAAATAAATCCATATAGTCATTAACGGCCCCATCAAAGTATCGTTTGCATAGAGGTATACAGATATAAGTATTTTGAGTTTCTAAATTTTGCATTAAGCGTTTGCTGAAGAGTTTTGAGATTATGTTTCAAGAGTCAGTCGATAAGTCCTCATATCGACCGCATTAAAAGGCAATAGTTGTGCATTATGATAATTTTATCAATGCTGTATTATAGTATCTCATTGTTAAACATATGAATATCTGGGCAATATTACCTACACAGTTTTGTTAATTCTTATTATATATTCTTATTATATTGTCTGCAGACTTTTTCTATATTTTGATACCTTAATTTCTTCTCATGATAATGCACGCTGACACTGCATGGTCATTAAAACATTGTTTTCCAAGATAAAGTGATAATTTATTACAGTTAAGTTCCGCAGTTCAAAATTGCATAAAAGTCAGCAGTTTGAAAGAACCAAGTGTAAAATTCAGATCAAATGAGTCTTAATTGTGGCACTTTACTGTATCATAGTTTGTAAAATATCTTATTAATTTAAAACTTCTTCATAGTGTTTCGTCCTATCACCAATTTTGCAGTGCATATGAGGTACACGGTTTCGTATCTAACGAACTTCTCCAATTTCATGTAATATTTGCCATATCACTTAATTATTATCGTTTTCACATAACTAAGAATATCGAAACAGAAAGTTGCTATGAAAACACACATTTTCTTTTACATAAGAAATACCTAAAAGGAATAACACTTCAAACAGGGACAAATACAAATATACGCTTACTAAGGTTTTCGCTTTTCTTAATTTATTTCAGATTAAATTGTTGTAGAATGTTTTACGTTTTCAGGTCAACCAGTCTTCCGCATTCTTACATGTATTTTATCTATATCACTCATGGTAATTGTACATTCTATTCATGCTATCAGCTAACCCAATGTATAAAAACTGTACTCTGTATTCATGCTATCAACTACCTCACTGTATGATAACTGTACTCTGTATTCATGCTATCAACTACCTCACTGTATGAAAACTGTACTCTGTATTCATGCTATCAACTACCTCACTGTATGAAAACTGTACTCTGCATTCATGGTTCCGACTACCCCACTATGTTGAAATTGTATTCTGTATTCATGCCATCGACTACCCCGCTGTATGGAAACTGTACTCTGCATTCATGCTATCGACTACCTCACTGTATGAAAACTGTACTCTGCATTCATTCTACCGACTACCCCACTATGTTGAAACTGTATTCTGTATTCATGCCATCGACTACCCCGCTGTATGGAAACTGTACTCTGTATTCATGCTATCAACTACCCCACTGTATGAAAACTGTACTCTGTATTCATGCTATCAACTACCTCACTGTATGAAAACTGTACTCTGCATTCATGGTTCCGACTACCCCACTATGTTGAAATTGTATTCTGTATTCATTCTATCGACTACCCCGCTGTATGGAAACTGTACTCTGTATTCATGCTATTGAATATCTCACTGTATGAAAACTGTACTCTGCATTCATTCTACCGACTACCCCACTATGTTGAAACTGTATTCTGTATTCATGCCATCGACAACACCGCTGTATGGAAACTGTACTCTGTATTCATGCTATCAACTACCTCACTGTATGAAAACCGTACTCTGCATTCATGCTACCAACTACCCCACTATGTGGAAATTGTATTCTGTATTCATGCTATCGACTAACTCACTGTATGGAGACTGTACTCTGTATTCATGCTATCGACTACCTCACTATGTGGAGACTGTACTCTGTATTCATTCTATCGACTACCCCACCGTATGGAAACTGTACTCTGTATTTACGCTATCGACTACCCCACTGTGTGGAAACTGTACTCTGTATTGATGCTATCAACTACCTCACTGTATGAAAACCGTACTCTGCATTCATGCTACCAACTACCCCACTATGTGGAAATTGTATTCTGTATTCATGCTATCGACTACCTCACTGTAAGGAAACTGTACTCTGTATTCACGCTATCGACTACCCCACTGTATGGAAACTGTACTCTGTATTCATGCTATCGACTACCTCACTATGTGGAGACTGTACTCTGTATTCATACAATCGACTACCCCACTATGTGGAGACTGTACTCAGAATTCATTCTATCGACTACCCCACTATGTGGAAACTGTACTCTGTATTCATGCTATGGACTACCTCACTATGTGGAGACTGTACTCTGTATTCATACAATCGACTACCCCACTATGTGGAGACTGTACTCAGAATTCATTCTATCGACTACCCCACTATGTGGAAACTGTACTCTGTATTCATGCTATGGACTACCTCACTATGTGGAGACTGTACTCTGTATTCATACAATCGACTACCCCACTATGTGGAGACTGTACTCAGAATTCATTCTATCGACTACCCCACTATGTGGAAACTGTACTCTGTATTCATGGTATCAACTACCCCACTGTATGAAAACCGTACTCTGCATTCATGCTACCAACTACCCCACTATGTGGAAATTGTATTCTGTATTCATGCTATCGACTACCTCACTGTATGGAAACTGTACTCTGTATTCACGCTATCGACTACCCCACTGTATGGAAACTGTACTCTGTATTCATGCTAAGGACTACCTCACTATGTGGAGACTGTACTCTGTATTCATACAATCGACTACCCCACTATGTGGAGACTGTACTCAGAATTCATTCTATCGACTACCCCACTATGTGGAAACTGTACACTGTATTCATGCTATGGACTACCTCACTATGTGGAGACTGTACTCTGTATTCATACAATCGACTTCCCCACTATGTGGAGACTGTACTCAGAATTCATTCTATCGACTACCCCACTATGTGGAAACTGTACTCTGTATTCATGCTATGGACTACCTCACTATGTGGAGACTGTACTCTGTATTCATACAATCGACTACCCCACTATGTGGAGACTGTACTCAGAATTCATTCTATCGACTACCCCACTATGTGGAAACTGTACTCTGTATTCATGGTATCGACTACTTCGCTGTATGGAAACTGTACTCTGTATTCATACTATCGACTACCCCACTATGTGGAGACTGTACTCTGTATTCATGCTAACTACTATCCCACTGTGTGGAAACTGTACTCTGTATTTACGCTATTGACTTCCCCGCTGTATGAAAACTGTACTCTGTATTCACGCTATCGACTACCCCACTGTGTGGAAACTGTACTCTGTATTCATTCTATCAACTACCCCGCTGTATGGAAACTGTAGTCTGTATTTACGCTATCGACTACCCCACTGTATGGAAACTGTACTCTGTTTTCATGCTATCGACTACCTCACTATGTGGAAACTGTACTCTGTTTTCATGCTATCGACTACCTCACTATGTGGAAACTGTACTCTGTATTCATGCTATCAACTACCCCACTGTATGAAAACTGTACTCTGCATTCATGCTACCTACTACCCCGCTATGTGGAAATTGTATTCTGTATTCACGCTATCGACTACTCCACTGTGTGGAAACTGAACGCTGTGTTATATAGTCCTCTTTCGTTTGGCTGTCGGGAAAAAATTAATTCCTTCACAATGTGAACTGAATTATAGAATGACCGTTAGGAAGTATCTTATATCACAGACAGTTGGAATTTGAATCGTTACACTATAAAGTATCATTTCTTGCATGGGCCCTTTGAAATGTCTTCCAGATGAGGAGAAAGACTTGTTTCTCATGGGTTACAATATATCTGTTTTAGAAGAACTTGAACCAAACTAAGGACAAAAATATGTATTTCTCATTTTTGTGAAATAGGCCCAATACTGGCCTCAAAATTGCTACCAATAAACAACTATTTTGATAGGTTAGTGCGGTCGCTTTTCACGTGTTCTTTTTAAAAATAGTATTTAAGCAGCAAAAAGTAAAGTACTTAGATATAAAGGTTTGCTAGGCAAGTCAACGGGTACCAGTTGTCTTTATTCCAACCACGGCGTTTGGTCTGTTGTGTCCAGCAGTTGAACAGATAGATAGATAGATATTCTTTATTTCCTCCATACGAAGAGCACATATACATGTACAGACATAATATACAAACAGAATAACAAAGAAAAATAAAGTTTGTTCGAAAACAAAAACAACAAACACACACGCATGCGTGCGCACAAGCACGCAAACACGCACACACTGACATACGCACCCGCGCACACACACTTACTCTAGCACAAAATAGAAAAATACAATTTGATCCAAACAAAAACATACAATTATGCAAGCTAAGAAACGTATTTGGTAACTCCTGTCTAACAGCACATGCATACCGACGCATACCGACGCATACCGACGCATACGCGCGCATGCGGGATTACAAATAACACAATAAATAAATAAAGTTTGACAATTATGTACAACTAATGTTAGTTTTCAAACAAATACATACATTTATGCTAACAAAGAAACGTATCCAAGCACGCACGCCGACAGACTAAACAGCACATGCATACGGACGCTACGCACGCATACGCGCGCATGCGGGAATACAATTTATTGGCATTTATATAGAATGTAAATACAATAGAGTGTAATTATTTATAAAATTCAAGTCTGTATAAAGCCATTTCCTGAGGACATAACAATAATAGTGAAAGAAATATTTGCTAAAAGAAATATTTGCTAAACTGATTCGAGTCCTGTGTGCACCACCCTTACCGAAACGAAAATGCAAGAGAGAATAACAGGTTCGAATAGTATACATTATTTATTGGGGACAACTATCACAAGACTTTTGCACATATAGTGTAAAAATCTGCTTGTCATTTTTATGATTCCGATTCTTTTGTTGTTATCCATTTCAAAAAGTACAAATCCAGTTAACATTTCAATAATTTGATCTTGTAGTGTTAATCTGCAAAATTTGTCAAAGTTACAAATTCCGAGTATCTCATGGATATTTTGCCAGAGAATGTGTTGTAGGGAATTGTTTGCGATACAAAATAAAATGAGATGCTCAACTATGGAATCAGTTACAAGTTTACATTTGGGACATGCAGTATTGAATTTCCTAGAGAAAAACCGTCCTACAAGAAGCATAACTGTTCTACAATATTGCAGGTTGTCTCTATATAATCGGCTGAAGTACCACATACTGAACGGTGTAATTTCATTATGAATGTGGTAGAAATGTTGAAGGTTTTTGTCAGATAATAGCCTGTTTCGATAATCGTAGTTTGCTATCATATTAATTTGTGTTTTTATAATTCTTTTCCATGCATGAAGTGAAGGGAATGTACCCTTTTTATAAAAATCTTCAAATATATGCATAAGTTTATATTTTCCAAAGATTCGGTAGATATCGGGAATAAATCCGCGGGCTTTTCTTGGTTCTATCAAAAATTGAAAAAGTCTTATGACAAAAATGGTTTTAATACGTTTATATGTATCGAGATTGCATAATTGACCAAAAAATAGTAATTTTCTTTTATCGATTTCGAATTCGATTGGTAATATTCCGATACAACTTAGAGCGATGTCTGTTCTTGTACACTGATGCATAGACTGCATATATTTGATACATTGCCTGTGAACGCGTTCAAGTGAAAGTAGTTCGGTATCTGTGAGGTCAGACCACAACTCACAACCATATAAAGCTCTCGGTAAAACTATCGATTCATAAAGATGTTTGGATGTCAAAGGGTGTAACCCATTTTTATGAACGCCGCAGTCAGCAAGACTGAAGTAAGTTTTGCGTAGCTTGGTGCAGGCGAGATCTAGGGATGGTTTTAGCGTCATATATATATTGCATGGTACCCCAAGATGAACGTAACTATCTGTTTCTTGTATAAAGTCATGTCCTAGCTTAGAGTTATCTGTATGTTTTTCGAAATCCCGTCTTCTTTTATTGAAAATACAAATGTTACTTTTCTGTGCATTATAAAGGTAAGTCAACGGGTACCAGTTGTCTTTATTCCAACCACGGCGTTTGGTCTGTTGTGTCCAGCAGTTGAACACGGTATCTAAATACGCTTGCTGCATTTTTCAGAATTCTGAAAACATTGTTTGGCTAGACATAACGAGCAAACATTCTGGTCAGTAAAACGACTATTTTTATTCACCTGATACTCGCCTGATACTCAGATTCGGTATATTATAGGTATACGAGTTTCTTAAGGCATCACTTTTTTAAAACTGTTTTAGTAAAAATAAACGACACTTACCCTGTTAACATTTTACATTCGACAACTTGGAAATGCAATGCTACCAAGCGTACAATGTTTCTATACAGTATACCTGCTAAGCAAGACTTGATATGAAAACTTAAATACCATTCTAAATAGAAATAGATGCAAAGTACCTTGATTAAAGTGTAGTTACTTAATTAAATACAACTGCACCCCCACCCCCCCTCCGCAACCCCCCCCCCACTCCCTCAAAAAAAAAATAAATAAATAAAATTACTACCACCATGTGCAGGAAAATCGCTAGACCATTTTGTTTTCAAGAACATTTACTCGTGTAACTTGATATCTACAAAAGGATACATTCCGGTACCATTAGATTAGTTGAATGTTTCTCAGTACTTACAAAAGTCAGTGACAAGACATTTTATTATTTAACAAAACAATACTGGTGCCACTAATTTTCGCTTCGTTCATTTTCGTCTTCACTTTTATAATATTTAGGATGTCTTAACCTTTTCAGCATTTTGATTTTTTTTCGTCGGTATCTGTTGTCCATATGATCAACGCCCATTGATCAGATCAGTAATTTAGATTTGAGGGACAATACAGGACGCATAAAGCATCCCATTCCAAAACACTCTCAGTTCTTTTACAGATCTGATTCCCCGCACTAGTTATACCATGTGATGTCATTTAGGCTGTCGCGAGCAGCATTTTTTTTACTGTTCGCGATAGCCTAAATGACATCATATACCACGTGTTATGGCCACCCTGTATACTCTGTTTCTGAACACCGATGCAAATAGCAATGCACATACTTTATTACGACTTTCAAACCCTTTTTATCTTAACCAGGAAAGACGCACATTTTCCGAAACGTATCTTTCGATGTTACTGAAAACATACGTTTATGTTAGTAAATTATTAGCCAGTGTGAAATTTATCAGTCTCTATGGTGATTTTTTTATTTCGTTTTAATGTACGATAAACTCCTTTCAGGGATATCACGCGCTGGAATCAGTGATATATTTACATGTTTATATATGAAAGAAAGAAAACTTTATCTAAATCAATTACGCAAATAAGCCCATGCATTGGCATACCTTATCATGAATTTTACGAACCTTTAAACAATTTAACAACTGTATTATAAATATAAAAGTTGTGTAATATGTAACTAACAATATCAAACTTATTCATTTTTTCATGCCAGCATACATGTAAATACTAATGATTTACTTGTATTCCACAAATGGAAATAAAAAAAAATCAATAATTTCCTTACAAACCATTCGGCAACAAGCCAAAACAAATAATAATGACCAGTCCGTGGTTTTATCTATTCAACGTGTTGCGTAATGGGCGATAAGCCGTCTTCTTTTCACATATTTATTATAGATATATTTATAGAGAGAGATTTAAATGAAATCCTGTGGAATTTTAAGCGCAGATAAATCTTTTGAAACCCTACAATACATTACCATGACAGCGCAGATTTTCCTTTTCGCGATTATCTACCTTTACCTGTACAGGTAGACTTCAAACAAAGAAATGCGACAGGTGCGAAACTAAATACGAACAGTTTGTCGCTGCTAGCTCTACATGTTGTGATATCGATTTAAACCTATTCAAACATTCCTTGCATGGTTCCCTGCGTACATGACACCTTTATCTGTCTAATGTAGCGGCTTGTAAAATTATGAAAGAATTGTGTGGGAGATATATTTTTTAAAAGATGACTCAAGTTTTTACTCCATACTGGAGTGGTTTAAATCAGTAAGTCACAAAAACGAAAAAGAACTTGTGTTCTAGATAGGCACTCCATTACCGAGAGATATTTGTGTATGACAGTTCGGTTTATGATAACTATTTGACTAACCAGTTCAAACATTCCACGTTATAGATTTCACTTCTGCGGTAGAGTGGATTAATGTTAAGATCAATCTGCTTGTGAATTAAAAATTTGGAAAACAAAATATGCACTGACAACTGGGTGAGTTTTTTTCCTATATATAGACCGTTAATTGTTCAACATAGGTTCGATATGGATTTATGATTCATACATGTACATTGCCAAAGGTAAGATTGTTCTTTGTTATCGTTGTGGGAAAAATCAAGCGAGTTAAAAGCGTTCATTCAGAATTTACGAATTTTCATTTCCATTCAGTATACATAAAATCTTTGCCACATAAAGGCATTTTTTAAAAATAATTTACAGTTAATATTGGCAAAGGAGGGAAGATTAACATTAATTATTTACAAAAAAATGTTTATTAACATAAATGTGACGGTAAACTCTTCTATGTGTCGGTTTGTTTTAAAAGTTCATTTTTAGCAATACGTTTTTACCTGTCTTTACACGTTTTGTTTATTCAAGTCATTTCATCTATGCAGAAAAAGGATTGAAAATTATGCCAATGAAAAAGGCAGTTGAAGAGAAAAACTTATTTATAATGCAAGGCACGTGGTCATTTTGCTGACAGTTTCAAATTAGACCACACCATGGGCTTTGCGGATTAATCAGGTGATTTGTAATGTTTAAACATTGTAGGTTGTAATCATGGGATATGATCTTAAGGTTCAAATAGTTTCTTTATTTATGACTTCGAATGATCGTCAGAAGTTTGTTTTAAATGATTTATACTTATTTGCCCCTTAATGTCAGCACTGGTTCAAACGAACTGTAGTGATAATCAAACGGAACAGTAAAAACAGAATGAAAAGGTTGAGTTGAACATTGTTCAACTTTGTTTTCTGTTTTACAAATATGTGTTTATAATCAGTACTGGCTGCCAATTTGACTGAGTGACTGGGCAGTCCCTAACCACGACCCCTTGAAATGTTGGGTTAGTTACTAAAGGGTAGTGAAAGATACAGAAATGGTCCCGTTCCAGAGATACCCCTTGATTTTACATGCTCAGTGTATAATATCTGTACATGTGTCATCAGATTAACGGCTCTTCCAAAAGACAGTTAGTTGTGCAAGGGGAAGATCCCTGGATTATAAGTTCTGTGCTCCTGGAGCCCTAATCTGCTCCGCGACTTGTTGCAAAAGTTCATTGGCTAAATCCAATTTATGAGTGGTAATGGTTTAACTGTGTAGTGTATTTCTAAAGATCCACTGACGTTTAAAATTTATTGAGCAAAATTTATCATTGTGTAACGAAATTAAAATGTTAAAGCAAGACAGTGATGTCGCATCCTGTTTTCTCTCGGTGAATTTTATAAACAGGACAAAACATACCATTTTTTCCCTGTGATATGAGCATTGCTTTAATACAAGTGTACAGCAGTTTCAAGTGAAACATCATGACGTTTCAAACTGTCAGTAATTTAATAACACTGTAACGAAACAAATTGGTGTGACACCGAATTATGACAGCTAAACCGTGTACCATGTGAAGCTACATACTTCAGCCGTGTCCCTGTCACCGTGTCTGGTTGATTGTTTAAATTGTCCTGTTTAGTAACATGCTTTTGTGGTGGTATCGGGGAGTTGTTCCCGTATTTGTTGGAGTGGGTTCACAGCATCAATTTGAACGGAGGTTCATGTGCGACCTATATACGTGTTTTCTGACCACCTTAGGTAGTCATTCCCATGCCATGTATTTTGGCGACCCATTTTCGACTTGGATGCTTTAAATCTTCTGCAATTTATCTTTTACTTTTAGCCAGTGACACTAGCTGTCGTTCATCCAAAATATATCAAAACTGCAGATTTCAACTAATGGCTAAATTCCAATGACATTATGAATGTACTGAATAAGAAATAAGCCTAATTATTTAAGGTTAGTAAGTATTTATAATATATATCTGAAAAGACTTTTTCTTTCCGCTTCACAGAGTATATCTACTATCAGGCTGGTGAAAAGAAATGTAAATATTGTAATGTCATATTGAAACTTTCGCGAGATTTTATCGGAAATCATAAATTATACTTACGTCTTATTAAGGCTCCTCCGCCATATTTTTAACATGAGTGCAAAACCTTTTGGTAAAATCAGTGAAGTTAAAAGAATAGCATGTATTCAAAAACTGACAGTCATGTACTAAGCCGTAATAGTAGCTTTTAACCTCTATCCTGTCAAATTTCTTCAGTGGTCCTTATCAAATTTCCTGTTCCGATAGTTTCATTTATAATTCATTATGGAAACTTACTGGCTTAATAGCGAGCATTGCAGATCAGAATCAGACTGCATGGGATGTACAAGCCGTGGTCTGCATCAGTTACTAGGGTATATGAATTGCCTCCAATAGGTTGAAGGTCAGTGCGGGTCATATGTAGACAGGACAGTTTGGAAGCAAGTAAAATATGAATCGTTAGGTAAAGTCAGGGTTATTTGAAAGTATTGTTATACATTAATGCTCTATTGTTTCTGCAAAAGGTTATTTGTTTCAAAATTGATATCGTGGAAATCAAGTCAGTCTGGTATATGCTACACGTTTGATTACAATTTGTATAGAGAACAAAGAATACTGAAATGATAAAACCTCTAGGAACTAAAGTACTTATAAATAGCAGTTTGAATGATTTGTGTCAACTAAAGGTCACTAATGTTTAGTTGACCCCGACTGCGCTGTAGATACAGCTTGACGTGAAGTTTGACGCCGACTGCGCTGTAGATACATCTTGACGTGAAGTATGACTGATTTCTGTCACTAATGTTTAGTTGACCCCCGATTGCGCTGTAGATACAGCTTGACGTGAAGTATGACTGACTTGTGTCACTAATGTTTAGTTGACCCCCGACTGCGCTATAGATACATCTTGACGTGAAGTATGACTGACTTGTGTCACTAAGGTTTAGTTGACCCCCGACTGCGCTGTAGATACAGCTTGACGTGAAGTAAGACTGACTTGTGTCACTAATGTTTAGTTGAGCCCCGACTGCGCTGTAGATACAGCTTGACGTGAAGTTTGACTGACTTGTGTCACTAATGTTTAGTTGACCCTTGACTGCGCTGTAGATACAGCTTGACGAAGTATGACTGACTTGTGTCACTAATGTTTAGTTGACCCCCGACTGCGCTGTAGATACAGCTTGACGTGAAGTTTGACCCCGACTGCGCTGTAGATACATCTTGACGTGAATTATGACTGACTTGTGTCACTAATGTTTAGTTGACCCCCGACTGCGCTGTAGATACAGCTTGACGTGAAGTTTGACTGACTTGTGTCACTAATGTTTAGTTGACCCTGACTGCGCTGTAGATACAGCTTGACGTGAAGTATGACTGACTTGTGTCACTAATGTTTAGTTGACCCCCGACTGCTCTGTAGATACAGCTTGACGTGAAGTTTGACCAACTTGTGTCAACCGAAAGTCACTGGATACCTGTAATGTCGTGTCTTAACAGTATTTAAAAACAACAAAAACAAAAACGAAAAAACAAAAAAAACGCGTGAATTGTTTTTTTATCAAATTGATTCAAACTTTGTCTTTTTCGGAGCTTAGTTTTACTCACGCTCTATTTATAAAGTAAGCTAATTTACTTCCCTATTTGAAACACGCATTTTGATAAGAATGTTATCAAAAAGTAAACAAACACTATTTTTATCACTAAAACAAAAATAGAACGTGCTTCACTCATTCAAACGTGACCAATGTCTCATGTATAGTGATTCACTGTAGGTCCACGTTACTCATGTAAAATGCATTGTTTGACAACTACATTTTATTTTACGCCCACCAAAGTTTGATGGTAAATATGGGTTTTTAGTCACTCTTAAGAAAATGCAGATGTACCGGCGATAAGAAACACAAAATAAATCTCGACAATGAAATTAGCAGGCATCTGTCGATGAAGATAGACAGGGACCGTGGACCCTTGTAGCAAAGAAATACTGAAAAAATCTTTTATAGTGAACGAACTTAAGATCTGAACAAAACGTGTGTTTTCTTAATTCATTTATTTATATGTGAATAGAAATGTTTGATAACATCTGTTGCTTCGAGAGCAGTCCTATAATTAGTAACCGTGTCCATGACTGAAATTCGTCTGTTGTTTGTGTTTGCCGGTTAGAAACGGTCTTGTTTTAACTTGCCTGACGTTTGTACAAATTGTTTCACGATTTTAATTCAATTTGTTTCGATTGATTTAAATTCAATTTGTTTAGTTACCTGTCCTGCTCATGGAAAGTGTTTTTTTTTCTGGAAATGACAGTGTGAAGACACTACAAATGCGTTAAATGACCTTTATAGTTCCTAGGTGCCCTTGAAAATGGTGTTTGTCTCGTATTGCATTGTCACGCACTTTATTTTAATGTTTGTTTGATTTTTAAACCTGTCTATCAGTTTATGTTTACCTGTCGTCTGTAGTGTTTGTCCCTTTGACAGATAGAGGTGACTCCTCTCTGAAGAGTTCGGTTTAGGTATGGGGAATATGGTGAAAAATAATATAAAAGATCATCCCATTCCAGAGATATTCTTAGTTTTTACCCGGTGCTGTATTTTGTATCAACGATACGTTGGGTCTCAGTTTAGGTCTCATCTGAAAGACAGTTAAAAGTGTCAATACAGGCGGTAGGGATCTAAGTCGTGACCAATGGTTTGCAAGTCCTGTGCGTTACCAGGTTGATCCCTAATCCGCCCACCCCGTCTTTTTAGAAAATTGATCGAGCTTGTCTAACTTTTGGAGGACAGACTCGTCCATAGAGCTAAGAGAAACTCGAGTGTCTTAATAATACGAACCCGGAAGACAAACCTTGACATTTGTTGACTGCACGTGATATTATGTAATTATTTTGACAAATTTTATTAGGCTTAATCGAAGAGCTTGAAATTCTATGCATCTTTTGTTGAGTTATCTCCGGTCTGTACTTCTGTTTTCATTCAGAAATGACGTGAAATGCATTGTCTGGGTGGCAACTTTTTTCGAAAAAGTCACGGTTCAAAATCAGTATCAGATGAATAAATATTTTCAAGGAGCGTTAACCTTTAAAAAAAGGATTGGGTAATGTTTAAAAGTATCATAGTTACACTGGGTACTTGTATCTATGGTTTAAAATAAACATTCATTTCGCAATTATAGGTTTGAAAATGTAGCTACCAATACTTCAATAAACTAAGTTGTAGACATGTTCTGTATTGATAGAGTTACCCGTATAGAATGTTGTATAGAGGACTACAATCAGGCACTTTACATTCGATCTATAAGCGGAAAATCGTGATCCGATATACTTTATAAAGTTCAAACATATACACGGGTAAAACGTACTTACAGTGTATGTATATACGGATCGTGGTCGAAGGGTTAGAGCGCTCGGATTCCCTGTCCGGAGGTCGCTGGTTAGAATCCCAGAAGGGGTGTAGATACTGCAGTGATGTTCTAGTCCGTACTTTTGGTACGGGTACTAGAAACTTAGGAAGTAGTCATCGAGAGGGGTTAATATAAGTTGCAAGAACTTGCTTCCCATTTGATGTTATATGGATAAGTTTTAAAGGCAGCCTTCGTTATTTTAGAGATTATTTTAACACTGTCCTCCAGGGAGAACGCAAATGTTAAAGACTTCCAGGTAGGATATTCTGCTTCCAAATTGTGACTGGCAAAGGCGAGTGTCAAATTCACTTAAAATGGATAACTTATAGTTAAAGAACACATTTGTGTTCCGCGTTGTTCGAATGCATTTACCGACCACAGTGTTTGCTCTTGAATAAGATAATATATGCTATTTCACTTCATTTGCGATAAAGTTCGAGTATATTAACCTAATCAAGTAATCATTTAATCAGCTTTATAGTGTACGATGTTGACAATGATTTCGATTAACTGGGAATTCAGTTCAAGATTCGGTTGTTCGAACCTGCGACTTTCATTTCAATGACGCCCTTCCGGTATATGCTTATTACTAGGCTGGTCGCGAATTTAATTTGTCCTGCTATTGTAACCACTATTAATTCAATATTATTACAAGTGTGTACAAGGGCATGTTCATGTTTCATTTCACACTATTTACATGTATCATGATGTCAATATATAGCGCATAAAACCAATGTTGCAAATCTGCAGTCAGTCGTATCAAATGTCAGAAATCAGCCGTATTATATTTCATATGAAAATACGGGTCAATACAGACACAATGCATGGATATTGAATGAGGAACGCTGAAACATTAATTATCCCGGCGCGTGACATTTCCAGCGAGATTTTCTATAATTCTGTAAGTGTGCACTTTTAATAATTCATTGTTTACCAATAGACTGCAGTTACGCATAAGTCGGTTTGTGCAGTGTTAAATGAATGTATAGTTCAGATCGTTGCTAGGTTCTACTTTGCATAGACATTATTGAATTTCAGAGCTTTATTGTTTTGACACGAAATACATACAAACCTGTATCAAGAGGACCATTTTTACACACTCAGCAAAAAAAAAAAAAAAAAAAAAACCTATCCTTTATCTTGAAAATTTGAACATGAAAAAATGGTATATGTCAGGCAAGATTTCTAGCATAATGACACGGGTAGTTTGTTTTAGTTGGTTTTGCAAACTTCACATTGCTGAGAATCAAAACAGTCCTTGTTCTAAAATTAGACCAACGATTTTCCAGTGCACGGAAGCTTATTTATAGATCCCGTCTTACGTACGCGTGGTCAATATTTATTTCTCTTTTAACAGTTGTGTAAAATAAGATCGTTTTCATGGTAAAAGCGTTCAATTAAGCGCCTTTGTTCGGTAGGTGATCCTAAATACTTTAATTATACAAAGAAATTGATAATGCCCCATACCTCTTTTATCAATGGCTGATAAATGCCACAAGTGGAAATTATTCGCTGCACAATTAAAGTACACGGCTTTAGTTATATCATTCATTTTTATGATTTTAAGTCCAACGGCTACCTAGTAAAAACCTTAGAAATCAAAGAACCACAAAAAAAATCTTGATCAGATTTACGATTTCCGTTACTACGCGCCTTTCTTTGAGATTTTTACATCAATTTCAAACTCGAAGTTAGAAGAGTAAACTTCAGATACAGCATGACGAAAACCAGAGAATATATTAAACGTTGTCTGAACTGACAACGACTTACTGTACATCCAGTTATTGATTGTTCTGGTAATAAATATTGTTACAAATTAACAGGGTCTTAATAAGATATTTAATTTTTGACGTCATATATGAAGCAGACATTTGTTTTTCTTCTCGCAGTAGGAACGCCACTTTCAAGGAAACCATTCAATATGAGAGTCAAGAAAGGCCAACATAATATACATGTTAGTGTGTCGTCTATCACAAAAGAAATTTTTTTATAATGTTAAAATCTTAAAATTTACAACCATACTAGGTTTATTGCCAGTCATTATAGGTCGTCCCTGAGCGTGACCGCTATCCCCACGGCTCTGAGCTATAAATAGATAATAACTGCACCAATATATAGGCAACATAAGCAGGAATAACCTTGTAAAATGGACTAAATCTCTATCTTGGGACCTACAGTCTGTCAATAATTGCCGACAATTATCACCAGGATCTTACAACTTAAAGATTTTCAATCAATCTTCCATTCCCTTGACGTCCGTATGAACTATTTCCAAAGATTCCGCCATTGATTTTACTGTCGTCTGCCTCGCTGCATTTCCGTCTGTTTTCTGCCAGATAGAACACCCACAGTGTTCTTTCCATCTTTAAAAGGAGATTTTTCCCCCAAGGATTAGTGGCGTGGAACGATTAAGTCTGCTGTTGACATTGCTAAGACGATTTTTTAAGAAAAAAAATCGCCGTGCAAGTGAAACTATGATTTTTTCCCCAGAATGAGCGGTTTCATCTGTTTAAGGAATTAGGAGCATTGTTTTGTGATAAAGAGAGACAGAACTAGCAAGTTTTCAACATGGAAGTGGCATAAAAGGTGTTTCTAAATCCTGATGTGTTGCTGCAGACGACATAATTGCACAAACTAGATTTGTGTGCAAAATGATCAAGCATTTTGAAAATACTTCTTGCTACGACTAGGTGTGAAAATTATTCATGCACTCTGGGACTTATGTAGTTAGACAGCATGTGTTTCTCGTGTGCATACCGTGGTATACTTGACATATACGGGTTGGGATGGAACCACCGCGGATAAATATGAATGTCTGTTCAGAAGAATAGGCAGATAAGTGACTTTGTTATTAAATGTAAATATACGTAACTATAATATGCCAGGTGAAGTTGGTATGTTAGTTACGAATTGATGGGATAGTCTTGTCATGTGCTTTCATAGACGGGTTTCTTTACGTAATCCTCGAATGAGAAAGAGACGAACATGAGACCAGATTGGTGCGTTCAGTTATACACGTGCAATCTATAATTTCGAAGAGATACATTGGCATGAATATATATATATGCTTCGATGGATAATTAAAAAAATACGTCAGCAAGTGGCAAGGTCCAGACCCAACATAAGTTTATCAAACAACAACAACAACAACAAAACATTAACATAGTGTATTGCTAAGGCTTGCTATAGACCTTCAGTTGAAGGGCAGTTAACTGAACTCGATGGCTTTGCTTTACAAAGATTTTGTAAATGGTTGGGTTTGTTTACATTTATCCACAAAATTTTAATAACATCAGTTTAACAACAAGTACCATTATTAGAGTCTAGTCAGTTTAGCTGTACTAGGATGGTTAGAATTTTTGAGGTTTTAGACGATAGGCTTAATGTTGGCTTTTATGTACATTTTTGTATCTTTTGCCTTGCACATGGTTGTGATTTTTGAGTTTAAATGTCCTATGTTTTGAGTCATAAATAATGCACTATAGAACATAATTTTGCGGTTACGTAATATGACACTGCCGGGATTACAGCATTATAATGCTCGTTACAGATTTAATAATGCTCAGTTGTTTCCAAACAAGCCTTTTTATGTTTTTATTTAATTCTACTATTTATTATTTCTATGGGGTTGGGTGGAGTCACAAGGTAGAAAGGCCATAGATTACAAGGTCGGTTTGATAAATGTATTTAGAAAAATGTAGCAAGTGTTACTTAAAATTAGTTATGTATTGTAGTTATAGATATGTGAAAATTTCTGCATGACGCAGCGTATAGCTATTAAATCAGTGCATATTGTAAAAAATGCGGAAAAAGAGCTAAAATGATGAAAGCTAACCCATGATTTCAGCCTGATTGCTAAAATACTATAGTATCTATTGCGATTTAGTGATCAGACAATATTTGTGCAGTATGAAATAATATACAGTTATCAGGGTTAAGCTTCCTCTCTTTTTTTTTGCGCTGAAACCTTACACCATTAGAGGAAATGCAGAAAATGATACCGTTGAGAATAAAACTAATTATGTGTTAAGGTAAACTTCACATGTTCGTTATCATTCATTGCCCCAGTAACCTAGCTATTGTGATCCAGAAACCATAGCTTTCCCTCTGTTTAATGACATCTTAAAATATTCATTGACACACTAACCTTAAGACGCTAGCTTCTAATGAGGCCTGACAGATTCAAGTTTTATTGCTCACAGTACAGACACTGTAAGCCCCGAAGTTCTCGGGTTTCAAAACATCCATCACCCGATATGCAAATTTATCACATTGTTGGTACAAACACTGTACTATCTCTTTTCTTTGCTTGCCTTTTGGGTTAAAAATATGGTGAAAAACTCTTAAAAATGTCTGTTACATTGCCCCGAAAGTAGAACAGTTTATTTGTCCATGTTCTCTGTAACTTTTTAAAAAAAAATATTAGTTTGCAACACAGCATTATATTTTGCTCTGCTTGGAAATTCAGAATAAAATGGTTTCTGTATTCTGTTTGAGGAATCAATAATGTCCGAACAATAAAGTCCCCGTATGTAAGCAACTTTTATGGTGCATGCTAAGTTTACTTATTTATTTTAATGTATTCATTTGCTTCTTTTGCGATTTTAAAGCCTGCAAAGGTTTTCTCTCTTTTGATGGTAAAACTATTCAATAAGCCGTCAATACTGAATGTGAATAATATATTTATCTTCAGATTTTATTAATTCTTTACGACTGATTTTAATGTTCGTTGGATTTCGCTCTGTGATTATAGACCGTTCCAGTACCTCCCTGATAACCTCCCTTGCGTCCGCCATTGCAGGACTGCAAATCGAAGCAGTTTTATAATGCGGAGCGTAGAAAAAAATCTCATTTTTATGGCTGCAATGTGGTTCTGACGTTGTATGTTGGAGAAACAGATTCATATAAACTACAAGAAGCATTTATTATCAGCTAAGATCTATCCCATTCTCTTCTAACTGAAAAAAGTATATTTGTAAACGATTTGTAGCTGACATCTAAATCTGATGAACTGTTAAATAAAGGTCTTGTGATATGCTCCGGTAGATTGATTATTTCTATTTTATCAACATTTCAGGAAAAGGCTTTCAAAAAGTACATGTATCTATCTTTAAAAATTTGACTAAAAGAGTACAGTTATATAGGTGCCATAATAATATCGTTTTCCATATTACAAGAAATATCAAGAACAATAATGTTAAAAATAAGAAGAAGGAAGCAAACGTATTATTATAAGATAAATTTCCTACAAACGTGTGTCTTGAAGCTATTATTTTCTTTCTGCATACACAAACTCACATGGTGTACGTATGAATATTTTGCAAAAACAGATGTTCGAAATGCAAGAAATAAGGAATAGAAAAAAGGTCCATACTGCAATAGATGCTTAATTTCATAGAACTATCAGGGACAAATAAAGACCATGTTTTATAACCTTCATGCATTTTCTCAAGAGCAAGATTTGTAATTAAAGTGTTTTACTGTGACTGATCAAGCAATCTTCGACAATGACAATTAACGGTGACTTACCAAAACAAAGACAGTATGTAACCCCCATATTACGTAACTACATTCTTTCACCACCGGATACCGCGGAAGACAAAAGACAGTGTGATAATAATATAAGCGCTAAGTAATGCACCTGTATTGTCAAGTATTCTTTGAAACTGTATCAAAGAATAAAAACAAGTTTTAGTCAAGTCAAGTCAAGTCAATTTATTTGGCAATCGGCAAAACATTTGCCTTTGGCCATTTACAATTGTGTGCATGAAAATATGGCCAAGACAATAATATATAACTATGTACAATACAAACATAACATTAGAAATATAACAGTATTTATATTATACGTTATACCAATCAGTAAATATATTTTCAAACATTGCGCCTATTTTACAATAATCTGAAAGTATACTATTATCGTACAACTGTTACTAAGTCATAAAAATTACAAAGCATTTCTAGTTTCCATAGCCACTTTTATAAATTTTGCTAAACAGAGTTGTAATTTCTTACTTTTTGCAGACATAATATTGTTAAATCTATTAATTGTAGGCCATGCTGTGTTGATTTGTAATAAACGTTTACGCAAGTCCTTGTATTTCGGACAAATTAGAAGAAAATGAAATTCTGTCTCAATTCGCAATTCTCAGTTAACACAGCGTGAACATGCGGTAGATGAGCGAGATGTTTAATTTTGTCATTTTGTCCATTTTGTAAGCTTTCACAGTTGTTCAAATAATTGAAAACATAGTTTCAACTTCCGAAAAGGAGAACAGTGCTTTCAATATTATATGTACTTTATATATAATATCAGGTCTTTCAAATAGCATTTGAAAGACCCTGATATTATATATGTTTTACACAACTCAAGTTTTCATTTTGAACAATCCATGGTCTTTTTTCACAGTCTTTCATGTGTAAAATAATTCAAGTTAATAATATGTGCAAGTCAGAAATATAACATACAAAGAAGTAACAATTATACAATAAAATGATGTTTATTCTGTCACAAAATTTCCGCGATATAAAGCAGTATGTCACCTTGAAATGTGCTAAAGTTATACAGAGTTATACGGAACTTAAGCATCATAGCGAAGTTTAACAGGCGGACGGTCACGTGACCCTCATAATGGCGGCGGTCAATTTATCAGTTATGGAACGGTCATAGATATCTTCTGAACGGAACTCCATGTTTTATTTGCATTTCGTTGCAGTTTTGGTGAAAAAAGAAGAACAAAGTTTTACCAGATGGTTGTGTTCTGTACATGTGCATTAGATTTTGGTCTTTCTTGCTCTAATATTTAACTTACACTGTTTTACACTGATGCATTTTCTGTTTTCAGACATAATTTAGAAACAAAACCACAATCCGTCCAACCATGGCGACGAATACTTCATTGTCGCCTGTTATCACAACAACACCTTCATTATTACCTGTCAATACCACAGAAAATATCTCAACAACAACGTTATGGACGCGTGCTTCGCCTGAGGAAGCCAAAAGAGAATTCTGGATCGGTCTGGCGCTTGCAGTATCATCCGCCTGCTTTACCGGAAGTAGCTTTATTTTGAAAAAGAAAGGTCTATTAAATGCTTCCAAAAGCGGAGCACGAGCTGGTTAGTTTAAAATCTTTTTGTTTTAGTCATATTCTGCAAAAGTGTTAGTTAGGTCCTTTCAGGATGTTATTCTTTTCATCCTGAAATAATTTGCTTCTTCGGAAAGATATGTTCGTTATAAAGATAAGTTCGTTATAATGATAAGTTTGTTTTAAAGTCGCTCAGCAGCCCTTGTTGTTTTTCATTTCTAAATTTAGATATAGATATGTAAGATTTTTATGTTTTGAATACGTAAGTCATTGTAGAAATTGTTTTTAGCAAAGTATACAATTTTGTGCAAAACTCTTACAGTAATTTTTTTTCTGAAAGGTTGAAAAATGTAAAATCTCGCCCATCATGTTTATCGATATAAAAAAACACATTTTCTTTGAAGTAAATTACACGTTAGTCGCGTGTATTCAAATATCAGACATTTACCGGTTTTTGGTCCAGAATGCGATCTTGTTTCCTAAAATAATATTTGATGTGTTCTTCAGTAGGTAAATTTATTCTATTTAATGAAAAAGGTTCATCATTGGTTTTGGCTAATGTAGGTAAACAGTAGAAACACAACTTGAGGTACGATATTGAAATACGATTAAATAAAGAACAGTCCAGGTGGTAAGATGGGCTGTTATCTGTCTGTAAATTTAAATTCTTTGCTTTATCATAAATAAAACCTCTCCCACAATTTACTCATTCAACACGTTTTCAGAAAATGAACATTCAAAGTTACTAGACACAAATTAATTTCTAAATTAATGTTTCAGAAGACATTTGGCCTTGACATAATTGGCAGTTTTGTATCAAACTCATATTGAAAGAAAACAAAGATAGTGAAAGCATTTTTGCAAATTTTGAATGTCACGAACTTTCGGTTTTAATATTTCATTTTTTGTTGTATAGTTTAAAAATGTTTGTTTTAGAATGATTTTCGGGACTATTTTGTAGGTCGAATTTCACCAGTTAATATTATCAATATTTTTAAAGCGTTACTTGAACATTTCTGTTTGCATGTTTAAAACATGAAGGACACGGTATAGGTTCCTAAGTACAATGATTTACATTTTGCTTTAAATTACAAAAAAATGCTTGCTAAAAATAGAGTTGAATAGTCGTGTAATAGTCAAGGTCTTTTAAGAACGGATTGATTGCATAATTAAACTGTATAAGATACGGTAAAATCTTTAGTGTTACACTGAAATAGACCTCGTTTGCATTTCAAGTTGCGTATCGAGTCATATATCAAAATGGAATATCATACCTTCCTTCCGTTTCGAAAAAAGCATAGCTATATTGCTTTAATTTAGTTCTGTCAGGGTCTGAGTGACAGTCCTTGCAATGGTTTCTATGTGATTCAGAAGGCACAAGACAGATTCTAGGGCTTAACTTGTGTCTTTGAGCCTGACACTTTATGCCACTCGCTTTTTGTTGTAAGAGCTGGCAGTAATTTGTGTTTTCTCTTTAAATGCCCGAGTTTTTTTTTGGTATGTGTTGGGGGGAGGGGGGGGGGGGGTATGCCTTTATACGTGGCGTTCGGCACTTCGGCACTGTGTATGGCGGATGTCTATATAGTTTTTCATTTCTAAGGTATCCTATATGGATTGTTTCACTTCAGTGATGTGTTCTTTTATAGCTTCTGTCTTTTTGATGTTTTATTTCTGTTGCTTTTATTTTTCTCATGTCGCAAACAGTTAAGTACTCATCAAAGCTACAATAAGATACAAGCGTGGAAATGCACATGTTAATGGAGTTGATCTAAGGGCATGAACAGTCTGTGATTTTAGTTTTCTTCTTCCGTTTTAGGTGATGGTGGGTTCACTTACCTCAAACAGTGGTTATGGTGGACAGGAATGATAATAAGTAAGTACTCAAGACCTCGTTTAATACAGAGTAAAATACAAATATGTACCATTTTAGATTATGGTAGTCAAAACATTGCTAACTATTGTATTTGTATGGACAAAATGCACCGTGGTCAAACGAATAATTCAGTATTATAATGCGTTGTAATTTCTAAGTTGATTACTTTTTAAGGTCATTTATCTGAAAATAATTGTATATATTGCTTAGACAGTTACGTCAACTTATAAAAATAGTTTGATATAACTTGTTATTACTTCTTACGCGGACACAGGCTATTTCATTGGAGAAAATATTCTGACGTCTACAACACTTAAACAACGATTTTAGTTTCATGGAATGTTATGCTTTTGAAGATAGAGATAATAAAAGATCTACATAAATTATTTATTTTCAGTGATTGTCGGAGAGATTTTTAACTTCCTAGCTTACCTCTTTGCCCCAGCAACTCTAGTCACTCCATTAGGGGCACTCAGTGTTATAACAAGGTAGGTGTACGAAATTATTACTTGTATGCACCATCTGTTATTGAGAATGTCATTGAGGACTTAAATAATTATACCCCATATTGTAAGAACGGCCACTCATTTACTGTATATAGCGAAGGCTTAAATACTCATATATATTGACATCAGTACTGCCACTTTCAGGGGCGGATCCAGGATTTCAGGTGGGGGGGGGGGGTCGCAAAATGTTCGGCCCAATTTGTGTCCGTTTTCTACCTCATTTCAATGGTTGTGTTTATGCTAGAGTATACTGATTTGGCAATATCACATCGGCCTCTGATTATTCAATTCAACGTTGAACAATAAAGTATACATTATTTAAAGACATATTCAAAATAGACCTACAATAACACCTACGGTCCGGGATTTTTTTTTGTGGGGGGCCCACTCTGGATCCGCTAGTGACTTTAGTACACAAACTGTACACTAATTAAAATACTGTCACCAAATAACACCGTGCAGAGATAAAAGAAATGATTACATGGGGAAAATGCATTCTAGTTCATTCCTGTTTGAAATAAGTACCAGTTATGTATGAACGTGCGAAACTTGATTAAATCAAGAAGATAATTTGTTTGCATAGAGAGATGTTTAAAATCTTTGCACAGTGAACTTATGTTCTATGAAACACTGACGCTTTTAAAAAGAATGAACCCATGGCTGTGTAATTATAGTTTCTGTTGTTGTTGTTTTTCTAGCGCAATGATGGCTTCGTATTTCTTGAAAGAAAAGCTAAACCTGTTAGGAAAGGTTGGTTGTTTATTATGCGTGCTTGGTTCAACCCTGATTGTAGTACATGCACCCCAAGAACAAGAGATTCAAACCATGGAAGAACTCAAGGACCGGCTGCTTGAACCAGGTTTGTGCCTAGTTTGTGACATGACGTCATCTATAGCTTACTTCTTATAAATTTTTCAGTGTACAGAAATATTCATACTGACATATAAATGTATCAAAAACAGCGAAAAGTTGTCAGCATATTGTTGTTCACATATTATTAATTAAATAACAACAACAACAAAGTACCTTCAGCAGTATCAATTGAGTGCATAGTCTATCGATGACGGCTTTTTCTCTTTATCATGAGTGTTGAAAAAGAACAAAAAATAGATCTTTTTGGTTACTTATAAAACTGAACTAATAGCGTTTATCACATTAGGTAATTGTGCTGTCTTTTGTCTCATAAAAAGCTTCATTAGTAATCCGTTTTGAAATTGGAATATTTTACATTTTGCCTGTTAATACAGTATTGCTTATATCTGATTTGTATTTTAGGCACGTTTCATATAGTTACGACTACAAATTAATCTTTGTTTCTTTGTTTTGCTTTCCAGGGATTATCATCCTCTCAGTCGCTTTAATTGCTATTGCTTTGGTGTCTGTTATATTCCTAGCACCTAAGTACGGACAGAAGAACGTTCTGGTGTATGTAACAGTATGTTCTACACTGGGCTCTTTCACTGTTATGGGTGCAAAGGGCTTTGGTGTAGCTATAAAAGAAACTATAAATGGACGTAACGAGTTTACTAATTTCCTGACTTACGTCATGGCTGCCATAGTTATAGGATGTAGCCTTATTGAACTCGTGTACCTCAACAAATCATCTTGACACTTTCAACACAGCTATAGTAACTCCAACGTATTATGTGTTATTCACATCATGTGCTGTGATGTTCTCATTGGTGATGTTTAAGGAGTTCGGGGCCATGAGCCTTAAGGACACCATCGGCGCAATCATAGGTTTTTTGGTTATATGTTGTGGAATATTCCTTCTGAACGCTTTTAAGAACATGAATGTTTCACTAAGAAACCTTCCTAAAGCTCATAAGAGGACGACATCTCATAGCTCACAAAACGGTGACGTCATGACATCTGTTTCCCATGACGACCACCATCTTCTCGAAGACAACGAGAACCACAGCCATGACGATGAGGAAAACCCACTGGACGATCACACGATTGTTTTCGAAGATGAACAGAAGGTATTCGATGATGACCTGAAGCTTACAACAGATTCAAATAGCAACATATCAAATAGTAATTTGAACACCAGTTTAGTTTTAGATTGAAAATATATTTTACTCTTTAGATATCATAAAAACCAACGGATGCCTTTATTATGTACATTTTATTAAAAATACGTTGTTTATACCGTTTTTTTAAAAATTATTTAAAACGTCCGTTCAGATGTACACATTTGTTTAAACTTACAATAGCAATGTAGTTTTAGGTTTAAATAATAAACTAAGGGAGGTAATTCAGATATTTGTTCTTATACTGTCAAACGATCTGATAATGTTTTAGACTTGTACCGTTGTTCAAGCTCAAGTGTACACAAAAATCATGAGGTACATTGTATATAATTACATACAGGTTAATGTTGCCTTTATTTAAGAAAAAAGATGTTATCTCGAAAATCGATTAATTTTTTTGAATTGTAAAAAGTTAAACATAGTCCATAAACTAGACATTATTTGTTTTTAGTTTGTCAAGTATGAAAACTGTCCCTATTTGGAAACAGGAAAAGTTTTAATGACAATCATTTTTCTGTAAGTTGTTAAACTGCTGAGTAAAAAGTTAAATACATTTTATAAAAGAGGTTATTCCTATATATACTTGACTGATGTGAATTGTATTTAATGCTGACCAACAATGAATTATAAATTGTAAACTAGTTATTTAGTATTTTGAGTATTAAAGTATTATCTTATTGTACGGTAGCCATATTTAATGCATTAGATGTCGATTAAAGCATAGTGCATGTACTATTGTGACTGAATATAGCGTCAGTTCACGAGGTCTATAATAAGTTACAAATGTTGTTGTTGTTTTGATATTGTAGTGTGTAAGTTGATCTCAAGTCTTTGACAAGGAGGCATTTATATATGTATATGTTTAGAATTCCAATATAGATATGCTCACTAACGTTGTGAATGCACTTATCTAAATTTTCATATGTGACACAAACTTAATAAAGCAGAATTGTAAATGGTGAAATATTTCTGTGCATTAAATATATGCATGTGCTGAGCAGCCTGGATTTTCAAGAGACTTTATGCCTTTGAGAGATCAAAATTTGATTAAAAGCGAAGCATTTAGATGCCATTTTTGTCTCAAGTTTTTCATTTATTTTCGTTTTGTATTCAAGAAAAATATTACTCAAATTGTAAGAAGGTGAAATTCTATAAATCTGGTGACCTTGACCTATCCTCATAAACGATCCATATGTCTTAAGTAACATTAGAAATTGTCAGAATGATTTTAATTTTTTTATCGCATTTTTCTTTAAGTTTCAGTACACTGTGTTTTTAATGAAAGGCTAAACATCATTTTTAATAATTTTATTTGAATCATTTAGCTGTTACTAAATGTGCTTACCAACCTTTTAATTTATTTTAGAATTTTTATCTATTTTCAGATACAAAATTGTAATCATATTTTTAACATTAACGGAAGATTTTATTTATGAAAGTTTGTTTTTCTTGTAAATGTCGAGAAATTTTGAAGCTTTAAAATTATATTTGGGAAGAAAAGAAAATACGCATCGTGCACGCATTTATTTATTTATTTATTTTTTTGCAGACACAAGTATTGACATACACATTCCTTGGAAATCACGAATCATTTCTGGCTTTTTATATATGGTTATTATCTCGGATTTCCATATATTTTGTGGTCTGGGTATATGTCAGAAGCTTCAGACATTATAATGTCTGTGTAGAAATTTTACTTCTTCTTGCTTCATATTTATTTCTCACATGGAGTTATCTCCCCTTCACTTGCCTTTAAGAGAAGTAAAACGGACATCTTTTCTAATAACTGATACATTTTTAACCTGTCTTTTCAAAAGAATAAATGGATAATTGCGAGCATTTTTCTGTTGACGTGGCATCTTCCTATTTCAGACACCTTCACTGAAATGAATGTTAGTAAACCAGTTTTATTTTAAGATTTGTCATTTTTTTGCATAGTTAGACAGCGCTGTGCGCTGAATGTTTGTTTATATAAATGTCTACATGATACTGATATAGTGATAGCTGTTGTTTCCTGATATGTATATGATATATATATGTTGCCTGTAAACCTAATTCATTCATGGGAATATGTAATTATTATTTGACCATTGAAAATCTTATGATTAAATCGAATTTCTAATTTGGTAGTATATGTGATATAAAGATATTTCAAGAAGTTGTTTCTTGAGATGATCAGTGGCAACTTTTGTTTGCCAGTTATATGTATCGTTATACACGTATTATTGCACGAGATAATGAGCACAAAAATTTAATTTATAAGCTGACAGCAAAGCTTCCTACCCTAAATTAAAGCTTGAAAATGAGCCACAGAAGAGCTTGTTTCTATGACTTGCAATTTACCACAGGGCAAACATAAGACTTTGCTCCAAAACTGTTGCTTCGTGTGTCTAACCTAATTTTAAGTAACAATAGATTGAAAATGTTGCTCTATTATTGATCAACAATCCATGATTTGATACTCACAGTTTCTTTTCCATTTTACATTGTGATACATTCATGTTCATTTCGAAATAAAATTTACATTTTTGTTCATCATGAGATAAGTATTATAATGTCACCTTACTGAACTATTTTGCCTGACAAAAAGGAAATCTTAGAGAGTCGTTTGTGAAATTAGCAATTTACTTTTTAACGTGAATTTTGTAATGAAATCTTTGCAATACGTGTTTGCACGTAGCTAATGTATATTGTAAAACCTGTAAAAATATAAACAATATTTTATTTTCGGAAACATTACAGAAACATAAGTTTTATCTTACATTATATGTTTCCGGGGACCAAAGTCTTATAACATTCTTCATTCAAACTATTCCGAAAAATCTTCCTTCTGATTGGTCAGTTTTTAATATCTTTTATCCAGTTAGATCACGTGTATCATTGCGACTACTCTAAAAAATCTTCTGATTGGTCAGTTATTAATGGTAATCTTTTAAGCAACTGCGCATATCATTTAAGACCAGCATAATATTTCTAAAATCTTTGTCAAAGTCTGCTTGTAAGTTACATTTAGGATCGAGTGTTGTGATATAATTCTGCAGAATTCCGTTGTATTGTAGTAGAAACCAATCACGTTTTGTCATTTCTTTTGAAAGGATCGTCAGTGTTTAGAAATGGTTTCTCGTATTTATTTATAATTGTAGTGCGTTATTTATATACCATCTAGATTATGTAATATATGAGAAAGAACAGTTTGATATTTTTTGTAAATCTTCATATTTCAAGTAATTATTATTTGAACTTACTTTGACAGAATTGCAAACAATTCTTTTTTACACCATGTATGACGTAGCGTAGCTTTGTTTGAATGAAATACAGTAAAACACGAGATCTTTACATTTTATCTTGAACTAAACTCAACCATAATTTAAATAGTATGATTAGAGGAACATAACTCTTGATTTGGGTTTGATCAATTTTCGATGACAGAAGTGAAACTATTGTGATAGACATGTTGGTTCCATTTTAATCGTAATCACATTTAAAAGGTGTGTCAAAAAAGCAGACGACTTCTCGCTCCTAATTTGCGGCGTTTTTTGTAACGCTAACTTTTTTCAACTTATTATTGTTGTAGTTGGGTGTTGTTTCAGCATATATTCTTGAAAAATTTTAAGTTGAATTTACTTTTTTCTCAAATGAAATTTCTTTATTTATGTGTCCTGAACAGGTACATATCAACCATCTTAAATTTATGTGTTTTCATATTTTTCAACTTACAATTTTATTTCATATACTGATATTTTTTATTTTGAAACAAAGAAATAAATGAGTTTGATACAAACATATTTTTCTTTTATTTCAAAATGGTGTTATTGAAGTGTAACATCTCTAATTCTCTATTACATAGTAGTTTGTTTTGTATTTTGACTTGCTCTTGGCATATGAATATGGAAGACAACTTTTAGCATAGAGTTACCCAAGCCGGCCATCATAGACGTGTGTTGCAATGCAAAAGAAAGAGGGAGAGAGAGAGAGAGAGAGAGAGAGAGATGAAACATTTCTATTTGACTAAGACAGTTTGACCTATTTATAAAGGCACCTTTGTATTTGTCTGAGCATCTGGTAAGTGAAATCCGTTAAGATGTTCAATTAAGTGATGTCAGACAGTTCTACAACATGCAGTGACACTGGGCGATTCTAGATAAGTCATTTGAAAGCATTGACAGTGCGGGTTATATCGATCGGCAAACTGAAATACAGATGTCATTTCTATCTTTAACATTTACGGAAAATTACAAGGAAGTTTGAAACATCAATAAGTTAAGTGAATTCATGATTGATGTATACATCAACTGAAAGTTTACGTTTATTATAGTTTTCTTGTCGTTTCTAAATTTCATTTAAACAAGTTACATCTGAGTTAATCTAAGAATTGTGTTTAAAGAATTCTTTTTTGATGTGTTAACTTACTCATTGGCTGGAACTCTCCAGTTGAAATCTATAGTTTTAAACAAGAAAACATCCAATACCTTGCGTATTTTCGAAGAATTCACGCGGCGCGATTAACCTACAAATTAATCAAACTGTTTTACCATTGTAAGTTTTTACCTTTTTCTATCGAAGTAATAGGCAAACATGCACTGAATCCCTAAGGATATTCTTTCTAATCACAGATGATATCTATCACTCACAAATTGCGCATACCCATTCGTTCACGTGGCTGCTGAAATGCGGTGGAGGGAGCAAACAAGTACGATTTTAAATGAACAGGGATAAAATGAAACGTGCAAAACTACAAAAACAACAACAACAACACCCTCCCCCACCCCTAAGCATGTCCATTTCATACACACATGTGTAACTAAGATATAGAGGGTATTTGTTTGTTTTTGTGGAAGATGAGAATTTATTTCATCGAGTGAACACCATATGTGATATTTTCACGAGTGGCTGCGCCACTCGTGAAAATATAAACATATGGTGTTCACTCGATGAAATAAATTCCCATCTTCCACTAAAAAACAAACAAATTTTCTTTTTATTTTATGCCAACACGTCAAAAAATGGGTATTTTATGACATTTTTACTCAGGGCCTTCAATAAATTCCCCATTGTGAGCCCCAAATCAGTTAATGCGTACTTGGTCAAACCGTTACTCCGCACAAAAAAAAGTTGCAGAATCTCCAATACATATGATAACTTTACATCTGCTGAAATAAACTGAATACACTTTCATCAAATAACATTTATTTTTCTCTACACAGTTTATCAATATTTATTGAATTTTAGCCATACATACTTTAATTATAAAAGCGGATTAATACCGAGTAATATTCAATCAATTGAATTGAAAGTCGGCCATATTGGATATTGTCCATGTGAGTTATGTAAGCAAATCAGACATTTTAAATAATTTATGGCGAATTTCATCATTGTTCACAACTAGTTAGGCTCAGGAATTCAATATTATAACTGGATTTAACAAGGTAAATAAATTTCACTCGCTGTCACTGTCTGAAATACAGCAGATTCTCTGTATTTACGTGGTGGGGAAAAGTAGTTCCGGCACAAACAGTGGATTATCAAAATGGTAATTTCACTGATTCAAAACAGTGGATTATCACTTTTATCTCACTGATATTTCCCTATATTTCATTGGTAGGCATAAAATAAATATACACTTGCAGCGCAGTCGCGTGAAGAATTCAACCTGGTAATCTATTTTCCAAACAGAGGTCAATGCTAGCACATGGGAAGTGAAAAGCTTACATGCAGGAGCTGCTATACGTGGCTGCACTATTGAGGTAGCGCACGCACTATGCGTCTGTTCTCTTCTTTTAAGGAATAGTGAAGTGAAACTTCTGTTCACTGTACGACATTTTTACAAAGAACTCAGAACCCCTGACTGGCAAGAGCTTCCGAACGTGCCCCATGGAATCCTCACTCTGACAGTACTGCTTGTGATACATCTTGTAGAAAAGAATCCAATTTCGTTTTGCCTTTATTGTCCAGCTGCCTAGTGTGTTTTTCGTAAGGCCACAGACTTTGCTGATTTATTTACATATTGATTTGGTCTTGATCTGTAAATGCATAGTTTTCAAGAAGATTAAATCTACCATAAATTGGTTCAGTTTCAGATACACACTTTCAAATTACCAATGTTGCCTCTAGATTCCTTGGTTAAATTATTTCAGCCATATTTTTTGCATTGTCTCTTGATCCTAAGAAAAAGTTTTACCCGGACACAAATTAAGGCTTTCCTCTCTTGAATACACATACCCTTCCTTACCCATTGTACCGAGGAAATTGGCTTAAATTGCTTCCTGTTCTTATGTGAAAAACTTCTGAGACCTGACCATGTAGTGCCAATGTCAATATGCCTTCTGGAATTATTTTTTTGTGTGTGTGTGTGTGTGTGTGTGTGTGTGTGTTATACAAGTGGATAAAATTTAGTCGAGTCTCAAGATATTATTAAAAAGACTCAAACCGGAGGTATGCATAATAATAATAATAATAATAATAAAAACATCAAAGGAAATGGAGTTTCTTGATCAAACACTTTGATTATAATGATCTTATAAGTGATTTGTCAAAGATGTTATCCACTCTCCACCATAACAGACCAAACATAAATGTGGCATACACCAGTCCTATACACTTTTCATAATAAAGGTAATATTGGTAACACTAATCATATGATTAAAACCGGTTATTGTTTGGAACCTAGCACTATCTTCGTTACCTGACTTACCTTCACTAGTAAGCTTTTTAATGTCAATACAATATTTTATTACAAGAGCTACGTATTTCATTTAACAATTTCCAAGCACTATAGGAAGGGTACGTTAGACAGGTCAGTTGAAAGCAATTAAGTTTTTATAAGAAATAGGGGAATTTAACAGCTTAACAGATAAGATATCTAAACGTCTTAGTAATCTTGTTTTCTAATTATTTGTGAGCTTTTCATCAGACTATATTTGTATGAAGTACCCTATGCAAATTCATCTTCTTTTATAATTCAAGCTTAATTTTTCTGCTCTTTATTGAATCGTACAGTGCTAGTAAAACCTTATTTGTCAACCAGCCATAAAAGTTTGAGCTGCAACGCACCTCCGATTGTGTAATATAACAGGATGCAGTTTTCTTCTCATTCAAGACAATTTAACAGGAAGTTCTGATAAATTAAATATAATAATTAAAAAAGCAGGTTTCAAAATGACTGCAACGAGTCAGGATAAACAAGTATTAACATTATTATGCCAAGTTTAAACTTCCGCAGTCATGAAAAAAAAAACCCTCGAGCTGCAGTCATGTGCCCATGACTTTTACTGTGTTGAGTGTCTGACTCTTACCCTATGTATTTTTTTATCTCTTCTGTATATACATGCATTTATAATAAGACATTAAGTGTATAACAACAGACAAAAAAGCCTTGATAAATCTTTAATTATATATATCAATGCAAAAAGTGATTATCATATAGAAAGAAGTAGACATGTCTGGAAATGCAAGAAGACAAAAACAAACTTCAATATTTTTGTATAGCAATGAGAACAGTGCTGCAACAATTGTAGTCAGTCAATATTCATTTAGTGGCTACAGCACTTCACTCTGGTAAATACATATGGCTGGATATTTATACTGTTGTCGTAATCAATTTTGATCATAAATGATGTCATATTTGTATCCATGGTGATACGTATACTAAACAGGAAAGTTTAAGAGCAAATAAAATTAAAAATGCAAATACATTATAATACTGTATTAAAAATAAAATTTCTAATGCCACAGATCTAAAAAGTTTGATTAATAAAGCCTATAATACAGGCGTTGAAACTGAAAAAACTGACCATAGGAATATCATTTTTAAGGAACATTTGAGACACGGGAGTCTCATGAGCTCTTTGCAAATAAAAGTAAAGTTAAGTAAAGTAAAGTACTAGCAAATATTTACTTGCAAATATGTACTTGCAAATATGTACTTGCAAATATGTACTTGCAAATAAGAGCTGTTTTAGATATTTGACAAAATGAACTTGCAAATAATATTTTAGAAAATACATGTTCATGTTTTAGCAGGTTTATTTAATTGACAAGGGTGACATAAGAAGTTAACCTATGTTTTTGTCACAGTCCATTTTCTGGAAATTGTCGGGAAAGAATTTGTCAGAACTGGGAATGTATCTTTCAGCTTGGTTGTCCGGGTGAAAGTGACAGGGATGGTTTGACCGCGATGCCACCTGTTAGGCTGCAGACGTTGTCGTAGCGTCTGCATTGAAACTGGTTCTAAAGGTTCAATCACTCTGTGGACCTCTGTGTCAGGCACAGCAGGGTAAATGATCCTGTTGTTGATATTGTCCTTAAAGCCTGAATCGCCTGTAAATCCTGGGTAAACTGCTGTCCTAGGAACTGAACGGTAGTTACTTGTGATTCCAGTGCATCGTTCCTTTAAGAAGATATGATCAAATAATCGCTTAAAAGAAAAGAAAGCTGAACACTTCAACTAACGGACATATATTTAACGAAGTTTTATCCATCATTTTATGAATAAGAAAATACAGTTAACTGCCAAATTGAATATAAGCAAATATTTTGGTTTTTGCACCAAATTTAGTTTTGTTCGAGAATGGCATTGATTAATAACATACACTTAGTTCAGCATTAAAATAAGATGAGATACATTTGTATTTCAATTTCCAGGGGTGGAGGAGGGGAAGTAATGGAGTTACACCTCATTTATAATTTATTTAATATCTATATAAAGCTAACACCTGTATATTGGTAAAAACATTTTCTTTCTTTCTTTCTTTTTTTCTTTTCTGGGGGAATGGGGGTGAAGAGGGGGTGTACAGATTGAGGAGGGGGGAGCTACTCACGATTGGTACTGCATCAGGATCGAATCCACATCCGCATTCAACGCCACAGAAATCACAAATGTAATTCTTCTTTAATGTGTTGGGTAGGTAGAACTTCATGGCACTTTTTTCTGTTTTCAGTAAGTAAGAAAAAAACTAAGTACATCTATAGTTCTGTTTGTCAGAATTATATCTAAAAGGTAACGCGACAACTGTCTATACGCTAATCAAAAAGGCAAGTTTACCTATATGTTTTAAAACTTCGACATGGCATCCGGCAAAACATATAATTTTTTTGTGTTGCTTTTTAGTTTTAAATGGCGACATGATTCAAGCACAATTACAAAAATAACGGATGCGTAGATCTAACATGACGTGATGAAAGGCAAATGTAATGATTTTACAAATCTTTGTCTTCGACTACATGTGGGGCGGTGCCAAATCGAAGACAAAAACATGACATGTCTTTTGTAATGTCAATAAACTTTTTTTCAGATGATTTTAGAATAAACCGGACAAATCAGTTAATTGGCTTATTTCAATAATTTTCTCGCAAACAGCTCTGAAACAAGCTAGACGTGGTAGTAATTCTTTATTTATTAACAGTTAAAAATTAAGAGTTCATTTATATCACGTACAGTTAGTACAAAAATACTTTAATTTTAAATATCTGTTTAAATAACCTATAAGATCAAAGATAGTATTCATGCTTAACTAGACCATGGAACTATTTACTCAGATTGTAAAGTTATAACATCCGCAAAACTCTGTAAGTAAAGACAGTGAATAATCATTCATCACAAGTGTCTGAACTAGACATAAGTGTAACATAGTATATAAAGAAAATGAAAAAAACTATAGCAGAAATGGTCCCAATTCATCAAATAAAAAAAACACAATTACCTGTGTCATAGTATGAATAGACTCTTACACTGGCAGGCTGTGATCTTCCAATGGTTGACTCTCTCACCACATCAACAGTGTAACATTTTACCTCCTCATCCAGCTGAAAACATTGTAAAAACGTGTTTAAATATTATCGTAATTAATACATGCCAATCTTTAAAAGAGGTATTTACATCTACAAACTTTAAAATAATTCAGTTACGTATTTATAACAATAATAATTATTAGTGTTATTATCAGGTTATTATTATGTTATCCTAAATTTAACAAGTCTGATATCTGACACTTCTTGACATGTGTAAAAATAGAACTTCTCTAACATTTCAAGAACATGATTTGACTGTATAGTTGCATAAGCATGTAGAATTGATGCTATATACAGGGCCCATGATAATATACCATTCAAATGTAACGGTTGTTGAAATTATTATTTACATTGTCATAGTACAACACAAGACGTCCTTTGTCCATCTCCCTCCTTGAAATATCTGAGATTTCAGATCGCCATGGGAAGTCTTCTTTTAGTAATGGTTTGTATCCTGAAGGGAAGCCAATATCTAGAAGCACCATCCCACTATTTTCAAAGCCCAACCATCTGCAAAAGTCAATTCCATATACAAAAATATGATATGAAAATAACTGATAATAAAATCTTTATGCAGGTGATTTACTTATTAATAAAATAATAAAAAAACGAACAAAACGCTCATAATTTCGAAGTATATGAGTTCAGATATTTAAAAGAAAGACAACAAAAGGGTTAAAAACATAACATTCAATTGTCGTTCAAAGTAAGTTCTGTTAACCAGAATACGGAATTCAAGATAATAGCATGATAATTAAAAAATACTATACAAATTCTAAACATCTTAAAAAAATGTGTGTTCCCAAGACAGTTCCCAAGGCCAGGGGTGGGCGATGGTTATTAAGGTATCTGTAAATTAATCGGTAAAAATAGTTGCGCAACCATACTTGCTGGTATATATTCCTGTAAAGTTTTATGACCCGGATGCAGAAGTGTTGGTTGAGCACATGACACAAACTTTGTTGTAGCTCTTTTCACTTAATCAAATGCCATAACTCTGCTCTCCCTAAGAAGAGGGAGACGAAAAACCCCAGGCGCGCAAATTCATTTACTGGTCCAAATTCCTATGAAGCTTTATGACCTTTAGTCTAATCACGTTGGCTGAGCGCACGACACATAACTCTGCTTTCCCTGAACGGAATGAGCCAAAAAAATCCCAAGTGCGCAACTTCACTCGCTGATCTATATCCCTGTGAAGTTGTACGACCCTTAGTGAAAAGTGTTGGCTGAGCGTGCGATACAAACGTTTGGACAGACGGACGGAGATACAGACAAACAAGAGCAAAAAAAGTAATAACATTAACAATAACACGAACAACACAACACCAACAACAAAAAGCAATAATATCTGACGTTAAAACAGATGTCCTTATCATGATATTTAAACACAGTAAGTGTTCGCGATCAAACAAGGTAATTGTTTACCTTGTACACGCCTTGAGTGTGAATCTGTCAACTTCTGTACCATTAGTTGTCACCATCAGGTCAAAGCTGGGATTTCGCTCTTCCTCGAGGACATTGTAAAATATGCTTACCTACGTCAAAAAATATAAAACCGACAATTGTGGCACTTGTCCAAGAATGCAATAATCTAAAATCCTTGGACAAAAAAACAACAACAACAAAAAAAACCAAAAAAAAAAAAAAAAAACAACAAACTGGAGTAATAAGCTTACAAAATGACAATTCTGATAAAATATTTGAAATATATGATGCTCCACCGTTTTTGAAATAAGATTAGACTAAACGTATTATAAAGTATTAAATCAACCAACAACGGTTTCATTAAGATCACAGATCTTGAAAAAAAATACTGAAAAAGACACATTGTCTCAATACAAGATATGACATATTTACCTCAACCAAACCCGTGCCTCTTCCATTTGCCGTGATTCGTAATGTTCGAACATCTTCTGGAACCTGCAAGATTGAAACAGGAGTAAACGAAGGCCACCTTCGTAGGGCCTTCTTGAAATTGTGTTTCTTAAAATGCTTAAGAGAACCGTTTTTCTTGTTCAACAGAGAGTCAGTGAATGGAAAATCCCATAAGGGTATGTATGATTATACAGAGTAAAATCTCATAAGGGTATGTTTGATTAAACAGAGTAAAATCCCATAAGGGTATGTTTGATTAAACAGAGTAAAATCCCATAAGGGTATGTTTGATTAAACAGAGTAAAATCCCATAAGGGTATGTATGATTGATTATACAGAACTATGAACTGCTATGCAAAGAAGCAAACGAAACATTTTTAGCTAGGAGTTACGTAGACGGAATGCCAGTGCATGAGAGATATAAATTGTATGTTTGTGTTGTACAAAAGAACACTACACACAGTCAATCTTAGACAAACTGGCTCACAAATATCTTCTTTAAAAAGAATTTTAAGAATTAGCGTTACTACCATTGTATCTTAATGTATTTAATAGAACAATTACGATGATTATAGTAATTAAGGTGGAATAGATTTTAAGGTTTGCTGATACTGATGTCTTAATTGTTAACTTTAATTATCTGTGATATTATCACGACGATGTTGAGGATGATGATGGTCATGATGACAATAATGTGCTCTCGAGTTTAATGTTGCTTTTCTTATAATTGTTGTCACTCATTTCTTAAATCTCACTGCTGACGATGATGACAATCTTATGTAGTCACTCACTACACCTATACTATTAACTGCATCAGCATTATTTTGATTTAATGTTGTTAAATATACTTCTCAAAAAATTCTTTTAGATCTGGAATTCGGATATAAAAAATATCACTAACGCTCCCCAAAGGAATTTAACTGAAGCATAATACATGTTATATTATGTATGGCGTACATCAACAAACTGGAGTACGTCCTTGTTGTCAGCATTCAGAGTAACATTTTTAGGAGTATCAGACCCATAGTCAATTTCAACTGTCATGCTGACGTCGGAAGAATACATCTGTGACGCAATTTCCGCTAGACCTTGCAAAGCAACAACAGTATCCTGAAATATACAGAAACCTATAAAAGATAAGTGTGTAAGTTTTTCTTATACTCTATCTGAATGCTTTCAAGGCTTGAAGCAAAATGAGGACTATCATTTCCAACAACCTACTTCTAAACATGTATATTCATGCCCTCTGATTGCTGTATCTAGTGTGTTTGAAGCTCAAAAGAAGTAAGTTTTAATAAATAAAGTTAGGCTTATAATATGTTTTTCCTTTTCATCATATTTTCAAGCCAGTTTCATTCAAACACCCGAAAAAGGGTGACTCAATTTCTTTTCACACACTATAGCACGCTATTTGTACTAACTAAATACCAAAATCATTAATCTATCTCTCCTTTAATCATGACTGATACCAGTCGAGTTTATGGATAGACATTATTCTGTACCTGAGTTGAAATGAATCCACCATAAGGACTCCTCTGGTGTATCAGCCATTTCAAAACAGGTAGTGCAGCATTTATATTATTGTCTTTAGCGTAAGCAAGAAGAGCGTATGCGGCAGTTTCCACTTCTATACTCTTTACAGCATTTTCGCCAATGCTTGCTCCCATCTGTAGGTATATATAACAAAGCTCAATATTTTAAATACTTTTAAATGATACATAATAATGACGAGTTTATATATCAAATAACAAACTCAAAACAGAACATCTTCTGTACTCAATTTATTGGAGTTCAGACTATCATTACTTCCATATATCATATCAAAATAACTTGTAGAAAGTAAGATAAGTATATAACATAAAAATCTTTCATAAGTGACTAACAAGCATAATATTCTTTTTTCACTGATACTACCTTACGTCATTTGCAATGAAATACTTATCTATATGATCTCCATTCGAAAAGATATGGCCATATTAACAAATGAATCCATTCTCCCAATTTCAGAATTAAAAATATCACTTTTTGAATGACAGGTGAGTTCCTTTAGTAATTTAGCAAGATTCTGGCTAGCAGTGTTGGCAGATATCTACAGAACTAAGCATTTAAAACTGTACCCTTTTGGTATGGATGAAATATTGTATCATACCCGAGTCCATCAAATCACTGCTTCTATCCAGCTTATTCAGCAGTTCATTCGCACCCCCTCTGCCCATCTGGGTCGCGGCGTATGCTGCAATTGCTATTTCATATTCATCTGTCAGTCTTGAACTGCCTTGCTGCACGAATGACCATGCAGACAATATGGCCTTTCTCAGCGTTTCTGTTTCGGTTTTGTTCCTCTGTAATATTTGTAAAAGTTGAACGGACTAAGTACCAGTGGTGTGTCAAATAAAGTTTTGATCTAGTTCTAAAATAAAAGTTGATACCTTGCGCTCTGCTATAAATGTTATATTTGTAATATTTCGACTTGTATTACACTGTATCCAGCAGAACAAAGAGTATCATTAGCATCTGAGCTTTAAGCTTGATTGATTATTCAGACTTTTTCTCATTAAATAACTAAATAATACTTGAATAATGCTTAATGGAAAATTAACAAAGAAAACTATAACGATAATTTTTTATGATATCCTTCGTTACTTTATCATACAGTAACCACTGTAATCATACATATAATGCAAACAGATAGCAACTCACCATGATTTCTTTATCTTGTATTTCTTTTAAAGCTATGAGTACATATGCAGCGAGAGACTTGCTGCTAGGACACCGACCCGCCCTGAAAAACGAAAACACAATTGTCAATGTTTTTTACAAGAAAAGAATATATGCAGGAGGGGAAAAAGTATGACGTTAAAGGTAAATAACTTTCTTCGTAGGACTTTTTTCCATGGCCTAACTAACTGAGTTCATTGTTTAGAAAATCCATCCGACTGCAGCTTAAATGAAGAAATAATATGTTGACAAAATACCTCTTAATTTTAAAGTCCATAATGATTCACTCAAAATTTAATTTTAAAGTCCATAATGATTTCACTCAAAAATTATAAGTATTTAGCATTATTAACATTTTCCTTTGCTTTATAAAAGTTCAAAATCTATTTATTTCGTTTCTGTAAAGTGTCTGGGTGAAACTTGCCTGCATTGCAGTGTTATGGACAAATCCTGTGGTATTGAAGCTACCATCTTTATTCTGGTTCTTTAGTATAAACCGAACTCCTCTCTCCACAATGTTAGGGTCAATATATGTAAAGTCGCTGGCCTGAGCAAACGACTTGAGTACAAATGCAGTAAGCCTGAAGGAAAGAAAGTGTGACAAATACAAATCTCTCCTTTGATTAACATTGCGACTCGATCTCAGGTAAATGTATTTCTAAAACATTCGAGAAATGATACAATATGATACAATGATAAAATAAGTATGACTGGCTCGGGATTGGTTTTTAAACGAGCAGCGATATATCCTATGGAGATATTTACCAAAGACTTCCCTCTGCATCTCTCCAACCAAAGGCGCTAAATGACCCGTCATTTCGTTGATAGGTCAACTGTCTTTGATAGCCTGAAATGAACATTTATTTTTGCTGAACCATTATAAGAATCAATCATATCACATTAAAGACGGAACGCCATTCAAAATATATCAACTTTCAAGAAAGTTTAGCATATAACTTAATAATGTAAATTATTTTGGTGAAAACAATAACAAATTTGTAATCATCAGTCTATGCAGTTCATCTTTTCCTTTCTCCTTTCAGGTGCACCTTACCTATAGGATTTAGTCTAGAAAAGAAATATAGATTCAAATCTTAACAAACAAAAAGAAATCACATGTATTTGTAGAAAAGGTGAATTTCACCAAAATACAATCACTTGGCCAAATTTATTTCAGAAATAAGGCCAGTGAAATAAAAATTCAGAACCGTTGGCATATTTAACAGCATGCTTCTTAATATTTTCTTTATCACATTTCTTTACCAGAGTCACAGGATATTCCTTAGAATCATAAACATTTACTAACATTCAACAATATTCAATTACCTGTTTCCATGATGTGTTCAACTCTTTTCTTCATTTTGTCAGAGTATCTGTTGGTCACTTTAAGATATCTGGCTGCAAACACAGCAGGGGCAAATCGCACCATGTTCTGCTCCCCACATCCGTATGGAATCTTAATCAGTTGGTCCAAGTGGTCCAAGGATGGGCCAAATATATCACCTGTCATGAAAACAGACAGATATGGTGAACCATAAAAATGCACTGAGACTGGTGAGACTAGCTGGACAGTTCCCTTCAGATATATCAGGAGATGTCGTAATCATGGAAATATTAAACAAGTTTGCCGCTCGCCTAAAACGCCAAATAAAATGTAACGGATTTATTATCAAAATATAAGAAAGACTGTAAACTTCAGGGTTTTTGGCAGAAGTCCACTGAGCAATGTTTCACGCAATATTTCAGACTAAATGGTTTCTGAAAAAAAAATCATATTCCAGTATCTTTCTATATGAAGCATATGCCCCCGGAAGGAGCCAGTAATGTCCCAAGGGGCTTACTCTGAACAATCAAGTTGGTAGACGTTCAAAGGCTAATGCTACATACCAAATCTGACAAGAAAAGTTTAAAACTTTGCATATACAGATCTATGTAAACATCTGAACACCTGGATGCAGTCAAAAGTAGGACTGAACAAATTTTATAAAGGTCCACTAAGTAATGGATCATGCAAAATATCATGTCCGGGTCTTGTTCTAGATTTTTTTAGAGATTCAAGATTCACTACAGAACGCTTTTAAGTTTCAGAAGTCTTAGCCATACGGTTTCTGACAAGAAGATTTTAAAACAGCTTGTCTCTGTAATTCTATGCAAAACAATCGACACTTTGGATTTAACAAAGAATGACCCCTTGGGTACAGTTTAAACAGTCTAAGTAGATTTACATAAGACATTCTTTGTGCAAAATGTTAAAACTGTGCCTTTTGATTTCATACAAGATAAAGTTTAAAGATTTTCTGATATATTTCTGTGTAAAACCATTCGGGCTGGGCAAGCTGAGACTCCATAATTAGCAGTCCACTAAATATATGTTACATCAAAAATCACTTCTTGGCCTGGTGGTTTAAAATTTTCATTCTTGTTTCTACACCAGTCAAAGTTCTGCATAGAATTAGATCCCTTGAACAAATTCAGTGCACCTTTATGCTATAAACTTCCATGCTAAGTTTCATTCACTTCTGCCCAGCGCTTTCAGTGGAGATGTTGTTTTATTGTGATCGCAATAGCTCACCATAAGCCTTAGGCTCATGTGAGATGGCAAATTTATCAACGCCATAGCTTTTACATAAGAGTAAGTATTTAACGTATAGTGTACAGCCATCTATGATAAATGAAGTTCGCTGTTGGTGTAGATATGAGCCTTCTCAAGTTAATCCTGATTCGTAAGAGATATCCAAATGTCGAGTTCGGAACAACTTCTATGTCTGATGAAAAGGAAATTTATAACAGAACTAGTCACATTGTGGACGTGTATGAACATATCAGAAATACTTGCCTATAACAGTAATCTGTATCCTGTGTGAGTCAGGGACAATACGCAATGGATAGGTGACAGGAATAGTCCTGCTGAAAGTTTCCACCATTCTCAAGCGAAAGTAGTACAGGGATATTCTGTTCCTCTTGTTGTCCAGGTGGCTGCAAATGTTATGGATTTACTACTGATGTATTTTAATTATCCTTTCATTTATTTTACAGCTATAAGCCGATAAAATATGTAGTTAGACAAAATCTTGGTTTTGTTCTCGAAACTTGCTTGAGTTTGGAGTAAGAAACGCTTTAAAAAGAACTTGACTTAATAGCAAAAGGTTCGCTCATTTCTCCTACTGACAGAATTACATCTATCACAAGTATAATTGAGCGCAAATGTAGCTTTAGTTATTAAATGCTTGAATCTTGTTTCTGATCGCTTTCTTATAACATAATTTCTCTTTACATACCTTGACAATCAGTTGCCGCCTGACAGTGTCCTTTCCTCTTGGTGATAAAGCTTCCACCTCTAAGTCAATCGTTCCTACTGTCTGAGGCTTTATAGTGAAATAAGCGGACTCCACATCATTGGACTTGACCTAAAACGTTGCGTAATACAATTTAGACTGAATAATTTCAAAATGGATTGGCAGTTTACTGAAGATAACTACATGGAAGGAAAGCGAATGTATTCCATGCTACAAACACGTGCCGGACTTACCAGAATACATTTTTGAACTTTGTCCTTTATCTCCTCTTCTTTTCCGTACCTGTTAACTGTGATACCTACAAAGTCATCTGACGAGTTTTTCAGCGAGACTGTTACCTGAAACAGAAAATTTAATAAAAGGCATAGAGTTGTAGAAATGTTTTCACAAACGACTAAAATGGGTATTGTAGAAAGAATGAGCAGTGATAAAAATATATATCTTGTTAGTTAGTTTAATCTACATGCTGTCTTTAAATGACCAAGAAATACTACAATACTTGTAATAATTTTTGACATGGGTCATGCAACAAATACATTATAATACATACAGGATGTCCGTAGAATTCAGTGTTACACTATAACGTTTTTCCATCTCTGTATAAATAAAACATTTTTATAGGAATACTTACATACATATCGTGTGGGTAGTAGTTGAAAACAAGAGCTTGTATCACGGCGACTTCCCCAGACACGATAGAAAATGGTAGATGTAAACTGACAAAGAATGGCAGGTATGCTGTTACCTTGAATCAAAAATACAAAATATCTATTATAAAAAAAATGTTTGCTTGATACATTTGCAAACTTGCTCCGCATTGCACTGCACTAAGAATTTACACAAGAGGCTAAGAAAAAGATCTGTCAATATTTCGACTGAAATCGTCGAGTTATTTCTCTGTAAAATTTACTGATTTTATACCTCCGAGGTCTAATTCATTATCAGACTGAAACCTATCAAATTGAATACGACTTTAACATTATTGTTTTAATGATTAGTTGATAGTTGCACCGTTCATAACTATTTATATACCTTAACATTCATAAAAATTAATCATAGTGTTACTACTTTTTATTTTTTTGGTTTAAATTAATCTACTGAAGTACAATAAATGGCTATCGTAGTAGACTTCGCACCATATTCAGCACAAGAGTCACACACAATTTCACTTACGTTAGCCGATTCTGGTGCAACTCCTAGCCCGGAGTCCTTGTTAAGAGCAAACCCGGTTGCCACCCAGTCTGTTATCGTGTCTGGTACTGTGGCAGTCATTACAACATTGCCTGTTGAGCTGTTCAAATGAAAGCAGAAGAACATTAAAATATTTAAGACAAACGGAATACTACGTATATGTCCTCATCATACGCTGATACATGGTATGATATTTTAACATTCTTTAGTCTGCCAGATAATTCAAACAGGTTTATGTGTCAGAAGATTCCTTACTTCGTATCACATAAGCGTTCAGAAATACAATTCTAAATTACTGTTTTCGGACTCAATCATGTACTATTCAAATTTTTAATCTCTTTATATATATTAATGTTAGTTTACTTTACCGACGAACAAATGCCTAACGAAAATAATTGTTCGGTAAATTGTCAAATAAACATTCTTTCACACTTTTGTATGTATTTCCTTTTCTTTTTATGAACTTCAAACCAGGTATATCTTAAAGTTTTTATTTTTATTTTCACCACCGAGTTACAACAGTACTCGTAACTAAGCCGTAACTTTATTTGACGGTAAATGTCTTTTTACCAATTTGAAACAAATATCCCTGAGTATAACTGCCAAACAAATTATTCACAATTTTTAATTTTTGAAATAAAACGCAGTTGAAATAACGTGTATTATGTTTTTCATTCATTTTGCTTGCAGTGAATAAAACGTTACGTGCGACGTACCTTTTAAAATAATTAACATAGTGAATATTACTATCAGTTACGTAATGCGTTCTAATTCTTCTTTCAGTCACTTGATGAAAACATTCAGGGCTAACACTCATTTACCTGACGGATTCATTAGACCATATCCAAGTTTCTGGAAAGTCCTTCCGCACGATATTTGAAAAACCGAAACTGTCGTGTTCATCTGCTATGCATTGTGAGCCAGAACAAGAACATATGTATGGTGACCCTGCAGTACATGGGCCGGGTGGCAGAGTTTCGTCTACATCAACCTGCAAAGATCATATCCGTATTCCATTGCTTTGACTCTATTTCTCTTTGAACTGGAATAAGACAGCGATGCCGACTAACCATTTTTGAATGAAGTAGCATTTTTGTGTTTTGGTATCATATAGGCTTATATCGTCGTGATATATTGGAAACGGATCTAAAATTTCAAGACACTTGCATGTTTGTAGTCATGTACACTTTAGGTTTTCATAGTCCTTCTTCTAGGTTTATCTTTTACATTCCTTTTGCGTTTATGAAATGTCATAACTCTGTCAATATTTGTTTTCAGCTACAGTGATGAATAACTATGTACAAGCATTTAAGGGTGACTTTGTATTCTTGAAGTAACAGTAAATCAACAACTTCATACAGAATCAGTTATTGATCTCGTAAAATAAATTGTCTTTTACCACACAGATTTCATTAGTCCATATCCAAGTTTTTCAAATGTTTTTACGTATGACATCTGGCTAACTGAAAACTTTCAATCATATCTTCTAGGCATTTTGAGCCAATGCACGTGTACTGGTATATAATGCACAAGTCGATTTTCAACTTTTTGTTCATGGAAACATCATGTGTCAATAGTCGTCTGGACACTGTTTCTATATGGAATGGAAAATAAGTCGACTTGTTTTGGTCATTTCGGTCTATTGTCAACTGGCTTGTGATATGAAGGTATATTCCACAGTCAATAGGCCAGACGATATGCACAATCAGATGGTAGAACGTGAACACGTTTTCCAAGAAACTAGCATATGTGTAGCCTTCTGAATCCGTCAGGTAAACATAGCCCATCTGCCCTATGTATCCTCTAGGTTTGAAACCATACTGTTTGCGTCCAAAACACCTAGTTACTAACATAATTATTTACTGATACTGAACATATTTACATGCGGCTTCAGAGAGAGATGAGTGACTTGCAAAAAAGGATAAAAGTCGACATGAAAAAAATATCCAATTTGACGACTGTTGTAAAAAGACCACTTAAACCTCCATTTACCTGACAGATTCATTAGTCCATATCCAAGTTTCTGGAAAGTCTTTGCGAATAGTTGGTGCAGGAATGTACATTTGCCCAATCATGTTCGAACATCCAGGTCCAAGACACTCATTAATGTCTTGAAACGTCGAAGAACTGAACTCAGAACTTCTGCCAGAGCTAACGTGGGAACTTTGGCGCTCTATCGCGCTCTTGACTAATAATATCAGACACAATAATATAATTATATAAACCAAATCTAATCTAATCTTACTTACTGAGATTAAGACGACCTCCTTCGTTACAAATATAAACTGTATGTACATTATATATAATTTATAGTACTGTGCTAGACTATTAGGGAACTTGCTTGTATGTGCTCTTATCACGAGATCTGTAAGGCGAAACACAGAATTAGGATACTGACCTTGATACACTACGTAAATATCACTAAAAATTTCCACTTCAATACTAAAAAACTGCAAATCATTTTTTCTCGAATTGCTGTATAGCAACGAGTCTCAACGAATGCAGTCGCTCTGAATTTGTTCATTTTAATGCATGCATGCACGAGCAAGATATATGAACAGGTATTTCAGATTTTAGCGGAAAACCTTTACACAGTTAAAAGTCGGCAAATACATATTGATGTTTTAAAATAGCAATATATGCGGCCATAGAACTGTTATGTATATTCTACCGTATTTTTATTATGTAAGACGCATTCATCATGACTGTTTCTAAAGATATCGAATTAAAGAGGATTGTAAATATTATGTTGACCCTACTGCTGCTCACTGTAGCAAAGTGAATAGATTTTTAAAGAAAACAAAGTAAGTTCTTTTGAAACAACCTGTTCCAAAAATTGCTTTTAGTTCCGTTATGATAAAAATAGCAATAGCAAAATGAAATAGAATATGAATGGAGCAAACAGACAATCGAGTAAACGGAATAGGCTTTAAATAGAGCATATGACCTCTTGACCTCACTTGTATATGCTTTACTTACGTGTCCAAAAGTCGAAGTCGTACAATGAGGCATCAGTCATGAGAGCAAGTCCAACAGCCTGTGATATGATAAATATTTATCTTAATGTGAATAGTTTGCGTTGGCGTCTACAAGGACAACAACAAATATAAAATTTATTTTCAACATGGCAATATAGACAACAATTTACGACATGTTTTCGTAGTTAAAGCCGTTTAGGACTACAGTAATACTGATAATATAAATCATGATAATAATAATAATAATAGTAATCATTACAAGAATTAATCAACTAAGAACTAGTATTCAACTGTTTTTTAAATATCATTAAACGGATATCTTACATTGAATATACCGATTGGATCATTTGCCGAGACTCTTTGGTATAAATAGGAATCTTGGTATTTCCAGCTTGGTCGTTCTATGATACCCAATTTGTTGTACACCTGAAATAAAACTTCGACAATGCATGACAGCAGGTGGATGCACTTCTACAATAAAACGTTATACATCTGAAATATATTACTTACTTATTTTTGTGGAATCCAGAAAGTGTTACAACTTTAAAGTGACTGACTCACATAATTTAACGGATTTTTTTTCTTTGAAATCTAACAGAAGTATATATACAATGGACAAACATAATATTATGGTTCCATACACCATAAAAACTGGAAAAAATAGTTTTGACTTAACCAGGATTCGAAGCCATGACCTTTCGGTCGTTTAAAAAAAGAGGGACGATCTACACCACTGAGACACAAAGACTAGTTATCAATTCTTGTCAAAATTAATTTTGTAACTAAAGTATCTACCCCGTGACTAACAGGGTAAATTTTCTACCGACAAAACTTTATATTTTGTTTTTCTGTTACAAAATAGGTCAGTAATTTAGTTTAGTTATGTTCTTCACATTTACAGCAAGAATTTCAAGATATTTAAACATTTTCCTTTTTTCATCGTCGGCCCATCTTTGAGTCAGTCTCTTTAAACAATTTCCTTCGGACTCAGCAAGTTTCAGTTGAATAACTGATCCAAAGAAAAAAGCTAGATTGTTTGAAGTATGTTCGTGTACGGTTAAACAAGCAATTTATCAATTTCTGAGTATGATATAGTATCTTATTTAAGTTTAAAAACAAAACTCTGGTTCTTTTCCATCCAAGGACCTGTGTTTCGTTACCTTTCTCTCAGTGATGTCATTTCCTGTTTTGTGGAGTAAGACACTTTTGTCCACAGCCAAAACATAAACGTGGGAGCCAGGGTCGGCTCGGATGTGAAGGGACACATTTGTTCCAGGTGACACTTTGGTTCGATCAAATCTCAAACTCACCTGCAGAAGTCAACACAATTCATTAATTTGAACTTTAACGTCATCGTGTAATTCATAAAGAAAACCTGTTTTCGTTTCTTGCACACTGAAATATTGTCAAGTATTAAACTCTACCTTTTATTCTTTCATAGTAAATCAGACATAGGCTATAATTATGTCTAGAGGAAAAAAACTTAAGATAAATGCTGTGGTGAGTAAGCCGATTTGTTAACTGATTGTTCTATTTTATATTCTAAGCTACCATTATTAAACTGGACAACTGACGGTCTTTTGTGCATTTTTTGTCAGGACGTGTTTTCAAAATATTCTCCTTGATAAAATCTAAAACCAAATTCAGCGCAACATTTAATTTCTATTTCAGTCTTGATTTTTTATTAAATATTTAGAGAAAATAGCTATAGGAGAACTTACATCATTTTGGAAAGGACATGTCGACAGTAAAATTTAATTGCATCTGCAATAATTTCACGGTGTTTGTCGTTATAGAAATAAGCCAGCAGCGTACATTCAGGAACCATCTCTGACGTCATCGTAACATAGAACGTGTTCTTTTGGTACACAGAAGCGATATGTGTGTAATGAGTACTGATTATCTCTCTGTTCTTAATAATCTGCAAGAAACACATCACATTTAAAATTGATATGTGTGTAATGAGTACTGATAATCTCTCTGTTCTTAATAACCCACAACACTTAAATTAAAACCGATATGTGTGCAATGTGCACTGATAATCTCTCTATTCTTAATAACCTGCAAGGAAACTCAACACACTTTAAAAATGACCTCAAGTACTTTAGTACCAAAAGCAATAAAAAATTACATAAATATTCAAGAAAGAATTGCTCATATCTTGATGGAAGTCCTAAAGAAAAAAGCAAAAATGCCCTACCGAAAATAGTCAATAAATATTAATTATATATTGAATGTATTCATGATAATAAGTATTCATACAAATGTTCAGTTTTAAACTGTATCTGCATTTTAAATTTATAAGTATGTCATAACACTTACATGGTAAGTTACTTTTCCATTCGGCCTGACATTACTTCGTAAACTAAATTCTGCCTGTTTTCCAACCTTTATAAAGCAATAGATTAAACATCAGAAATGTAGACAAATATTTTAACACACAATATTTAATTTCATAATAAAAATGATTTACTTGCACCAATCCGGATATTTTTAAATCTTTCCTCTAATTTTTAGACCAGAAATACTGACTTAAAAACTTTATGTAAAGAAAAATGTGCACTGTGCAAACCTTAACACATACAAACAAATCTGCATCTATTATGATGCCAATTTTATAAATATATAACTAATCTGATGTATTTTATCTTACATATCAACCAAATTACTGAGATCGACCCTATTCATTCACATACGAATCGCACGTAACCTCAAAGTTTACACTCCTACCTTTACAAATGAGGATTTCATCTCCAGATGCAAGTAACTTTTACTGGCTGTGCGAAACCGTTGGATATTCTTTGACGTCTTTTCTTCACGAAGGCCGCACCTAAGTAAGTAAGAACGTAAATTGGATTTAAATTCTGCAATTTCAGATATTAAGTTGTAGTTTAAAAAAAAATCAGAACGAAAATCCGTCAGAATTTCTGGTTGTTCAATCTGTGTAAATAAGTAATATATTATACAAAAAAGTCATTAAAACAATAAGTTATAAAATGTATTTACTTTACATTCTGTTGTATTTAATGCACTTAAATAGCAAAGCTATAAAATACGCTTTAAATTCAACAAAGGTAAATTTCAGTCACAATCTCATTAACAGACATACTGAACAGTTGGTATGCTTTAGAAAATCAAAGAGCTAAGTAAAACAAATGTCTTCTGGAAGTTTTGATAAAAGGTATGTATAACGACAGTCATTGAATATTTGATTAAAAAAAAGAAGTTTTTACATTATCGAGCCAAAAATCTGGTTCGAAAATGAAGCCAACTTAATTTTTGATCAATACAGATTCAAAATATACAGTGTTTCGATGTTAGGGAGAAATCAATCTAATTCCGGGACATACATCAGAGAGACAAATAAAATGTAGTTAGAGTCTAGATGAAGACTAAATCTTTTAATAGATAGTCACATAAATTGGAAATTTCAAGCAGAAAGGCTATCATGGACACCGGACAAAAGTGCGACAAATGAAAATGTGCAGTGTCTGTCTGAGCGCTTATGGTATTTACACGGAATTTGCATGGTTAAAATATTGATTTTTTAAACAAGCTCGATATTCGAGCCACTTCGAAATCTGCAGTCTCTACTTCGAATGCCACAGTCTAAGTATTTGTCTTAACCACAGGTTTTCGGAATGTAGCTCACCATGCGCGTCAAATAAAAATGTCAGTTTCTAGTCATAGCTTATGAAGTACATGTTATTTGCTACAAGTCAAAAACAGCTATGACCTAAGCACCTGTGGTCTTGATAATGATGTTAGGTCGTAGATATTCGTATCTATTGACAAGTACCCCACTACAAACAACACTATAACAAAAGCACTCATCTTACATCTATATGGCCTGTTGCAACATTGACCGGAATATCAAGTTCCAGCTTTATAATCCCATCACGTGGCACAGACAAAAACATTTCTGGCATGAATATAACATCGCCCTCAGGAAACGGCGATATAAATTCCATCAAATTAGAGGATGGACTATTTGGTGGGCGGAATGATCTTGCTGCTGGCGCTTCTGTGTCTGTGAAGTAGGTTACACTAATACGGACCCTGTCTCCAGTTGGCGCCAATGGCCGTCCATCAGGCTGGGTGACCTTTATCTGAAAACAAATACAACATTAAAATATCTAACAGCTATTATATACATGTTAAAACTCCCTCGAGAAAAAATAAATCCAATTACAATGACTTTACGTAATACAAACGTTTTAAAAGAATAACATCTAAGATCGATCAGTGCAGTACAATGTAAGTATGAGCTCAATATAATTGTCCGTGAATTTGATCTAAAACAATACAGAGTTTCACTTGTAAAACATGGAATGACATTTAGTTTATACAATCACAGTTCTACTTTCGAAAGATATTTTAAGACTTGCAACCAGTTATTATAAACAATGATTATCCTTTATTTTTCACAACTATCAAATAATTATACATTAGTATGCTATTTGCTTTTAGAAATACTTACATATGTAGAGTACTTAAAACCTGGTTTAAAGACGTCATCCCCATACGTTTCAAATTCTAGTTTGAGAGGTCTCTCATGAAATGCGATTGTACTCTGTGCCAGTCGAACCTCGCCCGTTTCCGCCTCGGTCACGTTCGCCTCCACAAGAAGAGTGTCGTATTTTAACGATGGGTCAAACTTTAGCAACGTGTCCGTAGCAATTCTGAAATCTGCCTTGCCATCAATCTTTCGAAGCAAAAAGTATTATTAAACAAAACGCGGTATTTCGACACATGCATTGGAAAAGCAATATGATAATCATGTCACACAGTCTGAAAAAAACAACAACACCCCCCCCCCACCCCCGAAAAAAAAATAGGCCATGCCTGCACAGCATGGGGACCGTCATGAACACAATAAGTGAGAAAATTTCATAATCTATTTCTTTACATACTTTTTTTCTACATAAATGTTATACAATTGATGTCATTTTTGAAAACCTCAAAGTTTCGTAAGTTTTTTTGAAATATTCTGACGAGAAAATGATCTTACCTCAAATTCCGTTTGGATTGCTCTTGGTGCATAAAACCACCAATATGAACTACTTTTTGTGACCTTTAATGTGACATGTCCCTTCACTGGCTTTCCGTATGTATACCTTTAAATGTATATAAAATAACATATAAGAATTCAAAGTGCTAGGAAAAGGACGTAGTCATAAGAAAAAAGGTCTTGAAAATAGAAAAGAAGAAAAAAAGTAGACAGTGACTTTAAATTAAAAGACATCATTCAGTTATTTTCGGAAAAAAAATATGAAAGAGGGTTTCTCTTCTAAGACAATATTCTCCCGGCGTTAAAAGTGTATACTACTAACATTCAGCTGTCTACGGTATATTTCAACTATGTAGAAATACCGTTTAGTAGTTTTTAACAGAATAATCGCAACATGAGATTCAAACTAAGTAACGCATCAGTTACAAAAAAGAACTCCCTGACCCCTCCCCCACCCCCACCCAAAAAAATCATAAAAAAATAAATAAATAAATAAAAACAGTGAACAAAAAAGTCTAGATGATATAGACATGAGTCAATAAGTCGCATACTTAGCTGTCACGGTTCCTTTAAGTTCTGGATTAGCAACTGTTCCAAATGCTGGAAGGTTCACTGTCACTTCATACTTTGGTAAAACTAGAAGTGAAATTTTGCATGTTTAATGCCATTCGTATTTGTTTACGTCATTGAGAGATTTTGTTTGTTTGCGAATACACCAAGGCGTAGTAATAATTGAAAGGATAATCTATAAATTTTCCTGGCGTTATACATTGAAGCTTTGAAGTGTTGTCCTGGTTTGAAATAATTATTTCTAATAATTACTTCTTAAACTGCCGCTTTGTGAAGACCATTTTTATTAAAGAATACAATTACAGTCCGTTAACACATCCGTTTGTATAAAACTGTTCTCAATATTTTGATAAAAAATAAAACAAATTATTTTATGCCAACCAATGAAATACCGAGTTCTATCAGTGAAATATATTCCATATCAGTCACAGTGTGACTGATATAGATTCTATATCAGTCACTGTGCCGAACTACTTTTCAGTAACCACAATTTGAAATTTTACAAGTAATATAAACGATATAAAAATAAATTCTAACATAAAATCAAGAGTCCGACTTTTAAAGAGTCATTGTATGTATATAACAGACCGATCCATTTCGAGAATCCTATGCCATTTCCTTAATTATATGTCACATACTTCAGAGTAAGTGACGTAGGCAAACAATTTATTCCCCAAGATGGCATTTTACGTGAAATCTTAAATTGAATACACAGGATTAATGCTATTTGAAAATGTGATGACGTGTTTTGCTTCTTGATCAACCTATGGAAGAATCTAGATCTTGTAAGGGCATTTATTTAGGATGAACCTCTGCATTGGCGCTGAATTTTGATTCGTCTTTGCACAGGCCATATTTTATATTATGCCCTGTAAGCAGCAAAATGTGGATAGTAAAAAAAGGAAAATGAAGAAGAATATGCAGGTATATCTTTGTTTATTTCTATGATTTGTTTGGTGATTAGGAGTAGACTAAATAAATCGTTAGAATGCAACACGTTCCTATGTGTCATGTATAATTCAAAATGGCGGACTGTGTATTGAATTTGAATTTCACGATCATGTATTCATACGCGTGTAAGCAAAGAAACAGTTCTAAAAATTTATTGGTTTTAGCATAAAATAAATAGAAAATTTGTTTGTTTTTCGTAGATATGGAATATATCTCATCTCAAAGTGATACAATTTTTATATTTTCACTCGCGCTACGCGCTCGTGAAAATATTTAATTGTATCACTTCACGATGAGATATATTCCATATCTACTCAAAACAAACAAATATCCTCTATATATCGAGATTGTGATACATGTTATCTCATAATTTTCAAGTGATGTGTGCATGTTATCTCATAATTTTCGAGTTATGTGATACATGTTATCTCATAATTTTCAAGTTATGCGATACATGTTATCTCATAATTTTCGAGTTAAGTAATACACATTATCTCCTAATTTTCAAGTTATGTGATACATATTATCTCATAATTATCAAGTTATGAACTCGCATGTTTTGCATTCACCTACCATATTCTTGAACTTGAAAAACCAATCTTTCCGAGTTGTCGGTCCCATTTGAGTCCTGTAAAAGTCACCATAAATTCAAGACAAGTTCAATGGTCAATGATTTCTTTCCGGTCTCTTACTAATAAATGTAGATATTGAAATAGAAATAAACACCAAAAAATTATATATGCACCATTAACGGTTCGAAAAAAAGAATAAAACTTTGCACAAGATGATTCTCTCTCCCTCCCTCTCTCTCTCTCTCTTTCTCTCTCTCTCTCCTCCTTTTTCCTTTTCTCCCGCCTGTTTTGGTTAGTCATATCACGTGAACATGTTAACATATGGCTAAATATGTTGAAATATTGATTTATATACTTATAAATGTTAAATGAAACATACTGAGTTAATACAGATTTTTTCTGTTCTATTCTGTTCTGGTTCTGTTCCGAATTTTCTCTTTACCTTCATCCAAATTCTTTGTAATAAATATAAGAAAATGTTAGTCCTGTAATATTAGTCATAAAACCTGGGGTCTTATTTTAAACCTTCAATAATAGCATGCTTGAAATAGTTTTGAAATATGTAAACTATACCCTGAGTAGTGGCCTTGAATGCTCCAGTCTCCGAGAATTGGTTGTTCCGAGAGCTGTAGTTCTCCAGCAATCCCAAACACACCACTCACATTAACATGCTCCTTTATTTTGTTTCTATTCGGGTCCTGCAAAAGAAATACTTCAGTCAAGATTGTAAGTGCCTAAATGTTATTCGCACAAGCGTTAATTTCATTCCCAGGAAGATTTTTATGTTTTGTAACTCTAAGCGATATAACTTATGACTCGGTATAAAACAATTATTCATTCCTAAATAACATCGAAAAGACTGATGCGAGCAAAAATTAGAATTGTCATTGTTTTTTTTATTTTTAAGTGTTTAGCATTTGTAATGCTGATAATATTAAAGATTATCACCATAATATCAATGTTCAAGACAGGGTCTCTTGGCTTCATGTCCTTATCCACTACAAACACTCGATAGCGAACTGAAAGAAAAATAAAGAACAAACAAAAATTACAAACTATAGTATCAAAATATCCATGCTTATTGAAATCCATAAAACACTGCTCAGTATAAAATCAGATGGTCAGTCGGTGTTGTAAATTCGTGAAGGTGGACTATATATTAACTCAGACAGCTATTTTTCTCAATTTGGACGGAGGAAAAGTGCAAGAAAAACCTCACATAAATAAAGGAACAAGATTTTCCAATGAAAAGAACGCACCAAGTCCACCTAAAATCGTGCCAATGTATTCGAAGAAAAAAAAAAACAAAAACAAAACACGTTTACGCTAAAAAGTTGACCATGAAAATTGATGGCTTAGTTCAGCTTCTCAGGACATTATTTTATTTCTGAGTTTGTCTAATTGTATTTTTGCAACTAAGTATAACTGTTTACAAGCACAGCAGTGCGGAAACATTCAGTATCAGTAATACGCACAAATAAACATTAATGTGCTGTGCGATTGAAATTAATTTTATATCTTGACTAGAATTAATCAAATAACTGAACTGTCAATAACTGCTGAAAAATGCAAATTATCTGTCAACGAATTGCGAATTGTGATTGGATAAAATAAGTTCAGCTATAGCTTGTTCACTAGAAACTAATACTTTCTAGTTTAGAAATTAGAAATATTCATGACTAAAATGATAATGACCCAGTTCTTATTAAGGTGTCTTTAAGGTGGTGATGCTATTTTAATTCTTGCAAACAATGCCGAGAGCATACGTGATTTTGCACAGAAAGACTAAGAGCTCCTTTATTCCCGTACAACGTACCTTTCTGGCCAGTTTTGTAAACAACTTTATCCGTCTGAATAAAAATGTAATCTCGTTCTTTGTGGGAGTATCGTCTCCAGCCAAGGTTTATATTGGTCAGATTCTCAAAGTTTAGGATTCCACTGCCCCCTAATGTATATGTCATACTTTCCATAACTTTGAAGCTCGTCTGGTATCTACAACAGATTCGAATGTATTTTACTTGTTAACTAATAAACAACATAATTTAACAGCATACTGAATTTGTGAAATTCGATGTCCCTTTTTTTAATTATGAAGAAATTACAACAATTTAAAAGAATTCTCGACATTACATCCTCGATGTTGCTGATGTTTTTTTATTTTATTTTATTTTATTTTATTATTATCATTATTATTATTATTATTATTATTATTATTCATCATCATTTTATTTGAGATAGGCCTTGAATTCTGTTATCTCTTTTTGAAATTAATTATGTATTTAGTAGATATCAGTACTGTGTAATGCACTGTTACGGGGATATTAAAACAACAACAACAACAACATTTTTTTTAATTTTTCACCACCCGTTTCTGTTTTTAAATTTTAAACAAAACTGCCAATGATCTCTTAGACGGTTGCAAATTAATTTGAAATTTATTGATTACTCAATACCGTTTACAGACAAAAACAATTCGATGAAACTAACCTGCAAATTTATTGTTCCCTCGTGTTTTCCTAGAATATATAAGATAAACTGAAATTGCGATATCCATTTATGTTCATATATATCATAATTCTTTTCCTTTTTTGACAATTCATTTAGCATTCCGTCCAAAGCGGATAATGAATTGTCACTTTCAAAGCTTTCAATGAAATAAAAACATGTATACTGAAAGAAATATACAAGAGGTCAAGAAACATGATATTTGATATCAATATGATTTCAAAAATAATGTAAAAAGTCTTCAGAAGAAAAATAAATTGAACGTACCAGACGAGAGAGACAGACTTCCTGATGCCTTTGTGACATTTTTCTCTCCACCGTCAGAATAATTCGAGTACAGCAGGCGGGCCTCGATGGTTTCATAAGCGACGGGTCTCAGTAGTTTAAAATAAATAGAAAAATCTGCCTTGTCTATATATGATGGAAATAAGGCCATGTAACTTCCGGGGTGCACAATACTTCCGGTATTCCTAAACAGACAAAAGCATATTAAATATGAAACGAAAAATAAAATAATCCTGTCAAAAAAAAAAAAGCTGAGACAGTAAATGAGTATTGTTTGCACAATATTTCACCCAAAGCTAATCAGAGTACTAAAAACATGTTAAAACAAGGCAGTCTAAAGAACAGCTAAATATCCTTCCGCAGCAGACATGAATATGTACTTCTTGACCTTTAACCAACCTATGACCTTGATGTTGTGCCATGCATATTATAAGCACATAGTCTCATGATAGTAATTATTTGTGTCAAGTTATTCAAAATCTTCCATAAAATCAAAAAGTTATGGAGAACATTTAAGCTTGACCTTGGGTGTAGCAACCTGGAAGTTTGGTTCTGCACATCGTGTCATAGTGGTGATCATTTGTGCAAAGTAATAAAAAAAACTTTTCGTAAGCCAAGTAAGTAAGTTATATAGCAGACGTGAAATGTGGAAATTTGACTTTTAGCTGTGACCTTGACCTTGTGGGTAGCAACCTTATTATTGCGCTCTGCACATTTTCTCATAATGGTGATCACTTGTGCCAAGTTATTTCAAAATTTTTTCTGCGGTTTAAAAGATATGGAGTGGAAATGAAATGAAGACTTTTTAACACTTGACCTTTATTTGTGACCTTGACCTGTGGGGTAGCAACTTAATAATTGCGCTCTGCACATCGTCTCATTATGGTGAACACTTGTGCCAAGTTCTTTCAAAAAAATTACAGCAGTTTAAAAGTTATGAGCGGACACGAAAGTGTTTCGGACGGACAGATGGACGGACAGATGTTGGGTTCTGCACATTGTGTCATAGTGGTGATCTCTTGTGCAAAGTAATAAAAAAAACTTTTCATAAGCCAAGTTAGTTCAAAAATTTTTCAGCAGTTTAGAAGTTATGGAACGGTAACGAAAGTGTTAAAGACGGACAGACCGACGGACAGATGTTAAGTTCTGCACATTGTGTCATAGTGGTGATCATTTATGCAAAGTAATAAAAAAACTTTTCGTAAGCCAAGTTAGTAAGTTATAGAGCAGACTTGAAATGTGAATATTTCATCTTTAATTGTGACCTTGACCTTGTGGGTAGCAACCCAATAACTGTGCTCTGCACATCGTCTCATAACTGGTGATCACTTGTGCCAAGTTATTTCAAAAGTTTTTCTGCGGTTTGAAAGTTTTGGAGCGGACACAAAATGCAGACTTTTAACACTTGACCTTTAAGTGTGACTTTGACCTTCGAGGTAGCAACTCAATTATTGTGCTCTGCACATTGTCTTACAATGTTGTTCACTTGTGCCAAGTTATTTCCAAAAACAATTCAGCGGTTTAAAAGTTATGGAGCGAACACGAAAGTGTTGCGGACGGACGGACGGACGGAGGGACAGACGGAGGCCATTCCTATAATCCCCTCCCCGCTTTGCGGAAGGGGATTAATAAGCAGCTGAATTTATTAAAACATAGATGTTTATTGAATAAGTGGTTTCGGTGCATTGGATCAAAACATATATAGGACAACTTGTTTCAAGTACTATATAACAGGTGTGGTGACTAGAGAGAAATAAAACAGAACTTACTGTGCTTCAACCAAAGATGCAATCAATACCAGCGTCAGGATTACGGAAAACATTTTCTAAATTGAAGAAAGATACGTAAGTACAAAAGTATTCTAATGACTTGTGAAAAGGAGGTAAACATCTAAATTGTGTTTCTTAAATCATATAATTTTACTCTAAAGTATGTTTGAATTTCTTGAGAAGCATAGATATAAATAGCCCTTGACATAAATCAATTAAAGTTCTTGAAATTACTTTTCTTTTTCAAAAGAACGGTCAATTTTAGGCTATTCATTTTCGAGCTACATTTTGCATATTTTATACGCATTTAAAATTTAACAATCACAGGTGATATTGTATACGTTTTGTATCAACAAAAAATCATTGCGGAAAATTGAGAAATTAAAGTTTTGTTGTCAAAAAGAAAGATTTAGAAATAGTTTTGCAGATTTCTTACTTGAAAGTGCATCTGAAAATTCATCAATTGGTCTAGTCTAAACTTAAGTTAAAGTGTTGAAAACTTTCTAAAACTAATATCACTAGTACAATTTCCTAACTGCAAAAGAACGGACCCTTGCAATTAGTAATTGGAGTATCTAACTAACTAACTTAAAGATAATCACCATGTTTTTACCTACCTTAATTATCTTTTAGAACGAGAATAATTGTCCGAAATTCATTTCCCGTTTACATTTTATGTCATATGTATGTGAAATGAATACAAATACTGCATTTGTTTTTATATAAACAAGTCTAAGGTTTAACTTACGTTAGTTATGTATTTTCATCTCTAAAACTGCAGCAAATGGTGAGGATAAGTAACACAAATTAAAGCAAATGAACACAAAGGGGCAGTCGGCATGTATTTAATGACTGTTTATTAGATAAAATTAATGACAAGTGTCAAATTTCGCAGGTATCGCCTAATGTTGTACGCAAAATAGACAGCCCCACCGGCACTACGACCTTCACATGGAAAACGTTGGCAATGGACATTGTGCTTGGGGTTAGCTTTGCTCTCCTTGAGTTCACGTAAAACAAAATAAATGAATCAGCTGGTAATAAGACCTAACGTTTTATCCTGTAAGAATAAAGTAAACAAGCTGTTTATAAACAGATGAAATAATTAAAGAATCATTTGTGGTCAGGCTAATTTCAACCGTTAAGTCAAACTGTAGTTAAGAAATATTGTGTTTACGTTAAAAATGACCTTTCAAATACGGAAGAAAAAAATATCTGATTAACGTAACCACAAGAGAAACTCTCATTACGGATTTGTTGTTCTGGAAGACGTGAATTGTTTACCGTAAGTATTTCAAGAACAGATTTGTGAAGTTAGCGGCCTAGCGGCCTAGCGACCTGGCGGCGTGAAGTTAGCGGCCTGGCGGCGTGAAGTTAGCGGCCTGGCGGCGTGAAGTTAGCGGCCTGGCGGCCTAGCGGCCTGGCGGCGTGAAGTTAGCGGCCTGGCGGCGTGAAGATGGCTGCCTTTATCACAATTTAGGTTGATCTTAAAAACGGATTGAAATTTATTTTTACAGCATATAATGTAAATTGCAGGGGTGTATAAGAAAGTTATCGACATGATTTAGCTTTTATTTTTTAAAATAAATTATTTAACAAACTTCTAGCTTATCTGATAAGACGACACGGAATCTCTTTGTACATTTACTCCCATGTACTCTTTGTAAATTACATTTCAGTTGATGATTAAGTAAACTATCAACAAGAACTAGCTTTGATTTTTTTTAGCTCTTCGAAGCCTGGCGGCCTAGCGGCCTGGCGGCCTACACTTAAAATTTATCATAATTTATGTTTATCTTAAAAACGTCTTGAAATCGATTTTTTCAGCATGTAATGTACATTTCAGGGGTGAATAAGCAAAATATCAACAAGAACTAGCTTTGATTTTTTTTTAAGTTTTCGAAGTCTAGCGGCCTAGCGGCCTAAACTTAATATTTATCATAATTTATGTTTATCTTAAAACATCTTGAAATCGATTTTTTCAGCATGTAATGTACATTTCAGGGTTGAATAAGCAAAATATTGATATTTTTGTTGATATTCTACTTAATCATCCCTGAAATGTACATTGCATGCTGTAAAAATCGAATTCAAGCCGTTTTTAAGATAAACATAAATTATGATAAATATTAAGTTTAGGCCGCTAGGCCGCCAGACTTCGAAAACTTAAAAAAAATCAAAGCTAGTTCTTGTTGATATTTTACTTAATCATCCCTGAAATGTACATTGCATGCTGTAAAAATCGAATTCAAGCCGTTTTTAAGATAAACATAAATTATGATAAATATTAAGTTTAGGCCGCTAGGCCGCCAGGCCGCTATGCCGCCAGACTTCGAAAACTTAAAAAAAAATCAAAGCTAGTTCTTGTTGATATTTTGCTTATTCACCCCTGAAATGTACATTACATGCTGAAAAAATCGATTTCAAGACGTTTTTAAGATATTTTAAAAAATAAAAGCTAAATCATGTCGATAACTTTCTTATACACCCCTGCAATTTACATTATATGCTGTAAAAATAAATTTCAATCCGTTTTCAAGATCAACCTAAATTGTGATAAAGGCAGCCATCTTCACGCCGCTAGGCCGCTAGGCCGCCAGGCCGCTAACTTCACGCCGCCAGGCCGCTAACTTCACAAATCTTTCAAGAACATATTTTGTCAAGATTCACATTTTGTTCAGCGGTTTTCAGCTTAGCCGTTATGAAGACTTTTCACTGCACATCACACTCTTTCGTGCTGTAAAATAAATTTTCATTAGAAGTAAAGGAGTCGGATGCTTTTGTTCTGGTGAAACTTTATAAATGATTGGTGGACACTCACTTTATGTGAGCTAGGACAAAATATCTAAGCATAGTATAAAAGGGTCGTTAAACTTGGAAAATGCATGTTATTCCTTAGACTGAATCAATATTAATTATGATTATAGTTTTGGGTAGAATAAATGTCATTACCTAGGTACTTCAAAACATTAGTGACCATTATCTCAATACAACTTGCTGCCAAACCTTTGTTGAAGCTTCATATCTTATTTCGTGATTCTCAAAATAATCAGGGACCCCACCTTCTTATATTTTTAAACGGTTAAAAAGGGTTTCCTGGACATCATAAAATCATTTATTAGGCAGACGGGTACTGAAGAGAGTGATGAAATTTCAAGTAAAATGGACTTGGAAAAAAATGAGATGCTGTATTTTATGTTATCAAATTTGTTATGTAAATGTGTGTCTTAATGAGTGTTCAATAAAAAGTGAAGCCCAGTGTGTTTTTTTCGATTATTTGACCATATGATGTACTGACTTGATATGATTCGATATTAAGTATAGTGTAGACTTCATACGAGCAAGATATTCTGATTAAGTTTCAGCTAGATAGTTAGCTTTTTTATTCAAAATAAAATTCATTAGCTAGAAACGTTTGCTTGAAATCTAAATACTCTGTAACAGACAGCTTTTTTTCAACAGCTCGTTGTCATGAGGTTTGACTGTTTGAAGCTGAATGTTAGTGATCGTACCTACATTTTAGCACCAGTGAAATAAACTAGTAGCAGATTATTTGTGGAATTTTCTGAAACTTAATATTTATAACTTTCTTTTATCAAGTATCATAAATCAATTTTAGTAATATTGTTATGCACACACAAGTTTAAACATGTAACGTGTAACCACGTCCGTGTTTGACCATAATCTGCATTTACAAACGTAAGTTAACCAAATCGGATAGCTTTACTAAAACTATCAAAGGACTTCCTGGCGATCAAATATACTTTATAGTTTAAAAGTACTTGGCGTAATAAATTGTGTAATAAATTGTTTCAAGAAGTAGGTTTTACCCTGAAGAAAATTGTGACACAGTAGATAATAAGATTACTGCTCTACTAATGCCGCTTTGATTTTTTTCATAAAGCATGTCTTTCTACATTTAAAGATCTTCTTTCAAAACATGACTAACAATGTGGGGGGGGGGGACTTGCAAACCTATCAGTACGTTTAAACCGGGGCTTAGTTCAATGTTGGTTTGATGATTATTTCATAAACGTATAGTTATTAATAATGTGTTGGCAAAGAACTGTGTTCAAGAACGAGGATTACGATTTTAATAAAGTTTAATATTGTAAAGGACAATCGGGTGTTTATCGTTGTAACAGATCTGTCATCCTAGATCTGTAACCTACTAAATCTGATACATTATTGATTCGTTATTCAATTTATTATTTATTTTAAAACAAGAGCGTTAGTGGTTCAAAGGATGAAAAGGTTCATTTTTTCATAACAATTTATTATCCGCCTCATAAAAGTGATAATAATAATTTTTTACCCTCTTGTACCTCACTTTGATTGGCATATAGATCACGACCGAAAAAAATGATATATACATGTTATTCAATTTTAAATGCAGGCCATTTCTCTTCTAAGTGATAGCCCCGAGTTCAATGATTATTTGCAATTGTTTTGGCGTGTTTATCAGTGTCAAGTTACTACTCAAGTTACTGTGTACGGCCTAAGGAAATCTCATGAACACAAATAGACGACAAAGGATTCATAAATATGTCGGAGGATGAGCAAATTTTGGAATTGAAAGGAAAGTGTCATTAAATAATTGATTTGACATAATCCCTGTTATTTATTCGACGGCAGTCGTATTGGGCCCCAGGTCGAAGGACGAGTGCCGATACGACTGTCCCAATGAAATATAAAATGGCTTATATGAAATCGTTTAATAGCATATTATATATATCATAGCATATAATTTCACTGATATTTTATTGATGTTTTACACAGCGTAAAATGTTTACATTTCTTTGAATATAGTTTAGAATTGAAACAAAAATACAAGAACTACAAGTATGTAAATTAGTAACATGTAAATGCGAACTGACAATGTTCAAAGTAGTTAACACGCACACGTCGGCGTATAGAGTAGATATCATTGAACTTACTGTCCAGAGGATATTCATTTTGTTCATGATATAAGCGACGTAAAATAATACTAAGAACTGATTGGTCAAATCTGTGACACCGACCGTCTCTTGTATCTAAGAAATCACAAGCAAGTCTTTCTTCTCCGAACGGGCGCTATACATGCTTCGTTTAACGCACAGGAGACCCATGCGTTCACAATGGTCTTCGTTACATTGTCAAAATGAAACAACACAGTAGTTGCCCATACCTCTGTTAAAAGTCTATATGGACAAACATCCTCTTCTATAAAATTAAATGTACGAATATCCGTTTGCATAGCAACGGACACTTGCTCAGGGTATGTTCTTTCCATGAAGAAAAGGACGCTGTTCTGTTTTGCGTAGTCAATAGCTTCGTGCAAGTCTACTGTAAGGAAATTGATGGATACATCTACCCACCAGACGAACCCGAATTCCATGAGGGTCATCTGCAATTGAAACATAGTTAAGCACACGAAAAACAAAAACATGTCGTATATTATTATTACATGGAGAACAACATACACTGTTTAGTTTAAAGCAATCAGTAAGAATTGTTTTGCTTATATCATGACTATGTGATATAAATCAATTGTTACATTTGTATCGATTTAATTTGTTAATGTTTTAAGAATAATGTACGTATTAAAATACATCATGTATCAAAGCAAGATTGACGTTGACGTTATTTGGAAAGCAATCTAATTCTAACTTGTTTCGATTCATTTTCTAGAAAAAAAACGTTATTTTTTCCTAATCTATAATGGCAAACAATTTTCGTAGACTCACTTGTACAATTACAGGTTTAAAAGCATACGTCTTAAGATTCCGAATGTGTGGAGGGAAAGACCTCAAATGGAAATCGTCGTATCTCACACATGCATTTTTTCTGTAACTGTAAAATATAGGAAAATAAAGAATAAATGTACTGTCTAATAGTCCATGGAAATTTGAATTAACACTTTAAGCTTATTACTTTTCTTTTAAAGTTCAAAATGAAGTACGTTCATCATCAGAAAGGAGACTAACAGTGACGAGTATATAGAATCATTACGTATACGTCAGTGGTTAAAATAGAATGGCTTAAGAATATTTTTCTAAGTTATTCAGTGAAAAAAATAGTTAATTAATTGTCCCGAGTGAACATTATGTATTCACTGGGATGAAAAATAAAAATTGTAACGATCTGACTTTGAAAGCTTAAGACCTTCTGCACTGGTGTAAAATCGAAATTTCTTACCACACCTAGCTGCCGCTTTGTCATTCCTAAGTCATATACAACAATTCGACCCTTGCCTTTGTTTTGTTTAGAATTAACGACAGCATGTAGTGACCTAAACATCCCTTGGCAATATGGGTAGTAGGCGTAATCCATAGCTGTTACAAAAACCGGAAATGACAATCAATTGTATCCGGATTACTTTTGTTTCCGCCAATCTTATCCATGTATTGGTCTGCTTCACCCTTCGGATAGTTGCTAATCACATTCAAATTCTCTTCTAAACTTGGCTCAAATGGTTTTTCACACTTGTCGGAGAACCCTTTAAAATTATCTTACAGTTTGAATGAAATTAGGAGACATTGTAAAACTATTTTTTAACTTAACAGTGATACATATAAGAGGAAAGCTGTGCATGGACCACGTGGGTTTAGCGTCTTTATTTCACAAGTACTTTCCAGTGTAGGATATAGGTGCCTTCTTGCTTTGAGGACAATCGAAAACCAGTTCAGCATTCATTGCCTAAGTGTAGACTACATTACCTATACTAACATTTCATAAAATTTATTTTAAAGTCTCAGGTTTAAAATTACTTTTTATTTTACGAAGAGAGATGCTTTATCGGCAGAAATGATCTTTATTTATACCAAAATTATGCCTAACTTTAAAACAATCAATGAATATATTAGAAATAGAGTGCAGTAGTTTTCAATAACATTTAATAATAATGTTTGGCTTTTTTTCATGAAGAAATGACTTGATTACAAAAGAAAGACCCGTCAACATTGGTATAGAGTGAATAGAACATGCCTCGATCATTATCCTTTCAGTACATTAATATTAGGTAATATATTAATAAAATGAATGTGATACTGGAAATTAAACTGATTAAAAACAATATGTTGGAGGGTGATTGTTTTTCCTTACATTCCGGATTTGCGGTCGTATTGCTTTTTGCTGCTTGATGCTCTTTGGCCGTAAAAAAGGGATCTGAAAAAATTCTTAAAAGGTAGAAACATGAATAAAATAAACAAAACTTATTTTATTGAATCCCATTAAAAACTGATGTTAAGCACCTATATGCATCAAAATCGTGCATTATATATCTTAATAATTTTGAAATGGACATTCTAAGTTTAACGTGGAAATTATACCATCTTATTTAGTTTGCCAAAGGTTTGTATGACTGCTGTAATTAACACTTGTTCCTTGGTTTGCTAAGAATATACTACATTATCTCATTATCTTATTTTTCTTAGAATTGCGTAAAAACGTTGCAGATGGGTTACCACGAGAAAATCCGATGCTTATCATAGTGCCACCTGCAAAAACTGTTACCATGACAACACTGATTTTCAAAATATCATCTAAAAAAGAATAAATAGACAAGAATAAACAAGTAAAAGAGGACAGGGACAGGAGAAGAAAATATATAGCATTAATACTGATTTATTACTTATAAATGCTTGATAAAATACAGTTTGTAAAAACAAACAGACTATGGTTGCCGGAAACATTGATTTTGATTTAATGTATAAAACTAACAACGTTCGCTTTTTCTTTAAGAAAAAACGACTGTTATTAAAGAAAGTTATCTGTGATATTGACGTTTACTTGGTTAAAACTGAAGAGCCTTTAAAGATAAATATTACGAAAATATATAAAAAAATACACTTAAGATAAATACCTCTGAGTTTCTTCGGAAGTGTTAAAGCCCTTTTCGAATGCATTCTAAATATTATGTTCCAATCAGCTGGACAAATTCATATACACATTATTGGCAATTTAAAAGCTTGGCCATGATGAGTGGTTTCTCCTTCAGGCTAAATTAAACATATACACATGGAGCTTTAAACCCTACTCTGCAGTTTTTATAGCATCTTTTAAATGTTTACAGATGATTTTAACTGTATAAACTGTAAATAAGCATTGACATTTAATCTGTATAAACCTAAATATGCATGTTTATTTCCACGAGAGATCAATTTTGCCCTTAAGGTATTTTATATTTGTGATACATTTGACTTTCAAAATAAACATTTGGTTAAAATGTCAGCTTCTGCACTATGAAGAGACGTAGATCATACTCAACATTAAAAAGAATTTAAGATTACCTTGAATATGTCTGGCTTCAGAAACATTTCCTACAACTGTTTAACTGTCAATTGTCAGTGGCATACTATTTATAGATTGCGACAGCCACTCGAGCTTTTGTGTCAATTATGTTTATTCCAAATATATTATAACAGGCGACTCTTATCGAAGCAGTTATTTTTTTCTCACAACATAATGAGAATACCGCTCTGTCGTCGCATTGTTCGCATGAAATGTTTACAATTTTCGTTACAAAAATAAAATTTATTATTTGTCTTTCAAACCGGATTATGTTTTTGTAAGCTATTTTCTTCGATTACGATCAATATTTGTTTCTTTCACAAGGACTAACATGGCACTTTATCACTTATAATGCTTAGTAAGGCTGATCTGTCCTATTCTTTTAATTAAGGGAAACAATCAATGAAATTCACTTTAAAAGCTAATTTAACAACTGAACTATTAGATAATCATATAAGTTTATATGTACTCAAGTTTTGTCATCGTTTGCTTTTTAATTTCATTTTATCATATTATTTTTTTTTACATTTTGATAAGATATTTATCACCAGTAGAACTCCATGTTATGGCATACGATGCACAATATTTAACAACAACATAAACTTTATTAAACTCAAACCTATTTACAGGTACATGAGTATACAGTACATTTACCAAACAAAAGTACCATAATAATATCACGTGACAAGTGGTATTTTTTTTTTGGGGGGGGGGAATACCCAAATAATTCAGTAATACATAATTTGATACTTTATTGATAACAGCAAAAAAAGAAATGCAATTTAGAAACTTCGAAGAGTTTGTAAGATTTTCTTGTTTCTTGTTACAATAAACGATGAACACCTGTAAGTTTTTATTTACGATGGTAAGAATTTCATGGAATAGAGAAACAACAAACGAATAAATGAAGAAAACGTATGTTTGTATTACAGCTACTGTGTTATTGAACTCAAACATTTGTCTATATTGTTAAGTAGTTATAAAAAAACTATTGTTAACAATAAAAAGGTATTGTTAGGTAGTTATGAAAAAAAAGTCTGAACAACAAGAAAAACTATATCAGAACTCGCTAATAATTCTAAGATGAATTGCCATTTGAAAAAATTGTCAAGGCACCAATTATATCATCTGCATTTGACACTTGAGTTTGACATTTGCATATTCGAGAAAAAGGAAAAAAAGGAAATTCATAATTCTAAATAAAACAAACATTATTCTCACATTTAGTAGGATCCATTGCATCAGAACGATTTACTTCAACAATCTCTTCAGAAACTTTATTAAAGGAATACAAAAGTTTAGTGTGATAAATTCGACGTGTTAAAATACTAAACACCGACTGGTCATATTGATGACACTTCACGTCATATGTTTCATTGATGTCACATTCATTCTTACTGACTGGCTCTTTATTCAAAGGCGCTATGCAGTTTTTATCTAGTGCACATTTTGCCCAAGCACGCACAATAGCTATACTGATCGGATTGAAATAAACCATAACAGAACTTCCATCTGCCTCTGGAAAATGCTTGAATTTGCACACATCCTCGCCAAGAAACCTGAACGTGTCAATGCTCGTGCGTCTTGTAATACTATTGGAGTCTTTAAGGGCTGAAACCTTATATACTAGTCCATACTTCTTGGCTTCCGCAAATGCTTTGTCTACATTGAGCGTTTTAAAACGCACTGCTGTATCTACCCACCATACAAATCCAAACTCAACCAGCAACATCTGAAAAAAATGATAACACTCAAAGATATCCTTAGAAAAGAAGCGCTTAGAACGTACAACCGGTGCTATCTTGTATGAGAACTATTTTCTTTTCTAATCCTAATATAAGTTACCAATGGCTTGTTCAAACTTTAGAGAAAACAATTTTTTCTTTCACTGGCATGTTAAAGAAATGTCATCTATATCATAAAACAGATTTAGCCTAGTAATTGACTGTCTAGCAAAGGCGTTATGTTGTTTGTTATAAAGATACCCGTTAACAATTTGTAAGGCATGGTTCTACAGCATAAGTTCTACCTGTAACAAAATAGGTTTCCAAGCACGGTACTTCTTTGTTCTAACATGTGGTGGAAACTCTTTGAAAGGGAACTCACGAATTTTGCAAGGCAATCCTGATGTCTGGAAAAAAAACAAAGTCACTGGTTAGTTCTATGTTTAATGTCAGGTAAGGTACTTACTGGTTTTTACCACAGAAGATCTTCTTCAGTCCTGATGTCTGAAAAATAATACAAAAATCATATAGAAGTTTAATGTGTCATGTTTAATGTCAATACGCAAGTCCTTTTAAGCTGTTATCACAAAAACTCTTCTTGTGAGCATTCGCTTCAAATATATAATAGGGTTCGACAGAGAAAAACTTGAAGCATTAAATTACTCGAAAATGCAAACGTTCATTAGGCAACATTTTCTAAGTGATGTGTGTATTCTTCACAAACAGAAAATAAAAACATCGTTATCCTGACTTTCGAAAGTATTTAAACATTCAAATAGAAATAACTTACCTCTATAGTTCTCGTTTGCGTTCTAGTCATCCCCAAATCAAAAATAATAATTCTGATTCTGTCACCCTTCTGCCGATAGTTAACAACAGCGTAATGAAACGATTTAATCATCCCCATAAATAACGCGAAATAATTTCTAGAAACGGCTGTAACTAGCACAGGGTTATTTCGTCTCTTTATGGGCTTCGTAAAATTGCCTCCAATTTTCCACATATACAAGTCAGCTTCCTCTCCAGGGTAGTTGTCGATAACCTTGAGATTGTCTTCTAAAGATTTATTGAACTTCTCTACGCATTCTCTGTCGAAAACTGTAATTGATATATACGAACCATGCTACAGATCAGTCAATCAGTAAGTCAGTCAGCCGGCAAGCCAACTAGTCCGCCAGACATCCAGCCAGACAGCCAGCTAGAAAGCCATTAAGTCAGACAGACAGGAAGCAACAAGCAAGCAAGAACGTAAGAAAGGAAGCAAGAATGTCAACTTCATTTAAATGAAGTAAATGATAACTTAATGACATTATGAATAATTTGTTAGCTCCTACAATAGACAATGAAACATATTATCATATTGATACTTCATGTCCAAGTAAGGATAATGTATGTTTTTAGATCATTCACTGAGAATATTCAGGATCTGTATCTGTTAGGTTAAAAGTAACTTATTACCACTATATTTGTCACTGAAATCGCTTATGTCAATTTGCTTTGAAAAAGCATCGTCTGATTTCAGTCTCTGCCTAGTAATTAAGTCTCTTTCTTTGTCTGAAAATAGCTCTCCATCGTCTTCTTCAGTAATCAGGATTCCTTCAAAATAAAGAAAAAAGAAAAAAATCATGACAAAAAATATTAATTATCTTTTTCAAGTTTTTATGCAACGAAAATTTGGCTCATTCGCAAAATGCAATACCCTACATTGATTTCTCGTGTTAAAAGTCGTCAGCACTGCAACATTGTAAACTTAGCCCGGTCGTTACAGTTGGATTTATGATCACTCTCTTTGTGATAATTTTACCATTTATACTCATTTTAAAAACTACAGTAGTTACAAGTCGTTTAAACGTCAACGTCTTCTAGAAAATGAAGAATTGTTCTTACTAGATACGCGGGAAATTTTCATATACTTTTATTGTAATAATATATCTTTTGAAAAGCCTCATTTATATAACAAAACATATAATCATAAAGGCTATACTGACTACACAATCCACTGAAGACCAATAGATAAGACTAACATAAGAAAGAAAAAATGATGTAATTTCTTACCTACATGCAATGACCTAATGACACTAACAGCAAACAACGCCAAAAGAATTCCAACACATACTTGAAAGATGTTTTTTAGTATACCTGTAATTGTAACATAATTCACAAAACAAATGAAATTATTCTTTAAGATCAGTATTTCCTGTTTTGTGATTGTTAAATCTGGTTTAAAAAATAAAAAGTGAAAAGATCAACACCTATTTTGAATAAAAATAACAACATCTCTCTGTTTATCACTTAGAAATTTTGTGATATCTACAACTATACAATTATTATATATGTATTAGATTACGTACTCAATTATTAAATTCGGTTAAAAAGAAACATCATTTGTCACACCTTTATTCCTCATAGTCTTTTTAATTGAGGACACAATTTAGAATATCTATCAGAAGCTTATTTGTCAAATAAATTAGGTTCTATTCACATATGCCGGCTATAACTACATCCTTAACTGCTAAAATAGCGACCTATTGAAATAAGGCTTAAATGTCATCATCAACACCGCAGGGAACTATCATGGTCAAGCTTTAATATCACTGACCTTGTGGTTGATATTTGGTTAACATAAAAATTTTACTATTAAATTTACCACTAAATGTACTATTAACTATAACTCTATCCAAGGGAAATTTTGGCCCTTTTTTGTACTTTGAACTATATTTTTCAACTCTATATGACAAAATGTTGTCTGATTACTTTGGAGACGCAGACATTTCAGTTATATTTGATTTATCCTACACTTGAGAGGTTTTTTTTTTCTTTAATTTACAGCTATATCATACATCACCATTTCTCAGACAAAGATCTGAGTTCGTTTCAATTTCACTTTAAGACGTTCTTTAAAATATTATAACAATAATATAACCCAGTGGTAAAAAATCTATTTCAGTCTTCGACTTTAAAGTATGTTTATACATAATTTTTCATTTTTGTCACCGTTTAAACTATACTATTTATTTTTAGTTGACTAGGAAATAAATTTGCACATCTTGAATAAAACTCTCAAATACCGATTCCTAGATTCAAGTCCAATGCTTCCACTCAAATGATGGAAAGCAGACAGTCACTTCAGACTTTCACTACTGCTGGGAATCGAACTAGCAATCCCTGGATCGGAAATGTGGTGATCACCCTTTCAACAACTGCACTGTTTTCAATATGGATATATGAAGTTTTCTCTATGTTATAGAGAGTATGGGCCTCTTTTGACGAAGATATGTTACTGATTTTCAAGAAATGTGCAAATCACGTTTCTTAATGCATATAATTATAAAACATACAAAACAGCTTAATATGTTAAATAGATGAAATAGATGTTTTGTCAATATAAATATTGATTTCTTTCATTTTAGAACAAAGATCAACAGCTTTCTACTACCGGTTATCTTGTGAGAAAAAAAAACTATTATAGTTCATGTGCTTTTAAGAATGTCACTCATATATTGATAAAATATAAATGTCGCAACTGTAGTAAGTCAGCTACTGATTACCGATAAAATGTTTTTACTAGTTCGAAGGAACGAAGGTTCCCGCTACGTTATATCAAGACATGCTATCATACATTGATGGCAAGTGTCATTGCAGCAGCCTTTCAATAATGTGTATTTTTGATAAAAAAACCCTATTTTTATGTGATGACATTTTGACCTTGAACAGATCAGAATTTGGCACTTTCCGTTCGTGAAACATACATCATGTTCTCTTTATCGAACTGAGCTTGATAGGAAATTATCAAATAAATATTTCAATACTTAGTTTAGTAGAAATGCTGTTTTTAATTGCCTTTCAGGTTTTTATTTCTCTTTTTTTTCAAAAAGGTCCTATTTATACTTTTACAAAACTAAATATGGATGATTTGTTTTTTGGATTGGATTAAGACACACAAAGTTAACTGGTATAATGCACTTTAATGGACAGACTGTTTTTAACTAAGCACGTCGTTGTTCGGAGTGTTGTATTCCAACCAGAGCAATTTTAGAAAAGAAAAGAAAATAGTTACTACTATTACCTCGTTTAAAAATGATTGGCAAGCTGTGAAACAAAATTTAGTTTTGTAGAAAGGAAAACAACATTTTATCATAGACATTTTTTTTCAGAGGTAATACAGGTTTAAATGCCACTTAAAATAATTTAAAATAACGGTTTACCCAGTTATTTTTATTTTAAAACCTGTTGATTTCTTACCTTCTCAAACTTCCTCTCCAAAGAAGAAAACTCTGGTATTCTCAGAAATGCTTTCTGCTTCAGAGAAGCAATATGCAATCTCTATCATAGCCAAAGTAGAGTAAAGACTTGCAGTACACTATAGTTATTGTAAAGTCATGAAACATGTCTTTTAACTCAATTAATAGAGAAATAAAATGTAATAACTTTTAAGACTTGCATTTTGCATTTGGCCATGGTCGTAGAATTTTCATCAATATATGAATGAAAATCTAAAATTAAGCTGCTGTTCTACTTTTGAGAATGAATTAAACGAACTGTTTATTAAAAGATTATTTATACAATAATAATTTTTAAACAGGCAAATTTCAACCGTTTAGTAAATATGCTCAGTAGTAAGTTAGTAAACATATTTGTTTACGTTTCAAAAATTAACATTAAAGTACAGAAAGTAAATCCCACCCTGAAAGACGTAAACCATAAGCTAAACAAGATAAGAGAAGATCCATTATTTCTTAGTTTTTATAGAAGAGATAAACTGTTTAATGTAAGTGTTTTAAATATCATCCCGGTATTTCATTTAAGTCATTAGCATAATTATATTTGGTCGATACCTGTAATTTTTCAGCGATTTTCTCTTTACACAAAAGTTATTTTTAAATTAGGAGTCTAGTAAGTTTAAAATCATTTAACAAAACCATTTGTATGGCTTATTTCGGGGATGGCGTCATGTGTTTAAGATACTTTACGGGTCTCTAACTGCTCCGCACTTTGCCTTTTCCCTGTATCCCGAAAATGAGTCGCCAGTGTCACACTGTTCCAATTTGAATACTGTAAACAAGAATGGCGGATCAATGTTATCGTGCCGCGACGATCAAAATGCCCGATTTGACTTCTTCAATCGCATTTTTTCGATACAAATTGTTCGTTGGCATCTGATTTCGTGGTTGAGCTGACCCACGAAATCCACGAAAATTAGTGTCCCACGAAAAATAATGATTTCGCAGTACTGTTATAAATATTGAAATTTATCGAACAGGAACTGACTTACCAGTGAAGAGGTGAAAATGTGTAATCTTCATATTAGCAGTTCACAAAACTTTAACTAAATTCTTGGATTTGCTGTATTTCGGCCGTATTTGAAATTCAACAAGCTGTGGTCTCATGCAGTAAAAGTGCAAAACGTGGATTATAGCTGAGCGCATTTCTTATTTTGAATCTATTTTTATTTATGACAATTTGTCCCAAGAATTCGGTAACTCGGTCAAATTTTTGTAGATTTTAATTTTGGAGCGGCATGTTTACATCACGTGGTTTGCATTGATAAAATAACGTCATACACGGAGGGAGAGAAGTTAAATAGTGAACTTGCTACATTTAAAGTGTGACAAAAGTTAACAGAAGTTAATTCACTGACTGAATTCTTCAATACAGGATTTAATCCCCAAGCGATGTTAGAGTACTGTTTTAACAACATGTAAAAGATATATTGATCTTTTATCACGATTCATATCATGGGTCGTTGTACTCTACATCATTTAACAGCTGTTATACATACACATTTCATGTAATCATCAATGGTTTCAATCTATTTCAGTGGCAATCGTTACATTTAACCTATAAAAATATCAACATGTGGTGGCAAACATAACGCTCTTTTCTTTTGCCTCGTATAGTTTTCTGACTGTCTTTCATGTTCTGTTATCATAATGATGCTTTGTTTCAAATAGACGAATTCTATTTCAGCTTCATCTGTCATATATTGAAATGTTTCTTAACTACAATCTCAAGGTGTTTTTCAGTAAATCAAAATGAATAAAGCTAAGGTAATCCCAGTTTGATATTTTTTTGCGGTATGATAACAATGAAACTCGATAGCATTTCTTTCAACTGGCTTAAATGTTATCAAATTCGCTAGCTGCTCGCTTTCTATGATTTTACATGAACTTGTTACATAAAAGTTCAAAGAAAAAGAAAACTCTTCGTCATAGCTATTAGAATTGTTTAGTAATGTCATAAAAACAAATTTACAAACACATATATTTATGTGTGCAACTTTTCCATGTGCTGTGGATTTTCTCTAAAAACGTTCTGAGGTCTTTTTCATGTAGGATAAAACTAAAAATTATTGGACATATCTCCGACTAAATATCCAACTATTTAATAAATGACAAACAATATTGTTATAACACAGACATTGAAAGAATACAGTACGGGCTTAAGAATGTCTGAATGAAGATCCTGAAGTTTTATTGCTAATAAACTACAAATTATATATCATCTTTTTGTTCTAACAAGAATTGTGTTTGTCATCTACACTGAAGCTATCCGTGTATTCTTAAAAGCGACTTAGTAACAAATATTAATGAACAAAATATTTGTTAAAAGTTTAAGACAATTCTGATCTGTAAATAATGTCAAATAAAATCATATCAGTGGCGATGTTATAGTACACTGTATATCTGAGCCTTACAGCAGCACTGCGGATGATCACGTGATCGGAATCGTAGAAATATTCATTTAATAGCTGCCGGATCGCTCGGTTGAAGCACTAAAGTAAGCATACAGTTAATGGTAGATTTATTTCTAAAACGTGGCCGCACGGGACCTCTGTATAAGAAACATGTACTGGCATCTTATTGTTTACTTTGTAGCTCATTCTGTTTAGACCTGAAAGTCGAAAAAGTTGTTTTGGATGTTGAGTACAATGGGCGAATAGGTACTTCTTGTCGTTGTTTTCAGCAAAAGAAACGCATGTACTGCAATATATGCATCGACATCTTGTATACAATTCTAATTTTTCCTTTCATGAAAAATTTTCATTGTTTGTGAAGTTGCATTACGAAGTTACACATCTTTTAACAACGCAAGTACAATGGTCGAACCAGATTAAATGAGTACAGTAGTCGAACGATTTTATTGCCTACAACACTCGTCAAGTTTTACATTGAATTATTCTTGTTTTTCATACCCTGTCCCAACAATTCATCAAAAACATCATAACTTCTGAAAGACTGATATTTATACAAATTAAAAAAAATATAATTCAGATATAATAAAGATCTATAAAACTCTTAAATTAAAATTGTGAAATATTAAAAATTAAAATATTATAAATTGAAAACAAAAACTTCAAAATTTAAAGAGGTTGATTTAATTCCAAAGCCTAAGGTTTCCTGCCTTGTATCACAAATGCATCATACTTAGAAAAAAACACCATTCGGACATATAACGCTCCGCCCAGTGGTGCTCTTGTAAATTCAATTGTGTGTGTGTGTGTGTGTGTGTGTGTGCGTGTGTTTGTGTGAGACATTGCCAACGTGTCAGAGACTTTGCCAGAGTGGTCAGAAAAGGTAGTTGATTTATATCATACACAACAATGTGAACACTTTTGATGCAACGATTTGGATATTTTTACCCAGTTTACTAACTCTCTTAAATTGTATGTAACAGTCCCTGCGTCGTTAAACATAATCGATATTCATTCTTACAATTTATTTCTATTCAGATCAATTATCTAATAGTATTGCCACAATTTCGTATGTTTCAGAGCGAACAAAAAGTACGGACTGAAATTTTACAAATGCGAAGAATGTGACAGTTCCTTCGCCACTAAAGCCGAACTTCAGCAACACAGATTATACCATACAGAACCCACTAACCTGCAGCATCTGCTCCAAAGCTTTCCGAACAAGGGCAACGCTATTGGATTATCTTGCTCCCGGCGAAAAGAAATACAATTGCACTTGTGATAAGGCTTACGTTTATAGCCAGGGTCTGAGTAATCACAGATCTAAGTGTAACATGTCAAAGCAAACTGAGTTTAACTTAATTGTGCTGTTCTGTTCAAGTTTCGTAAGTGTCTACTGTTAGTTCAGGCTGTGTTAGAGCCATATGATGATATCGCGTACGTGGTATTTTTTGTCACGCGTCTACATTTAGCTTACATATGCCAAAAAGGCATTTTATTCTTTTGATTATCATGAAATTTCTTCAATATTTTTCTTTAATAAATTCAAGCAAAATTTCAAACAAGTAGTTATATGGTGTCAAAACGAAGGTCAATGGTCAAAATAGGAAATACCGAGATATTGTTGTTTTCCAAATTATTTTCGAAATATTAGTTAGACTATTTTGATAAATTCGAGGTAAAATGAGAAACTTGCATCTACAATAAAATTTAGCATACATGTATAGGTTAAGTTATATAAACACTTTTGAGTATGACAAATGCTAACTTTTTGTTGGACAAAAGTTACGATTTGTTGGTTTTTGTCTTCATAAAATGTAAGTCAATTTTACTTATTAAAACAATGGGTCATTTGGTCATTCCATAGAAAAATATGTCTGCCATAAAGTCTTTATGTTTTACTTAATACTCGTAAACCTTACTTAAATAGGTTTATTTGCCTTGATGACAGCAAGGTCAACTGAGAAACGTTGTCGTCGTGACCGAAAAACTAAAATATTGTAGGGGCCAAAAAGGCTCTATTTTTCCTTTGGCCTTGGTCTTCATTTACCTTTCTTTGTAAAACTTTCATAAAAGATAATATTATTTGGTAAATGTGATGCTTTAAATTAGTTCAAATTCACAAAACGACATTTTTTTTCTCAATGGATAAAGATACTAAACTCAGTAACATATGGTCACGTTGTTTCTTGTTTAATATTCGTATTTTAATCGATCTTTTACAAATGGTATCCACTTCCTTATAGCAAACAAACAACAACAACAACCATTTATTGCATTTCACCATTTACATGGTTTTGGCAATGAACAGTGAAAACCAAATAAATTACAGTGCTAAAATGTTTAGTTTTCAGAAGCAGATATTACAAAAAACAAATAATAAAAAATACAACAAAAGAAAGAACAGATGTTTACAGTAGTCACAATGAATGTATAGTATATACCTTTTTAATCCTCGAGATGCCTCGATCGTAATTTGTAGGCTTCCTTAAGGAATTTACATACTCTAACAATTATTCTGTGGTTTTCCGAATTTAGGACTAATTTAAATTTATTGGTATTGCGTCAGGATAAACAAAATTTAGGTAGAAACTTATGTCTTAAGTCTTTGTACAATGGGCAACACATCAAAAAATGGTATTCCGACTCAACTTTATTTTGGCTACAATTCTGACATAGTCTATTTCTTCTATCTAACCTACTGTATCTACCCGATTCTATAGCTAAGCAATGGGCAGATAAACGAAAACAGGAAATCAATTTTCTTAAATAGTCATCATTTACAGCGGATAAATATGGTTCAAAACCGAACGATGTTTTAAATTTTACATAATATTCAAGTTTAGGGTATGTCGTTATAGATTCTTGCCATTCTTGTATATAATTATCCCTTATTTTTCTTTGTAATTTTGGAAAGAGACTCATATTAATATTTTGTGTATTCCATAAATAACTGTATCCAATATTATCAAGAATTTTTTTCACTGCTTTGACCCATGGAAGACAATTTGCACTCTCTACTGAGTTGCGCTCTGCATCAAAAATATTAAACATAATGGAATTAGGATGTGTCATTATCTTTAGCCAATACTTCAAAACTCGCTCTTTACAAGTTACTGATAAAGGATATCGCCCTAGCTCACTAAGGACTGCAATATTGGGAGTACTCTTTTTTACACCTAGAATCTTTTTGCAGAATCGTAAGTGAACCATTTCAATATCTGTAGTATTATGTATACCCCATATTTCTGAGCAGTATGTTAAAATTGGCATAACCATTCTATCAAATAACAAAAATTTAGTCTTAACATCTAGGTCCAATCTTGTAAATATTGTATATAATCCATTAACGGCTCTTAATGACTGGTCGGATAACGTTTTGACTGCATTTTTTAACAGTCCATTTTTTTGTGAATTTAATTCCTAGATAGCAAAATGACTGTACTATTTCTAGAACTTCATTATTTATGTTCCATTCAAAATTGTCGTTATGTCTCTGTTTGCTAAAAATACATATTTTGTTTTATTAATGTTAATTTCTAATCCCCATTTTTGTGAATAATGGTACAAACTGTCTAATTGTGCTTGGAGACTAACCGGTGATGTGGTAAACAAGACCATATCGTCTGCAAACAAAAGCATAAAAATACCTAGCTGATCTAAGTCATATTCTGTTAAAGCATTAAAATTCATGTTACATGCTACATCATTGACAAAAAGTACAAAAAGTATAGGCGAGAGAGGCTCACCCTGTTTTAATCCGAGTGACACTTCGAAAAAATCGGACAATCCTGAAAAACTCTAAATACATGCAGACACATTTGTGTAAATTGCCCTGAGAATCTTTAACATTTTTGAGCTAACACCAATTTCAAATAATTTTGACCACAACGCCTATTTACGGTATCAAATGCTTTTTCATATTCTACAAAACAACAGTATAGTGAGGATCTATTTGCTAAAACTTTCTTAATAATGCTATGCAAAATAAAAAACACAATCACCTGTACTTCGTTGATTTCTGAAGCCAAACTGTATATCACTAAACACCTCCTGATTCTCACACCATTTATTTATCCTGTTTCTTAATGCCAGTGAAAAAATCTTTGTCATTGTATTAATTAGTGTTATACCTCTGTAGTTTGCTGGGTCAGATTTGTCTCCCTTTTTATGAATTGGGACAATTACTCCTTTAGACCATGAAATCGGATAAATACCGTCTGAAAACAATTTGTTAAAAATCTTAACGAGAAAAGGTACAATAAATACTTTTGCATCAATAAAGAAATCCGTTATTGTATGATCACACCCAGGGGCCTTGTTACGTAACAATGATGAAACTGTTTTCTCAATTTCGTCTTCATCATAGGGTTTGTCTAAACAATCGATTTGGACATTTGTACTTGTTATTAAATTTTCAATGTTAACATCAGTAATACCTGGAATAAATTCATTTTCTTTGCTCAACAAATTCTGGTAAAATGGGACAAATTTGTCGAAATCAATATTCTGTTGCCTTCCGTCATTACTACGCCTATATTTATTAACTTTATTCCAAAACAATTTTGGTGACCTTTTACTCATGCTTGAAATATTACGTTTTTCTTTTGTATTAAATATATGTCTAGCCTTCCGTTTCACAGCTGCAAAAAGTCTTCTACTTTCCAAAAATCGAGATATATTTAAAGCCGTCTTTTCGTTTTTTAAAGCACCTTTGTTTCTCATAAACACTGATTTTGCAGCTCTACACTCATCATTAAACCACAATGTTTTCGTTTTATTTAACTGACGATTTTTTATATGTACCGTTTTACCAAAAGTTTGAAAGGAACACTCATTGATAATATTTGTAAAACGTTCAATATTGTCATCTAACCTACCCACATTTTCTACAATATTTTTGGTGATTTCTTCAAAAATATGCTTATTTGTTTCTAAAACATCAATAAGTTTTTGTTTCTCATTCCGGTCCCACACTAATTTTGTGTAAGAATACGGTTCATTGTTACGATTGGTCATTAGCTTACAATGTAAGTCATACTTAATAGGACAATGATCCGAAAATTCGGTCAAATCTAAAACCTCCATATCGGTGATGTTTATAAATTTTCAAAATTTGTAATCAAATAGTCCACAACGCTTGCACCGTGTCTTCCTCTACCAACATTATGAAACGTAAAATCACCGTGTTCTAAGCGACCATTTGCAAGAATGAAATCGTTTTCTTTGCACAAATATAATAGCTTGTGCCCAAAAGCGTTAACAGTTTTATCGTTTGATTTTCTATGGGTAATCTCACCTAAGAAATGAGGAGCATTAATAAAATGCGAGAGACCTGTGTCGTCGGCAAAGTCTAGTAACTCTCCTATCCGACTATTCATATCGCCGCACAGGTAGTCTTTGTACAACAAAATATCATCGAACAATTGATCAAAAAAGTCAAACTAGAATAAACGAGAATTTACATTGGAATATACTGTCGAGCCCTCCGGTGGTATGTAATATACACAAACGTACAAATCTTTAACTACAGATTTTATTTTGAACCAGATTATACCGTTAGAGTTAATTTTCACCAGTTCAGTGCTATCTGACAAGCATGATTTAAAATACACAATAATCCCACCACTATTTCGCTTTGCGTTTTTATTCGTTTTTGGTCTGGGGCAATTTAGGTGATCAAAGCCAGAAAGGTCAATATTAGTAATATTTGAATTCCACGTCTCAATAAAAATCAAGATGTCATAGTTACTGATCAGATTTAAAAAATCTTCATCATTAAATTTATTACGTATGCCCTGCACATTCCACTGGAGGACTTTCAATGTATGCTGTTCATCACCACCCTATACACTTGCAGCCTCAGATTCCATGGTTGTTGCTTCTGTAGAGGAATGTGCTGCCCTGTTTCTCCGTCCGCGAATGACAAGTTTGTCGTACGAAATATAGGCTTCATAGCCATCCTTTCTCGCCTTTTCCAAGTCAGGGATCAACTGTCTGCGTTTTTCTTGAATTGCACGTGGATATTGATCACTGACCCGGTAATCTGTGTCTTTCAACTTATCAAAGGCCGCCTGTTTAACGGTATATTTGTCTGGCGTATATAGAAAGTTTGCAACTATTGGCCTAGTTTTTCCAGGTGTGTATTTACCAATACGGTGCACACGGGGTAATTTTATGAACTGTTTTGCATCGGAAATTTCAAGGTTAATTTCACACATATTGAGAATTTTTTCTCTACAGTTCTCAGCTTTTCTCGCTTCTACCGTAGATTCTTCTTCAAATCCAAAAAAACAATAAATTGTCACGCATTGACCTTGCTTGCAAATCAGTTAGCTCAGTGGATAAACGTGAATTTTCTGACTTTAAATTTTCATAATCTCTTATAATAGACTCTTGCTGGGACTTCTCTTGCCTTAAAGTTCGATCTAGCTCAGCCTGCTTCTTTTGTATCTCATCACATACTTGCGCATCAAAGTTTCTACTGGTTTCAATGTCTATAAGTTTACGATCTTGATCATGCAACCTCGACTCCATATGTGATAAACGGGTATCAAGAGAACTTACCCTCTCGTTTATTTTATTTACCTGCTGTTCTATGTAATCTAGTTTATTAAGGCGCTTGTCCATAGATTCCAGTTTATCTAACACCATTTGATGATAACTTGGAGGAGGTGGGGCACTAAGTGGTGATCCAATGTTTTGGTAAATCGGGGTAGGACTACACGGTGGCATATAAGAGTTCATGTTTGGATTCATGTTTGAGTTCATATTGCTCATATTGCCCATACCTTGAATCGGATATAGTGCCCCAGATCCAGTCTGTGGAGTACAGCTCGAGAATTGTTGTAGATAACTACCATTTTGTTGAAATCCTGGCGAAGAGTTAGCCATTGCTAATCTTTTGTCCGGTTGAACTTCGCTCACTACATTCGGTGAAGATCCCGATTTTTTACGTTTTTGAGATTTCTTTCCCATAAAACTTGCACAATATTTATCCAAGCAAACACATTGTTCATTAACTTATAAAATGAGTGCATACAACACATTTAGACCATGTAAACATCCAAATTTTCATTTATTTTCTCTGTATTTCAAATTTCGTGTCTACCATTTACACGCATGCGCACTATAGCACATACGATCTGATTATTAAGCTGGTGATAATCGTCCCCAAAGCCATTTTTATTTATTTTTTTATTTTGTTGTTTAACCGTTATAGTTTTTTCAAGTTTCTGATAAATCAATACGATAATGGTAAATACCAATCTTTAATGCTAATTTCTGTTTTTGAACAGTCTAGTGAATTTATACGATATTTATCTCGTCTTCTTCCGTTGTTAGACGTTACGATCTTAATCTCGATATTCTTTTAATGTTACATATTTTCTTGGTTATTTTAACGTGTTAAATTAATTGTAAGACTTATTATGATGTTGTAACACCTTGTATGTAGATATGGAAATATTCCTCCATAGGCTTTCTGCTAGTCACTCCTCGCTGATTTTAAGATTTAATGTTTGTCATGTTTTTCTCCTTTTTCATAATATTGAAATTTCTAATTAGACCTTAAAGTCAATACTAGTACAAATCATTTCAATGTAACATACCAGTTCCTAGAATATAAACAGTTGCTTTAATATTATCCTGTCACCATTCCATTCTCTTTCTAGACAATTTGTTGAGGTGGCTGACGTATGATAAGCTTCAATTATGTGTTGTAGCCTTTCATCTAGTTTTCTTTTTCAATCATGTTTTTTTTCATTATAATTTATGCCTTATATGCATAGGCATGTATCAATTTGATTATTTTTGTGAAAGCATCATCCGTGATTTTTTTATTTTTTATTTTATGAGATTATCCAAGTAGAGGTGTACTTTTTATACCAGCAGTATTAAAAATAAATGTTTAATTAATTATAAAGACTTCTTGTTTGTTTTAATTATCATTTTAATTTAATCATTGTCTCACGCTACACATATATAGACACAACATTAAAACTCAACATAATTATTGTGACAATGCACTTGATACTTAATACAATACAGGTTGAACTGGATTAGTATCTACATGGTAAATCGCTCTATTATAATGCTATCTATAAACAATATCTATAAGTAATATCAACACAACTAAGTGAAAACATGTAAATCGGATCATGAAAGAAATTTAGGTTTCTAGAATCGATTCAATACACTGCCTAACCAAGGTTATTACAAGTAGGGAACATTTTGCAGCCGTGTAGCATTCACTGAAAACAGAAACACATGGTACGAGTCATTTTACCATGTTTTAAACAGGTACACATTCTTCTCATTTAAACGTCTATTCCCATTTTCGACGAAGGCTGCAACTTCGCCTGATTGCAGCTGGCTTTTTCCCACCGGACTCCAAGGGCAGCTTCCTGCACTGAATTTCTCTCAGTAGAGATTGTTCCAACTTTGGATTTTCGACAAAAACGCGTATGGTCACTTGTGTCAAAATGATGGTTTCTGAAAAAACATTGTTTAATATATATAAAGGTAAAAAGGGCACTCGGACATATTTTTTGGAAATTGACCTTTTTACTTTTTAGCTCACCTGAGCTGGCTCAGGGTGAGCCATTTGGATCGATGAATGTCCGTCGTCCGTCGTCCGTTCACACTTAGTTCGTTAACACTCTACCGGTCACATTTTTGCCCCAATTGTCACGAAACTTGGTTAGAATGTTTGTCCCAGTAATTACTCGGACGAGTTCGAACATGGGTCATCTGGGGTCAAAAACTAGGTCACATGACATAAAAATAGAAAAATCTTTTTAAGACTCTAGAGGCTACTGTTTCAGTCCAAATATCCTGGCAATTTGTCAGAAAGGTTATTTGGTTGATTTCTAGCTCAAGTTTGAATATGGGTCATCTTGGGTCAAAAACTAGGTCACACAGACAAAATATGGAAAAACATTGTTAACACTTTAGAGGTAACATTTTCAGCCCGAATAACCTTGAAATTTGTCAGAAAGGTTGTTTTATAAATTCTAGCTCAAGTTCAAATATGGGTCATCTGGGGTTAAAAACTAGGTCACAGAGCCCAAATATGGAAAAACCTTGTTAACACTTTAGAGGTCATATTTTCAGTCCAAATTTCCTTGTGATATGTCAGACAGGTTATTTGGGTGATTTCTAGCTCAGATTCTAATATGGGTCATCTGGGGTCAAAAACTAGGTCACAGAGCCCAAATATGGAAAAACCTTGTTAACATTTTAGAGGTCACATTTTCAGCCCAAATATCCTTGTAATATGTCAGAAAGGTTATTTGGATGATTTCTAGCCCAGGTTTGAATATGGGTCATCTGGGGTCAAAAACTAGGTCACTGAGACCAAATATGGAAAAAAAAATTTATCACTCAAGAGGTAATATTTTCAGTCCAAATATCCTGGAAATATGTCAGAGAGGTTGCTTTCATGATTTCTAGCACAAGTTTGAATATGGGTCATCTGGGGTCAAAAACTAGGTCACAAAACCCAAATATGGAAAAACCTTGTTAACACTTTAGAGGTCACATTTTCAGTCCAAATATCCTGGCAGTTTGTCAGAAAGGTTACTAAGATGATTTCTAGCCCAGGTTTGAATATGGGTCATCTGGGATCGAAAACTAGGTCACAGAGCCCAAATATGGAAAAACCTTTTTATCACTCTAGAGGTAACAATTTCAGTCCAAATATCTTGGAAATATGTCTGAAAGGTTGTTTTCAAGATTTCTAGCACAAGTTTGAATATGGGTCATGTGGGGTCAAAAACTAGGTCACACAGCCCAAATATTGAAAAAACTTGTTAACACTCAAGAGGTAACATTTTTAGCTCAAATATCCAGAAACTGTCAGAAAGCTTGATAAGATGATTTCTAGCTCAAGTTGGAATATGGGTCATGTGGGGTCAAAAACTAGGTCACACAGCCAGTATATGGAAAAACCTTGTTAACACTCTAGAGGTAACATTTTCTGCCCAAATATCCTGGAAATATGTCAGATAGGTTGTTTCGACGATTTCTAGGTCAAATTCGAATATGGGTCATCTGGGGTCAAAAACTAGGTCACACAGCCTGAATATGGAAAAACCTTGTTAACAATCTAGAGGTAACATTTTCAGCCCAAATATCCTGGAAATATTTCAGAAAGGTTGTATCGATGATTTCTAGCCCAAGTTCGAATATGGGTCATCTGGGGTCAAACACTAGGTCACAGAGCTTAAATTTTGAAAAAACCTTGTTTACACTCTACAGGTAACATTTTCAGCCCAAATATTTTGGAAATACGTCAGAAAGGTTATTTCGACGGTTTCTATGTCAAGTTTGAATATGGGTCATCTGGGGTCAAAAACTAGGTCACAGAGCCCAAAAATAGAAATATCTTGTTAAGGCTCTAGAGGCTACTGTTTCAGTCCAAATATCCTGGCAGTTTGTCAGAAAGGTTGTTTGGTTGTTCAAATTATTAGATTAGGTTAAAGGTCACGGAGGCTAAAAATATATTTATCTACTGTACCTCATAAAGCCTTCATTTATAGACCAATATCTTTGATATTCAATATATAGGTTCCTTGCATTGACCTCTACCCATTGATAGAGTTTGAGGTCACTGGGTCAAGGTCAAGGTCACCATAACTTATAATAGATATTTCTACTTTCTGTCATAGAGCCTTTATTTATTGACTGATATTTTACATATTTGGTTTGTAGACACTTATATATTTTCAATTAAAAAATGAAATACTGCTTAACAGCAAACCTACAGCCAAAGTACTCATGTGAGCGATCCAGGGCCATCATGGCCCCCTTGTTTTGAACAAATGATATTCCAGATTTAATGTCTGAAACTTTCATCTTCTTGCAAATACGACATACTTTTATGTTTAAGAGGAACATGGTGGACACATTTGATGTACCTTATACTGACGTCACATACCCTTATTTGACGTCAGATTTTATCTACGTTCCCGCTGGAACTAAATTAACATAGCAGACTTTAGATACTTAGATTTTAGCTATTCCGTTGTACAATTCTATACCTTTTCAACATTTTTACAAAACTATACTTTTTATCATTCAACACTGCATTTAGTTCAGGTGAAATCGTTTTACACAAAAAAGTTGTCCCCAAAATCTTTTGCCATGGTAATGCTCTTTAAGAAACTTGATAAAAGAAAGTCATTTTTATGAAAGACAATATTCTATTGAATAGCAAATAGGAGACCACGTTAACTAACCATATTAAAATGACCATCCTAAAAATAACTGATAACAAACCAAGTTTAAAGTTAACTGCTCCTTTCCTATCAAATTAAAAACAACATACGTTTATGAAGAGGAAAACAATATGTTCAAAAGTAATTGCTAGGACAAATTTACGCCAAGAGATTACAGTGTGATACTGCCTTAGTACTGGCTGAATAAACAAGGAACATAAGAACATTCAGAAAACAAAACAGCAGAACGTGAGAAAAATATATAGGGTTGACTTGCTCGTATTTAGTTATTCTCCATTCGTATAAATAAGTTAGTTAAATCCCTCGACATTATAAAAGTCCTATTAATTTTTACGTGTCCGCATGCAATAAGCAAGCATTATTAAAATGCAAACTATACTGTGTAAAAAAGCAACATTTAATTATTGAACGCCTCGAAATGTTTTTGAAACTTACGCCAAATATCTTTGTTATACGTAACGCCACTGCTGAAGAAGTCTTTACAATTTCTCAATGAACATAAAAAAGTGGTATTTAAGATGCACTATTTTCAGTGTATTTCTCCAACATTTATACTCAGTCTGACTAAAAGTTTTCATTATAATAGGCTATTTGTACGTTAGACATTTACAACAACAGGTGTTTGTGCATTGTGTAAAGTGCAAACTTTTTTAAAAAATAAATAAATAAAACATATACTATTCGTAAATATTGTTGTGGATGCACAAACAATTACCATTTATAAATTACATTTTCATTTTCTTTATAACTATTTTGATTAATTCGCGATCGTTTTTTGTTTTGTTGTCTTATGCTTTTTCATTACTTTTTAATATCAGACTTTGCTATGATATTGTAAGACATGTGTTCAATTTCAAATTTGACATATTTAACACTTTTAGGAATTAATATAAGTTGCTTCCCAATCGATGTTAAACAAATAAGTTTAGATCAATCAAAAATAAGTGACAAATAGAACGGTCCCATGGACTTTATGTATTCGTAGAATAGACCATATCACAGCAAAACAGAAAAAAAGAATGACATCTCAATCTTTATTTTTTATCATGACTTTAACATTAAGCATCGCGTGTTATTCTTAAAATCGGACTACTTTTGTTCGAAAGTCGAAAGTTTATTTGTCTCGTAAGGTAATTAATTAAAGTTAAGACAGTCCAAGAAACAACAGTAAACATATCAGTAAAGTAACTTTTTTTAATGCTCTATTAAGCCCCACTTATCTTTTTTCTTAATTTAAGAGATCTTATCATTTCACAATATAAAACAGCTAGATCAATGTTCCGATCATACAGCAGATAAAAGTAATCTTAACAATATAAATGCTTTGCAAACGTCCCTATACATTCAATAAGATTTTTATGATCATGTCGTGTTTTATAAGGAGCATATTTGTGAACAATGTTTAATCTAAGAATATCAAAAAGCAATGTCGAATACAGTGATACTAATGCAAGATACATTTCATCAAATAAAGGTAAACAATGGAATTTTGAATATCTAAGTACAGTTTATCTTTAAAACTCACGAATAATGCCCTGAATTTCAATAAACAGGACTTTGAAATTGTAACCGACAGTTTATTAGCCAGAATTACTTCTATTGTCAAAAAAGGCCAATGTAAACTGTTTTATTCATAAGCATTTTACCACTATACGTATAAATTTGTCCAAGAATTCTAAGGTTGGTGTACACATTCCATCAAATTTGTCTGTAAAATGAACTTTATAATTTGTTGTTTTATGTTTAGATGGCAGTTTGGAGGTCCTGGGCCTTGGTGTACAAAAAGAATGAAAGCCTTAAAACACCTAGCTGACTGTCCTCATATTGCAAACGACGGAACTTATATGTTTAAAAAAGTATGAATTTGTGTACTATATTTGGCTAAGAGCTAACAACTTACAGGTCTTCACGAGTTTCTGGTTTTTAATTCTTCAAAACATATAAAAAGGACACGTATAAAAAGAATCAACTTTAATGACGATTAAACTCCGTCAAAATTATGAATTTCTTATCTTGTAGTCTATTTGGTATGACACATCAAGACACAAATTTAATGTTTAAAAACTGAAGTCAGTAACGTTTCATCACTATCTGTGTTACAGACTAGAAGTGTATTAATATTGTAACGAATTAACAATTAATAAACATCCGCCTTATTGCCACTCGGAAAATAAGGGCACTCCAGTATTACGGAATAATTATTCAAGAGCTGTTGTTTTCTACCCTGTATTACAATGGCTATGGACTCCGGTATTGCGGTCATTTTGCTATTCCGGCAATACCGACATAGTTAAAGGTGCAAACGGACACGTTTTAGGTACAAAACAGCACTTCACTATATCGACTGGAAAAATGGTATAAGCATAATTGCGGCTAGAAATATTCTGAGTTTTCACGGCAGTTTTTAACGTTTTGCCATAATCTGTGTAATTTTGTTTTGTTTGAATCAGTTTTGCTATTTTTGACAGTGTTGTAGTAATTCTATGTTCATATGCATTCAGAATAGAATACATAATAGGATGTTCTTTTACAAACCAAAATCTGAAAATTAGCTTAGATATTTTGTTAGTTTCATTGATAATTTCAGATGAACAGAAATTTCTTTCTGGTTTGAAACATGACCCGCACTGTTCTTGCTATTTTTCCAAAAGCATGTTAAGACCAATTTAAATTGGTCTTGCTAAATTTCATATCCCTGTGACAGTCCCGACAGTTTGTCAATAATAGCATACCGATTTGAGTTAACTGGTTGTTGACAGGTCGCAAATAGAATATAAAATGTTGCCTGTTATCATGTAACATTTGTGTTTATGACTATTTTTTCTTGGTCGCAATGATTAACAAACTTCTTTATTTATGTGATTGTAGAAGAGTCATCATACCATCCGGAGGGTACTGATTTCTAAATAGAAATCCGAATACAATGACACATTCGCGTATTTCTGTACAGCAAATTGTAAGTGAGGATCAATAAATTATGTTCTTCAACATTCTTGCAAAACTACGAGACATGTTTGAAATTCGAGAATTTTGCCATTTTTTAGCTCACCTGAGCACAAAGTGCTCAGGGTGAGCTTTTCTGATCGGTCTTTGTCCGTCGTCCGTCCGTCCGTCCGTCGTCAACTTTTCATTCAAACGACATATCCTCTGAAACCAATGGGGCAAATTTAATGAAACTTGCCTGGGATGTTCCTTGCATGAAGCTCTACCAAGATTGTTCAAATGGTTCTGGTCCATTGCATTTCTGGTTCACTGGAGCTAAAAATAGATTTTATAAGTTGGATCTTTAAAAATCTTCTTCTCCGAAACCACAAGGCCTGGAGCTTTGATACTTGGTATGAAGCATCATCTAGTGGACCTCTACCAAGTTTGTTCAAATTATGTCCCTGGGGACAAAACTGACCCCACCCCAGGGGTCAGTTGATTTTACATAGAGTTATATAGGGAAAACTTGAAAATCTTCTTGTTAGAAACCACAAGGCCTAGAGTTAAGATATTTGGTATGTAGCATTGTCTAGTGGACCTCTACCAAGTTTGTTCAAATCCTAGCCTCTGGGTCAAAAATGGCCCCGCCCCGGGGGTCACTTGTTTTACATAGAGTTATATAGGAAAATCTTAAAAAAATCTTCTTGTCAGAAACCGTAAGTTATAGAGCTTAGATATTTGGTGTGTAGCATTGTCTAGTGGACCTCTACCAAGTTTGTTCAAATCCTGTCCTCTGGGTCAAAAATGGCCCCGCCTCAGGGGCCACTAGTTTTACATAGAGTTATATAGGAAAATCTTAAAAAATCTTTTTGTCAGAAACCGTAAGTTATAGAGCTTAGATATTTGGTGTGTAGCATTGTCTAGTGGACCTCTACCAAGTTTGTTCAAATCCTGGCCTCTGGGTCAAAAATGACCCCGCACGAGGGGCCACTAGTTTTACATAGAGTTATATAGGAAAATCTTAAAAAATCTTCTTGTCAGAAACCGTAAGTTATAGAGCTTAGATATTTGGTGTCTAGCATTGTCTAGTGGACCTCTACCAAGTTTGTTCAAATCCTGGCCTCTGGGTCAAAAATGACCCCGCACGAGGGGCCACTAGTTTTACATAGAGTTATATAGGAAAATCTTAAAAAATCTTCTTGTCAGAAACCGTAAGTTATAGAGCTTAGATATTTGGTGTCTAGCATTGTCTAGTGGACCTCTACCAAGTTTGTTCAAATCCTGGCCTCTGGGTTAAAAATGGCTCCGCCCCGGGGGCCACTAGTTTTACATAGAGTTATACAGGAAAATATTAAAAAATCTTCTTGTCAGAAACCGTAAGTTATAGAGCTTAGATATTTGGTGTCTAGCATTGTCTAGTGGACCTCTACCAAGTTTGTTTAAATCCTGGCCTCTGGGTCAAAAATGACCCCGCCCGAGGGGCTACTAGTTTTACATAGAGTTATATAGGAAAATCTTAAAAAATTTTCTTGTCAGAAACCGTAAGTTATAGAGCTTAGATATTTGGTGTGAAGCATTGTCTAGTGGACCTCTAACAAATTTGTTCAAATCCTGGCCTCTGGGTTAAAAATGGCTCCGCCCCGGGGGTCACTTGTTTTACATAGAGTTATATAGGAAAAACTAAAAAATCTTCTTGTCAGAAACAAGAAGGCCTACAGTTAAGATATTTGGTATGTAGCATTGTCTAGTGGACCTCTACCAAGTTTGTTCAAATCCTGGCCTCTGGGTCAAAAATGGCCCCGCCCCTGGGGTCACTTGTTTTACATAGAGTTATATAGGAAAATCTTTAAAAAATCTTCTTATCAGAAACCGTAAATTATAGAGCTTAGATATTTGGTGTATAGCATTGTCTAGTGGACCTCTACCAAGTTTTTTCAAATCCTGGCCTCTACATCAAAAATGGCCCCGCCCCAGAGGCCACTAGTTTTACATAGAGTTATATAAGAAAATCTAAAAAAATCTTCTTGTCAGAAACCGTAAGTTATAGAGCTTAGATATATGGTGTGTAGCATTGTCTAGTGGACCTCTACCAAGTTTGTTAGAAAAAGGGGTCACAAGTTTTAAATAACAATATAGAAGAAAATCTTTAAAAATCTTCTTGTCTGAAACCTCAAGACCTAGAATTTTAAAATTTGGCATGAAGCAAGCTTTATCAAGCTTTTTCAAATTATTGGATTAGGTTAAAGGTCACGGAGGCTAAAAGTAGATTTATCTACTGTACCTCATAGAGCCTTCATTTATAGACCAATATCTTTGATATTCAGTATAGAGGTTCCTTGCATGGACCTCTACCCATGGGTAGGGTTTGAGGTCACTGGGTCAAGGTCAAGGTCACCATAGCTTATAATAGATATTTCTACTTTCTGTCATAGAGCCTTTATTTATTGACTGATATTTTACATATTTGGTTTGTAGACACTTACATATTTTCAATTAAAAAATGAAATACTGCTTAACAGCAAACCTAGGTACTCAGGTGAGCGATCCAGTGCCATCATGGCCCTCTTGTTTATGAATAAGTGGGCATTAATGTGCTAAGTTAATCCAGTAGTTTCTGAGTTTTGACAAGAACAATTCTTGGACGGAGAAATACCTAATCATAATATAAATTACAAGCCCCTTGACAAAGTAATTTCAACATGAAGTTTACATAAAAGTGATGTTATACTTGATGATGTATATAAAATGTCGATTTGATTTCATTTGAACTCATTAAGTCCATTTGTTGTTGTTCTGAAAAACAATCATTTTATCTGTAATTTTATTAATTCATTGTTTTCACGATTTTATACATCTATATTTTTCAAGGAAAATGACAGACAACACCTGATGACAACATTTTGATGCTAAAATAAAGACCTTGCCACTTGCCCAATTCTTGCATCTTTCAACACAATGTCTGTGAACTGTGATTTTATGCAGTGTTTGTCTCGTAAGTTTAACATGTACGAAGCCCAGGGCCGCGGGCAGCCAACTCAATAGCTAACCTTGTTATTGATACCACATCTCTTTGAATTATCAATTTATGCATTTTTTCTATATTAGTTCATGATTTTTCAATATTTACATAAGATAACTAAAGCAAATATAATTCTAAATGGTTTTACCTCGTATGGGTATGGAAGGCAGTTGTCGTCAAGGGAAGTAAATATGTCTGTTGCTAGGGTAAATTCGGTCAACATTGGGAACATGTTTTACCTGAAGTAACCACAGAAATATACACTGCATCAGTAAGCTTCGGTATTTTTTCGCTATTTTCATAAAAAAACTTTCTTTTCTAACACCGTCCCGCCGAATCGCGCCGGAATAATCAGTCCATTCTACACATGCACACATACAGACATGTCCACATCATGAAGTAATCATTCATTTGGAAAATGTTGTTTGAGCAAATGGTTTAATTCTTTGTCAACACCAGAAAACGAAAGGTATAAATCTATTCTTATCGTAAAAAGCAGTACACAGCAGACTACATCAGTTTTTAGCATTAATCTATTATTTTATGCAGAACCGTAAGAAGTTGTTTAAAAGACACGTTACACGTTTTCTATTTTGACATGCACATCAGCAAGGTAGAAATACATTATTAAGGACACCCTGCAAATTAGGCTACTTAATGAAAGAACTGTGACTGTCCTTAATTGATGAGATTTACTGTACCTTGAATAGGCTAGTAGATGGAACTGATCAAAGAGACTCTTTGCCTGCATGGTTTTCGTTGGATCTATTTCTGGTAAAGAAATCTCGCCGTACAATAAATTTCCTTCACTGCGTGAAAATCTTATGAATTGTGGGAAAACAAAGAAAGATGACGGGATTATGGTGCAAAAATAATTTCATATTTCTGACGAAATAGATCAACTTTGTCTCCAGCTTTATATTCACCTTTTGCCAGATTCACCATGTCAGATGAGCAAAGCTGATATGAAACTTACAGAAACAAAATAGATAGACATCTTGTTCGTGTTAAGATAACTAGGAGTTGTGAAAAAAAAACTCTACGACACTTGCTCAAAAAATGATCTCTTACTATTGACCTGTATAAACCAGAGACGGTTTGTAGCTTGCTTTAAGACAAACGTCTTTGGAACTTGATTAATAACTCAACAAAAGTCCTAAAAGTGTAAATAAGCTCCAGAGTGTAAGACAATCTACTTCCTACAACTTGTGGATCAGCTTGTAGACTGGTGTATGTTGTCCTCAACTCGCTCGTTTCGAGTCTTTTAAAGCGGCTATGGAGTGAATGGAAATTGGACTGTGTCTGGATTTGGAATTAGAAAATAAACGTTATTTTGCTGAAGGTTACGTAGAGTGTACGAATTGTTGTAAAAATATAACTTGTGGGATTGTGTAAAAAATACAGGTATATCTGATGTTCCAGATCTGATAAAAAGTAAGATAATAAGTCTTGCCTGTACTTTGACAAGACTTTTATAACCATATTTCACCACTTATTACCCCTCCGTTTCTCATAAATGTGTAGGAAGGCATTCTGTTTGGAATGTCAATGATATCATTTGAATTTGTGACGATATATATATATTTTAAACAACACAATTCAGAAGCAAAACAAACTTTGATTATATCCAAATATGCTGAAGTCGAGTTCATATAGTTTTGCTATTGCTCTGAGTAAATTCTGAGGAATTTTTCTGTACTCTTCCAGCATCATGGTACGTCTTTGTGATTTAAGATCAATTCCTCTCCTATTTTGATTATCGAATGCATGTAAAACGTATTTTAAAAAAGCAGTTGTTGCATTTTTCATGAAATCAGAATTCATCAGCGCCGCCTCTGGAAAGCCTGTACCACGTTCAATATAGCCGTTGTACTGCAATGCATGCCATAATCTTTTCGCTACATGGAGTTTGTCAAAACAGCTCTTACTTGTTTGAGATTCCAAATTAAAGTTATAAGTTATAACTGCTTTAACTTCGTCAAGTATTCGTTCTTGTTTTGTAATGTTATCCTTTAGATAATCGATGTTGAATTTGGTCAAAGCAAAGTCCACATCATCAGCAAACGATTCCTGTTTACCAATGACGTCATACTGCACATGACATGGACTACACAGTTTGTGCATTTTGTCCCAATGTTCATTTAACCCTTGATTATGCGTCAAATTGATAAACGAAAGAAATTCTTGGAATGTAATGTTATTTGCACACATTTTTTCATGCTTTGTTGCGTTTGGTCGCATCTTATTCATGATAGTTTTGGCATCCATTTGCCAAAAACTTGGAAGGAACATTTTGTCGATGTATGCTGACCATAATCTTGAATACGGGTTACGGACAAACATGAAAGCTTTTTCCTTGGACATGCGATTGCGTATGTTGATGTTGTTTATACTCGACTGTTTAATATTTTTTAAAGTATTTGTATGAACAAACAGTTTGTCAAGATCATACGGTCTTTGAACTTTCATGTTACTTGGGTAGTCTTTGCTAATGAATCGCATAATTTGTCTCCAAAATGTAGTTCCGACTTTAGGAATCGCACAGTAATGTAACTTTGCAGTCTCATAAGACCAGACACGTCCACTTAGCCTCAGTGTTTGCCAATACGGACTTTTCATGTAAACTTTACATTTCTCACTTATATTTGACAACATTTTCATCATGTTTTCTTTCTGTATTTGAAACTTCGTCACCTTTGCGAATTCAGTATAGCTTCGGTTTGATAAATGTTTCATGTGACTTCTTAAAATTGATAAAATATGTAGTTTCGTTATCGTTGAATTCTTAACAATATTAGTCCCTCCGAGTTCGACATCTCTCACATTAAACGTTAACAGCGTGTTGTTAGTCTGAAATGGTTTATATCATTTTGAACATATGTGCATTAAATAAGCATTTTATATAACCGCTTTTTGATTTGAAAAATATTTGGTGTAATGTCTTGAAATTGATATAAGATGTAGTTTTGAAGTTGTCAAAATATTAATAAATAAATGAAAGAGTTAACAACTTGTAATTACTTGGCTTGAAATGGTTTACATAAACTTCAGACATATATGCCTTTAAAATGAATTTTGTATAACTGCCATTGACATTTACTTGAACTCAAAACTCAGAACTTGCTGACGTCAAAATTTAAGTACAGAAAAGGACATAAATTTTATATTGTACATCGTCTTGGTTACATCTGTACTAAATCAGCATAATTATTGATAATATTGTGTAGAGAGACTAAACATAATTATAGTACTTTCTAAAGAATGATGTAAAGACAACATACACATAAATATGATGGATAAACAGATTAAATAACAGTATTTAATATGTTATTTCATGAACCAAGCATTTTTTTATATACAATCAAAGAGTTCAAGTTATTAGATTTTAAGAAATGAATATATTTAAATACAGGTGGCCAAACATAAAACATTTATATAAAAATAATATAATTTATATTTTTTTCTTCTGATATCAAGATAACATGGGCATGTGCAAAGAAAATGCTAATCGTCTTCAATATCGTTAGTACCACAGCATAAGCAACATCTTTCTTCTTATGGAATGCGATTTCATTATATCTACCTGTGTTGAATTCTAAATGAATGTACCGAAATTCTAGGTCTTGAAAATAAAATTGCAAACTTCTAGAAAAAAATCCAGATCATTTTCATATTCAAAAAGAGTTTTGACGTCTTTATCTAGAATCAGCATATGACTATCTAGTTAATGGTACCAGTCGTGTTTAAAACAATCATTAATTATGAACTTATATCATGTATATTCTGACAAAAATAGCTTTTCATCGAAGAGTAAGCTGCGTCAAATATATATGCAAAATATGGCCATTTAATATTCTTTTTCATTAGATACCACATTAAAATAACTTTTTTTTTCTATCTATTAATGTTTGATTGTATATGGTACCTAATATGATAGTATCTATATTGACAACTTTAAACAAGTACAGTACAATTCTGACAATTCTATGTATATAGAGAGGATATCTTTCTAAACCCACAAATAAGTCTACTTTAACTGTCTTATATGTCCCATAAGTAGGCTCCTCATAAATATGTGTCTTCTTTATTTTTTGTGAAAACATGATCTAATTTTAACCAAACTTTTGAATCGTGATAGTTGTCAGTAGTTTCTAGACGGTCTTGAAATAGTATTAATAATATCAAACAATATCGCCACGAAATCTACGGGCATTTCGATTATTAAATTCCCTGTAAAATTGCGACTAATGTGACAATTCAGAGAACTACTGATAGAATATTTTGCCCATGACTCGTATAAGAAACAAATATTGGATTTAGAAATAATATTTACAAGGTCTAAACATAACTATTTTTCTTTAGTTAGCCTTCTTGTTTTTATCATGAGATTGAATTTTGTCTATTTCAATTTGTATATTTATTGTTTCTGGACAACAACATTTAATCAACCATTTAAGTTATAATAAACTTTCTAAGTACTAGACAAAGTGATTCAAAAGTGTCTAATTTAGATTATCTTAAGAACGTCTTAAGAATCCGTAATCATACTGTTAATCTTATTCCTTTCTCAAATCGAAGTCCATATTTCTGATATTATGCAAAATACTAAGGCAGAAATGTAGATTCTGATGAGGAAACCTCCGTACTAAATAATACTTACCTGAGGTTGTTCTTTTGTTATATATTCTAGGTACGGATTGACATCTGCAATGTTGAAGCGAAATATATATAAAGATATACATATAAACATGTTTTCATTTCTGCTCCCACAGGAAAAAAATGCACTAAGGCTGAAATACATGTATAGCAAGAAAATCGACATACGGATCATTCTCTAACTTTAAAACATACTTTCTTCTATCAAAATCGTGATGAAACAAGTATGCAATTTCTTTGTACCTCTTACAGTTTTTAAAGACTAAGACATGTTTATAAAATTTGTATGATTTGTATGCAATGTTTAACAGAAAGGAAAACATGTTTTATTTGTAAATAAATGGTTATTATCTAACAAGAGTTGCAACATACGAAGCAATAAATGCTACAAGGGAAATATTAAAAACCCTCATTCTTCTGAGTGAGATAAAGTAATTAGCAAAAATAAATCTTTTCTTTTATATCAGCTAATGATAATTAGAATAACTAGAACTGCCACTGTCCTTGCGCCAATAGCCCGCCACCTTCACCCCCCAATAACCCTAAAATTGTACAAAATAGAGGTATAGTTCTTGGGCAGTGCACACTTGAATTAGATCTATCCACCTATGAAGATTTAAGATTATATTTTTAATACTTTATTGAGTTAAGCTGCGGACAACAATTAAGTATGAAAAAATTCAAAGGGCAATAACTCCAAATAAATAGAAAAAAGAATAAGGTTCTTAAACACTGCTTAATGAAATTTATTTATCTATGAAGTTTCTATATGACACCTCCAATACTTTTTGAGTTATGCCCCGGACAATTATTAAGTATGAAAAATTACCATTGGCAATAACTCAAATAATCTGGAAAAGAGTAAAGGTTAGGCAGTGCACATCTCCTCAGTGAGTCTATTAATCTTTGAAGTTTCAAGTCCATGCCTTCAATACTTTTCGAGTTATGCCCTGGACAAAAAAGTAATTGTGCAATAGAAAAAATCGATACAGAGTTATGGTTCTTGGACACTGCATTTTCCTTTATGAGATCTTTTTATCTATTTCATCTATGAAGTTTCAAGTTGATATCTCCAATACTTTTTGAGTTATGCCTCCGACAAAAAGTCAGTATGAAAAACTTAAAAGGGAAATAATTAAAAAAAATAGTTATATTACTTAGATACTAAACTTTTGCTCAATGAGATTTGTTTATCTTTAAAAACCTCCAATATTTTCTGAGTTATACCCCGGACCAAAATTAAAATTTAATATGAAAAATTTCAAAGGGCAATAATATCAAAATAATGCTAAAGTGAGTTATGGTCCTTAAACACAACATTGTTGCTTGAAGAGATCTATTTAGATGTGAAGTTTAAAGTTTATATCTCAAATACTTTTTGAGTTATGCCCCGGACAAAAAGGTATGAAAAAATAAAAAAGAGCAATAATTCCAAAATTATGGAAAAAAGAAGTTATAGTTCCTAGGCACTGCACTTTTCCTTAATGAGATTTATTCTTCTATGAAGTTTCAACTGGATACCTCCAAAACATTTTGAAATACGCCCGGACAAACATTGGGTATGAGAAATCAATAGGGCAATAATTCAAAAATTATGGAAAAAATCTTATGGTTTTTTGGCATTACACTTTTCCTTAATGAGATCTACCCACTATAAAGTTTCAAGCTGTTACATCCTATAGTTTTTAGTTATGCCCCGGACAAACAAAACCCGTCGGACGGGCAAGATGATTCCATCTTACTATACACCTTCAACCCCTTACAACTTCGTTGTGCGGCGGGGTGGGGGTGTATACAAATTTGTATCAATACTTTGAACATCAGATATACAGACAAACAGATTGACGGACGGCCATATACATATACCTTTAAACTGTACTCAGAGTTTTTCTTGCGTTGTGTTTAGTTAAGAATGAGTGATAACATTATAAATTATGAAATAAATATTATAAATTTTACTAGTTACAGAACAGACTGATTCGTCTGTTTCTTTTGAAAGTAAAGTTTCCATTAAACCTACAGGTTATAGTAATACTAGAAGTGATAAAAATAATGATTATAATTATATTGATAATAATAAATACAATGGTCGGGTTTTGTTTGTCCGAGGCATAACCAAAAGCTACTGGATGTATCAACTTGAAATTTCTTAGTGGATAGATCTCATTTATACATTAAGTTTCAATTGGAAAATGTGTAACCAAATGACATTTCTGTAAAATTTTATTGAGCTTCTTTTTGATAGCTGTATCAAAGGCTTAAACATTCCAAGAATTTTATAGCTTTGAACATGATGTATCGACTTATATTGAAGAATATACTGATTTCTTAGAGCAAACATTTCATGCCTTGTAACGCTTACATAATAAAACCGAGACAAAAAGTCCAAACACCAGTATTGACAATAAATTACGGTCTGGCACATTTTGGTCTCACACAGCGCTACCTGCGTTCACAAAAAATGATACTGAAACAAACTGCCACCTACCTTTTCCTGTTTGTGAAAACATTAAATCAACAACTATAATTATTGGAAGTCCAAATATCAGAAATCTAATAATTCTGATGATCGGGATCTTCATCATTAATGTGTAATCAGTTAGGCATTGCAAGCCGAAACGAAGATTCTGTTCGAAATGCTTTATTATTATGTAATTCTTTCCAAGTTAAACAGATGTCGCATAAGTATCCTGGGGTGGGGCCAATTTAAACATGCTCAACCACAGGGAGATCATTTGTTCCAAGCTTGAGGAGGTCTACTTAACAATGCTACATACAATACACACACACAGAGATATATATATAAAATTTTCACTCCAATGGAATAATTTGAATTATTTTGGTAGAGGGCTTCCAGATGACACTCCAGGCAATATATTTAAGCCCTAGGCCATGCGGTTCACATCCCTATATATTCTTATTTCGCGGTGCATGAAGACTTCAATCATAACACATTCATTTAGAATGGAATGTTATTCAAAATGTATAACCTTCTTTCAAAACACTGGCATTTATGTTGAGATTATAACTGATTAAAATTCATTACCGAAGGTTAAAAAAGTATAATCACCAGTCTATTATTTTGTTTCCCCTTTCAAGTAAATCTTTCCCATAAAAAAAGACCAGAAATAAACAGGCACATCTTAACAAACTAAATAAAAAATAATATTTTGCAGAGGAGTAGAATTTATCTAAAATACAATTATTTACCAAATTTATTTACGAAATAAGGTCATTTTTATCTAATTTCAGAAAGGTTTTCATTTTTACATCTGCGTCTTTTTTTCAAATTTCTTAAATTAAGTAACAGAATACTCAGCATTTACTAATGCAACGTTCAACAAGATTTGTTTACCTGTTTCCATGATGTGTTTAACTCTTTCCTTCATTTTGTCGGAGTATCTGTTGGTAACTGGCTATATTACGCTGCAAACACAGCAGTTACAAATCGTACATGCTTTGGTCCCAGCATCCTCATGGAATCTTATTCAGCTGGTCCAAGTGGTCAACGAAGGGACAAAATATATATATCACCGTCGTAAAACAAAACAAATCAGATGAACTTTTACCTATCAGTAAATGTCATAGGTACTAAAGCAGGAAATGAAAATATAACAGAAGAGGTCCATATTGGCGCTAAATCACTCACCTGTGTATAGCCCTTAAAAGTAAAATGTAGCGGGTTTATTATCAAAATACAAGACTGAAATAGAACTTTGAGATTTTTTGTAGAAGTTCCCTGAGAAATACTTCCCGCAAAATTTCTCAACTAAGTGTCTTATGGTATACAAGAAGAGTATTTACTAGTTTCTGAGTGTGTAAAACACGTGGTCCCGGAATGAGCCAATTATGTCCCCAGATGCATTGTTTGAATAATCTTGGTAGACTTTTACAAGATAATGCTACATTGCAAATTTCAGAAGTGGTTTTTGTCAATGAGTTTCCTGAAACAATTCCAGGTAAACGTCTGACCACCAGGATGCAGCAAAAAGTAGGATTGAACAATACTTGTAGAGATCCACTGAGAAATGAACCAATAAAAATTCTTAAATCTGAAAGTCTGACTTAATAAATATTCACTACAGAACGCTACATGTCAAGTTTCAGAAGGCTTAGCCGTATGCTATCTAGCAAGATTTTTAAACAGTTTTTTCAATGTAAGTCTATGTAAAACATCTGACACATGGTTGTAACCGAAAATGACCCCAGGGGCACAGTTTTAAATATTTTAGAAGGCAGTTCTTTGTGCAAACCGTTAAAACTTTGTGCCTTTCGACTTCAGCTTTCGGCTTAAGAAGATTTTCTTTCTTGTTGCCATACTAACTAGAGCTCGGCATGGAATTAGATTCTTTGAACAACTTTGGTGGATCTTTATGCAAGAAACATCAATGCTTAAATTCATTCTCGTTAGCCCAGCGCTTTTAGCAGAGATGTGTTTGATGGTGTCGTTGTATGTGATAATGATTGCCCACTCTAAGCCTTCTGCTCATGTAAGATACAAATTTTGTTATTCATCATGAATACTTTTGATTACTTTCTGATTGCACATGGACATTGGATAGATGATAAATCCACTTTATTGCTTTTTAACTGCTGGGGCAAAAGATAAAAATATATGCTGCTTTTGCTAGAAATAAGTAATATGCTAAGTATATTTTGAACCTCATCTCCTTAAGAAAAATATTCTTTTACAACATATATTGATCACAATGTTAATTGTCTCCTTTGTGTGCTCTGTATAAGGATCAATGATCTATTGTGTCACCTTTCTTAACACATATTGCAGGTAACTTTGCTACAATTGTGAATTTGTACTTCAATAGGTGTGAAAGCCATAATCTTAATAATAATGAAATTATAGTGAGACATTGTCCTAGGGAAAATAAAAAATATCAGTTAATACTGCACTACACCAGTTGTTTAACTGTTAACCTAAAAAGAAATCAGAACCTCTTTTATAATTTTCTTTTTTATGATTCGAACAGAATGACATTGTGAATCTTCCTTTACAAAATTAGTGACTCAGTGTGTTAGACAAAAACTTAACTGCTTTACTGAGACAATATTTTTCCTACAAATAATATTTGGTTCATGTATGTTTAATAAAGTTTCTATTCTGATTTATCAAATGTTTTCTCCTAGAAAATTTGTCTTGCAGTTTAAAAAAATATTGAAAGTAATCAAATGTAATCTGATTACTTGACCACAAGTAACTGTTATGTAATCAATTACCATCAAAACATTCAAGTAATCCAATGTAATTGTAATCAGGAAATTTCAAAGTAACTGTAATGTAATTAGTTACTAACACAAGTAATCAGCCCCAAGCCTGACGACAAGGGTTACAAAACCTAATGGATGCATTAGTACCATAAAAAGTTATATAGCTGAAATGCATTACTTACTTTTTATGCAAGACCGAAAGTATTACAACTTTAAACAATTTCCTTCCATTTGGACTCAACATGTTGAAACATGTTAGCGCACGGCGAAACAAGCAATGCATCAATTTTAGAGCTTGATAATCATTAAATCAGATTTAATAATAATAATAATATTAAAACACAAAAGCACATTTGTCTTTTTTCATCCAAGCACCTATGACAGCAATGACATGAACATTAGGGGCAGTATCATCCTAACATTTGAAATCTGATTATTATTCAACCTTGGCTGGATACAATATCGGCAGAAAGAACTAGACAACATTTTCATTCAGGCCGATAATTTATCTAGTCAAATAGCATACTTGTAGGTATGCCTATTTGTTAGAGGCTGATATATTTATTTTACCCGAACCTACATTTTAGCACCAGTTATTGAATTCCGTTTCAAAATAGTGACAACAATTTCTGAAGGTTGATATTTGAATTTTTTTCAAGTGTCATAAATCAGTTTCAGTAATAAATGCATGGTTATTCACACACAAGTTTTAACATCTAACGTGTATACAAGTCGTCCGTGTTTGAACGTAATCTGCACTTACAACCAACAACCAAAATCGGTTAGTTATAGTAAAACCACCGAGGGACTTTGTAGCGATCAGAAGTATTTGAATTGCGTAATCCATTGTTTTAGGAAGTAAGCTTCACCCTGAAGAAAATTGTGACATAGTAGAGAATAAGATTTCTGCTCCGCTAATTCAACTTTGGATTTATTGATTGAATATTTCTTTTTACATTTTTCTATACGTGTTTTTAGATCATATCTATGGTCTTTATCGGAATAGAGTTTGCAAACCTCTCAGCAAGTTTAAACCGGACCTTAGTTCAATTTTGGTTTGAAGATTATTTTCATAAAGGGCTAGTTCTAATGAGTTGGCAAAGAACTGTCGTTTAGAACGAGGATTACAATATAACTAAGGTTTGATCTAGAAGAGAATCAGGGGTTACTAGATTGGTCATCCTAAATCTGTAAACGTACTAAGTTTGATGACATTTTTAATTGGTAATTCAATTTATTTAAAACAAGAGCGGTTTAGTCCTTAGTTTGGACATGTTCTACAGTTCTACAAACCTGGCGGAAATTGTTTCAACCGTATGAGAACTAAATTTAATGTAATCTGAAACTACATTTCAAAGCGCATGTGAGATTCTCGGAACGCCAATTTGATATATATTACAACAATACCAAAACTAAATATAATGTGAACCTTCTGCTTATCGGCATCGTCGGATACCCACGGTTGTTGATCTTAATACAACCGTGGGTATCCGACGATGTATTAAGATCAACAACCGTGGGTATCCGACGATGCTTATCGGGGCAAATGGCAGTAACACTGGAAGAAAGGTTATAGTGGCCCTCTTGTAGCTCAATTCGCTTGGCTTATAAATCCAGAATTCAATTATAATTTCTTTTTTCAAGTGATAGCATCGAATTTATAAATATTTAAATTAGTTTTGACGACTTTTATTCTGTTTAGCAGTATGATGTGACTACCAAAATTGTTGTGTGCGGCCGGTATTAGTCAGAATAGCCAATCTGCCCTTTTCACAATTTGGAACTTTCATGAACACATAAGACGACAGAAGAATCTCAAATGTGTGCACTTGTAGGATGAGCAAATTTTTGAATTTATATGAAATAAAAATCTTATCAAATAACTGATTTGTCATATGTCTTATTACTTTTTCGAAGGCAGTTGCATTGGACCAAAGGCCGAAGGGCGAGAGCCGAAACGACTGCCTGAGGACGAATAAAGTCGTCTATTTTTAATAACATATGCTTTGTATATCATGCGTATCGTATTAATACATTTTTATTAATATTTTACACAGCGTAAAATGTTTAGATTTCTTTGAAGAATACAGTTTGAATTGAAAAAAATACAAAATCCCAAAGTTACACATTCAAAGTATGGAAATTAGTAACATGTAAATGAGAACTGACTATGTTCAAAGTAGTTAACACGCATTCGTCGGCATATAGAGTAGATATCTTTTAGCTTACTGTCCAGAGGATAATTGTATTGTTTATGATATAAGCGATGTAAATTAATACTCAGAACTGATTTGTTAAATATGTGACACGGACCATTTCTTGTGTCTAAGACAACCCAGGTAAGTCTTTCTTCTCCGATGGGCGTTATACAAGCTTCGTTTAAAGCACATGAGCCGATTGGCGTTATACAAGCTTCGTTTAAAGCACATGAGACACATGCGTTCACAGTGGCCTTTGTAACATTGTCAAAATGAAACAGCCTAGTAGTTGCCAAAAGTCTAAATGGACAAATATGCTTAATACTAATTATATGTTATATGCTAAAGATTTAAATGAACGAATATCCATCTGCATGGCAACGGACACTTGCTCGGGACATGTTCTTTCCATGAAGAAAAGAATGCTGTACTGTTTTGCGTAGTCAATAGCATCATGCAAGTCTATTGGGGATTGATGGATACTTTTACCCACCAGATGACCCCGAATTCCTTGAGGCATCTGCAGTCGAAAAATAATTATCAGACGAAGAAATAACGTCTATTGTTCTCACAGAATCAATAAACACTGTAGTTCATTTTAAACCAAAGTGTATGTATTGTTTTGCCTAAGAAAAAAACTCTAAGTGACATCAATCAATGTTTACATACAATAAAGTAAACAAAAGATGAATATTTGTATATTTAATTTAAGTTGATTATTGTTCGACGTCAAATTATTAATATAATTAGTCGTATTATTAATGTTTTTCCGATTATCATTCGTATTAAAATGAATCATGTTTGACGCTGACGTTATTTGAAAACAATTATAATTCAAACCTCGAATTATAAATTTGTTTACAAACAATTTATGTATTCTTACTTGTAACATTACAAACTTAAAAGCCTACGTCTTCAGATTACGAATGAAATGAAGAAAAAGTTTAACTGGAAATCGTCGTGTTTCACACTGCATTTCTTCTGTAATTGAAAAACGAAATAAGAAAAAAAAAGAATAAATGCAGCACCTAATAGTCCTTGAAAAATTTGAATTGAAGTGTATTATTTTTCTTTTAAAGAAGTATGTTTTCATTTAAAGAATGAAGGATGATCACACGCAATAAGAAGACTAATAGTGACGGTCATATATCATAAGTTCAAAAGAATGGCTCAAAATAATAATTTAAAAAGTATTTAGGAATAAGAAAAGTACGGAAGCCCTGGAGGGACATTTCTTACTTATTATTTATATGTTATTTCTAATTACTTATAATTTATAACTCATTATTTATTACTTATAATTTATAACTTATCATTTATTAATTGTTCCCGTTTTCTCCTTTGTTGGTGGCAATGAGCGCTCCAGGGCCATCATGGCCCACTTGTTATTATTTTGTTCAGTTTCTAATAATGTTTAAGGATTTATATTTTGTTTTGCCTTACTTACTGTTGTTAGTTATAATGTTCATGCTCATTTGGGCTCCGTTTGAAAATAAAAATAACAAAAAATGAAAGTGGCTTGATAACAATTATACCCCTGCAGGTGAAAGTTTTGGGGTCACTGTGTCTGTTAGCTGGTCGTCCTTTGGTCCGTCTGTCGGAGTGGTTGCATTTTCTTATATACCTTTGGCTAGATTATGATTACCAATTCTAGGTCATTTAAAGAACATTATTGACCTGTTCGAAGTCCCGTCTGTCAAGTTACTGTTTCAACGAATAGAAATGATTTTGCCAAATACAATTGGACATTTTATCTGCCTGAAACTTGCACTATTAAATAATTTTGAATCTCCTGGAATATGTTTAACATTCGTTTTACATATATACTTATGAATTGAGGTGTGAACAGTCGAGATCTCGTGGTTCAAGGTCAGGGTTACTAGAAATGAATACATGGTTGTTAATTATTGTTAGTTTTTCAAGATTAGCTACTAATAGGAAGTAACATTGATTTAGCTCTGAATCCAGTGTATAACTGCTTGTAATAAAAGTTTAACAAGCTGGTGTTCACGGTTAAAAAATACTTAAGCGGAAAAACTTTATATCAAAATGATTTTGTTAATATCTCTCAGTGCTGCAGCAAAAAGCATAGGATTTTCATGAACAAACACACTAAACTCACTTTCACTAGAGTTGTAGAAGAATTTTTTTTATGGGAAACAGATAATGTGAATATGGTATGGACATGCATTATCTGATGTTTATATGGCCCAGGTCCTTGAATGGGACCGCTGTCATTTATAAATTATATACCGCTGTCTTTATATATCATCTGGAACAGATCAAAGGGGATTTCCTGAACAAATTATACATTGAATTAAAATAGCAACTTTCTGTTAAATTGAAGTTGTTTGTCAGTGGTAAAAACACCACTTCACCCGCTAGCACTGGTTTGAGCAGAACTTGATTTTCAATGTAGTCAGTATACATGTACATTATCAATATAGAACGCATACATATCTCAGAACCAGTAATATACGACGGCTGCGCCTTGTCATTCATTTAGCACACACACACAACAAGACGTACAATCCACATCCCCATAAAAAAAGGATGGTTCAGTCACTGACTTACATGTATATACTGTGGGTTTCCACAAATTACAGTCTCACTGGTTCTGACATTTCAAGGGAGATAAATGTGGAGTGAACTACTCTGAAGTTAAGTACGGGGCGACTTTTTTACAGCTGCCACACAGCACATGACAATTGCAGTAGTGAAGTGTAAATATATATGTAAATGATCCCGAAGGACCAGAGAATAAGTAAAAACAAACAATGACGAAAGCACGCTGCAACTTAAAGCCGAAACACCAGCACTTGTATCAAATGTAGTAAAATGTAACGCAAGTAGGTAAGGAGTCATACATAAATTGCCATCACCAAGGTACAAGTAAAACACACGAAATAACAGGTATACATACGAAAGAAAATTTGCATGTTCTAATATTTTAATGACGATCGACAGTAGACAAAGCACATTCGCATTTGCATGAAGTTGTACAACTGGAAGACGCAACCTAAAAGACGAGGTTTCAATGACAAGTGGAGCAAAATGCATTCTCAAATTTAAAAACTAATCGCCAAAAGTGAATAAATATTTGTTTTGATTTTGTTGGTTTCGGGCGTTCACAGGGGCAACAGTTCATTTATGTTCATTAGATATCTGTTCGGCTTCCGCCTTGTAATGTGCTCATGTAAAACTCAACAGTACGATGATGAAAACGCGATCTCGTAAATCTTTCAATTTATTAATCCACCAATGGACTCCCTGTCGCCTTAAGTAACTCCACCACGCTTCAATTCTCTGATTCGAAGTACTTTTCCCGTACATGAAACTTTTCATACCCGCCAATGAGTCCCTATGATTATAGCGAAGAAGCGGTTGTAAGAAGCTAATATTCGAATTTTCAGTTCCACAATCCCCTCGTATAACTCGTGGAGCACATTTCATTTTCTTAATAGTATCAAGATAATAGTATGCGATACATTTTTGGTCATTATTACTTGCTCCGACCTCCAGCCACATTATTCTACGACTATATCCATCTATAGCCCCATGAATGCAGAACCCAAATGGTTTTAGTTGATCGTAACCGTCTATATGCCAGACGAAATTCGGACCCTTTACATTATACCGTCTTCTCTTTAGTCTGTGGGCTTTACGGGATAAAACACCTTCCGGATCTACTTCTTTCATTATACGCATTACTTCATTTCTTTTCACTTTTATTTTATAATCATTTTCCAAACGTCGCCACATGCTTCTGTAGCCAATACACTGTCCACTTAACTGAATTTCGTTTGTAATTATATTCTTAACGTCTTCAAATGGTGTACTTTCAACATTTCGACGGCGAAAGTTGTACTTTTAAAATGCGTTTTAAATGCCGAAATACTTATGCTGATATTGTGACATCTGTATAAGATAAGAACAATTTCACAGTATTTAAATCCCGCGAAAAAATACTCTTTGATCTTCTGAAGTCTGCTCAATGCATCATGACTGTCTGATCGCACATATGAGGTCCCAGGGCTTCCGTGGAGGGACATTTATTATTTATATGTTATCATTTATTAATTATAAGTTATAATTTATTACTTATAAGTTATTATTTGTTACTTATAAGTTATTATTTATTTGGCATCGCTTCGAGCGCATCATTCGAGAGCATGCTCTTTTGTGAACAAGACGTACAGTTATTTTTCACAGAAATGGAATGAAGCTTCCCTGTTTCATCGAAATTAATTGTGTAAGTATTCCTTTTGAAAATTATGTAAAAAGGAACCTTAATTTTGATAATACATTTCGTACATTTAAAATAATACATATAAAGGTACTGCTAAATGAGTATAAAATGATGTGTCTACCTAAAACATCTGTAGTATTATTTAAAAACAATTCAATAGTTCTTACTCTATTTTACTACATATTTTAAATACCATACACCATATAACCCCTCAAAAGCTATAAGATGAGGAGCAGAAGTCTGCTTTTTCAAATAAAGTACTTATATAATGCATTCTAAATACTAACATAGAAAGCCGACTGAAGTACAGAAGTATATTTAGCTAGCGTTTGAGATCTCCAACAGCATATTTTAGAATATGAAATACCTTATATGTACCATTTGTAGAGTAATTAAATATAGATTTCAGCAGAATTTAAGCTTTAGCATAGTATATAATCCAACTAATGAAATACTTATCTGATTCATGTCACTTTCCTCTTTTCAGATTTCGACGGCCGTGCTTTTGTCGTCTTGTCTGGCTTTTATGTTGACAATAGACTTGTCTATGGTAACAGGGACCTCATATGTGCGATCAGACAGTCATGATGCATTGAGCAGACTTCAGAAGATCAAAGAGTATTTTTTCGCGGGATTTAAATACTGTGAAATTGTTCTTATATTATACAGATGTCACAATATCAGCATAAGTATTTCGGCATTTAAAACGCATTTTAAAAGTACAACTTTCGCCGTCGAAATGTTGAAAGTACACCATTTGAAGACGTTAAGAATATAATTACAAACGAAATTCAGTTAAGTGGACAGTGTATTGGCTACAGAAGCATGTGGCGACGTTTGGAAAATGATTATAAAATAAAGGTGAAAAGAAATGAAGTAATGCGTATAATGAAAGAAGTAGATCCGGAAGGTGTTTTATCCCGTAAAGCCCACAGACTAAAGAGAAGACGGTATAATGTAAAGGGTCCGAATTTCGTCTGGCATATAGACGGTTACGATAAACTAAAACCATTTGGGTTCTGCATTTATGGGGCTATAGATGGATATAGTCGTAGAATAATGTGGCTGGAGGTCGGAGCAAGTAATAATGACCAAAAATGTATCGCATACTATTATCTTGATACTATTAAGAAAATGAAATGTGCTCCACGAGTTATACGAGGGGATTGTGGAACTGAAAATTCGAATACTAGCTTCTTACAACCGCTTCTTCGCTATAATCATAGGGACTCATTGGCGGGTATGAAAAGTTTCATGTACGGGAAAAGTACTTCGAATCAGAGAATTGAAGCGTGGTGGAGTTACTTAAGGCGACAGGGAGTCCATTGGTGGATTAATAAATTGAAAGATTTACGAGATCGCGTTTTCATCATCGTACTGTTGAGTTTTACATGAGCACATTACAAGGCGGAAGCCGAACAGATATCTAATGAATATAAATGAACTGTTGCCCCTGTGAACGCCCGAAACCAACAAAATCAAAACAAATATTTATTCACTTTTGGCGATTAGTTTTTAAATTTGAGAATGCATTTTGCTCCACTTGTCATTGAAACCTCGTCTTTTAGGTTGCGTCTTCCAGTTGTACAACTTCATGCAAATGCGAATGTGCTTTGTCTACTGTCGATCGTCATTAAAATATTAGAACATGCAAATTTTCTTTCGTATGTATACCTGTTATTTCGTGTGTTTTACTTGTACCTTGGTGATGGCAATTTATGTATGACTCCTTACCTACTTGCGTTACATTTTACTACATTTGATACAAGTGCTTTTCGGCTTTAAGTTGCAGCGTGCTTTCGTCATTGTTTGTTTTTACTTATTCTCTGGTCCTTCGGGATCATTTACATATATATTTACACTTCACTACTGCAATTGTCATGTGCTGTGTGGCAGCTGTAAAAAAGTCGCCCCGTACTTAACTTCAGAGTAGTTCACTCCACATTTATCTCCCTTGAAATGTCAGAACCAGTGAGACTGTAATTTGTGGAAACCCACAGTATATACATGTAAGTCAGTGACTGAACCATCCTTTTTTTATGGGGATGTGGATTGTACGTCTTGTTGTGTGTGTGTGCTAAATGAATGACAAGGCGCAGCCGTCGTATATTACTGGTTCTGAGATATGTATGCGTTCTATATTGATAATGTACATGTATACTGACTACATTGAAAATCAAGTTCTGCTCAAACCAGTGCTAGCGGGTGAAGTGGTGTTTTTACCACTGACAAACAACTTCAATTTAACAGAAAGTTGCTATTTTAATTCAATGTATAATTTGTCCAGGAAATCCCCTTTGATCTGTTCCAGATGATATATAAAGACAGCGGTATATAATTTATAAATGACAGCGGTCCCATTCAAGGACCTGGGCCATATAAACATCAGATAATGCATGTCCATACCATATTCACATTATCTGTTTCCCATAAAAAAAATTCTTCTACAACTCTAGTGAAAGTGAGTTTAGTGTGTTTGTTCATGAAAATCCTATGCTTTTTGCTGCAGCACTGAGAGATATTAACAAAATCATTTTGATATAAAGTTTTTCCGCTTAAGTATTTTTTAACCGTGAACACCAGCTTGTTAAACTTTTATTACAAGCAGTTATACACTGGATTCAGAGCTAAATCAATGTTACTTCCTATTAGTAGCTAATCTTGAAAAACTAACAATAATTAACAACCATGTATTCATTTCTAGTAACCCTGACCTTGAACCACGAGATCTCGACTGTTCACACCTCAATTCATAAGTATATATGTAAAACGAATGTTAAACATATTCCAGGAGATTCAAAATTATTTAATAGTGCAAGTTTCAGGCAGATAAAATGTCCAATTGTATTTGGCAAAATCATTTCTATTCGTTGAAACAGTAACTTGACAAACGGGACTTCGAACAGATCAATAATGTTCTTTAAATGACCTAGAATTGGTAATCATAATCTAGCCAAAGGTATATAAGAAAATGCAACCACTCCGACAGACGGACCAAAGGACGACCAGCTAACAGACACAGTGACCCCAAAACTTTCACCTGCAGGGGTATAATTGTTATCAAGCCACTTTCATTTTTTGTTATTTTTATTTTCAAACGGAGCCCAAATGAGCATGAACATTATAACTAACAACAGTAAGTAAGGCAAAACAAAATATAAATCCTTAAACATTATTAGAAACTGAACAAAATAATAACAAGTGGGTCATGATGGCCCTGGAGCGCTCATTGCCACCAACAAAGGAGAAAACGGGAACAATTAATAAATGATAAGTTATAAATTATAAGTAATAAATAATGAGTTATAAATTATAAGTAATTAGAAATAACATATAAATAATAAGTAAGAAATGTCCCTCCAGGGCTTCCGTAAAATCATGCACATTTATATTAACAAAATTAGAAGACATTTTTTGTAAAGACTTTTTTATTATCTTAATAATGATACGTGTAATGGAAAAGCTGTGCGTGGATCATTTGGCATTCAGTGTGAGGTACTGGTGTCTTGTTGCTTTGACGACGATCAAAAACCAGTTTAGCATTGTTTATCTATAGTATAGACTACAATACCTATAACGACATACTGTCACAAAAGTCCCAGGATCACAATAACAAGTACTTCTTATTTTACCAAGAGAGATGTCTTACCGGCAGAAATGATCTTTATTTGTAACAAAATCATTCCTAACTTTTCTTTTCAAATCAATGAAAATGTTAAAATATAGTGCAGTATATATTTTGTCAATGATGTTGCGAAAAAGAAATAAGAGCGAAATATAAAAAGTCATAAGAAAGGCTTTTCTTCATGAAGAAATGTCTTGAATATGAATATGAAAGAAATATAAATGTAGTGAATAGAACATAGTTTGATCATTATCCTTTCAGTAAATTCATATTTCTATTTTAGTGAGATGAATATAATACTGTGACTTTAACTGACTTTGACTAATTAGGAACAATATGTCAGAGGGTTGTTGTTGTTTTTTTTTTACATTCCGGAGTTCCGTCGTATTGCTGTTTGCCTCTTGCTATAAAAAGAATCTGAAAAGAAGCGTACAAAATTGCTTAAAAGGTAGAAAACCTGAATAAAATAAACAAAACTTAAATTTATTTTTGTTGAATCCCATTATAAATCAAATAAATTAAGCACATATATGCGGCAAAATCATGCATTATATATCTTAATTATTTTGAAATGAATATTCAGTACATGGGTATATAATTATCACGTAGTTTAGTTTGCCAAAAACTTGCATAGCAGCTGTAAATTTGGTGAATGGTGGAAACAGTCAACATAAAGGAACAGCTCGATAAGAATATACCACATTATCTAATATTTAAAGCATTGCTTAAAGCAGTTGTATAAAACATTCCACGATAAAAATCCAATGCGTATTACAGTGCCGCCTGCAAGAACTGTTACCATGACAACACTGATTAAAAAAAAACATATAAAAGAAAAATAAGTAGACAACATTAAACAAGTAAAAGAGGACAGAAAAAGAGAATATATGATATCAATAGTGTTTGAAGTTAAACAAATATACCTAAGCGCTGTTCGTGTTGTGCAGTGTGCAGCGACAAAAAAAAAAAAAGATTCCCCGTACATATGGTCAGTGTTGTCATACATTTAACGCCTGTCACCGGCGAGGTGTGAGGTGGACACTTATATACCGGTTATCTGCACTACCTTTTTGGGGTTTGTTGCGATGGTCAAGTGGTCTTAGGAGTTCTTACTTTTCATTGCGATTGGTGCCATTTCGTGCGGTTTTGAATTTCCAAGCTTGAATATTTATAATTAATAACAGTGCTATTTTTGCAGTGCGGCCGTAAAATGTCTCCCCTATATATAGTCACTGTTGTCGTCCATTTGACTGTCACCAGTGCAGTGTTTGGTGAACACTTATATCCTTGTTATTTGCACAACCTTGTTTGACGTTGTTGAGATTGCCGAGTGATCTAAGACGGTTTTACTTTGCGTTGCTAGGCGGTTGCTGCCAGACGCTGCGGGTTTGCATCCCACTAGGAGCTTGAATAATTAGACACAAACAGGCTAGATGCCTTTAACAAAGATTGTTATATAGAATAAAACTTACAACAATCGCTTTTGTAAAATACGAAGACCGGTATCAAAAGAAAATTAGTACTGACACATACCAGTGATATTGACTTTCCCTTGGTTAAAATTGAGATGAAGAATGAGATATTACGAGAATATAGAAATAAAAACTAAAGACAATATTTACCTCTGAGTTTCTTAAAGCTCTTATATGAGTGGTTTCTCATTCAGGTTTAATTAAACATACATAGAGTTTTAAAATCTACTCTGCACTTTTTATAGCATCTTTTAAATTGATACTGATGATTTTAACTGCAAATTAGAATTGACGTTTAATCTGTATTAACCTAAACATCCATCTAGAGCACAAAACTGGAAATTGCTAAATACGCATGCTTATTTCCACAAGAGATCAATTTTGCCCTTAGGTTTTTCATATATATGTGAAAAATTTGACTTCCAATATAAACATTATGTTGAAAATATTAGCTTCTACATTTTAAAGTGACGTAGAGCATACTCATAAGAAGTTAAGAACACACTGAATATGTTTCATGAAACATTTCCTGCAACTGTTTACCTGTCAGTTCTCAGTAGCAACAATTTATACATTGCAATAGCTACTTGAGCTTTTGTTTCAATTATGTTTTTTCCAAATTCATCATATAGGGTGTCTCCTATCGAAGCAGGTTTTTTATTTATTTTTTTTTTCTCGCAACATAATGTGAATACTGCTCTGTCATCGCATCATTCGTACGGAGTGTTTCCAATTATTGTTACGAAAATAAAATTTATTATATGTCTTTCAAACCTGGTTCTGCTTTTGCAAGCTATTTTCCACGATTAAGGTGAATATTTGTTTCTTTCAGAAGGACTTGCACGAAACTCTATCACTTCATGCTTAGTAAGGCTAAACAATACCAATACATCTGTCTTTTTAATTCAATTTAAGAAAACTACGACTAGATTTCACTGTAATAGCTAGCTTGACAACTAAACTTATAAATTATCATATATATTATAAGTTTTGTCATCATTTGCTTTTTAATTTCATTTTATTATTTCTTTTCTTTTACATTTTGATAAGATAGTTATCACAAAATATATTATTATAGCAGTCAAAATGCAACTTAGAAATCTTGGTGTGTCTGTATAACTTTCTTGTTTCTTGTTGGAATAAACGATGAACACATGTAAAAGTTTTTATTTACGGCAGTAAGAATTTCATAGAAATAGAAAAACAACAAACGAATAAATGAAGAAAACTTATGTTGTTAATACAGCATACTGTGTTATTAAACTCCAACAATGGTATATATTGTTAGTTAGTTATGAAAGAAAATTTCTGAACAACAAGAAAAGCTACCTGAGAACTCACTAATAATTCTAAGATGCATTGTCACTTAAAAAATGTGTCAAGGTTCCAATCATATCATCTGCATTTGACATTTGAGTTTGACATTTGCATACTTGAGTAAAAGGAAAAAAAGTAAATTCATAATTATAAATAAAGCAAACATTATTCTCACATTTAGTAGGATCCATTGCATCAGAACGATTTACTTCAGAAATCTCTTCAGAAACTTTATTAAAGGAGTACATAAGTTTAGTGTGGTAAATTCGACGTGTTAAGATACTAAACACAGACTGGTCATATTGATGACACTTCACGTCATATGTTTCATTGATATCACATTCATTCTTACTGACCGGCTCTTTATTCAAAGGCGCTATGCAGTTTTTATCTAGTGCACATTTTGCCCAAGCACGCACAATAGCTCTACTGATCGGATTGAAATACACCATAACAGAACTTCCATCTGCCTCTGGAAAATGCTTGAATTTGCACACATCCTCGCCAAGAAACCTGAACGTGTCGATGCTCGTTCGTCTTGTAATACTGCTGGAGTCTTTAAGGGATGAAACCTTATATACTAGTCCATACTTCTTGGCTTCAGCAAATGCTTTGTCAACATTGAGCGTTTTAAAACGCACTGCTGTATCTACCCACCATACAAATCCAAACTCAATCAACAACATCTGAAAAAATGCATAATACTCAAAGATATCCTTTGAAAAGTAGCGCTTAAAACTTACAACCGGTGCTATTTTGAATGAGAACTATTTTCTTTTCTAATCCTAATATAAGTTACCAATAGCTTGTCCAAACTTTAAAAAAAAAACATTTTTTTTTTCACTGGCGCGTTAAAAAAATGAAATCTATATCATAAAACAGATTTTGCCTAAGTATGGATTGTCTAGCAAATGCGTATGTTTTTTGTTATAAAGATACCCGTTTACAATTTTTAAGGCATAGTTCTACGTCTCAAATTCTACCTGTAACAAAATAGGTTTCCAAGCACGGTACTTCTTTGTTCTAACATGTGGTGGAAACTCCTTGAAAGGGAACTCACGAATTTTGCAAGGCAATCCTGATGTCTGAAAAAAAAAAAAAGTCACTGGTTAGTTCTATGTTTAATGTCAGGTAAGGTTATTTCTGGCTTTTACAACAGAAGATCTTCTTCAGTCCTGATGTCTCAAAAATAATACAAAAATCATATAGAAGTTTAATGTGTCATGTTTAATGTCAATACGCAAGTCCTTTAAGCTGTTATCACAAAAACTCTTCTTGTGAGCATTTGCTTCAAATATATAATAGCGTTTGATAGAGAAAAACTTGAAGCATTAAATTACTCGAAAATGAAAACGTTCATTAGGCAACATTTACTAAGTGATGTGTGTATTCTTCACAAACAGAAAATAAAAACATCGTTAAAATAAATATAAAATAAATAAAAATAAAAACATCGTTATCCTGACTTTCGAAAGTATTTAAACATTCAATTAGAAATAACTTACCTCTATAGTTCTCATTTGCGTTCTAGTCATCCCCAAATCAAAAATAATAATTCTTATTCTGTCACCCTTCTGCCGATAGTTAACAACAGCGTAATGAAACGATTTAATCATCCCCATAAATAACGCGAAATAATTTCTAGAAACGGCTGTAACTAGCACAGGGTTATTTCGTCTCTTTATGGGCTCCGTAAAATTGCCTCCAATTTTCCACATATACAAGTCAGCTTCCTCTCCAGGGTAGTTGTCGATAACCTTGAGATTGTCTTCTAAAGATTTATTGAACTTCTCTTCGCATTCTCTGTCGAAAACTGTAATTGATATATACGAACCACGCTACAGATCAGTCAATCAGTAAGTCAGTCAGCCGGCAAGCCAACTAGTCCGCCAGACATCCAGCTAGAAAGCGAGTAAGTCAGACAGACAGGAAGCAACAAGCAAGCCAGAACGTAAGAAAGGAAGCAAGCATGTCAACTTCATTTAAATGAAGTAAATGATAACTTAATGACATTATGAATGATTTGTTAGCTCCTACAATAGACAATGAAACATATTATCATATTGATACTTCTTGTTCAAGTAAGGATAATGTATGTTTTTAGATCATTCACTGAGAATATTCAGGATCTGTATCTGTTAGGTTAAAAGTAACTTATTACCACTATATTTGTCACTGAAATCGCTTATGCCAATTTGCTTTGAAGAAGCATCGTCTGATTTCACTCTTTGCCTAGTAATTAAGTCTCTTTCTTTGTCTGAAAATAGCTCTCCATCGTCTTCTTCAGTAATCAGGATACCTTCAAAATAAAGAAAAAAAGAATCATGACAAAAATATTAATTATCGTTCAAGTTTTTATGCGACGAAAATTTGGCTCATTCGCAAAATGCAATACCCTACATTGATTTCTCGTGTTCAAAGTCGTCAGCACTGCAACATTGTCTACTTAACCCGGTCGTTAAAGGTGGATTTATGATCACTCTCGTTGTGGTAATTTTTCCATTTATACTCATTTTAAAAACTACAGTAGTTACAAGTCGTTTAAACGCCAGCGTCTTCTAGAAAATGAAGATTTTTTCTTACTAGATACGCGGGAAATTTTCATATACTTTTATTGTAGTAATATATCTTTTGAAAAGCTTCATTTATATAACAAAAAATATAATCATAAAGGTTATACTCAGGCGCGTAGCTAGCCTATAAAGAATGTGGATTCAAAATAATCTAGGGGGGTCAGGGGGCATGCCCCCCCCCCCCCCTGAAAATTTTGAAATAAATGGTGCAATTTGGTGCGTTTTGGGGCCTCCGGAGAGCTTTCTTGACCAACGAAAATCCATTTATTTTAGCATAAAAATGGAGATGAATAGCTTTACTTTCGTTTATTTTTTTTTGGTCAAAATAATGTGGATTCAGCTGCGTACTCGCGTATAGGCAGCTACGCGCCTGATACTGACTACACAACCCACTGAAGACTAATAGATAAGACTAACATAAGAAAGAAAAAATGTTGTAATTTCTTACCTACATGCAATGACCTAATGACACTAACAGCAAACAACGCCAAAAGAATTCCAACACATACTTGAAAGATGTTTTTTAGTATACCTGTAATTGTAATATATTTCACAAAACAAATGAAATTATTCTTTAAGATCAGTATTTTCTGTTTTGTGATTGTTAAATCTGGTTTAAAAAGTAAAAAGTGAAAAGATCAACAGCTATTTTGAATAAAAATAACAACATCTCTCTGTTTATCACTTAGAAATTTTGTGATATCTACAATTATACAATTATTATATATGTATTAGATTACGTACTCAATTATTAAATTCGATTAAAAAGAAACATCATTTGTCACACCTTTATTCCTCATAGTCTTTTTAATTGAGGACACAATTTAGAATATCTATCAGAAGCTTATTTGTCAAATAAATCATGTTCTATTCACATATGCCGGCTATAACTACATCCTTAACTGCTAAAATAGCGACCTATTAAAATAAGGCTTAAATGTCATCATCAACACCGCAGGGAACTATCATGGTCAAGCTTTAATATCACTGACCTTGTGGTTGATATCTTGTTAACATTAAAATTTTACTATTAAATTTACCACTAAATGTACTATTAATTATAACTCTATCCAAGGAAAATTTTGGCCCTTTCTTGTACTTTGAACTATATTTTTCAACTCTATATGACAAAATGTTGTCTGATTACTTTGGAGACGCAGACATTTCAGTTATATTTGATTTAATCTACACTTTAGGTTTTTTTTTTTTTTTTTTTTTTTTTTTTTTTTTAATTTACAGCTATATCATACATCATCATTTCTCAGACAAAGATCTGAGTTCGTTTCAATTTCACTTTAAGACGTTCTTTAAAATATTATAACAATAATATAACCCAGTGGTAAAAAATCTATTTCAGTCTTCGACTTTAAAGTATGTTTATACATAATTTTTCATTTTTGTCACCGTTTAAACTATACCATTTATTTTTAGTTGACTAGGAAATTAATTTGCACATCTTGAATAAAACTCTCAAATACCGATTCCTAGATTCAAGTCCAATGCTTCCACTCAAATGATGGAAAGCAGACAGTCACTGTAGACTTTCACTCCTGCTGGGAATCGAACTAGCAATCCCTGGATCGGAAATTAGGTGATCGACCTTTCAACAACTGCACTGTTTTCAATATGGATATATGAAGTTTTCTCAATGTAATAGAGAGTATGGGCCACTTTTAACGAAGATATGTTACTGACTTTCAAGAAATGTGCAAATCACGTTTCTTAATGCATATAATTACATGTATAAAACATACAAAACAGCTTATGTTAAATAGATGAAATAGATGTTTTGTCAATATAAATATTGATTTCTGTCATTTTAGAACAAAGATCAACAGCTTTCTACTGCCGGTTATCTTGTGAGAAAAAAAAAACTATTATAGTTCATGTGCTTTTAAGAATGTCACTCATATATTGATAAAATATAGATGTCGCAACTATAGTAAATCAGCTAATGATTATCGATAAAAAGTTTTTACTAGTTTGAAGGAACGAAGGTTTCCGCTATCTTATATCAAGACATGCTATCATACATTGATGGCAAGTGTCACTGCAACAGCCTTTCAATTATGTGTCTTTTTGATAAAAAAACCCTATTTTTATGTGATGACAATTTGACCTTGAACAGTTCAGAATTTGGCGCTTTCCGTTCGTGAAACATACATCATGTTCTCTTTATCGAACTGAGCTTGATAGGAAATTATCAAATAAATATTTCAATACTTAGTTTAGTAGAAATGCTGTTTTTAATTGCCTTTCAGGTTTTTATTCTCGTTTTTTCATAAAGGTCCTATTTATACTTTTACAAAACTAAATATAGATGATTTGTTTTTTGGATTGTATTAAGACACACAAAGTTAACTGGTATAATGCACTTTAATGGTCAGACTGTTTTTAACTAAGCACGTCGTTGTTCGGAGTGCTGCATTCCAACATCAGCAATTTTAGAAAGGAAAAGAAAATAGTTACTACTATTACCTCGTTTAAAAATGATTGGCAAGCTGTGAAACAAAATTTAGTTTTGTAGAAAGGAAAACAACTTTTTATCATAGACATTTTTTTCAGAGGTAATACAGGTTTAAATGCCACTTAAAATAACTTAAAATAACGGTTTACCCAGTTATTTTTTATTTTAAAACCTGTTGATTTCTTACCTTCTTAAACTTCTTCTCCAAAGAAGAAAACTCTGATATTCTCAGAAATACTTTCTGCTTCAGAGAAGCAATATGTAATCTGTATCATAGCCAAAGTAGAGAAAAGACTTGCAGTACACTATAGTTACTGTAAAGTCATGAAACATGTCTTTTAACTCAATTCATAGAGAAATAAAATGTAATAACTTTTAAGACTTGCATTTTGCATTTGGCCATGGTCGTAGAATTTTCATCAATATATGTACGAAAATCTATAATTTAGCTGCTGTTCTACTTTTGAGAATGAATTTAACGAACTGTTTATTTAAAGATTATTAATAAAATAATAATTTGTAGACAGGCAAATTTCAACCGTTTAGTAAAAATGCTCAGTAGTAAGTTAGTAAAAATATTTGTTTACGTTAAAAATTAACATTAAAGTACAGAAAGTAAAACCCACACTGAATGACGTAAACCATAAGCTAAACAAGATAAGAGAAGATCCATTATTTCTTAGTTTTTATAGAAGAGATAGACTGTTTAATGTAAGTATTTTAAATATCATCCCGGTATTTCATTTAAGTCATTAGCATAATTATATTTGGTCGATACCTGTAATTTTTCAGCGATTTTCTCTTTACACAAAAGTTATTTTTAAATTAGGAGTCTAGTTAGTTTAAAAGCATTATTACAAAACCATTTGTATGGCTTATTTCGGGGATGGCGTCATGTGTTTGAGATACTTTACGGGTCTCTCACTGCTCCGGAATTGCCAAACGCACTTTGCCTGTATCCCGCAAATGAGTCGCCAGTGTCACCTGTTCCAATTTGAATAATGTAAACAAGAATGGTGGATCAATGTTATCGTGCCGCGACGATCAAAATGCCTGATTTGACTTCTTCAATCGCATTTTTTGGATACAAATTGTTCGTTGGCATTTGATTTCGTGGTTGAGCTGACCCACGAAATCCACAAAAATTAGTGTCCCACGAAAAATAATGATTTCGCAGTACTGAAATTTATCGAACAGGAACTGACTTACCAGTGAAGAGGTGAAAATGTGTAATCTTCATCATGTTCATATTAGCAGATCACAAAACTATAACTAAATTCTTGGATTTGCTGTATTTCGGCTGTATTTGAAATTCAACAAGCTGTGGTCTCATGCAGTAAAAGTGCATAACGTGGATTATGGCTGAGCGCATTTCATATTTTGAATCTATTTTTATTTAGGACAATTTGTCCCAAGAATTCGGTAACTCGGTCAAATTTCTGTAGATTTAAATTTTGGAGCGGCATGTTTACATCACGTGGTTTGCATTGATAAAATAACGTCATACACGGAGGGAGAGAAGTTAAATAGTGAACTTCCTACATTTAAAGTGTGACAAAAGTTAACAGAAGTTAATTCACTGTCTGAATTCTTCAATACAGGATTTAATCCCCAAGTCATATTAAAATACTGTTTTAACAACATGTAAAAGATATATTGATCTTTTATCACGATTCATATCATGGGTCGTTGTATTCTACATCATTTAACATCTGTTATACATACACATTTCATGTAATCATCAATGGTTTCAATCTATTTCAGTGGCAATCGTTACATTTAACCTATAAAACTGTCAACATGTGGTGGCAAACGTAACGCTCTTTTCATTTGCCTCATATAGTTTTCTGACTGTCTTTCATGTTCTGTTATCATAATGATGCTTTGTTTCAAATAGACGAATTCTATTTCAGCTTCATCTGTCATATATTGAAATGTTTCTTAACTACAATCTCAAGGTGTTTTTCAGTAAATCAAAATGAATAAAGCTAAGGTAATCCCAGTTTGATATTTTTTTGCGGTATGATAAAAATGAAACTCGATAGCATTTCTTTCAACTGGCTTTAAATGTTATCAAATTCGCTAGCTGCTCACTTTCTATGATTTTACATGAACTTGTTACATAAAAGTTCAAAGAAAAAGAAAACTCTTCGTCATAGCTATTAGAATTGTTTAGTAATGTCATAAAAACAATTTTACAAACACATATATTTATGTGTGCAACTTTTCCATGTGCTGTGTATTTCCCCTAAAAAGGTTCTGAGATCTTTTTCTTGTAGGATAAAACTAAAAATTACTGGACATATCTCCGACTAAATATCCAACTATTTAATAAATGACAAACAATATTGTTATTACACAGACATTGAAAGAATACAGTACGGGCTTAAGAATGTCTGAATAAAGATCCTGAAGTTTTATTGCTAATAAACTACAAATTATATATCATCTTTTTGTTCTGACAAAATTTGTGTTTGTCATCTACACTGAAGCTATCCGTGTATTCTTAAAAGCGACTTAGTAACAAATATTAATGAACAAAATATTTGTTAAAAGTTTAAGACAATTCTGATCTGTAAATAATGTCAAATAAAATCATATCAGTGGCGATGTTATAGTACACTGTATATCTGAGCCTTACAGCAGCACTGCGGCTGATCACGTGATCGAAATCGTAGAAATATTCATTTCATAGCTGCCGGATCGCTCGGTTGAAGCACTAAAGTAAGCATACAGTTAATGGTAGATTTATTTCTAAAACGTGGCCGCACGGGACCTCTGTATAAGAAACATGTACTGGCATCTTATTGTTTACTTTGTAGCTCATTCTGTTTAGATTTGAAAGTCGAAAAAGTTGTTTTGGATGTTGAGTACAATGGGCGAATAGGTACTTCTTGTCGTTGTTTTCAGCAAAAGAAACGCATGTATTGCAATATATGCATCGACATCTTGTAAACAATTCTAATTTTTCCTTTCTTGAAAAATTTCCATTGTTTGCGAAGTTGCATTACGAAGTTACACATCTTTTAACAACGCAAGTACAATGGTCGAACCAGATTAAATGAGTACAATAGTCGAACGATTTTATTGCCTACCACACTCGTCAAGTTTTACATTGAATTATTCTTGTTTTTCATACCCTGTCCCAACAATTCATCAAAACATCATAACTGAAAGACTGACATTTATACAAATTAAAAAACCTAAAATTCAGATATAATAAAGATCTATAAAACTCTTAAATTAAAATTGTGAAATGTTAAAAATTAAAATATTATAAATTGAAAACAAAAAATTCAAACTTTAAAGAGGTTGATTTGATTCCAAAGACTAAGATTTCCTGCCTTGTATCACAAATGCATCATACTTAGAAAAAACACCATTCGGACATATAACGCTCCGCCCAGTGGTCCTCTTGTAAATTCAATTGTGTGTGTGTGTGAGTTTGTTTGTGTGAGACTTTGCCAACGTGTCAGAGACTTTGCCAGAGTGGTCAGAAAAGGTCGTTGATTTATATCATACACAACAATGTGAACACTTTTGATGTAACGATTTGGATATTTTTACCCAGTTTACTAACTCTCTTAAATTGTATGTAACAGTTCCTGCGTCGTTAAACATCGATATTCATTCTTACAATTTATTTCTATTCAGATCAATTATCTAATAGTAATGCCACAATTTCATATGTTTCAGAGCGAAAAAAGGTGACGGACTGAAATTTTACAAATGCAAAGAATGTGACAGTTCCTTCGCCACTAAAGCCGAACTTCAGCAACACAGATTATACCATACAGAATCCACTAACCTGCAGCATCTGCTCCAAAGCTTTCCGAACAAGGGCAACGCTATTAGATCACCTTGCTTCCCATTCCGGCGAAAAGAAATACAATTGCACTTGTGAAAAGGCTTACGTTTATAGCCAGGGTCTGAGTAATCACAGATCTAAGTGTAACATATCAAAGCAAACTGAGTTTAACTTAATTGTGCTGTTCTGTTCAAGTTTCGTAAGTGTCTACTGTTAGTTCAGGCTGTGTTAGAGCCATATGATGATATTGCGTACGTGGTATTTTTTGTCACGCGTCTACATTTAGCTTACATATGCCAAAAAGGCATTTTATTCTTTTGATTATCATGAAATTTCTTCAATATTTTTCTTTAATAAATTCAAGCAAACTTTCAAACAAATAGTTATATGGTGTCAAAACGAAGGTCAATGGTCAAAATAGGAAACACCGAGATATTGTTGTTTTCCAAATTATTTTCGAAATATTAGTTAGTCTATTTTGATAAATTCGAGGTAAAATGAGAAACTTGCATCTACAATAACATTTAGCGTATAAGTTAAGGTATATAAAATCTTTTGAGTATGACAAATGCTAACATTTCGTTGGACAAAAGTTACGATTTGTTGGTTTTTGTCTTCATAAAATGTAAGTCAATTTTGCTTATTAAAACAATGGGTCATTTGGTCATACCATAGAAAATATGTCTGCCATAAGTTTTACTTAATAATCGTAAACCTTACTTAAATAGGTTTATTTGCCTTGATAACAGCTAGGTCAACTGAGAAACTTTGTCGTCGTGACCGAAAAACTAAAATATTGTAGGGGCCATAAAGGCTCTATTTTTCCTTTGGCCTTGGTCTTCATTTACCTTTCTTTGTAAAACTTTCATAAAAAATAATATTATTTGGTAAATGTGATGCTTTAAATTAGTTCAAATTTACAAAACGACAATTTTTTTTCCTCAATGCATAAAGATACTAAACTCAGTAACATATTGTCACGTTGTTTCTTGTTTAATATTCGTATTTCAATCGATCTTTAACCAATGGTATCCACTTCCTTATAGCACATACGATCTGAATACTTAAGATGGTGATAATCGTCCCCAAACCCATTTTGTTTTATTTTGTTGTTTAACCGTTAAAGTTTGTTTCAAGTTTCTGATAAATCAATACGATAATGGTAAATACCAATCTTTTATGCTAATTTCTGTTTTTGAACAGTCTAGTGAATTTATACGATATTTATCTCGTCTTCTTCCGTTGTTAGACGTTACGATCTTAATCTCGATATTCTTTTAATGTTACATATTTTCATGGTTATTTTAATGTGTTAAATTAGTTGTAAGACTTATTATGATGTTGTAACACCTTGTATGTAGATATGGAAATATTCCTCCATAGGCTTTCTGCTAGTCACTCCTCGCCGATTTTAAGATTTAATGTTTGTCATGTTTTTCTCCTTTTTCATAATATTGAAATTTCTAATTAGACCTTAAAGTCATTACTAGTACAAATCATTTCAATGTAACATACCAGTTCCTAGAATATAAACAGTTGCTTTAATATTATCCTGGCACCATTCCATTCTCTTTCTAAACAATTTGTTGCGGTGGCTGACGTATGATAAGCTTCAATTATGTGTTTTGTCAATCATGTTTTTCTTTTTCATTATAATTTATGCCTCATATGCATAGGCATGTATCAATTTGGTTATTTTTGTGATAACATCATCTGTGATTTTTTTTATTTTATGACATTATCCAGGTAGAGATGTACTTTTTCATACCAGCAGTATTAAAAATAAATGTTTAATTAATAATAAAGACTTCTTGTTTGTTTTAATCAACATTTTAATTTAATCATTGTCTCACGCTACACATATATAGACACAACATTAAAACTCAACATAATTATTGTGACAATGCACTTGATACTTATACAATACAGGTTGAACTTGATTAGTATCTACATGGTAAATCGTTCTATTATAATGCTATCTATAAATATTATCTATAAGTTATATCAACACAACTAAGTGAGAACACGTAAATCGGATCATGAAAGAAATTTAGTTTTCTGGAATCGATTCAATACACTGCCTAACCAAGGTTATTACAAGTAGGGAACATTTTGCAGCTGTGTAGCATTCACTGAAAACAGAAACACATGGTACGAGTCATTTTACCATGCTTTAAACAGGTACACATTCTTCTCATTTAAACGTCTATTCCCATTTTCGACGAAGGCTGCAACTTCGCCTGATTGCAGCTGGCTTTTGCCCACCGGACTCCAAGGGCAGCTTCCTGCACTGAATTTCTCTCAGTAGAGATTGTTCCAACTTTGGATTTTCGACAAAAACGCGTACAATCACTTGTGTCAAAATGATGGTTTCTGAAAAGACATTGTTTAATATATATATAGGTAAAAAGGGCACTCGGACATTTTTTTTTTAGAAATTGACCTTTTAACTTTTTAGCTCACCTGAGCTGGCTCAGGGTGAGCCATTTGGATCGATGAATGTCAGTCGTCCGTCGTCTGTCGTCCGTCGTCCGTTAACACTTAGTTCGTTAACACTCTACTGGTCACATTTTTGCTCCAATTGTCACGAAACTTGGTTAGAATGTTTGTCCTAGTAATACCTCGGACGAGTTCGAATATGGGTCATCTGGGTTCAAAAACTAGGTCACATGACATAAAAATAGAAAAATCTTGTTAAGGCTCTAGAGGCTACTGTTTCATTCCAAATGTCCTGGCAATTTGTCAGAAAGGTTGTTTGGTTGATGTCTAGCCCAAGTTTGAATATGGGTCATCTTGGGTCAAAACCTAGGTCACACAGCCCAAATATGGAAAAACCTTGTTAACACCCTAGAGGTAAGATTTTCAGCCCAAATAATCTGGAAATTTGTCAGAAAGGTTGCTTTTGTAAATTCTAGCTCAAGTTTAAATATGGGTCATCTGGGGTTAAAAACTACGTCACAGAGCCCAAATATGGAAAAACCTTGTTAATACTTTAAAGGTCACATTTTCAGTCCAAATTTCCTTGTAATAAGTCAGAAAGGTTATTTGGGTGATTTCTAGCCTAAGTTCGAATATGGGTCATCTGGGGTCAAAAACTAGGTCACAGAGCCCAAATATGGAAAAACCTTGTTAACACTTTAGAGGTCACATTTTCAGCCCAAATATCCTTGTAATATGTCAGACATGTTATTTGGATGATTTCTAGCCCAGGTTCGAATATGGGTAATCTGGGGTCAAAAACTAGGTCACTGAGACCAAAGATAGAAAAACATTTTTATCACTCTAGAGGTCACATTTTCAGTCCAAATATCCTTGTAATACGTCAGAAAGGTTACTTAGATGATTTCTAGCCCAAGTTTGAATATGGCTCATCTGGGGTCAAAAACTAGGTCACAGAGCCCAAATATGGAAAAACCTTTTTATCACTCTAGAGGTAACATTTTCAGACCAAATATCCTGGAAATATGTCTGAAAGGTTGTTTTGATGATTTCTAGCATAAGTTTGAATATGGGTCAGGTAGGGTCAAAAACTAGGTAACACAGCCAAAATATGGAAAAACCTTGTTAACACTCAAGAGGTAACATGTTTAGGTCAAATTTCCTAAAAAAATTGTCAGAAAGCTTGATAAGATGATTTCTAGCTCAAGTTGGAATATAGGCATGTGGGGTCAAAAACTAGGTCACACAGCCTGTATATGGAAAAACCTTGTTAACACTCTAGAGGTAACATTTTCGGCCTAAATATCCTGGAAATATGTCAGATAGGTTGGTTCGATGATTTCTAGGTCAAGTTCGAATATGGGTTATCTGGGGTCAAAAACTAGGTCACACAGCCTGAATATGGAAAAACCTTGTTAACACTCTAGAGGTAACATTTTCAGCCAAAATATCCTGGAAATATGTTAGAAAGGTTGTATTGATAATTTCTAGCCCAAGTTCGAATATGGGTCATCTGGGGTCAAAAACTAGGTCACAGAGCTTAAATTTGGAAAAACCTTGATAACACTCTACAGGTAACATTTTCAGCCCAAATATTCTGGAAATATGTCAGAAAAGTTATTTCAATGGTTTCTAGGTCAAGTTTGAATATGGGTCATCTGGGGTCAAAAACTAAGTCACAGAGCCAAAAAATAGAAATATCTTGTTAAGGCTCTAGAGGCTACTGTTTCAGTCCAAATATTCTGGCAGTTTGTCAGAAAGGTTGTTTGGTTGTTCAAATTATTAGATTAGGTTAAAGGTCACGGAGGCTAAAAATAGATTTATCTACTGTACCTCATAAAGCCTTCATTTATAGACCAATATCTTTGATATTCAAGTATATAGGTTCCTTGCATTGACCTCTACCCATGGATAGGGTTTGAGGTCACTAGGTCAAGGTCAAGGTCACCATAGCTTATAATAGATATTTCTACTTTCTGTCATAGAGCCTTTATTTATTGACTGATAATTTACATATTTGGTTTGTAGGCACTTATATATTTTCAATTAAAAAAATGAAATACTGCTTAACAGCAAACCTACAGCCAAAGTACTCGTGTGAGCGATCCAAGGCCATCATGCCCCCCTTGTTTTGAACAAATGATATTCCAGATTTAATGTCTGAAACTTTCATCTTCTTGCAAATACGACTATACTTTTATGTTTAAGAGGAACATGATGGACACATTTGATATACCTTATACTGACGTCACATACCCTAATTTGACGTCAGATTTGATCTACGTTCCCGCTGGAACTAAATTAACATGGCAGACTTTAGATACTTAGATTTTAGCTATTCCGTTGTACAATTCTATACCTTTTCAACATTTTTACAAAACTATACTTTTTATCATTCAACACTGCATTTAGTTCAGGTGAAATCGTTTTACACAAAAAAGTTGTCCCCAAAATCTTTTGCCATGGTAATGCTCTTTAAGAAACTTGATAAAAGAAAGTCATTTTTATGAAAGACAATATTCTATTGAATAGCAAATAGGAGATCACATTAACTAACCATATTAAAATGACCATCCTAAAATAACTAATAACAAACCAAGTTTAAAGGTAACTGCTCCTTTCCTATCAAATTAAAAACAAAATACGTTTATGAAGAGGAAAACAATATGTTCAAAAGTAATTGTTAGAGCAAATTGACACTAAGAGATTACAGTGTGACACTGCCGTAGTACTGGCTGAATAAACAAGGAACATAAGAACATTCAGAAAACAAAACAGCAGAACGTAAGAAAAATATATACGGTCGACTTGCTCGTATTTAGTTATTCTCCATTCGTATAAATAAGTTAGCTAAATCCCTCGATATTATAAAAGTCATATTATTTTTTACGTGTCCGCATGCAATAAAATGCAAACTATACTGTGTAAAAAAAGCAACATTTAATTATTGAACGCCTCGAAATGTTTTTGAAACTTACGCCAAATATCTTTGTTATACGTAACGCCACTGCTGAAGAAGTCTTCACAATTTCTCAATGAACATAAAAAAGTGGTATTTAAGATGCACTATTTTCAGAGTATTTCTCCATCATTTATACAGACTAGAAGTTTTCATTATAATAGGCTATTTGTACGTTAGACATTTACAACAACAGGTGTTTGTGCGTTGTGTAAAGTGCAAGCTTTTTTAAAAAATAAATTAATAAAACATATAGTATTCGTAAATATTGTTGTGGATGCACAAACACTTACCATTTATTAATTACATTTTCATTTTCTTTATAACTATTTTGATTTATTCGCGATCGTTTCTTGTTTTGTTGTCTTATGCGTTTTCATTACTTTTTAATATCAGACTTTGCTATGATATTGTAAGACATGTGTTCAATTTCTAATTTGACATATTTAACACTTTTAGGAATTAATATAAGTTGCAAGAACTTGCTTCCCAATCGATGTTAAATAAATAAATTTAAATCAATCAAAAATAGGTGACAAATAGAACGGTCCCATGGACATTATGTATTGGTAGAATAGACCATATCACATGCAAAACAGAAAAAAGAATGACATCTCAATCTTCATATTTTTATCATGACTTTAACATTAAGCATCGCGTGTTATTCTTAAAATCGGACTACTATTGTTCGAAAGTCGAAAGTTTATTTGTCTCGTAAGGTAATTAATTAAAGTTAAGACAGCCTAAGAAACAACGGCAAACATATCAGTAAAGTAACTTTTTTTAATGCTCTATTAAGCTCCACTTATCTTTTTTCTTAATTCAAGAGATCTTATCATTTCACAATATAAAATAGCTAGATCAATGTCCCGATCATACAGCAGATAAAAGTAATCTTAACAATATAAATGCTTTGCAAACGTCCCTATACATTCAATAAGATTTTTATGATCATGTCGTGTTTTATAAGGAGAATATTTATGAACAATGTTTAATCTAAGAATATCAAAAAGCAATGTCGAATACAGTGAAACAAATGCAAGATACATTTCATCAAATAAAGGTAAACAATGGAATTTCGAATATCTAAGTACAGTTTATCTTTAAAACTCACGAATAATGCCCTGAATTTCAATAAACAGGACTTTGAAATTGTAACCGACAGTTTATTAGCCAGAATTACCTCTATTGTCAAAAAAGGCTAATTTATACTGTTTTATTCATAGGCATTTTACCACTATACATATAGATTTGTCCAAGAATTCTAAGGCTGGTGTACACATTCCATCAAATTTGTCTGTAAAATGAACTTTATAATTTGTTGTTTTTTTAAGATGGCAGTTTGGAGGTCCTGGGCCTTGGTGTACAAAAAGAATGAAAGCCCAAAAAAACCTAGCTGACTGCCCTCATTTTGCAAACGACGGAACTTATATGATTAAAAAAGTATGAATTTGTGTACTATATTTGGCTAAGAGCTAACAACTTACAGCTCTTCACGAGTTTCTGGTTTTTAATTCTTCAAAACATATAAAAAGGGCACGTATAAAAGAATCAACTAAAATGACGATTAAACTCCGTCAAAAATATGACTTTCTTATCTTGTAGTCTATTTGGTATGACACATCAAGACACAAATTTAATGTTTAAAAACTGAAGTCAGTAACGTTTCATCACTATCTGTGTTACAGACTAAAAGTGTATTAATACAACTAATTAACAATAAATAAACATCCGCCTTATTGCCACTCGGAAAATAAGGGCACTCCAGTATTACGGAATAATTATTCAAGAGCTGTTGTTTTCTACCCTGTATTACAATGGCTATGGACTCCGGTATTGTGGTCATTTTGCTATTCCGGGAATACCGACATAGTTAAAGGTGCAAACGGACACGTTTTAGGTACAAAACAGCACTTCACTATATCGACTGGAAAAATGGTATAAGCATAATTGCGGCTAGAAATATTCTGAGTTTTCACGGCAGTTTTTAACGTTTTGCCATAATCTGTGTAATTTTGTTTTGTTTGAATCAGTTTTTCTATTTTTGACAGTGTTGTAGTAATTCTATGTTCATATGCATTCAGAATAGAATACATAATAGGATGTTCTTTTACAAACCAAAATCTGAAAATTAGCTTAGATATTTTGTTAGTTTCATTGATAATTTCAGATGAACAGAAATTTCTTTCTGGTTTGAAACATGACCCGCACTGTTCTTGCTATTTTTCCAAAAGCATGTTAAGACCAATTTAAATTGGTCTTGCTAAATTTCATATCCCTGTGACAGTCCCGACAGTTTGACAATAATAGCATACCGATTTGAGTTAACTGGTTGTTGACAGGTTGCAAATAGAATATAAAATGTTGCCTGTTATCATGTAACATTTGTGTTTATGACTATTTTTTCTTGGTGGCGATGATTAACAAACTTCTTTATTTATTAATATGTGATTGTGGGAGAGTCATCATACCATCCGGAGTGTACTGATTTCTAAATAGAAATCCGAATACAATGACACATTCGCGTATTTCTGTACAGAAAATTGTAAGTGAGGATCAATAAATTATTTATGTTCTTCAACATTCTTGCAAAACTACGAGACATGTTTGAAATTCGAAAATTTTGCCATTTTTTTTATGAATAAGTGGGCATTAATGTGCTAAGTTAATCCAGTAGTTTCTGAGTTTTGACAAGAACAATTCTTGGACGGAGAAATTCCTAATCATAATATAAATTACAAGCCCCTTGACAAAGTAATTTCATCATGAAGTTTACATAAAAGTGATGTTATACTTGATGATGTATATAAAATGTCGATTTGATTTCAGTTGAACTCATTAAGTCCATTTGTTGTTGTTCTGAAAACAATCATTTTATCTGCAATTTTATTAATTCATTGTTTTCACGATTTTATACACACATGTACATCTATATTTTTCAAGAAAAATGACAGACAACACCTGATGACAACATTTTGATGCTAAAATTAAGACCTTGCCACTTGCCCAATTCTTGCATCTTTCAACACAATGTCTTTGCACTGTGATTTTATGCAGTGTTTGTCTCGTAAGTTTAACATGTACGAAGCCCAGGGCCGAGGGCAGCCAACTCAATGGCTAACCTTGTTATTGATACCACATCTCTTTGAATTATCAATTTATGCATTTTTTTCTATATTAGTTCATGATTTTTCAATATTTACATAAGATAACTAAAGCAAATATAATTCTAAATGGTTTTACCTCGTATGGGTATGGAAGGCAGTTGTCGTCAAGGGAAGTAAATATGTCTGTTGCTAGGGTAAATTCGGTCAACATTGGGAACATGTTTTACCGGAAGTAACCACAGAAATATACACTGCATCAGTAAGCTTCGGTATTTTTTCGCTATTTTCATAAAAACTTTCTATTCTAACACCGTCCCGCCGAATCGCGCCGGAATAATCAGTTCATTCTACACATGCACACATACAGACATGTCCACATCATGAAGTAATCATTCATTTTGAAAATGTTGTTTGAGCAAATGGTTTAATTCTTTGTCAACACCAGAAAACGAAAGGTATAAATCTATGCTTATCGTAAATAGCAGTACACAGCAGACTACATCAGTTTTTAGCATTAATCTATTATTTTATGCAGAACCGTAAGAAGTTGTTTAAAAGACACGTTACACGTTTTCTATTTTGACATGCACATCAGCAAGGTAGAAATGCATTATTAAGGACACCCTGCAATTTAGGCTACTTTATGAAAGAACTGTGATTATCCTTAATTGATGAGATTTACTGTACCTTGAATAGGCTAGTAGATGGAACTGATCAAAGAGACTCTTTGCCTGCATGGTTTTCGTTGGATCTATTTCTGGTAAAGAAATCTCGCCGTACAATAAATTTCCTTCACTGCGTGAAAATCTTATGAATTGTGGGAAAACAAAGAAAGATGACGGGATTATGGTGCAAAAATAATTTCATATTTCTGACGAAATAGATCAACTTTGTCTCCAGCTTTATATTCCACCTTTTGCCAGATTCACCATGTCAGGTGAGCAAAGCTGATATCAAACTTACAGAAAAAATAGACATCTTGTCCGTGTTAAGATAACTAAGAGTTGTGAAAAAAAACTCTACGACACTTGCTCAAAAAATGATCTCTCACTATTGACATGTATAAACCAGAGACGGTTTGTAGCTTGCTTTAAGACAAACGTCTTTGGAACTTGATTAATAACTCAACAAAAGTCCTAAAAGTGTAAATAAGCTCCAGAGTGTAAGACAATCTACTTCCTACAACTTGTGGACCAGCTTGTGGCCTGGTGTATGTTGTCCTCAACTCGCTCGCTTCGAGTCTTTTAAAGCGGCTATGGAGTGAATGGAAATTGGACTGTGTCTGGATTTGGAATTAGAAAATAAACGTTATTTTACTGAAGGTTACGTAGAGTGTACGAATTGTTGTAAAAATATAACTTGTGCGATTGTGTAAAAAATACAGATATATCTGATGTTCCAGGTCTGATAAAAAGTAAGATAATAATTCTTGCCTGTACTTTGACAAGACTTTTATAACCATATTTCACCACTTATTACCCCTCGGTTTCTCATAAATGTGTAGGAAGGCATTCTGTTTAAAATGTCAATGATATCATTTGAATTTGTGACGATATATATATATTTTAAACAACACAATTCAGAAGAAAAACAAACTTTGATTATATCCAAATAAGCTGAAGTCGAGTTCATATAGTTTTGCTATTGCTCTGAGTAAATTCTGAGGAATTTTTCTGTACTCTTCCAGCATCATGGTACGTCTTTGTGATTTAAGATCAATTCCTCTCCTTTTTTGATCATCGAATGCATGTAAAACGTATTTTAAAAAAGCAGTTGTTGCATTTTTCATGAAATCAGAATTCATCAGCGCCGCCTCTGGAAAGCCTGTACCACGTTCAATATAGCCGTTGTACTGCAATGCATGCCATAATCTTTTCGCTACAAGGAGTTTGTCAAAACAGCTCTTACTTGTTTGAGATTCCAAATTAAAGTTATAAGTTATAACTGCTTTAACTTCGTCAAGTATTCGTTCTTGTTTTGTAATGTTATCTTTTAGATAATCGATGTTGAATTTGGTCAAAGCAAAGTCCACATCATCAGCAAACGATTCCTGTTTACCAATGACATCATACTGCACATGACATGGACTACACAGTGTGTGCATTTTGTCCCAATGTTCATTTAACCCTTGATTATGCGTCAAATTGATGAACGAAAGAAAATCTTGGAATTTAATGTTATTTGCACACATTTTTTCATGCTTTGTTGCGTTTGGTCGCATCTTACTCATGATAGTTTTGGCATCCATTTGCCAAAAACTTGGAAGGAACATTTTATCGATGTATGCTGACCATAATCTTGAATACGGGTTACGGACAAACATGAAAGCTTTTTCCTTGGACATGCGATTCCGTATGTTGATGTTGTTTATACTCGACTGTTTAATATTTTTTAAAGTATTTTTATGAACAAACAGTTTGTCAAGATCATACGGTCTTTGAACTTTCGTGTTACTTGGGTAGTCTTTGCTAATGAATCGCATTATTTGTCTCCAAAATGTAGTTCCGACTTTAGGAATCGCACAGTAATGTAACTTTGCAGTCTCATAAGACCAGACATGTCCACTTAGCCTCAGTGTTTGCCAATACGGACTTTTCATGTAAACTTTACATTTCTCACTTATATTTGACAACATTTTCATCATGTTTTCTTCCTGTATTTGAAAATTCGTCACCTTTGCGAATTCAGTATAGCTTCGGTTTGATAAATGTTTCATGTGACTTCTTAAAATTGATAAATTATGTAGTTTCGTTATCGTTGAATTCTTAACAATATTAGTCCCTCCGAGTTCGACATCTCTCACATTAAACGTTAACAGCGTGTTGTTAGTCTGAAATGGTTTATATCATTTTTTGAACATATGTGCATTAAATAAGCATTTTATATAACCACTTTTTGATTTGATAAATATTTGGTGTAATGTCTTGAAATTGATATAAGATGTAGTTTTGAAATTGTCAAAAAATTAATAAATAAATGTAAGAGTTAACAACTTGTAATTACTTGGCTTAAAATGGTTTGCATAAACTTCAGACATATGTGCCTTTAAAATGAATTTTGTATAACTGCCATTGACATTTACATGAACTCAAAATCTCAGAACTTGCTGACGTCAAAATTTAAGTACAGAAAAGAACATAAATTTTATAACGACTTGTATATTGTACATCGTCTTGGTTACATCTGTACTAAATCAGCATAATTATTGAGAATATTTTGTAGAGAGACTAAACATAATTATAGTACTTTCTACAGAATGATGTAAAGACAACATACAAATAAACATGATGGATAAACAGAATAAATAACAGTATTTAATATGTTATTTCATGAACCAAGTATTTTTTTATATACAATCAAAGAGTTCAAGTTATTAGATTTTAAGAAATGAATATATACTACTCAAAATTTGATAGGGATCACTTATAAGAATGTGTATATTTACTACATAAGGTTGAAAGGTTACATTTTTGTTGTGATTCTGAAAATATGTTCATATGACAACAGTTTGGTACCACAAAATGAGTAAGTCTGTAAACCGTTGAAGCATGACAGAGGCTGAGCCGTGGGAGGGGCACGAATTTGGGATAACACAGACAGGAGATGAAATGGAACTTTTTGGAAAAATCAAGTCTATGGCCTGAACTTTGCTTTAATATCGCGTGTGGTGTCCGTTTACTTGGATTACTGCTCTGCACCGCATTTTCATGCTGCTAATGAGTCTCCGCATGCTTTTGTGGGAGTCGAGCCCACTCGTCCAGAAGGGCCTGCTGTAGCCTAGGGACCGTGGTTGGCTAGACTGGGTGAGCAGATATTGCAGTCTGCAGCATGTCCCAGGCGTGCTCTATTGGATTAAGGTCTGGAGATTCTCTATGGCTGCTGCCTTCAGGTACTCGTCGGTGACCCTTGCCCTCTGAGACCGGGTGTAGTCGTCCATTAAAATGAACTCAGGGCCTATAGCACCAGCGTACGGACAAAAGTACACATCTAAGATCTCATTGACGTATCGTACAGCCGTCAATGTGCCGTTCTGAACAATGTGCATGGTTCGTTCTTCCCTGCATGCTAATGCCCGCCCACATCAATGACCGAGCCTCCGCCAGGACGGGTGCCAAACTCTCATTGGCGGATCTCCATACCCGCACTCGTCTATCAGTGAAGTCGACACAAAATCTAGACTCGTCATTGAACAGCACTGGGGATCCAGTCATGCAGCGTCCACCTGGCGTGATCGCGGGCCTATTGAAGACGTGCCTGGATGTGGTTTTGCGTCAATGGGATTCAGATTGCTGGCCTTCTAGCCCTCATGCTAGCTGTATGAAGACGGTTCCTGAAGGTTTAAGTGGAAAGTCTTACACCAGTGGCATTCTGGAAGTCATTTTGGAGGGCAGTAGCGGTAACAAAGCTAATGTCGCGCTTGAACGACAATAAACCGGTCCTCTCGCTGAGTTGTGGACCTCTGACGCCCTCCGCCATGCCTATGCCTATGCGTGACATGCCCGTAAGTTTGAAACCGTCGCAAAATCCTGTCAACGGTGCTCTAGGACACCCCAAGGACACCTGCCACATGCCGTTGGGAACGCCCAGTCTCAAGCATCCCTATCCCCCCTATTCATCTCCTCATCGTCAATACGCCGTCTTTGTCGTAGATTTGCCATGACCAGTGTTAGGTTCGATATAAACGTTACCATGCACAAGCGAAGTCTGAATAAAACGGATGTGTACATGAAGGTACATGCCCGCGGTGCACCACTTTTCCAGGGGTATCACTTTTCCCGTGCATCTCGAGCCATGTACAGGTAAACAATCAAAATCTACTGGACAGGTCGGCTTTTGCCATATGAATAAACTACATGTATGAGAGAAAAATCAGTTATCTTGAGGTTATCATTAAAAAGATATTTAAGAAATAAAAAGTGATCCCTATCAAATTTTGAGTAGTATATATGCAAAATATGGCCATTTAATATTCTTTTTCATTAGATACCACATTAAATATTTTTTTCTATTAATGTTTGATTGTATATGGTATCGAATATGATAGTATCTATATTGCCAACTTTAAACAAGTACAGTACAATTCTGACAAATCTATGTATATAGAGAGGATATCTTCTAAACCTAAAAGTAAGTCTACTTTAACTGTTTTATATGTCCCATAAGTAGGCTCCTCATACATATATGTCTTCTTTACTTTTAGTAAAAACATGATCTAATTTTAACCAAACTTTTGAATCGTGATAGTTGTCAATTTTCTAGACCGTCTTGAAATAGTATTAATAATATCAAACAATATCGCTACGAAATCTACGGGCATTTCGATTATTAAATTCCCTGTAAAATTGCGACAAATGTGACCATTCAGAGAACTACTGATAGAATATTTTGCCCATGTCTCGTTTAAGAAACAAATATTGGATTCAGAAATAATACTTACAAGGTCTAAACATAACTAATTTTCTTTAGTTAGCTTTCCTGTTTTTATCATGAGATTGAATTTTGTCTATTTCAATTTGTATATTTACTGTTTCTGGACAACAACATTTAATTAACCATTTAAGTTATAAAAGAACTTTCTTAGTACTAATAAACCCAGACAAAGTGATTCAAAAGTGTAAAATTTAGATTATCTTAAGAACGTCTTCAGAATTCGTAATCATACTGTTAATCTTATTCCTTTCTCAAATCGAAGTCCATATTTCTGATATAATGCAAAAGACTAAGGAAGAAATGTAGATTCTGATGAGGAAACCTCCGTACTAAATAATACTTACCTGAGGTTGTTCTTTTGTTATATATTCTAGGTACGGAATGACATCTGCAATGTTGAAGCGAAATATATATAAGATATACATATATACATGTTTTCATTTCTGCTCCCACAAGAAAAAAATGCACTAAGGCTGAAATACATGTATAGCAAGGAAATCGACATACGGATCATTCTCTAACTTTAAAACATACTTCCTTCTATCAAAATCGAGACGAAACAAGTATGCAATTTCTTTGTACCTCTTACAGTTTTTAAAGACTCGGACAGTGAATATATGCTTAGTAAAATTTGTATGATTTATATGCAATGTTTTACAGAAAGGAAAACATGTTTTATTTGTAAATAAATGGTTATTATCTAACAAGAGTTGCAACATACTAAGCAATAAATGTTACGAGGGAAATATTTAAAACCCGCATTTTTTCGAGTGAGATAAAGTAATTAGCAAAAATAAATCCTTTCTTTTAAATCAACTTATTACATGTATAACTAGAATTAGAAACTGCCACTTGTCCTTGCGCCAATAGCCCGCCACCTTCACCCCCAAGCCCGAATGCTGCTTGGACAAAAATTAAGAATAAAACAATACAAAAAAGAGCAATAACCCTAAAATTGTACAAAATAGAGGTATGGTTCTTAGGCAGTGCACTTCTCTCGAATCAGATCTATCCACCTATGAAGATTAAAGATTATATCTTTAATACTTAATTGAGTTATGCTGCGGACAAACATTAAGTATGAAAAAATTCAAAGGGCAATAACTCCAAAGCAATAGAAAAAAAGAGTTAGGTTCTTAAACACTGCTCTATGAGATCTATTTATCTATGAAGATTCTATATGACACCTCCAATACTTTTTGAGTAATGCCACTGACAATTATTAAGTATGAAAAATTACCATTGGCAATAACTCAACTATTCTGGAAAAGAGTAAAGGTTAGGCACTGTACATATCCTCAATGAGTCTACTTATCTTTGACGTTTCAAGTCCATGTCTTCAATACTTTTCGAGTTATGCCCTGGACAAAAAAGTAATTGTGCAATAGAAAAAAATCGATACAGAGTTATAGTTCTTGGACACTGCATTTTTCCTTTTTTAGATCTTTTTATCTATTTATCTATTTAATCTATGAAGTTTCAAGTTGATATCTCCAATACTTTTTGAAGTTATGCCCCCGACAAAAAATCAGTATGAAAAACTTCAAAGGGCAATAATTCTATAAAAAAAAAAGTTATATTACTTAGTTACTATACTGTTGGTCAATGAGATCTGTTTATCTTTAAAAACCTCCAATATTTTCTGAGTTATGCCCCGGACCAAAATTAAATATGAAAAATTTCAAAGGGCAATAATATCAAAATAATGCTAAAGTGAGTTATGGTTCTTAAACACAACATTGTTGCTTGAAGAGATCTATGTAGATGTGAAGTTTAAAGTTTATATCTCAAATACTTTTAGCCCAGTATAATCTATTTCTTTAATTCTTAATAAAAAGTCATATTCCATCTTGTAAAGTATTATATTTCAGACATAATTACTACAAGCTGTTGAGTGGAATATAAGTAATTATGTCTCAAATAAAGTTTTCTACAACATGCTGTATACATTTTATAAAGAACTAAAGAAATAGGTTATACTGAGCTATTTTCGAAACCAGTAGGTTATTTTCGCATGGCGGTTCGAGGCTGAAAGATACATAACGTTTATTAATGTGCATATTTTGCAAGCTGTTGAGTGAAAATCTTGTAATTATGTCTCAGATGTAGTTATCTACAAGATGGAATATACATTTTTATAAAGAAATAAAGAAATAGATTATACTGAGCTATTTTTGTAAGTAGTAGGTTATTTTTGCTTGACGATTCGAGGATGAAAGATAAATAAAGTTAAATAATGCGCAGATTGAACAAACTGTCAAATAAAATTAAGTAATTTGGTCTCAAACATAATACTTTACAAGATAGAATATGAATTGTTTAAAAAGAAATAAAGAAATAGATTACACTGAGCTATTTCCGTAAACAGTAGGCATGGCTGTTCGAGGTTTAAATATAAACAAGGTTTAATTTTGTGCACATTTTAAAAGCTAATGAGCGGAATTTAAGTGATAATGTCTCAAATGTAGAACTCTTCAAGATGGAATATGAATTTTCATAAATGAATACAGAAAGAAATAATACTGAGCTATTTTCGTAAACAGTAAGTTATTTTCGCATGACGGTTCGAGGCTGAAAGATAAATAAAGTTTAATAAATTAATGTGCATTTTACAAGCTATTGAGTGGAAATTAAGAATTATGTCTCAAATAAAATACTTTACAAGATGGAATATGACTTTTTATTAAGTATTAATAAAAAATAGATTATACTGGGCTATTTTCGTAAACAGTAGGTTAGTTTCGCGAAATAACCTATTTTCGCTATTTAGGCGTACCACGTTTTGAGTTATGCCCCGAACAAAAAGGTATGAAAAAATGAAAAAGGGCAATAATTCCAAAATTATGGAAAAAAGAAGTTATAGTTCTTAGGCACTGCACTTTTCCTTAATGAGGTTAATTCTTTTATGAAGTTTCAACTGGATACCTCTAAAACATTTTGAGTTACGCCCGGACAAATATTGGGTATGAGAAATCAAAAGGGCAATAATTCCAAAATTATGAAAAAAATCTCCTGGTTCTTTGGCATTACACTTTTTCTTTACTGAGATCTACCCACTATAAAGTTTCAAGCTGTTACATCCTATAGATTTCAGTTATACCCCGGACAAACAAAACCCGTCGGCCGGGCAAGATGATTCATGTATACACCTTCAACCCCTTACAACTTCGTTGTGTGGCGGGTTGGGGGGTATACAAATTTGTATCAATACTTTTAACATCAGATATACAGACAAACAGATTGACGGACGGCCATATACATATACCTTCAAACTGTACTCAGAGTTTTTCTTACGTTGTGTTTAGTTAAGAATGCTTGAAAACTGTCCAATATAAAAAGGAATGTCCAGTCATTCCCTATTATAGTGGCCTTTTTGGTCATTTTAAGGGTTATTTTGTGAAGTTTCCATTAAACATACAGGTTATAGTAATACATGTACAAGAAGTGATAAAAATAATAATTATAATTATATTAATAATAATAAATACAACGGTCGGGTTTGGTTTGTCCGAGGCATAACCAAAAGCTATTGGATGTATCAACTTGAAATTTCTTAGTGGATAGATCTCATTTATACATTAAGTTCAATTGGAAAAAGTGTAAACAAATGACATTTCTGTAAAATATATTGAGTTTCCTTTTGATATCTGTACAAAGGCTAACATTCCATGAATTTTATAGCTTCGAACATTATGTATCGACTTTATATTGAAGAATATACTGATTTCTTAGAGCAAACATTTCATGCCTTGTAACGCTTACATAATAAAACCGAGACAATAAGTCCAAACACCAGAATGGACAATAAATTACGGCCTGGCACATTTTGGTCTCACACAGCGCTACCTGCGTTCACAAAAAATGATACTGAAACAAACTGCCACCTACCTTCTCCCGTTTGTGAAAAAATTAAACCAACAACTATTAATGAAAGTCCAAATATCAGATATCTAAGTCTAATAATTCTCTTGATCGGGAACTTCATCATTAATGTGTAATCAGTTAGGCATTGCAAGCCGAAACGAAGAATCTGTTCGAAATACTTTATTATTATGTTATTCTTTCCAAGTTAAACAGATGTCGCACTGAAAGCGTCAATTGAATTTGAGTTTAATTGTTTCTCCTCGAAATAGCATGATGATCAATATATGAAAATGAGTTATAATAAAGCCGGTCTTGGTTTCTGATAAGAAAATTTAAACTAATGTATTTAAAATAAAATAAAAAAGTATCCTGGGGTGGGGGCCAATTTAAACATGCTCTACCACAGGGAGAGCATTTGTTCTAAGCTTATATATATGTGTGTGTGTGTGTAATAGTCCACTACACTCCAGAGGTTATGGGTTCGAGGTTCAAGTGGCAAGTTTACACCCAAAGACCATAGTTCTTTCTATATAATTATGATTATTATCGTTTCAGTCAAACAACAACACACTTAGAAATCAATATAAAAAGATAATAAATCATATGGCATAATGAATATTACATAATACACATTACAGACAATATACAATACAAATACATTTCTCTCGTAGACGCGTCTAGTGGCCTCTTGATTTATTCTGCCCTAAAATACTGTATATAATTATAATAAACATGAACAGCACAATCAATCGCTTACCATCTATGGGATGAGTGATCTTCTTAATTAATTAACTTCTACAATCAGTCATCGAACCAAATCAGCACTGTACAAAATAGTTTTCTTCTCTCATACTGGTGGGTGGGTGGTACTACAAAGTTAATCATTAGGAGTGAATAACAGATAGAAATGTGAATGAAATCTACAAATTAAAGCTGTTCTGAAACTCAGTCATTAATCTAACAACTTTCCATTATCAAAGTTCTGAAAAATATTAATATTTACAGCAAATGAATACATTATTACATTTAATGTGATTCCTTGTATTTAAAGCAAAGAATTATCAACCTTCTGGACAATTACAAACTATGAACAAGTAGAACTTGATCATCAATTTCAACAAACATCTTCACACAAAGAAGTAATATGGCTGACTGCCAGTTCAATTTTCCCAGACAAAAAATCACATGAAAATTAAAAATCACGAACTGTGACAAATCCAGATTACTCTGTATAGTAAAAGTCAAGATAAGTATGAAGTTTAAACAAGCCTGCAATATAAGCCACCTTAAACCTCACAAAACTGAATTATTAATAAAATGAGTTATTTCCCTTAGAATGGAAATAACAGACCCGGTTACACACACACACACATATATATATATATATATATATATATATATATATATATATATATATATATATTATTGCGTCTCTTTATGGGCTCCGTAAATTGCCTCCTATTTTCCACATATACAAGTCAGCTTCCCCGCCAGGATAGTTGTCGATGACCTTGAGATTGTCTTCTAAAGATTAATTGAACTTCTCTTGGCATTCCCTGTCGAAAACTGTAATTGATATATACGAGCTACGTTACTAATCAGTCAGTAAGTTAGTCAGTATGAAACAAGCAAGCAAGAAGGTAAGAAAGCAATCAAGAATGCAAATTTCCTTTCAGCGAAGTATATGAAAACATAATGTTGTTATGTATACTGCGTAAGCTCCTACCATAAAGAAATAAAAAAATGAAATATATTATAATACTGTGACTTCTTTTACCAGTCAGGAAAATATTATGTTAAATCAGTTTTTAGATCATTCACTGACAATAACCAGGATCTGTATCCATTAGGTCAATAGAAACTATTACCACTGTATTCATCCTTGAAATCGCTTATGTCAATTTGCTTTGAATTAACGATATCTGATATCAGTCTTTGCATATTATCTAAGTTACGTCTTTTTTTCGAATATAGGTTTGCAAGTCCTTCGTCTTCATCAGTAATAAGAATTTCTACAAATAAAGAAAACAATTATGACAAATGTTAATGTTTGTTTAAAGCTTTTACTCGGCGAAATTTTAGCTTATTCGTAAAATGCGATACATTTATTTGAAGTTCATAGTCGTCAGGATTCCAACAACGTAAACTAATTTAAGGCAGCAAAAGGGTCTCAAAGTTCGACTCATGATCACACTTTTTGTGATGATTTTACCAGATACGCACATTTATAAACTACACTATTATAAGTCGCCTAAACGTCAACGTTTTCTGGAAAATAAAGAATTGATCTCCTAGACGTGCGGGATAACAGGTTTTTTCTACACTTTTTGGAATAACTATATCCTTCAAAAAGATTCATTGTTATGACGAAAAAAATATCATTATAAAGATAACAGTGCACAATCAACTGACGACGAATTTGTAAGATTAAGAAAAGACAGAAATCTGTTATTATTTCTTACCTACATACAAGGACCTTATGACACTAACAGCAAACAACGCCAATATAATTCCCACACTAACGTGAAAAATGTGTTTCAGTATTCCTGTAACTGTAACATATTAGAAACAACAACAAATTAAAGTTTTTTTTATGATCATTATTTTCTGTTTTTTTTAAGGTTTACCTTCGTTTAGAACGAATAAATGGAAAAGGTAATCTGCAATGTTTCAAGAAAATAACAACAACATTATGTTTATCTGTTAGAAATTTTATGACATCTAAAAGTATACAACTGTTACATTTGTATTGAATTTCGATTACGAACTCAATTATCAAATGTGACTGAAAAAGATACAAAAAGTATTTCTCACACCTTTATTTCTCATAGTCCTTTTTAATTGATTTAAGACTAAATTTAGAATAATACAAGAAGCTAATTTGTCATTTATAATGTCAATTCTATTTATTCACATTTGCCGGTTTTAACTGCATCCTTGATTAGTGATATACGCGACCTATCAAAATGTGACTTAATGTCATCAACATCACCGGGGGGCAACAATCATGGTCAAACTTTTATATCGTGGACCTTATGACTAGTTTGTTCTTAATATTTAAAACTATATTTCTTTCTCCTAGGCAAATGTTGGTCCTTGCTTGTATTTTTTACTATTTTTTACTCAATATAAAAAAAAGCAAAAACGGTTTTTGTCGGTAGTGTTGTCCGATTCAGTTCACAGACGAAGACATTTCAGTTAGATTTGACTGGCAATTTAAAATATTTACAGCATTCATCATTCCGCAGAAGAAGACCTGAGTTTTTTTTTTAAATTTCTTCTCAACGTTAATAGACGTTCTTAAATTATTTAAAGCACTAATATTCGCAAATACTTATTTTAATAAATATCCATATCAGTCTACCCAGATTTAGTTTGCTCATTTACAATTATTTCATTTTCTATGTGAATTTTTAACATATACTATTCATTTTCCTTCGATAAAGAAACACTTTTTCGCAATCTGAATGATTCACTCCAACACCCACGCCTAGATTCAAACCAATACTTCAGCCTAAATGAAAAATAATAAAGAAATAAACAAAGTAAGATTAAGCTCAAAACAAAATAGTTTTATAGGAAATTACTTCCGTAACTTAATAGGAAAAAGCACTGAAAGTGTTTCAGAAAAGTTATTTTTAAAGAAAAGTAAGTTAATATAAACACTTTAACATTGGAATGCAGGTTTCAAAATAATGATTAATTTCACTTTTCTTGATTACATATATATTTCGGAGTGTACTTTCAACCGGATAATGATCGGTGTCGCGATATAAACGACGCGTCAAAATACTCAACACGGATTGGTCAAATTTGTGACACCTCCCATCTTGCATTTGCTCTAGGTGGCAAGTTCTCTTGTTGTTTGAAAACTCTGGAGCAATACATTGTTTGTTTAAAGCACACGACGTCCAAGCTGACACCAATGTTCTTGAAACATTATCAAAATAAAACAAAACAAATCCTCCTACGGTTTCCGAAAAGTTACGGAATTTACAAGCATCCTCATTTAGATACGTGAATGTTTGAACATCTGTCTGTCTAGCGACTGTATATGACTTGCTGACATCATATTTGACATAGAAAAGTATGCTGTTTCTGATGGCAAAATTGAGGGCAGAGTCTACATTTGCAGTCTGAAAACGAACTGACGTGTCCACCCACCAGACAAAACCAAATTCCATCAGTAACATCTATCAAGAGGAAAAAATAACATATCGTGAACATTATGTTTAGACTTGACAAACAAAATGAAATTTTCTAAAAAATAAAATCATATTCTTTTCATTCTGAGTACTAGGCATTAATGTATTAACCATTTAAAACTAAAAACAATAAAATGTGCATTTTTCATCATTCTAAGTGTAGTATCTTGTAATACACTTAAGTACGTTTCATACACTGTCTTTTTCATTTAGTTATACTAAAAAAATGAAATAGATATTATATTATATCATATATATATTACACACTTATTATATACTTATATATGATATACTTATTATATATTATATATAATAAGAGATTTACCTGAACTATAACTGGTTTAAAAGCATAATTGTCCAGTTGCCGTATATGCGCTGGTAATTCTGCGAAAGGAAATGGTCGAACTTCGCACATGCAGTTTGCCTTCAGCTTAAAGTATATAAAATCTTATTTCACTTTCGTGGTTATTGAAACGAAAAAAAATCTGTTTAACGATTAGATTCCATATTTAGTTTATTATAGAAGAAAGACTGTAAAAATATATGTTAGTTTATATTTTTGTTTTGCAATTTTTGTCTTGTAATTCTGCAAAAGGAGATGGTCGATCTTCGCACATGCATTCTTATTTCACTTTCTTGGTTATTAAAACGAAAAACAAAATCTGTTTGACGGTAAGATTTCATATTAAGTTTATCTTTTTGTCATGCGTTTAACCGTCGGCTTCCTATACAGAATATTCCTTTCAACCCTCTCTTACAGCAGAAAGAAGACTCAATTGTCATACCGTCTTGAGCTGGCGCCCTGTCAATCCAAGATCGTAGACCACAATTTTCACTTTACCCCTATAATTTGGATATCGCATAATAGTTTTGTGGATGGAATGAAAAAGTCCCATGGATTCAGGGTAATGTATGCTATCCATCGCCGTTGCAATAGCCGGAAAAGGTACAATATTTTTTGGCACAGTCAGGTTCCCTTGAAGTATCGACAAATATTGGCCACTTACTCCTTTTGGGTAGTTTTCAACAAACTTTAAGTTGTCTGCTAGTGTTTCATTAAACTTCTCTAGGCATGTCTTTGAACGATGATTCACTGTGACCATAATAACAAAGTAATAACGATTTGAACACACACATAAACATGGATTGGCTTAACTGTTTCATTGAATTTCTTTTTATGTAACAACCTCTTGAAATAAAATAAAAAGTACACATAGATGAAATGAAGAGCTACGACGCTTTAGTAACTACATGTATTGAGGCGAAACATCATTACAACTCTTGACACATGGTACATTTTGTTTCAATTATCATATTATATTGTTGAGCACATCGAATTTTACCGTCGTTTATTTTCTGAATTCGGTACATTTGATAGATAGACTCTACACGTTGCCATTGGGAACATGTCTCCCTCAGACATTAATTCGTATATCATATTCGTATAAACACAGAATAAACTTACCTCTCAAGGCATACATTGTCTTCTCCTCTGTTAATGATCCGCTAAAGCCTTGCATATCTGAAACCAATAAAACTATTGCGTTATTTACACTTGAAATATTTTGTCAAACTTTATGCTGTTTTATAACCTTCCAGAAACCTGCTTTTTAAATCTTAGAATGCGCGAAACACTTTGCTGGTATACAAAGCAGTAATGTGGATTTGAGGCTCCGATGCTTTGCATGTTTATAATTATGACAATATGGTTAATTAAAAACTTCTATAGTCGAATACTTACAGGCGATGTAAGCTGAATAAAGGACAGCAAGGACTATGCACAAACACAAGTTCACTTTAATCAGTTTCATCACCAGAATGTGAACTATAAAGGGAAAAAGGAATAAGATTTATGAAAAGAATTGTTTTGTTAAAGAGGCTGTACTCCAGATTTGACATAAAAAAAAATTCATAAATTATATATTTAGATGCCGAGAGATTATAACAACATAATATTTTACTTCAAAACTGATTATAAAAGTCAAAATAGAATAAAAAAATATTTTCGCTCCAGCCTGATTTGAACTCTGGACCCTCATGTTAACAAAACATTTCCAACGCTTTTACTGTCACACCACCATCGCCACATGTGATATTACAGATATTTACTTTAAATCTTATACGATATAGTTATACCGTCGCGTTACGGTATAGCACTTTGAAAGGGAAAAAATCAATTTATAATGTAATTATTTCACTTATTTTTTGTCAGTAAGTTATTTTTTAAGCATAAGTCATAAATATTACAAGAAATTTCTAATACAAGAAAACTTTCTTTTTTTGTCATCTGGAGCACAGCCCCTTTAAAGAACGAAGCCAACTAACTGAAAAACCGTACAGTATGATATTTACGTCAAATATATACTGATAACATATGAATGTACGGAAGTAGCAAATTGCCATCAAAATACCCTTTCAAAATAACTTTAGAATCGTATATTAGCTGCCTATTAATTTGTCGTTTATTTGGTATTTGTAAAATATCAATGTTTAAAATTTTGTTGGTGTACTTGAAAAACACGTTTTTTTGACACCACTAAACGTCGACCTACAAAATCTCTTGAATCGGAAATTCGTATAAATAGTATAACAAACCTCCTCCGGTGAATCGTATATTAGCTGCCTATTGATTTGTCGTTTATTTGGTATTTGTAAAATATCAATGTTTAAAATTTTGTTGGTGTTCTTGAAAAAACACGTTTTTTTTGACACCACTAAACGTCGACCTACAAAATCTCTTGAATCGGAAATTCGTATAAATAGTGTAACAAACCTCCTAGTCCGGTGAATCGTATATTAGCTGCCTATTAATTTGTCGTTTATTTGGTATTTGTAAAATATCAATGTTTAAAATTGTGTTGGTGTACTTGAAAAAAACACGTTTTTTGACACCACTAAACGTCGACCTACAAAATCTCTTGAATCGGAAATTCGTATAAATAGTGTAACAAACCTCCTCCGGTGCAACAATCTATCACTTTTTGCTTGTCCATGTGGGGACCTTCTCTGTATTACAAAGATACAAACATACACAGAACTATCTTCTTCATTTAAAAGAAAGAAAAAAAAGAATTACAAACACACACAGCTAGACTAATTAAGTTGCTAGGACAATGGGATGTCAGGAACTTGCATTTCACAGATATCCTGTTTTTTAATGTGATTTAGAAAATATACCGATCTTACATTCTTAAATGATTACGTACAACCGTGCAGCATCTTTGAATGCTTTAAACTGAATATTTCGTAACTTAAAGACAGCATAAATTTACGACATTCATATTACTTCATGTATGTGTGTGTAAAAACAAACATAGATTACAGGATGAAACAGCAACGAAACAAAAAAATTACTTGTTATACATAAAAAATGTAAGTCCAAAGCAAATTTTAAGCACATCAATCAGATAAGAGCATGACACTTTATAAATGTATTTCACTTTCTAAATTGCTAAAAGCTATTTAAATTCATGTGAGTTTTAAAACTTCCTCAAAAATCGGATTGTGATTTTATTGTATTTATTTTATGCCTAACAGATGATTATCATTACCTTTAAAATCACCTATAACACCATTATGGCATTAATGTTTAAGAGGGCAAATTAGCCACTTGCACTAACTTGTGCATAATTGTACCAGATCAAAGTTGTTGCAGGGCTAAACAAATAGATGTTTTTATTTCGTACTGAGAGGAGACAAATAGTTTGCAGAGAAATACAAATGTGTTCGTATAATTATCATATATTTCATCATTCCAACTACAGTTGGGTGTAAGAATCTCGAACGAATGAAATATGTCGGGAAAAAAAATAGTTCTGAGTTTTGATAATTGAAATAAATGAATCAATTACACGTTTGTTTGTTTGTTTGTTGTTTTTTTTTTTTGCAATGTTTTCATGCCTTTAATTGCTATAAGCTCTGACAAGTCTTTATCGACCTTTTACGTTTCAAACATTTTAGTTTTAACAATTTTGTAAATAAATTTTATTGTTATTGCCTCAAGCACTAATAATTTATTTATTATACATAAAATAGATAGGTTTCCAAATTTCATTTCTTGATATATAAGGCCTTCGGGACTTTACAAAAGGTATCTGGCTTCATCATGATGGATTTACCATATTTTGAGTTTACCCTGATTGTTATCAGTACTTTTTTGTGAATACTTGTTAAAGGGGCTGTGCTCCAGATGACAAAAAAGAAAGTTTTCTTGTATTATAAATTTCTTGTAATATTTATGACTAATGCTTAAAAAATAACTTACTGACAAAAAATAAGTCAAATAATTACATTATAAATTGATTTTTTTCCCTTTCAAAGTGCTATACTGTAACGCGACGGTATAACTAAATCGTATAAGATTTAAAGTAAATAATTGTAATATCACTTGCGGCAATGGTGGTGACAGTAAAAGCGTTGGAAATATTTTGTTAACATGAGGGTCCAGAGTTCAAATCAGGCTGGAGCGAAAATATTTGTTTTATTCTATTTTGACTTTTATAATCAGTTTTGAAGTAAAATATTATGTTGTTATAATCTCACGGCACCTAAATATATAATTTATGGATTTTTTTTTATGTCAAATCTGGAGTACAGCCTCTTTAAAGAAAGATATATTATATTAAAACAAAAGTTGAATGCGTGCATTTTTTTTCGGGGGGGGGGGGGAGGGTGCCCCTTAGGGCATCACACAGTATAGTGGCGAGTTTTCAAAATGCGACAGAGCGTCTTTTGAAAATGAATATGCAGTAGAGCGTTTGGAGCCGGAGATTTTCTGACATCCCTATTCTCTGACCCTGCAATCCTAATTGCGGACCCATTTGCGGTCCTAATTTTAATGTGTAATCATTTGATTTCTCTAAATGTTCTTTAGGGATGGTCAAAAAGATAAAGGAAGCTGTATTCAATATATTGAATCTGATTGCGAATGACAACTTTATGTTTATGTTTTTAGGTAAATGGTATGTTTAGATTTTACAAAGAAATTGATTGTAACATATAATGTTGCATAGTTTTAAAAACGACAGCAGTAAAATTGAAATTTATTTGCTGCAAGTAAAAAAACTGACTTACAATTCAGCCTTTTGCATTTTTGCAACTGTGTTCTTTTTTTCCGTAGAAACATGTTTTCACACTTGTTAAATCATTTTAAACAAACATTAGATTTGATATATTAAAATTGAAGCCTCATTTAAAAACATGTTTAGAACTTCAACAATTTGAATAATTGCCCAGATTTCAGAAAATGCATAATAATGAAAGTAGGTGATTGTGAGCGTTACCCCTGGAGGATGCCGGTTAAATAGACAACATGTTGAAGTGTGACAACAAAATATAATGCACACTAGAAATGTTAGCCTTGTAAAATTTAAATTTGTTTTGTTGTTCCCTTTTTAGTATTTTCCCTTTGTAACTCTATTTACGATACTTTAATTATTTCTAAAATAGATGATTGCAGTTGAGTTCTCAACGATTATATTTCTATAGTGTATTGATTAAATCCTGTGCTTTGAAATAAAATTATTGCTTTACACTCTGACAGCATTTACTTACAACAACCATCAATATCGCAAGACATATTGCATCAAAATGTGATCACATGTAAAATGCAATTATTTGGCATAAACCAATGGATACTTTTTTAAGCAGTCAACTTGTTTTAAACGGTCCAGGCGCGTAGCCGGGCATACTCCTGTACTCAAGAGAGTACATTGATTTTGAAAAGTGAAATGGCCGAAAAATGATGTTACAGGCCGTGTTTTTGGAATTTACCCGTAGCTGCGCTCCTGAATTCGAACATTTCAGATGATTTATGACAAAAAAGGAACTATGTTTCTGATACCATCGCTTCATTTGTTGTTGCTTAGTTTTGATAGTAAGAATACGTCTTCTTCAAAACGGATACATCGTGAAAAAATTTATTAAGAATTAAAAGGTATGACTTATCTTAACTTTCTTGTTATACGGCCTGTTAATGAAATGTTTTAATTGTGCCTATTTCCAAGAGTGATTCTTTAGGAATCAAGGACAGACGGGTCGGCACTTTTAATTTCATTGCTACCTCTGTGTTTTACGAAAATGTCTTCATACAAAAATGTTCAGTGACATGATAAAAAAGAGTTCCGGTATCTGTTTTTCCCGGTGGTTACTTTGTAACAAACACATTACAAACTCTGAAGAAATCACAGGACATCTTAGACACTACAAGTAAAAAGGTCTGATTAAAAAATTCTGACATACAGCATAATGTGTCGACAGTAAATACCATTGAAATGTCCTTCCTACTTGTTTAACTTATCACTTAAATCTTCCGTAATATCTGAGCACCCGACAATAGAAATAGCTATATATATATCTTAAGAAATTGAGAAAGCTTCTAAAGAAACTTGAAAAAAGAACGCTGTAAACAATCCTGTACTATTGTATGGTCCTCGTTTTGACGCAAAAACAAATGAAAAAGCTGTTATTTACTCGATTCGTTCATTTTCGTTTCGCTACAGCTTGTGTTTCATAAAGGAAAAGTATAATGAAACACGAACGGGAGGAATTGTTTACGTCATTTAGTCTTTTATTTCGTAAAACAGGAAACTCTTTAATTTTCATTAGACCGTCTGCAAAGTATTGTCGTTTTAAATAACACTTATGTAAAAGCGATAATTGTATTTTTTTCTTTATTTCATTTGATATAAATCTTACAATTTCAACATATTAAAATATCTAAATATCAGTAGAAATCAGAAGCTAACTTTTCATTAAAATAGCTCTTAGAAGTGAAAAGGTGTTTTTTCTCATATTTTTTATTATTATTCGTTATTTCTGTAATGTGCTTTCAGCATTCTTTTTTGGGGGGCTGTAGGCCGAATGATTTCACCTTGACTTCCGGTTTACTGTAAAGTGAAAATAAAATCGTGCACAAATTTCATTGTTGGAGAACAACACATCGACACTTCATTGGTCACTTGCCAAGAAAAGGTCAGGGCACTGGGAGAGAAGCACTATGGCGACCTGACTCTGAAACTAAATGAAATCTAAAAAGTTTATAAGCATTAATCTATTTCTTTACAAATTGCAGGTTTGATATTCGTAAAAAAAGGGAAGCGATGGTAAATTATCGGAGAAAAATGTCGTTAAGGTTAGATCAAACATGTTTTTCCCCGATCGGTCATGTTAATATGCTTTCTTTGTGCGCGCATCCTTCCAACCAAACTATATTTCAAAGCCAGTAACTGAACTGGTGTTGCAGTACTTGTAGCCAAAATATCAGTGTAGCCTTTCCCAGTTTCATGCGTGTTTGTACCACGGCCACGTACTTTATAAAAAGATACTTCTAGTTACATGTCAGCCATCTTGGTCAATTTTAACACCAGAACAACTTAAATACAAAACAGTTGTATAACACAGAAGTGTTTTGTTGTTGTTGTTGTTGTCCTTTAAGCTAATGTAATATCTGATTACCCTTTCTGGTATTATGGTAACACTGGGGCGCAATTTTAATAGTTGAGCTTATCTTCCTGAAGAAAAAATGTCTTAAATTATATTATTTTAGCCACTGTTTCGTGAAACGGAAGAGTCCTATCCTAAATTATCCTTCTTAAATAGATTGTTTTAATATTAAAATAATCACATATCCAACACATGTTCGTCATGCTTTTACTATGCTTTAGTATTACTTGGGTCTATGACCTTCTGGTTTAAACCGAAATAAATATTATCAAAATATTAAATATTATCATGTTCAGAACAGTCAATGATCAAGATCTTTGATTTTTGAAAGATTTCAAACTGTGATGTTTTAAGATTAAATGTCACCACCAGTCTATCGTATTTTTCATATGCTGTTAATGCGTGTTCCATCTAAATATAACTAGCAAAAATGTACAGCACTTTTTAAAATGTGAGCAAAAAGAATATTGACTACTTTTGACAAAATTATAATAAACTTAAAATCGATAATACTTGGCAAATCTATACACCGATCTACTGTACTACCTAACCCACTGGCATCTCCGTTGTTCTTATTACCAAAATGTTTGTTTCTATTACGAGCATTGCTTTTTGAAGCAATAAATCTGAAATGTGATTTTCTGTACCTTTATATTAGTCTTCTAAAGCACGAAAAGTGAATAGCCACCCTTTTGCTCAAATGTGGCAAAATGATAACTGTAATAAAGTTTTACTTATAAAAATATAGCCAAAACATGTTACGAATGTTAATGCTTGTTGAATAATGAAGGTACTTGTATTCTTTTGTAGAATTTAGTCAGATACCGATGAACTAGTCTGTGTGAAGTTAGCAGAATAGTAGAATAGCAGAACAACTCCAACAGAATAGCAGAATGGCAGAACAATACAGTCGGACGGACGAACGAAAAGACTGACAGACAGACGGAGGGCAAACTTTTGTAGATATCTATAAAACTCAATTAGACTTTGACTTTTTGAAAGTTTTTCTGCTATTCTGCCATTCTGTTATTCTGCTGGAGTTGTTCTGCTATTCTGCCATTCTGCTATTTTGCTGGAGTTGTTCTGCTTTTCTGCCATTCTGTTATTCTCCTGGAGTTGGTCTGCTTTTCTGCCATTCTGTTATTCTGCTGGAGTTGTTCTGCTATTCTGATGTTCTGCTATTCTGCTGGAGTTGTTCTGATGATCTGCTGAAGATTTTCTCGAAGAATTTTAAAAGTTCCTATGTTGGTTGATAGACTAATTTCACGAACCAGAGTAAAAGAAGAAGACCAAGTCAAACGCATTATTTCCATATTGCCATCCTTTTACGAACTTATTTTCAGTAACCTACTCGTATACGTTTTGAGTGATTGAACGTTTGTTCAAGTCGTATTTTTACTGTTTCTATTACCATAGCAACCAGAAATTTCATACGCGGATAAAACGAAGTTACTTTACATAATTTCAATGTTGCCATGTATTCATATCAATTTTCATCAACTTAACTTATACGTATTTTATGTTATTGTGGGATCCAGATTTCCATACAGTCGGACGAACGAGCGGAAAGACGGACAGACAGACGGAGGACAAAGTTTGGTAGATATCTATAAAACTCAATTAAACTTTGGAAAGTTGTTCTGCTATTCTGCCATTCTGCTATTCTGCTGGTATTGTTCTGTTATTTTGTTATTCTGCTGGAATTGTTCTGCTATTCTGCCTTTCTGCTATTCTGCTCACTTCACACAGACGATGAATTAACATAAACTACAACCTTTTGACAGCAGTGCACAAATTCACCAGTCTATTGTTCAACATTAAGCTAGTGTTTATTATATATTTTACAAATAAAACAAAAAGTACAGAATGCATAAACAATAATGAATGTAAATGACACGTCTGTAACGAGGAATGGAATTTCGATTTTGATTCACTAACTGGAGAGGAAATATAACAGGTGGCATAAACACAAATCCTGCACTGAAGTTATTAGTCAGTGTAGAAATTGTTTTGGTACGAATACTACCTCAGTATTTTACCTTATTATAGCAGAATTTACTTAATTTGTAAAACATATCATTGCCAATATGTTTAATGTGTTTTTTTTTACTTTAATTGATTTATATACATTCACAAAGATGTGTAACATGTTTGAATAAGACAGGTGGCAGACTAAGTGAAGCATGCAAAGGACTGTGTAAACCAAGTTTTACATAGACTTAAATACAATGACCAAGACATGCAACGTTTTCTTATGTATAAAGTCGATGTTATAGACATGTGTGAATAAACAATCAGCGGAGTTGTCACATTAGATCCAGAATGATTCATTAATATGTCTGCCTTAATGCTAGCAAAACCTGAACTAAGTCTCCATTTTTAGTTCATGTCGCATTGATTTAATTACTTATTAAGTGTATATATCGTGATATGAAATATATATTCAGATATTGTAATCATTCACATTAGGTAAATGGTAAATATAATTATACAGTGTACATTTACTTCTTAAGATAATTCTAAAAGAACAAGCTCAATTCTTAACTATAGCATAACGTAAATACAAACTGACATGAATTAATAAACGGTTCCTTTACATGAAGTTCCAAATGCAAATGTTGCATCCTGCAGAAAGTCTGATAGGACCATTTATTTAAATGTATAAATAGCTGAAAAGGGCCAGGTTGTGAAAAATATATCCAATAAGATCAATTTAAGTCGTATTTCGTAAAGAAATCGATCTCTGTGTATAATAAGAAATGTCTAAAAAATTTGATTTGCATTTTTCAATTTCTATGTTTTATCATAACATATAGAAACATGACGTGAGACAGCCCTTTACTTGAAACATGGTTGTGGCTAGAACTTATTGGAAAAAGCTGAAATGTTAAGACAACACTATCTGCTGGTACTAAATATAGGGACAATGACGTTTGCTGGCTAAAATTACTAAGATATTGATAATTGCTGGCACTAAGTTATTTATGTTCTGCACGTGACTTTCGATGTGCTATTGACCAAAGTCATGTGTCAACTCTGCCACTTATTAATTCCAAAATGTTAACTGGTATAATGTTATACTTCAAATGCATTTCATTGTGATATATATCAACTATAATTTAAAAAACAGCTTTTATGTACCGACTTGTGTTTATTTCAATGTTTAGCTGATTTGCACAAAGCCAAATGTGTTTATTCCTCATATATTGTTTATTGTAAAGTTTTTGAGTCATTTCTTTTCTCTGTATTTATTGTTTCTGTTTATAAGAAAGTTAAGAGGTCGAGGTTCAAGTAAACATCCCTTTTCCTCCTTATATTTAAATAAATGTATTTATATATAAGAAAAGTAATGTATCTAATATATGCATATTTGTATATGTTCTACACGTTCATTACAATAACAGTGAGCACCACTGTACAACACGATAATTTCAAGCACCTGAAATAAGCTTTTTTATGCAATTTTCCCGAATTTATTTACTGCAAATATATATATTTGACACTTACTCAATAAGCGTAAAAATGTTTCTGGTAATTTTTCGGAGTAAGAAATATATATTACATACAAGTTGCATTGCGATATATGATATCAAAGTTATGTTGTGAGAGAGAGAGAGAGAAAAAAAGTTTCAAGATGCCTAGCTATAAGTGAAAAAATGTATCGAAAGTGCTATGCAGCAATTATGAAAATAAATTCTTGCTGTAATCAAAAAGTTCAAAGTCATATTCGTACACATTAGCAATAGCATCAAGCAATTTTTTAGGAATTTTTCTATATTCTTCAAGCATCATAGTGCGTTTTTGTGATTTTATATCTATTCCTCTCTTCTTCTGATTCTCTAATGTCAGAAAAACAGTTTTAATAAAAGTCTCCGATGGAGTGTTTAAAAAGTCAGAGTTCATTAGATCCGTCTCTGGGAACTCTGTATTACGATCAATATACCCATTATACTTAAATGCTTGCCATAATCGTTTCGCTACAAGCAGTCTGCTGAAACACTCCACTCTTATCTTGTATTCTAAATCAAAGTTGTATTTGGTAATTGTTGAAACTTCTTCTTTAACCACATCTAGTTTTGTTGTGTTCTCTTTTAGATGTTCAAGGTTGTATTTGGCTAAAATGTAATCAACATCGTCACCAAAAGTTTCCTGTTTTCCAATAACATCAAACCGTACATGACACGGATTACACAACCTGTGTATTTTTTCCCAGTGTTCATTTAACTTGTGTTTATGTGTCTTGTTTATATATGCAAGAAATTCATGAAAAGTCACGTTGTTTGCACAGCTTCTTTCATAATAAGTCGCCTTTCGTCGCATACTGTTAATAACTAATTTCGCTTTACTTCTCCAGAAGTCCGGTAAAAAAAACTTGTCGATGTATGCTGACCATATTCTTGAATATGGGTCCCGTGCAAACATAAAAGACTTTCCTGTGGACATACGCTTTCGTGTTCTACGTTTGCGTGCATTTGATTGCAGAATACTTGTCAAGCCTGCATAATGTACAAATGTTCTGTCAATATCAGACTGGTCGTTGAATACTATTATTTTGGGGAAAGTCATTGCCTAGAAAACGTAATAATCGTTTCCAGAAAGTAGAGCCAGCCTTATGAATGATGCAATAGTATATTCTATTTGGTTTATGTATCCAAACTGTTCCTTTCATACGTAGATTCTGCCAATATTGACTTTGCATATAGCTTCTGCATTTCTTACTTATATTTGACAATCTCTCTTTCATTTTGTATTCTTGTACGAAAAATTCTTTCGCTTTTGTGCAATTGAGTAAGACTCCCATTTCGTAGACATGTCGTTGATGTTTTAAATTCTGAAGTATTATATAGTGTGGAAGTTGTCAAACCTTCCAGAGAATCTGTCTTCGTCTGTTTGTGATCGCTCGTTTTATCGTCTAACATCTTGAGCGTACCCTGAAATAATACAATGACACTTTTTTATCATAGCAACCTTGGTAGGTTTGTTTAATGTTTACTTCCGCTACACTTGTTATGTTTAGTTTAGACTCATTTATTTTACATTGATTGCGATACAAGTTCTTACAACTAAGATTCATCACGATCGATGACTGCTTCCTGGGTTCCATACCAGTATTCGCGCAGCGTGGAGGAATGTACAGATCGTGAGAGAATCTCGCTTCTGACGGGACTCGAACCCGCGACCTTCGGAGCCGGAGACCTGCACTTGTTATGTATAATAATAGTGCACGCAATATAGCTCAAACTGACGATGTTACCAATAATCTCTTATTTAGTGACAATTATTTACTGAGACTGAAGTCGGCGACAGTCGATTATCATTTACAATGCCGGCGACATAAGTACCCCATTTATCAAGATTTACCGAGCTGAAGCAGTTGTACTTGTGACTAGTTCATTTTGACTGCATATCTATTTAGTTCTGGTTGCATTTGTAGTCCAGCAAAATAGTATTTAAGCAATTTGTGCAGTAAAGTACAGTTCAGAAACGCGTTCTTACTCTGTAAGTGTTTACTTGCCCTACAAGGCGTCACATTGTATTGTTTTCTTCATTTTTAAGTTTATCTTAGATTGAAATAAATTTATATCATTTCAAAATACTTAAAAGTTTTTTTTTTTTTTTTTGTTTTTCGCTGAAACAAAGCGACTACCTTGGCAAATCAATCTGTTGGATGTCTAAAATCAAATGATAAACCGATTATATATATCTGACATCTAATAATTTATTTAATCGTTATATCTTTTACCAGTGTCGATTTAAAATAATTAGAAAACTTAAGTTTTTATATTACGTGGTATTAAAACAATCAACTTACCTGTAATGGTTCATGTGCGACGATTCCTTCGTGCGGTTTTGTATCTGCAAATCAATATCACAAATATTTATCTAGTTTTGAAGGAAATGGGATGCGCTAAATCAAAGTGCATTTTCAAATTTAGTTTTATTTTTTTAGACTGATATTCGTCGATGTGATAAAATGCGTCTTTCACGAAGCTCCATCAAAATATCTGTAAAAAGCACTGAGGCCTAAAATCTTCACCAATTTAAAAATGCGTTGCCTTTATAAAGATTTTAGGTGGACATAACCGGTGAGTAAAAGGAAAGACGACGAACAAGGTTGACGATGTTGTTGATGGTGCTAGTGGCGATGATGTTGATGATGATGATTCAAATCTATAACTGATAGAATTATTATAACACTTTGAATCGCTCAATTTTTTACTCATGGCATCGTTTATTATTACGCTGTACCTGTTTATGAATGCCATATACATTTAACTATCATTTTAAGAGACCTCCTCGGTTCTGTGAATGACCGTGTACAAGAAATTTCCAAACATCTGATTAACAACAGAAAAGTAATAAGTTTCGTCCATGATAATTACATTGCTATATATATTGTTAAAAATTTGCGAGTAAGCATAGCGAGATATTTTTCATTTGCATTTCTTCAAACAGATTCTTAACAAAACTAATATTCCGAAACATGTTGGCGCCTTTTCTTATATAAAAAGAAGACATATTGTATGATGGCAGTGATGTCATAAGATTGTTATGTTATATCGTCACTCGTTTAAAGCGTTTACAAAGCTTTATGAAGAAGCGATAAGAAATAATACATTTGCATGATTACTTGTTGCGTCACTAAAATGAGAAAACAGTATAAAAACGTAAAATATTTCACAATTTTGTTTTGATCTTGACATTGCAGTGGTTTTTACAGGTGTAAATGAATAAAAAATATATAATTCAAATTCAAGTAAGTAGTTAAAAACAGTGTTGCTTAACATGTAAAAGATCATAGAATGATGTCCTGTCCTTAATTTTGTTTGTAAGAATGACTTAAAACTATATATTTTTTTGGAAAAGCAACAACAATTAAAGAAACAGTTAGTACCTACCTATACGCTCTTGCGATATCAATAAACCAACAACTACTAGCATCGTTCCACCAATGAGTAGAGTTAGTTCCATTCTTCAGATACTTCATCTCGAAAATTCGATTTGTTCCTGATGTTAGTTTCCAACGCAGTTCAATATTATATACACGAAGCATTCAAGATGATACAACAAATATCGACCTAAAGTTGTCAAACCTCTCCTCATATGTGGAAAAGCGTAAATGAAATTCTAAATAACAATACAAATCAATTACCAGATGGAGAAACAAATAGAGTAAAAACCCCATCCACAACAGAATGTTGACAAACAGAAAATTCTTGTCATAAACCTAAGTATCATGTTTGACATAAAAAAAAAATATTTTCAAAATACCTTATTAAATTTGTCAATGTGATCATCAAAAGCAAATTCAATTCAAATCAAAATTTAAGATAATGGAGTGATAACAGTATGTTTTAAAGCAAATGCCAGACTGCTGGAAAACGAATGTTGAGTAGTAGTGTAAAACATAAGAATTGGGGTTATTTAAAATACCATTACTACAATTAGACATTGTTCTGTATTTTTACAAATAATACCAAAGTTTTAGGCAAATATCTAGTTAAGATTTATTTTTTTATTATTTTTTTACTGCTGAAAGCTAGATTAAGTATATAAGTAAAAAGTAATTTCTGAATAATAAAAGAAAACGTCAACACATAAATTCACAATATTCTTATTCGACTTTTATCCATATCACTATCCGATACTTGACTATTCTTTATTCCTTTTTGCCGATCTCCCCATGCAATGATTGCCATTTATATATTCAACTTTCGACTACGTCCTCATTCGACAATCACCTATCTTCTTATATGATATTCGCCAGTTTGTATTTGACATTCACCCATCTTCTTGATATTTGCAATTTCTTGCCAATCTCTTTATTCGTTACTTTAAATCTAATTTACATATAATAATTTCTTATTTTCTTATTCGACATTCACCTATCTGTTTTATCGATATTTGCCATTTCTTTATTCGACTTCAATCCATCTCGTTATTCGTTATTTTCAATTTCCTAACTTGATATTTGCACATTTTTACTTGACATTCACCCATCTCCTTAAGCTGATATTCACCATCTAATTATCTGCCCATCTTCTATTCTACTTCCACCAACCTCCGTGTTCGTTACTCACTGATTTCTTAATTAGCCTTTCGATATTAGCAATTTTATTCGACATTATGTCCATTGATAATTGTATTTTAAAGGTATCAATACACGTTTTAGCCACGGAACTGCCGGATATTCATCAGATAGCAATGTGAATGCTATTGTTGCACTAAGATATTTCGTCATAAAACTGTTCTTTTTAGCGATGTCTTTGTTATACCATTTGAATTTGAAATAAAATCAAACTAGACGCTTTTTCCAAAGATCTATATCCTTTCTGCATATAACGTCAGCAGTTAAAATTCTATGTCTGTCCTTTATTTAAACCTGTTATATTTCTCACCTCTCAATACATGAGAATTTTTCACTCATTACTAATAACAAGTACGAAATAGCTGCATGAATGCTGCAAAGGGGAGAACGTGGCCCTCGGAAAAGGAGTGGTAGGGACAAAAGGTGTAAATACGAAGAAGACTCTGTGAAATAATAATGTTTTATTGCCAAACAACGTAAACAGCATGTATTATACAGATGCATCATTTTTATAATGTTTTAGATGATAGAAAACTCTGAAAGTATTGCTGAGCCTGAATGCAGCTCACTGATAGTTAGCTGCTGTTATATGAAATTGCAAAGATGCGAATGTTTTAGTGAAATAGGTGGTTCAACGTACAATACTATAGAATACGAGCTGGAACTGATGTTATTGCGCAGTTGCAGACATGATGGAAATAATGCAGGTCATGTATCTGGTATGAAATAAAAAGACGAACATGACAGTACAGTAAACTTCCCCTATTAAGACCATTATTTTCTAAGGAGGAAGACATTCCTGCTGTCTATTTTGAAAGCAACGGAACATACTGAACGCCGAGAAAGCCTTCATGATAAGGCAAAGTTTATATTGAGGACCTATGAAAAGCAGTGACTTTACTAGGTCTTAATACGGAAAATTTACCGCAAGACAGAAAATTTTAGCAAACTGATGTATGTACAGCATCCTGCAGAATGGGTGGTGATATGCGACTGTGTTACACATGGCCGGGATGATTTAATCATTTGGATATGTTTTGAGCAGGACAGGAAACGTGCTAAAATTATAAGATCTGTTTCAAAATGTGTCTTGGAACTGACACCAACACCAAAACAAGAGGACCAAATGGTTTTGGTTGGCCCACTTGAGCATATCCTACGAGTTTTTTTTGTTAGCTCACCTGAGCACTGCTCAGGGTGAGCTTTTAGGATCATTGAATGTCCAGCGGGCGTCGTGCCTAGTCAACAATTTAACTTGAACGTTTTCTCCTCCTAAACTGCTAAGCCAATATTGACAAAACATGCCTGGGATATTCCTTGCATGAAGTTCTACCAAAGTTGTTCAAAGAATTCAATTTCATCAAGAAAAAAAGGAGAAACTTTGAAAAATCTTCTTGTCTGAAACCACAAGGTCCTGAGCCTTAAGATTTGGTGTGTAGCATTGTCCAGTGGACCTCTAACTCTCTAACTAGTGTGTTCAAATTATACCCCTGGGGTCAAATTTGGCCCCGCCCGAGGGGTCAATTTATTTTACATAGGCTTAAATAGTGAAACTTTAAAAATCTTCTTGTCTGAAACCACAAGGGCCTGAGCCTTAAGAATTGGTATGTAGCATTGTCTAGTGGACCTCTACCAAGTTTGTTCAAATTATGCCCCTGGGATCAAATTTGGCCCTACCCCGGTGGTCAATTTATTTTACATAGGCTTATATAGAGGAAACTTTGAAAAATCTTCTTGTCTGAAACCACAAGGCCCTGAGCCTTAAGAATTGGTATGTAGCATTGTCTAGTGGACCTCAACCAAATGTTTTCATATTATACCTCTGCGGTTAAATTTAGCCCGCCTAGGGGGTCAATTGATTTTACGTAGGCTTATATAGTGAAACTTTAAAAATTTTCTTGTCTGAAACCACAAGGCCCTGAGCCTTAAGTAGCATTGTCTAGTGAACCTCTACCAAGTTTGTTCAAATTATGCCCCTGGGATCAAATTTGGCCCTGGCCCGGTGGTCAATTGATTTTACATAGGCTTATAGAGGAAACTTTGAAGAATCTTCTTGTCTGAAACCACAAGACCCTGAGCCTTAAGAATTGGTATGTAGCATTGTCTAGTGGACTTCAACTAATCTTTTTCAAATTATACCTCTGGGGTTAAATTTGGCTCCACCTCGGGGGTCAATTGATTTTATATAGGGAAAACTTTGAAAATCTTGTCTGAAACCACATGGGCCTGAGCCTTAAGATTTGGTATGTAGCATTGTCTAGTGGACCTCTACCAAGTTTGTTCAAATTATGCATCTGGGTCAAATTTGGCCCTGCCCTTGGGGTCAATTGGTTTAACAAAGGCTTATATATGGAAAACTTTGAAACTCTTCTTGTAGAAGGAGAGGTAACATTTTCAGCCCAAATAGTCTGAAAAATTGCTTTTATGGTTTCTAGCTCAAGTTCGAATATGGGTCATCTGGGTTCAAAAACAAGGTCACAGAGCCCAAAAATAGAAAAACCTTATAAACACTCTAGAGGTTTCATTTTCAGTCAAAATATCCCAGAAATTTGTCAGAAAGGTTGTTTTGATAATTTCTAGGCCATATTTGAATATAGATCATCTGGGGTCAAAAACTAGGTCACATAGCCCAAATTTGGGGTAACCTTGTTAACACTCTTAAAGGTAAAAATTTCAGTCCAAATAACCTGGAAATCTGTCAGAAAGGTTGTTTCAATGATTTCTAGGTAATTGATATTAAATATTGATCATCTGGGGTCAAAACCTAGGTCACAGAGCCAAAAAATAGAAAAGAAAACTTGTTAACAGTCTAGAGGCTTGAAATTTGTCAGAAAGGTTGCTTCTATGATTTCTAGCTCAGTTTCGAATACGGGTCATCTTGAGTCAAAAACTAGGTCCCCGAGCCCAAATATCAAAAACTTTGTAAACCCTCTAGAGGCTACATTTTCAGTCCAAATGCCCTGGAAATTTGTCAGAAATGTTGGTTTGATGATTTGTAGTTCGAGTTTAGATATGGGTCATCTGGGGTCAAAAACTAGGTCACAGAGTACAAATATCGAAAAACCTTGTTAACACTCTAGAGGCTACATTTTCAGTCCAAATAACCTGGAAATTTGTCAGAACGATTGTTTTAATAATTTCTAGGTCAAGTTCGAATATGGGTCATCTGGGGTCAATTAACCAGGTCCATAGCAACTTTGTTAAAGCAGTCATATTCAAGTGAGCGATAAAGGGCCATAATGGCCCTCTTGTTTGATTTGACGTAGTGACCTATGACCCCATGTGACAGTTATGAAATTATCAAAGATTTCATGAAGGCAAAGATGCTAACCATGTTTCATAGAGAATTGTTAAAAATGTGACTTCAAGTGTGTATACAAGGTTTTCCTAGGATCTGACCATTTGACCTTGTTTTTGACCCCATTTGAGCCAGTTACGAATTCAACAAAGATTTGATCAAGGCAAAAATTTCTGATCAAGTTTCCTTAAGATTGGGATCAGAAATGTGGCATTTAGGGTGTAAATATTGTTTTATTATCATTTGATCATTTCTTAGTTTTTGATCTGATGTGACCGAGTTATGAACTCTTCAAAGATTTCATCAAAGTAAACATTCTAACCAGTTTCATTAAGTTTGGGTGAAAAATGTGATCTCAAGAGTGTAGGTAAGGTTTTCCAACGATTCGACCCTGTAGATTTAATTGGTATAAATCTTTAGTACATATTACAATAAACACAACATTTAAAGCACAATACATTTAAAATTCACGTTAAACGAACATCGCAGATATGCCACATACGAGAAGTGCAATACCATCTTTGAAACTTATGCTCAAGCTTTGCGACACAATTGTCAGTTTACAGGTTTATTATCATTTTGCTATTATCTAATAAATAATCGACTGGAGAACTTTTCAACTTATACGCTAGTTTAAAAATGCTTCTTCCTGTTCCATGTCATTCCATTCATAGGTCTTCTGGAACATGTGCGGAACATGTTCTGGACAGCGAATCGAGCACGGTCAAACAATGTTCCCGACCGAAGGGACTTTTCACTTCCGACCAGTAGTGCAAAAAAATAATACACACAATTCTATATAGACCTTTTTCGTTAGTGTTTTGGTCGTTATTATTCGTATTTTCATACGATTTGTCTACCGATACAGATACCATGACATTTTCTGCATTTTGTCTATACGTTTGTGCTAGCTATTTAATGGAAAGGACTAAAATGTTTCATATCCGATAATATCAGTACTTGCCAGTAACCATATGCTGTCCTAAAGGACATTTCGGATTCGAAGTGTTGAGAAAAATATAATACTTTAGCTCTTAAAAAAGCAATTGCTTTGCTACTTTGCCTATTATTATTCCTTTTTTTCGCAGCGCAACTTCTGCTTATACATTTTGTGCTAAACCCATAAGCAATGGGCTCAGAATCGTACTAATAATAGTTGATCGAAAGGAAAAAAAATCATGTCATATACCGCCATAGCACATTTCTAAACCCATAACATCATGCACGGCCCTGATGGGCCGCGCAATAACCAACCTGTTGCCCTTGACTACTTCAATGCTTGGGTACCGTGAAATTCTTCTTTGCACTTGACACCTGGTCACCAAAGGTTAATCTATATGCAGGCATGCTATGAATTTATTCTTTAATTAATATCTAGGGTATTTACATATTTCAGGTTAGTATTTTTATTAGTGCATTAATCATGAAGAATACGTCATTTTCATGCTAATAAAACTGAGTTTCAATTTAGTCATGTAATATTAATTGAAAGAAACTGTTTACTGTTTATTGTATTCAAAATAGCCTGTCAGTGAATAGATATATATGAACTCTAACCTCACATGTGTTTTATCATAATGAAAATAAATGTTATATTTTTAACATACTGCTTAAGCACTTGATTGCACCTGGTCATCAAAGCTAGATACACGTGTAGTTATTTCATGAATTTATTCCTTAATAAATATCTAGGATATTTACATGTTTCAGTTGCCTATCTGGTATCGGTTGACCTAATTCTAAAAGCAAATGAGTTGATGCCGGTTTGGCTACGTCGACAGTATTTCAAGTTGTAAGGGGTTAAGTTTCGGGCGTGTGGATTGACGTAACCCAGTAACCTATCCCTATGCGCCTTCTCGGCGGAGGAATAAATTATTTAAGATATTTACGGAAACCTTCTGCATGGACATCGATCAAAGATAGATATATGTTGTTAATAAAAAAAGTCAGTCTATTTTTCTTTTGAAAAAGCAAGGTATCTGCCGAACCAGATGCCTTCAGTTATCTAAAAGGGTCTTGGTTTATATTCTTAATATTTTGCAACATCATCAAAGACATTGTTAAACTTCGTATTGTTTTGAAATTGAAAGTCACGTTCAAGTTGCTTGATCACTTGAATTTTGATACAACACAAAACCGTTTCATTTTGTATTGCGCACCTTCCTCGTTACTTAATAAGAATGAATTAAGACTACATATTAATCGAACTGATAGTTTCGTCGTCATTCAAGATGACAAAGACAACGATACACATTTTTTCAAAAACACATAGTTTCTGTCATTTAATTTTCATATAGAAAAAAACGTGTTGCTAAAATATTGCATTAGAATTGAAGCATCTAAACACAAAGCAAATGACATATTTACTACAGATTCTGGATAGGAATACTGCTTTAGTAAGTCCTGCTCATTATAAAGAGCATTTTAGCGTTAAATATGACAGTAGTTCTCTTGTATCATACCTTTGCGGCGTAAAAATGTCAGACACTGATAGAGTTTTCTTAAAGTTCGTATAACAGAAATATCTAATGATAATTTGGCAATATATATAATCATGAATAATACTTATATCATTATTGAAAGTCTAGATCACTAAGTAACAATAAGCTTCTAAAATCAGTTTAATTTCATAATAACATTTTATAACGGTCCCTAGTTTAAAACCGTAGCTCTCCCGCATCAAGAGAGATGTCCGGCTTTTATGCACATTATTACGTTTCATCACGACATAGTAAATAAGAGATATAAATAAATATTCTAATGCTAGCTGTTGACGCTAACTAGGTCGCGACTCCTGCAGTTATCTATAAATATTTTTTTCATATTTATACCAAATATCCACTACAAGTGTATACATAATAACTTGTTGTTAGAAATGTTGTCTTCTACGTTGTTGTTTGTTTGTTTTTTTTTGTTTTTGTTTTTTGTAATTAAAGCAACCGCTAGTGTAATTCAACAAATTTTTGACAATAGATTGAATAACAACATGTTTATATTGAATGTATGGAAACACGGAAACTATGTACCTCTTTTTTAGATTGAAGTTTAGTATGATTGTATCGGACACTTTATTATCTTGAACAAGATTTGACATACATAGTTTTGCATTTCAATATATTAAACCAGCTCTCTTTGTATTGATCCGACTAACAACTAGTTTAGTTCGTTTTCACATTTTGTAAATTTAAAAAAGACTAATATAAAACCAACTATCGATATATTGATTCATATGCTTAGCATATTATCAAATGACAAAGATGATCAATATATGAAACTAATTAACCTGATATAGAACCGAAAAGCGTTATTCCTCATACTGAACCGACGTTGCAAATATATCAGTTCATTTTTACAATATATGGTACTAAAACATGTTTAAATGAAACCAATAAAGACATAATCTCTAAATGTAACTAGGTAGCAAAATATAACACCATTTTATACAATATTTATGACAACGACTTCATTCTATGGCAACCAAACGCCTTTTATGGAGCTAATTGTCCTTATATGAAAAAGTTGTTTCTGATATGAAAGCCCCTAACATTTTGTAATGTACATAATTATGTACATATATTTAATACAAACAATAATACCCTATATCAACGATTGAAGGCATTAGTAAGTTTAATCATAGAAATGATGTCGCCTTCGTCAATATTCGAATGCCTCAGTTGTAAATAAGTGAATGATATATTTTACTGGACATGCTAAAAGTATAATTTGTTTATTCGTGAGTTCATCTAGCAACTCACTGTATCTTTGTCTCTAAAGTGAAACATTGCAATCCTAAATAATTTAAAACGTATATTTAATTCATATTTTTCATTTATATAAAGCGGAGAAATCATGTGGAAATTTTCAAACATTGTAAAACGATATATATCTAATTCATGAACAAATGGTAAGTGCCCGCCTGCGCTTGAAAGGTGTTAAAATTCACAGCATGTAGTAACCATTAATACAGGTATATTTCAAATAACTGTATGACTAAGTATAAATATATTTTGTTCCACTTTGCATTTATCACGCGACAAACTTCAAACTAATTACATAACATGATTCATGAAAATAAATCCTCGTTGTATCCAAATAAGTCGAAGTCAAATTTATACAGAGTTGCAATAGCTCTGAGTAAATTCTGAGGGATTTTTCTGTACTCTTCCAGCATCATGGTACGTTTCTGTGCCTTCAAATCAATTCCCCTCTTATACTGATAAGAGAACACACTTAATACGTATTCTGAGAAAGATTTTGCAGCCTGTTTATAGAAGTTAGATTTCATTAGAGCTGCCTCTGGAAAATTTCTACTGCGGTCTATATAGCCATTGAACTGAAGAACTTGCCATAACCTTTTTGCAATATCCAGTTTGTCGAAACAACCTGTTCTTACTGAAGGTTCCAAATTAAAATTGAAATTTATGAAAGACCTAAGTTCTTTTTTCGTCAAATTTAGTTTGCTAGTGTTCTCTTTCAAATTTTCAAGGTTGAATTTGGTTAAAATTAAGTCAACATCATCACTGAAAGATTCTAGCTTACCAATGACGTCGTAATGTACATGACACGGGCTACACATTCTGTGCATCATGTCCCAGTGTCCATTTAACCAGCGATTTTTCGTCAAATTTATAAAAGCCAGAAATTCGTAGAAGGTTACATTATTTGCACACCACTTTTCATAAATTGTTGCATTGGGGCGCATCGTTACTTATGATCGTTTTTGCCTCTCCTCCCCAAAAGTCCGGTAGAAATATTTTGTCAATGTATGCCGACCATAATCTTGAATACGGTTCACGGACAAACATAAAAGACTTTCCCTCGGACATTCGCCTTTGAGTGTTTAGGGTTGTTAATGTATGTTAGTTGAATACCTTTCAACTTTTTAATATGCACAAAAGCTCTGTCGAGATCTGAAGGCCTTTGAATATCCTTTTGCCAATGATAGTCGTTGCTTAGGAAACGCAATATTTTTTTCCAGAAGGTAGATCCAATTTTATAGATAACACAGTAATGGATTTGCTCGGGTTCATAAGTCCAGACTTTTCCTGTCAGATGTAGTTTCTGCCAATAGGGCATTTGCATATAGTTTTTACATTTCTCGTTAATATTTGACATCCTTTCTTGCATTTTCTGTAACTGTACTTGAACATTTCTCGCCAATTTAAGGGAGCTTCCATTTCGTTTAAGAGTCATAGATTTTCTAGAATTCAATGTATTATCAAGCTTAGCTGTCATTATTACTTTCAAACTGTTTACATGTTTTGTTTTGTAGTATCTTTTGCGGTCGTCTGTTGTCCTGTCGTTATCCTGAAACTATATATTGTATATTGCAATTTCGGTTATTTACATATGTACCTTGTCATAAGAAGCAGCTTTCGCCGAACACGCCTCACGCGTAAGCTTATTCGTTGACCAAAAAACGTATACAGCTTGCGCCAAATACAGCTAACAGTAAGCTGTATACGAAAAGGATGTCGCATATTTCTGCATATAGCTCATTATTTGATCTAAATTTGGTCAAAATAACGGATCAGTAATGTCATTATAGCGCATTACATTTCCATCATCATCGTCATTATCAGCAGCAGCATCATATTCGTCGTTAAAATCAGCAGCAGCAACGGAAACTAGAGCAGTTGATGCATTTGATGCATGATCACCACTTCTATCAATAACACCATCATTAGTGTTGTCATTATTTTAGGCAAGCAATATTATCAAAACTACCATATCGTGGTGATAATCTTGCCATCATCTCCATCTTTATCAGCAATAGCATTGGTAGAAAGAATATGGTCACCTTCGTCATCGTCGTCGTCAATATCATAAATATTATCGTTGCTAGTAATCGATGACGATGATAATTATGGTGAAGATTATGATAACAACAACAACGCCTAGACTGGTGTTTGTGATACAGCTTACTTGAGTGGTATTCTTGGCAAGTCAGTTAACGAATATAGCTTACGCATGAGCTGCATTGAGCCTTTGCTGTATACGGTATGACAGTGCATTCACAAGGTACAACTATCAGAGATAATGACATGAAATCAGTCACGTAGTTTATAACTTCTGTTTAAAATCTCTATTATTTAAAGCAGTAAGAATATAAAATCTGCCAGAGCCAGATTGTATTAATGATGTTATTATTGTTTGTGTGTGTGTGTGTGTGTGTTTTAATTTGAATAGTAGTATGCACATTCAATTTGATGTTTTAAATGTATTAGATAATTTTCCTGACATACCTGCCTATACCGATATATCTAAGGTATCGTCCGTAGACGGCCTGTTATCTGTAAAACGCGATCGAATGTTATAACAAAAAGAGAGTAAATGTTTAACTTTTTTCGTTTAACACTAAACTGCGAATGAGGAAGTTTGAATGTAAATGTAAAATAAATACAACGTCTTTGGCTGATGAAATTGAAACTATAATTCTTCGAGATAAGCTCGGCCTAAGCCACTTACCAGTAACGTGATGCTCAACAACCTTAAGAAGACGGTTCATAATTCAAGAAAATTTTGGTCTCTCATATATATATAGCCTTACGCATCACATGCAGATTTACTTAAGTAAATAAACATGGGGACATGTTGTTGTCTTTGTACATACAAAAACTAAATATAATGGTTCTCATAACGTCAAGTCCTAACTCTACAACAAGTTATCTAAAACAAACTTCCTCATACCTTTATCTGAATGAGAAAATAATAAAAGCAAAACAATAACTGCCTGTCCAAATATGAAAATCTTTTACATTCCATTCTTCAGAGTTTATATAGTATTATGTTTTCCAAGTTATATCTTCCTTACAGATAACATGATGAAACCATATTTTGTATTCTTGGTGATGCATGATTTTTCTGTAGTGCATTTCTATCTATTTTCAGCTGATTTTTGTCGATATCAGTTTCCAACATTACCAACAACCCCGTATGAGTAAAGTCTTTTTAGGTTGTGGTTGATAGTGTAAGATGCGGAATGCATGCCTCTCCATAGTCATTCCTTAGGTCTTTTTAGCACTATACACAAAACCACGGTTTAACGTCTCTTTAAGACAATTAGCACTAGTACAGAGCGGGGAATCGAACAAGGTGTCTCCTGGATAATCAGCCCGTCACCACACGAACCCAGATCCACACAAATCTCCAGGTAACCAAAACAGAGTTAAATCAAATGGAACACTAAGTGACTTCTATAAAAGAACAAAAGGTCGTCAAACAGGTCAGATAAAGGAAGAAAGTAAAGATAAATAAAAAAGTAATATCCCCTGAATGGCAATAGGTGGACTTCACATCGACTAACCATAATAAAGTTTCATTCCTAAAGATTTATCGATGGCATACCCTTATTTAAAAGTAACTGGGTCCTTTTCTATAAAATGTTCAAAAGAAATCATTAGGGCAAATAGATACTAAGAGATTATATGATAAAAAACTACCGCACCGTTTGCTGAATAAACTAAACATATTGGAAAATGGAGACGTACGGAATATAAATACAACGTTATCAGAAAAATTGATTTATGAAAGTTTCCTACAACTTATGGTCAACAAATAAGATCCATGAGTATCTCTTTTGATTACTTTTGAATGTGCAATAGTTGACACTAACTTTGTCGAGCAGATCATTCCGCTTACAGAAATGTGCTGCTATCTTGCTTATTGCGACTTGAGATCGGAGTAAAAATTTGACAAGACTATAGTGAGCTTACAAATTCTTTATGAACATAAACTATAGTATTTCAGATGCACTTATTTTTCTTTTTTAAGCATGCAACTTCAGTTTATTTCAAAACAATACAACTAAACAAACATACCGATAAAAACTGTATAAATGATTTTTGAGTATTTCTCCATTTATACTGACTAAACGATTCCAATATTTGTCGATAGTCATTGATAAAAACATGTTTCTTGTGCATTGTATAAACTGTCAGCTTTTAATATATTACTTTGTTATGTGGGTGCAATGCTGGTGGGTCAAATAGTATTCATTTATTAAGCGGGCATTGCTTCAATTTCAAGGTGACAGTGACCATGACCTTTGACAGACTGATTCCTTGATTGACAGAAAAAAAACATAGTAATTGAACTAACTCAGTAGTTTACAGGTGAGGCGTGTGAAGGCTTATCATTGTCTATATCGATAGCAAATGCTGTCCAGTTTCTGCAAAAAGCATTGTTATGTCTTGTACATAGTTATGTTAAAACAATCATGCATTTTAAGAATTATATTGTTTGCATAACACTAACACTATCTTAACATTTTCCAGTTTAATGATATTGTCAGGACTGCTTCTTCACAATCTGGTTGATTCTCTTTATCTTTTTGACAAATGAAGGTTCTGTGTCATATTTCTAGAGGAACAAGAGCATTCAGTCTAATAGGCTTGAAATTCAATTGCAAACCTGCAATAAATCAATTGAAATATTATTGTTTTTCACACACAAGCTTTTACGTTCTCAGACGTCCATAGTTTAACATATCTGCATTTAAAACCACCAATCAACCTAATCTGAGAGTTTTAGTATAACTGCCAAGGGACTTTCTAGCGATCAGAAATCTTGTGTCAATGGGGAGTACCCGGCAGCCTTAAACTTGAAGAATCGATTGGTGAAAGGAAAAAAAGCTTTTCCTAAAGAAACCTGTAACATTAGTGAGCTTAATGAAGATGCAAAGTTTGTATATTCATTATACTCAATATTCAAATTAGTATATGAACTTCAAGCTGGTTAGTGGTTACTTGTTGAATTGTTGTGATATATGATATCGAAGTTTTGGGAAAACGTCACTTAAATTTCGTTGTCAAGACTTTCATAAAAAAAAGACTGCTTATTTATACATGTCAAATAATTATTTCGATTTTGATAACAGATTCAAAATGACTAGTAGATAAAACAGTATTAAAAGTGCATTACAGAAATCATGATGATATTGTTTTGTTTTGCTGTAATCAAAGTGAAGGTCATATCTGTACGTCAAGTAAATCTTAAGGAATATTCCTATATTCTTCAAGCATAACACGGTTTTTGTGATTTTATATATATTTGTCTCTTGTTTTTTCCTCTATCATCAGAAAAAATAATTTTATTAAAAATCTCCTTTTGATTGTTTAAATGTCAACTATTAGATGTTTAGGAAATCAGTATTCGATCATATCTCCATTGTCCTGTTGCCATAATTTTTGCCACAGTCTGTTCCCATATTTAGTTTGGTTGTGTTCTCTTTAAAATATCAAAGGTTGTATTTTGTAAAAAAAGTCAATCATCGCCAGCAAACGTTTTCCGTTTTCAAGTGATGTCAAACCGTATATTAGACGGACTAAACTTGTGAATAGTTTGACAGTGTTAATTTTACTTCTGTTTATGTGTCTTATTTATATGCGCGAGACACTCATGACAGGCCACATTGTTTGAACAGTTTCTTTCATAGTCTGTTAGCAATTGTACGCCTCATGACAATTTTTGCATTGTTCTTCCAAGTCAGGTAAGAGCAACTTGTCGATATATGTTGACCAAATTATTGAATACGGGTCATGTGTAAACATAAAACACTTTCCAGTAGACATAAGCTTTCGTGTTCTACGTTTGCCTGCATTTGATTAGACACTACTTGTCAAGCCTGTGTAATGTAAAAATGCTGTTAATATCAGACGGTCGTGGAATAGTTTTAATTGTAAAAGTCATTGCCTTAAAAGCACAATTATTGTTTCCAGAAAGAAGAGCAAGCCTTGTCAATAATGCAGTAGTGTATTTTGTTTGGTTTATTTATCTAAACTTTTCCTGTCATATGAAGATCCTGCCAATATGGATTCTGCATAAAGGTTCTGGATTTCTTATTTGTATATAACAATCTCTCTGTCATACTTCTTGAACTAGAAAGCTTTCGCTTTTGTGCAATTGAGAGCTGCCATTTCGTTATTATGTCATTGATTATTTAATTTTTGAAGTGTTTGGTAGAGTGAAATGTGCCAGCCCTTCCAAAGATTTTTCTTCATTAGGTTTGTTATCCCTCGTTTTATCGTCTAACAGCCTGCATTTCGCCTGAGCTTGTTTATTGACTGTTGTTGTTATAACAAAAACATGGGTATTTCTTTTATAAATTATTTTCTTCCGCTCCGTGATCACGTGTTATTTGTTGATATTTACACTATTAAAACTGACAATATCACCGATACACTCTAAGTTGGTATTAAGTATTTACTGAGACTTAAGTCGTAAAATAGTCAATTATCATTGACAATGATGGCAACGTCGCACAAACAATCTTCTTTAGGGACTAATATCAAGTAATCCAGTTCATTCCAACTGCAAACATGTTTAGGTCTTTAGTTCTGGTGATTATTGTAGGCCAGCAAAATAGTTATAACAATAATTTGTGTAGTGTAAGACAGTTCAGAGACACACTCTTCTCATTATGTGTCCATTAGCCCTACAAGACAGCACGTTTTACTGGGTTTTTTTTTCATTCTCAAGTTTACCTTGACGTAGATATCAAAATAAATAATATCAATATTGAAAGGTTTAGACAGTTCATTTTCATTGAACAAAAACTGACTGCCTTGGCTGATTTATCTTTTAGATGTCAGTTGTTTAAAACCAAATGATTATCCGATTATATAATCGGTATTGTCCTCCGAGTTCCCTTTTATCTATTCGTTCCACTCTTAAGATTAATTGCAGCGTAAAACATGCACCTAAAATTAATTTCAGTTGTCTAAAAAATAAATCTTTTATCAGTGTCGATTTAAAGTAATTAGAAATCCATTACATTTAAGTGGCATTAACACAATCGACTTACCTGTAATGGATCATTTTCGACGTTTCCTTCGTGTGGTCTTGTTTCTGCAAATGAATATAAAAATATTCATTTAATTTCGAAGGGAATGGAATGCTCTTAATAACAGTATATTTTGTAATGCTGACAAAATGCATCTTTCACGACGTTTCATCAAAATTTGTGTAAAAAATGTGTAAAAACACTGAGGCCAAAAACATTTATCAATTTTGAAATTCATCGCATTTTTAAGGATTTTAGGAGAACATTACCGGTAAGTTAAGGGGAAAGACTACTAAAAAGGCTGATGACGACGATATTAATGCTGCTGGTGGCGATGGTGATGATGATGTTGATGATAATAAAATTCTACAAATTTTATTTTCAGTGTAGCAATTTCAACTGACTCATAGCATCGTTTATTATTACACTGGACATGTTTATGAGCATCATGAAGAAACATTTATCTATTGTCTTTACAGACCTCATTGATTCTATCAAAAATTTCCGAAACGTCTGAATAACAACAAAAACGAGTTTCGACCATGGTAATAACATTTTAATAAAGCTTAATATATTTCAAAACACTTTGTCGCCTATATATATATATGAAGGCAGTGATATCCTAAGATTGTCCTGTTATATCGGCACTCATTCAAAAGTTTTTACAAGGCCTTATCTAGTAGCAATAAAAAATAATATATTTGCATAATTATTTTTAGGGTCTCTTAAATGAGAAAACAATGTTTTAAACGACATTCTGAGACAAACATCATAGGTATTTCACAGTTTTGTTTTGATCTTGACAGTGTAGTGTTTTAACTGGTTTAAATTTAAATAGAATATTTAAAAAAATAGACATATAAAAATAAATAAAATTCAACTTAGTAGTTACAAAAGTGCTGCTAAACATGTAAAATATCATTGTATTGAATCAAGTCCTGTTCTTAATTTTGTTTGTACAACATGACTTAAAACTACAATCATGTTTTTAGAAGAAGAGAAAAAAACGAAACAAGTTGTACCTACTTATACGCTCTTGCGATATCAATAAACCGGCAATTACTAGTATCGTTCCACCAATGAGTACATTTGTCCCATTCTTCAGATATTTCATGTCGAAATTGTTTCTGTTCCTACTGTTAGTTTCGAACGCACTTTAATACTTAGACTTCAAGATGTTACATCAAATCACATGATCATACCTCTATTTATATATTGAAAAGCGTATAAGATTTTCAAAGTAACAATACGAATCAATGTCCAGGTGCCGGAAAACGATGGTTAAATAGCTCTGTAAAACATAAAAAATAGGTTTTTATACAAATACCATTACTTAAGACATTGGTCTATATTTTTTACATATAATACCAAAGTTTTAGGAAAGTCCATAGATAACGAAATTGCCAGAAGTTAGCATTTACATTTTTGAACGTTGAAAGCTTGAAAGCTTAGTTTAAGTAAAAAGGAAATAGTAATGTCCGAATAATAAAATAAAACTTCAACACAAATGCACTCTTTTACTTTTCCTTTCTTCCTTTTTAATGCACCATTTTCTCATTCGACTTTCGCCCGTCTCGTTATCCGATATTTGACATTTTTTACCTCCCACTTTGGACAATCTGCTTATGCTATATTCAACTTTTGACTACTTTCTTTTTCGACAATCACCAATCTTCTATGATATTCACCAGGTTTGTATTCGACAGTCACTCATCTTTTTAATCGATATTTGTCATTTCTTTATTCGACTTTTGAGTATGACCTTATTCGTTACTTCAAATCTAGTAATTCGATAATTGCCATTTTCTACTTTTGACATTCAACAATCTTCTTAATTGATATTTGCCATTTCTTTTTTGCCTTTAGCCCATCCGCTTATTCATTACTTTCAATTTCCTCACTTAGTGTTTGCATCTTTTTAATTTGACATTCACCTATCTCTTAAGTTGATATTCACCATATATTTATTTAACTTTCGCCCATCTTCTTATTCTACTTCCGCTTACCCCTGTTTTTCGATATTCACAGTTTCTTAATTAGCCTTTCGATATTAGCATCTTTATTCGACTTCATGTCTCTCGATAATTGTTTTTATACATGTATTTCAGTTGTTAGGCACAGACCTGTCAGACCTGTCGGACACTAATCAGTTAGATAACAATGCTTATGCGACATACTAAAGAATAGGAATTCTTCAGATGTTTGTTCCAAGCTTTGTCACTCTTTACATTTCGTCATAAAACTGATTCTTTTTATCGATGTCTTTATAAGCTCTTAAAAAGAATTGCTGCTTTGCTATTTTGAAATAAAATCAGGGTAAATGCTTTATGCACAAATCTGTATCTTTTCTTGTCACACGTTGTAAACGGTTTTGTCGTAGTGCCTATAACGTCAGGTTCAAATGGCCTCAAAAAAGATTTGTTCGACACTGACATAATGATGCTTGCAAAATTGGAAGCCAAATACTGTTCATATTAAGTTTAATTAGTTACTTAATTTCGACATGACAGAGATCCATTAGCATTTTATGTCATCCTTGTCTTCAAATTTTCAAAACATATAAGAACAATTTGATTGGCCAATGAAGAAGGGACAACTGTACAGTATTGTCTATACAGTATAATGACTGATTCCAAATCTAAAAGACGATGTTTAACTTATTTTGCATTGTATAATCAAACGCAAATGATTCAGAAATCGAGAATGCCTACATCATATTTAAAATGACATGGCCGACAGTGTGGCAGTTCAATGTAAATTATGAAAACATATTGCAAGCTGTTGCCATGTGACATCTAAACAATGCAATCGGAAGAAACAAGTCTATTTTACAAATAACTCATAGAAAATGCTTATTTCAAATGAAATACTGACTATATTACAATATACTTAATTTATTTCATTCTTTATACTGTACGGACCTATCCGTGGTCAATTTAGAGCTAACGGGTTTTATTTTCCCTTATAAAACATGTTTAGCAAGCAGGTTTTATTTCAAATCAACTGTCACTTCTCATTTACATGCTGCAACTTACAAAAACGATACTGACCACTTAATTTTTCTAAATAGCTTCAATTCATCACAAACAATATCTTTACTGTACTTGAGATATTTTAGAACTGTGTCTAAAAGTCGTGATAGTATATTCAAAAGCAAAATGTAGGAAGTGCTTTTCGCTGTTGTAAATTATAAATAAATTAAATCTCTACAAGGCACGTGGTAACGACTGACCAAGCTATTCTTACATCTTTTCTTTTAGACATTTTTTTTAAAGTTTAACCAAACTTTGTTTTTCAGGCTTTACACATAAAAGACTTAAGACTTTTTCTTAAACTGGGGCGACGTCATAATACGAAAATTTGCTAGAACCTCGATTAGCTAATGTATTCTTTACTTTTCAGCTCTTGAAGAATGTACAAACAAATGCAAAACCAAATTATAAATCCAAAACTGCAACAGCTGAAATCCTAAGTCTGCTTAATTTTAACCCTGTTATATTTCTCCATTCTTTATACATGATTCTTTTTTTTTACTAATAACTAATGATAACTAACCTGTCACCCATGACTACTTCAATGCTTGGATACCGGGGTGCAATGCTTCATTTCACCTGTCACCTGGTTATCGTAGCTAAATATACATGTAGTCATGCTATGATTTTATTTTAATAAATATCTAGGATATTTACATTTTTCAGGTTAGTATTGTTTTAGTACATTACTTATGAAGAGAACGTCATTTTCATACTAATAACACACAATCTCAATTTATAAATGAATTATTAACTAAAAGAAATTGATTACTGTTTATTAACTTTTCGGCGGGGAATATGGTATCATATAGTATGGTATTATAATATGGTATCAGTCTCCGTCGATACTTCCGTACCACATTTTGTCCGGAGGATAACTCGAAATGTATTTGAGATATATACTTGAAACTTCATCCCAATTTTGAAGTCATTTCTCTATCCGTTCTCTCATATTGAATAAGTTTTTATTATGGAGTGTTTCAGCGGTGAAAAAAAATACGACGCACAAGGGATACGTTGTACAACGCTCAGTTATTAATTTTGTGCAAAAAGGGTATGACATCCACAGAAACGTGGAAATTTCGAATAAAGCGGACAGTGCAATCATGTGTTCACGGAAGATTAGTTTTGAATTGCATAAGAGGTTCCGCGAGGGTAAAGAAATGATTGTGCACGATTCTGGAACAGGTAAACCTAAGAAGTCGAATAACATTTCGCGGGTAAACGACGTTATCTCAGAAGAGCGACGATGTTTCCGTCGATGATATTGCTGACACTCTTGGACTAAGTCATGGAGCCGTACATAATATTTCAACAAATGAACTTGATATGAATAAAGTGCATGCCCGATGGAACAAACTGCCTACAGTCCAAACCTAGCTCCTATGGACATTGCCATTTTTCCGCAATTGAAATCTCAACTTCGTGGTCGTCGTTTCCAGTCAAATGATGAATTGAAATATGCAGTTCGTACAGCAATTGCTAGTTTTTGTGCAGACTATTACAGGAACGCGTATACAGAGTGGGTTGAACGGCATAACAAGTATATTGCATACAAGGGAGAATACTATGAAAAACAGTGACACAGACTTGAGGTAAGCGTAACGTCATTCTTATCGACGACGTCAAATGACGTGCCAAAGTGCCCCGTGCACTCTTCAATGTGTATATGATAATAATCCTCGTGATTCCTATTTGTTTCAATATTGTAGATGTTTACATCATTTTAAAGAGCGTCTGTCCGGGAACTTTTTCACTATACCTCGTACATACAATCTAGAGCATCTCTATTAATCGCAATCAGAGCCAACAGAAGTTATTGTACACACGTTATATAATGACATAAAATTAACAGTGAGCCGACAACGCCGAAGTATACCGTACGTGACCGTGGTAGTACGAAATTAGACGTAACTATCCAACATTATCCGTACTTGAACGTATAGGACCTTGGGAATCCGTTGAGCCGAATTAGTTTTTAAACGTTAAGTATATACTTAAGACTTACCTAATAACCCGTATATGAACCATTATTAGCCCTTGCAGGCTTAATAACCCGTACTTTTAAGTCCGTACAGGTATCTGCGTACTAGTGCGGTTTAGGACGGTTTAGGCACGTTCCAACACGGATTACTACGGGTTCAGAACGGAGTAGTAAGGACCAGAACAGAACTTTTTCCGTGCTGGATTTTTGGACATGCTCAGGACACCAGTACGGTGAGGCACAACAACTACCTATAATAACCGTTCAAGCAGGGATGAATACGGTTAACTACGAAGCATGCCGGACTGAATCCGTAGTCGACCGAGATGCTCATCAGTGAATGTGTGACCGTGGCATAATACATTCATAACAACAGGTTTTTTGTGCATTATATAAATTGTAAGGTTTTTTGTTTATTTTTAAATGAAATAGATAACATTCGTGCAAATAACTATCGACACTTAAAACATTATTATACCACTATTAAAATAATATTAAATTGTCGTTATAACTATTTTGGCTGGTTCGTTTTATTCTTTTGTGGTTTAATAAGTTTTCTTTACTTTTTGATATTTGACTTAGAAATGACATTGTGAGGAAGTACGTTAAATTTCTAGTGCATGCATAACACATTTGACATCTTCTGATAGATGTCTGAAGTTTCTCATTCAAATATGTAAATAACTTTAAATGATGAAAGAACAATTATGTTTCGTGTAATGTTATGTTACGTGTGATGAAATTCTGTTTCGTGTTATGTTATATGTTATGTTACGTGTGCTGAAATGTTCAGTTGTATAATTGACAACCAGAACAGTCGACTGACATTGTGTATTGACAAAATGCTCCATATCACTGCAAAATAAACAGCAAAAAGACATATTATTAATTCCGTTATGACTGTTAAATTAATAAGAACAGCTGTGTGTAACTAAAAATCAGACAGTTAATGTTTGAATGACGAAAGCGAATTGGTCTTGACAGTTAATGAATTAAAGTTAAGACAGTCCAAGAAACCACGACAAAATTATCAGTAAAGTTCTTGTTGTTCAAAAATCACATAATAAATCTCCGCATGTCTTTTTTCTAAAGAGTATTGTTAGAATTTTTATTTCACTTTAGCGCATTATATAAAATAGCTTGACCAGAGTTCCGATCAAACAGAAAATGAAAATAACCTAAATAATATTAATGCAATGTAACAGTCCAATAAATTCTAGATTCTTTTTGCTGATGACTTCCTGTTTTTAAAAAGTAGCTCATTCATACTTTTGGTGAAAAAATGATTTACTTCTAAAAGACAATTTTTAATCCGTTATGTATAGTCAAAAATATAATCAACAAAACTAATAATTTTGAGAAAATCTGACCAAAATATATTTGAACTTTGGTTGAACGGTGCCCAGCGCTCTAAGCCTATACTGATTACGTCCATACTGTTTGTCACGTTAAGTCTAGGCAGAGTACAGCGACACTACCGGAAACACATTTTATTGATCATTCATTCCTAATTACAAGTAAATTAGTTGTTTTGAAGGTATTCAGTTTTCTGTGAATGCAAAATACATATCATCAGTAAGAGAAAAAAACTTTTGTAGATAAACAACAGTTTATATTTAAAACTCGCCGATAATGCTTTGAATTTGCATGAATATGATTTGGAAATTGTGGCTAACAGTTTACTCGCTAGAATGGACTCTATTGTTAACTAAACTGGCCAGTGGATACTCTTATACATTGGCTTTTAACCATTATATAAAATGAATTCTGAGGCTTGTTCTATGCCGAACTCTATGAGTTATTTATTTATACATGGACAAGAAAAACTGAAAATGTAACCATAACCTCAAAAGAGAATCCACTTCCTATATCGTGTGAACCAATATGCGATCTGGCGTTTGTAGTTCTTGCAGTGGTGTTCTCAAGTAAGTACACATTTGGACTCGCTTTGAATCTATTAAAAGCGACCAGAGAGAAAACAGAAACTTGACTTTACCTGATATGAGAAGTGAAATGTTTTTTGGTAAAAGTTTCTTGCACGTGGAGAATTGTATTATTTACTTATTCAAACGACATTGTACGCATTGTATCAGAAATATAAATTGTATGATTGTGTAAAAATATGTGTTAATCCAGTTTTCAAGATCATATAAAAAAGACAATTGTTTTTTTTATATACATTTTGCAAATTTTTCGATTGTGGGTATTGTCAAAATATGAAAACTGAATAAAGACGCTTTTTGGGGTGAGTGAGGGGGGAAGGTGGTTGGTTTGTTTTGTGTTTATTTTCATTTTGTAGCCAGCAATTTTCCACTGCTCTATTTAGTACATTATTTGCAAAAGCATGGTAGCAGGCTTCATTATTCCAAAGAAAGTGAAAGTACAGGATTTACTGTGCTTATGTAGACCTTTAAAGTACATTCAAAAACAAACTAACCTCTGACCTTTGAATACAATTCGCTTGCAGAAGATATCTGCAAATTAAACTGTAAGAAGAAGCAGACTTCACAAACAATAATTTTCATTTAATGAATACTAGCTTAGTCATCCTGGGTAGGTCTGTTTGTATTTCAATGGCTCAGTGCAATGCTTTCTTAAGCCAATACAGATAACGAAGGTTTTACCATATTGTTGCACTTAGTCATCTATACTTTTAATAACAGTTGCCATTTAAAGTTAAACATATCAAATAAATATTAGGCAATGAATTGTCAGTAGATTCGTAATTGATTATCTTTGTTTGAGGTACAATTTCACAATAAATGTTTAGTATTTAAAACTTCAATTCCTTAAATCGTGTAATTCCATGTGAACTGTATAAATATGTATGTTAATCCTAAGTACGGCATGCAAACATTTACCGTTTGCTTTCATTTGAAATGAATCTTAAAGTAAAGACCATTTAATATTCAAATGATCAACTCACCTCTTCTGACAACGGCTATAAGCATCCACTTCAAGTTCCTCACGAGCATTTCCGTCTAGTTTGATATAATGTGTTGGGTCAATACTTTTACGCTTAATATAAGAAGTGTATGAGTGTTGCCCATTGAGATTTTACGTCTGAACGTAACATCCACTAACAGAAGGTTGACCTTTCTTTTTCCTTCTTAAAGAAATTCAGAAATTTAAATAACTTGCACAAAAATAATCTGATCTCGAAACTTCGAGTAGTAACAAGAGTAATTTCACCGGTCGCCAAATTTGTGACATCATTGTTATTATTTCTTGTACGTGTGTCAGACTTCAATAGAGTTGTTGCCATTGAAACCGGTAGTCATGGCTGCAGTCTCGCTGTCGTAAAGTTAATTTTTTACATTTAAGGTTTTTTTTTGTATTTTTTTATAAAACAAACATTCAGTTTGATCAGTCACCTTATATATGAATTGTTCCTGACATAAAACTTTGCAAACTACAAACATATTTGTTTTTCTTTTTTATAAATGAGAAATGTAACACAGGTTCTTTAGCTTTAATTTTAAGAAGCAATTTTCAATGCATTTCTTATCTCCAAAACATTAAGAGTAAACAGTCCAACATGTTGTATTAATATTATATATTTCACGTTTTTATTTATGACTTTTGAAAACCAGTCTTGCCCTCACATAAGGCGTTGATATGATGAAGCCTCCTCTGCCCTTAGTTCGACCCGGAAGTTCAAGTTTTGGAGCCTCTACTCCAGTAAGAGTAACAAGAGTTGTGACTGGAAATTGACATATTCCCCCTACATATAGCTTTGAAATGAAACTGGTGTAAATATATAATTGAATATGCCTGTGGAAAAGAGATCAGACACAAAATAGGGCATGAACTGAAGGTAAATGGTAAAGTAATGTTTTTCTGCTTCAGATTCTCATGTGAAGATTGAAGACATAATTATTCAATGAAATAGAAAGCTGTGAGTTTGGCCTTGAATACGAACAGTATTGTTTTATTCCCAACCCGTACTGATGTTTTATAACAAGGCTTGGTGACAAACATTCTGTTTTCAATAAAATGCCCCAAGCAGTTTTGGAGATGTAGCTTGGACAAGATTTCAATATAGAAGTTATAGTAAAAATGACTAAGGGCCAATAACACTGCCAAAAATAATCCGACCAAAACTCCTGACGATATGCACGGCTAGGTTTGGTGACAAATATTCCTGTGTAATTTCAATGAAATCCTCCAGTGGTTTTGGAGATGAAGCGTGGACAAGATTTTGATATAGAAGTTATAGTAAAAAATGACTAAGAGCCCACAACTCTTTCAAAAATAATCTGAGCAGAAACTACTGATGACATGCATCACAAGGCTTAGTGACAAACATTCCTGTGAAGTTTCAATAAAATCCTTTAAGCGGTTTTAGAGACGAGGTGTGGAGAAGATTTTAATATAGAAGTTACAGTAAAAAATGACAAATTGCACATAACTCTGCCAAAAATAATCCGAGCGGAATCTCCTGACTATATGCACAATAAGGCTTTGTGACAAACATTCCTCTTAAGTTTCAATGAAATTCTCCAAGCGGTTTTGGAGACGAAGTATGGACAAGACTTTGAATTAGAGTAAAAAAATGACTAAGTGCCAAAAACTCTGCCAAAAGTGAATCGAGCGGAATCCCCTGATGATATGCACAACTACGCTTGGTGACAAAAACTCCTGTTAAGTTTCTATGAAATCCCTCAAGCGGTTTTGGGGGGAAGCAAGGACAAGGTTGTTTACAGGACAGACGGACTGATGGACCGACGGACAGACAGTGCGATTACTATATGCCTCCCTTCGGGTGCATAAAAATGCCCAGGAACATGAAATTCAAAGAGGAAACAAAAAAATAACACGTTATTTTATAATTTCGTTACGCTAGTGAATAGATATGATATATATATAATATTTCAGTGAAACAAAACACGGAAAAAAGAAATAAACAGTCTTTTTAAACTATTAGAAACAAATAAGGAAATATTCATAGATTCCTGCCGTGTTTTATGTTGAATCTGTGCACATCAGTGTCTGGTAATCTGGCACATTTGTGCTACAGATAGGTAAGGTATGAGATTGCAAAATTAGTGATTGGATAGTCAATGATAAAAAATAGACATGGACTTTTATAATAATCCTTACGATGTTTTACAGCATTTTAGGACAAAACTTTAACTCTTCTGGTATCTCAATATTGTTGTTCAATCTTAGTTATGACGTAAAGTTTATTACAAAAAAAGTGTATTAGGGTATAGATAGCTCAACTATGTCAAGGGAGAAACATGGTTTTAACGACACAATTTACGAAAACAAATTCGGATTGTATCCAAATATTCTGAAGTCGAATTCATATAGTTTTGCTATTGCTCTGAGTAAATTCTGAGGGATTTTTCTGTACTCTTCCAGCATCAGGGTACGTTTCTGTGATTTTGCATCAATCCCTCTCCTATTTTGATCATCCATCGTTTGTAAAACGTATTCCAAAAGAGTTTCATTTTTCAAGATGTTAGGTTTCATTAGGGTTGCCTCTGGAAAGTCTCTATCACGTTCAATATAGCCGTTGTACTGAAATGCTTGCCACAATCTTTTCGCAACAAGAAGCTTGTCAAAACAGTCTTTTTCAAATTGAGATTCCAAATTAAAGTTAAAAGCTACAACTGATTTAACTTCGTCTAGTATTCTATCTTGTTTTGTTGTGTTCTCGATTAGATAGTCTAAGTTGAATTTGGTTAAAGTATAGTCTGCGTCATCAGAAAACGATTCCTGTTTACCAATGATGTCATACTGCACATGACACGGACTACACAATTTGTGCATTTTGTCCCAATGTTCATTTAACCCTATATTATGCGTTAAATTTATAAATGCAAGAAATTCATAGAAGGTTATGTTATTTGCACACATTTTTTCATGTTTTGTCGCGTTTGGTCTCATCTTATCCATGACTTTTTTTGCATCCCTTTGCCACAGGGTTGGAAGAAAAAATTTGTCAATGTATGCTGACCATAATCTTGAATACGGGTTACGTACAAACATAAACGATTTCTCCTTGGACATGCTAATCCGTGTTTTGATGTTGTTTATACGTGCCATTTTAATGTGTTTTAAATTACTTGTATGAACAAACTGTTTGTCAAGATCATATGGTCTTTGAACTTTCTTGTTACTTGGGTAGTCTTTGCTGATGAAACGCATAATTTGTCTCCAGAACGTAGATCCGACTTTAGGAATTGCACAGTAATGTAACTTTGCAGGCTCATAAGACCAGACACGCCCACTTAACCGTAGTGTTTGCCAATATGGACTTTCCATGTAAACTTTACATTTCTCACTGATATTTGACAGCATTCTCATCATGTTTTCTCCCTGTATTTGAAACTTCCTCACTTTTGGGAATTCGGAAGAACTTTGATTGAATACATGCTTCATGTGACGTCTTAAATTTGATGAATTATGTTGTTTTGGAATTGTCGAAATGTTTGTGAAATATCCATGTTCAACATCTCTCACATTAATCGTTAACATGTTTTTAGCCTGAAATAGTTTATATCAACTTTCAACATACTTGCATTTTATAAGCTTCTTATATAATCGCCATTCGATTTCATACATGTTTGATATGATTTCGTGATATATTATGTCGTTTTGTAATTGCCGAGTTATAGACAGCATTAGAGTTGACAACTTGTAAAAATTCAGTTTGGAATGGTTTGGGTTTACTTTGGATGTATGGATAATAATAAACGAAATCAAGAACCCGAGGGGTTGCCGCCTTAGAACGGTCAGAAGCAAAACATTTGCCACTTGGGGTTTAAACAAGGTTCTATGGTGCATCAACCTTACACTTGCCCCAACAGGTTTTAATAAGAAAAAACAGGATGAACTTAAACAAGGTGACAACAAAAAGGTGAATTAACTCCAACCCGCTCTTCAACTCGACAATGCAAAAGCACTCAAACATATAAAACATAAAAAGCTAATGGCATCCTAGAGAGAAAAGGGTAAGTACTGAATTAACTTATGTAAAGACAATTAAAAAGGATCCTTTGGTTTATCGTATGAACGTAGAAAAAGGAATTTGTATTCACAGTTTTAATAATTGCTCGCACATTAAGAAAATATTATGTATCTCTCAAAGCGAAATTAGTTCTGATATAATACATAAAGACTGTTGAAGACATGTAGATACTGATTAAGAAACCTCATTATATAACTTACCTGAGATTGGTCTGTTGTGATTTGTTCTTGGAATGGAGGCATGACATCTGCAATATTGATGCAAAATGTATATTTATAAAATGTTTCAAATGTGTAAAAGAATCGACCAAAGAAAAACTAAGGGAGTGAAAAAGAGAATGCATCATGTCTAAAACGCAAAGAAATTGGCGTATTATATGAATCATTGTCTACTTTTACTACTCTGCATTTATTCCTTCTATAAAGAAATTAGAAAAACAATTGTAACTCTGTTTCCTCTTTACAGCTTTTTTTTCAGACTAGGAAAGTGGAAATATTAAGTGTTATTAAATAATTAATTTGATATAGACCCTGTTATTTGTTCGAGGTCAGTCGTATATGACCCGTGGCCGAAGTCCGAGGGTCAATACGACTATCCCGATTACAAATAATAGGGTCTATATCAATTCAATTATTTAATGGCTATTTCATTTCATAACAATTCCAGAATAGCCGCCATTATCTTCAGTCGTCTGCTTGTGTTTACGAGAAATACAAGATGTAAGACAAAAATCAGCTATTCCAGGAATACCGAACTAATGCCATACTACAACCTTTTTGGCTGCTGAACAGGATAAAAGTCGATAGAACAATTTCAAATAGTCCCAAAATCTCGATTTCATCACTTGGAAAAGAAAATGGTTCCCGTTTAAAATTAAATTCTATATAATGTCCTCGGTCAGTGTCATTTTACAGGTCTGTAAAAATTAATTTGGCCTCAACATAAGTTTGTTATTGTATAAAAATAATAAAATTTGTATAATGTAATGCCTTGCAAAATATCGGTAAATATATTTACTTGTGAATAAATCGTTATCATGTAACAAGATCTGCGCTGCAAGTGAAAGATTTTAAAACTGAACTCGTCTGAGATAAATTGATAACCATTACTCAAAAAGTCTCTTTATTTTATTTCAGAAAATAAAAATAATTTATATCAATGCCTTTAAAGACAGTTATACAGACAGACTACCGGACAACCATGTGCATATACTTTAAAATTGCGAGTATTTAAATACATAACTTTGGAAAAAAGGGGACCCTTCAGGTGTACATGACGTAAAAAACCCACACACATATAATAATAATTATAATAATAATAATAATAATAATAATAATTGTTATTGCATTTGTGCCTGCCATTACAAGATATATTGTGATATGTCTTGTTTTTTTTCTGAAGTAAAAGATATAGAATTAAGGCACGTCAGCTTTTAACTGGATAATTGTAAAATTCGTGCAGTCTGATCATGGTCTGCACTTTTCGTCATTCAGTCAGTACATTTTCAATAAGCATTTCCGTAAACAATTAATGGATCTGTCTAAATTGAAAGTTTGATAAGTCCATTTAAGATATTTAGTATGGTAAGGTTTAAGAGCATTGAGTTCATTGTTTTTGTTTTATTGTTTCAAATGTGACATTTCTGATATCTGTTCACAATATTTCGCCAACTTTAGTTTCCCTTTGATACCTATACCAAACGCTTCAAACATTCAAGGTATTATCTAGCTTTGCTTTAATTGAACAATTTTTATCTACTTTAATGGAAGATTATACTGATTTCTAAACAATATGTATGGGAGGTTTATTCCTATTAATGGGAGATTATACTGATTTCTAAACATTAGGTATGGGAGATTATACTGATTTCTAAGAACAAACATTTCATTCTTTGTAACGCCGTTTTATTTTTGCTAATATGATACCGAAAAAAAATGGTCCATACACCTTTATGAACTTTAACTCTGCTGAAGGCAATTGACTCTGCCTAAGCGACCAGTGCACCCAAAGATAAGCTTGTACGTCCGTGCAGTCTGATGAAGGTCTGCTCTTTTTGTCATTCAGTCAGTACATTTTCAATAAGCACTTCCACAAACATTTAATAGATCTGCCCAAATTAAAGATGGGTAAGTCCATTTTTTATATTTAGTATTGTAAGGTTTAAGAGTATCGAGTACTTTGTTTTTGTTTCACTTGTTCATACACAGTGTTAGCTTCATCGTTAGACGGTAGTGCAACATTGATGATTATAGCCCATAATTTCATTGGTCAAACTTTATCAGAAATAATGTTTGATATAACATGCATATAATGAGTGTCTGTCGCATATAGTTATTTTTTTATTCCTATTTAATGTTGCCCTCTTTAGATGTTGACCGGTAGTTTTGTATTATATTTTGTGGTTTGCTCAAATGCATACTGAGTTTTAAATTAAGAATCTTTAATCTTGTTCACAAAAATGATATTGAAACAAACTGCCACCTACCTTTTCCTGATTGCGAAGACAATAAACCAATAACTATTATCGGCAGTCCAAATAACAGAAATCTTACAATTCTTTTCTTCGGCATCTGCATCATTATTGTGTGATCAGTAAGACATTGCATTCCAAAACGACCGATCTGTTCGAAATGTTGTTTTTCTTTAATCGTTTCCAAGTTAGATAAGTTGGAAACATTATGTCGCAATGAAGCTGTCCAATTGAATTTGAGTTTAATTGCTTCATGTATGCGGGAAGCACCCGAGGACTGTACCTTCAAAATGACAGAATGATCGATATCGGAAAACGGGATATAATGAAAGCCGGTGTTAGTAGAAATCGCGTTTTGACGTTGATTGATCCAGCTTGATTATAAACGTTTCAACTGTCACTGATATGTAATTCTTTTAATTCATATTTTTGCGATAAAATTTATATTGATTTTGTATAGTTATATGTATTTAATGCCGAAGTATGAAACTCTCATTATCTGTTTAAAGACCGAAATACAGAAGTTACATGTTGAAGTTATTTTATTGTCAAAATGACCCTTAATTTTTCCCAGAAAAATATTGAAAAACAAAACAAAAAGAAAAATTTGTGTGTACTGATGTGAACTATAAGAAAAATAAACATAACCTATCTTTTAATTGTAAAATTGTAATATTCAGTGTTACTCTCGTTGAGTGAGTTAAACAATCCGTCTGTTTTGACTGGCCAAATCAAAGTACACTGTCTGTTCATGTCATTTACATCCACTCTCTCTCTCTCTCTCTCTCTCTCTCTCTCTCTCTCTCTTTCTGTGATTGTTTAGGTTTTCATTTAAGTTAGAGTTTTTTTCCCAAGACCTCATAATATGTTTTTCCCCTTGAAAACCTTATATTTAGAAAGTTAAATAAATCGTATTATTAATAAGCAATAAAATGTTTAAATCTAGTAGAATGTTGTTATAATTTCTTTCAAAATAAATTCAAAACTATACTAAGAGATCGGACCTGAGTATTTCTGCCAGCACTGTCTTGGCTCCTATTACATTTTGGTGCCGTGATAAGGATAGTTTTCATTTTGAAGGATTTTCCTATATGTAGTACCTTTTTGTCTATTTTGTATACATGTTTAAATGTAGTATTTTATACGTGTATATAGTAATTGAATAGGACGTTATGCATGTACATTTTTGTGTGAGTTATTTTTTGTACTACCAAACAATGCCAAGTATAAGTTATTGGTCATATATCAAATTTTATGGAATTTATTGCGAGCGAAGGCGTAGCGAAGCAATAATTTCTATAAAATTTGATATAGACCAATAACTTGCTTACAGTTTGTCACGTACGCACGTCGGCAACGTCCTCTGAAGTCTTTTGATGTCATTTTGATTGACACCTCTAGCGCCCAAAAAGATGTGGATTGCCTGTCATTCAAGTTGTTACGAGGCTTTTTTCTACATGTACAGTTCAGTTTATAATGCCCGTATGTTATTCTAGCTATTTTGCATAACTTCGCCCACATACCACATGTCACGCGCTGTTCATATCAAAGAAAATAAGTCACTTATATTTTTCATACTGATTATTTTATGGGATATATTTTTCAAATTTAAACTGAATATGGCCTCTCTGATTGGATAAGAAACTAGGGCAAACTGTAAGTAGTTAGTAGGAGTGGTGGTGGACACCGTCGGTTACTAAACAAAATATTAGTACTTCACCATGTTCTAAAATAAATACAGCTGGAAACGTGAAAAGGGTAACATACAATGCTACATTAGAAATAAAACAAAGGGATAACCATAGAATTTCATTTCGTAACAGGAAATGTACACTACAGGGTTAACAAAAAAGATTTAACTTGTGAAAATTTGACAGTATAAAGTCCGCCCTTTATCGTCTCGCACACTAAAACGTCTGATACTTTTTGTATAAAAAATCTTGTCAGTTATACTTTCTAATTTCTGGACGTTTCGGCAAATTAAAGTTCTTTCAGTTTCTGAAATTCTTATCAGATTAGATTGTTAAATTAACCTACAAAAAATGTATTCCCTGAAAACTTGATAATAGGCCTGCCCTGATAATAAGTCTATCTGGAATGTAAGTCATTAAGCCATTTTCTTACAGTCAAAATTAACTAGAAAGTAAGCCGGCTGGAAAATAAGCCTGTATCACCTTACCCAAGATCTGATATTAAAATGTGACTTATGATATTAATATTGAATGACACAAAATACTTAATCTGTACATGAAATATACATTTTATTCATACTCATCTGAATTTTATTTGGCATTAAAATATAAAAGTTTTGCAGTTACTTGCAAGCTACCGAACACAGAGTTCTGTTTTCGTTAACGGTTAAATCTACGTAAACTTATGCAACATTCAGGAATGTTTATTTATTTCATACCTTTGAAAAGTAACACGTCAGCTACCGAATACAAACTTTGTCTACCGTATGTTTTTGAAATGCTTTTGAAAATAAGCCGGTGAGAATTTATTACTCTCATAACTTGAAAATAAGCCGTCCTTGAAAATACGCCACCAATCTCTTACCAAAGATTAAAATAAGACGCGGCTTATTATCAAGTGTTTAGAATATACAGTTACAGTTTTTGTCTCAGTCGATAGTTTGGAAAAAACAAAAGAACTTTCCAAGTTTCCAGCAAACAAATGTTAGTTTCATTTGTTCTGAAGTATTGGTGGACTTACGGCTTTAGATATTAAAGTTTCTACACTCTATCTGAATCGCCAGTACATCGATAGACTTTTGAGAGATTAATATTTAGTGTACAAAAGGACATTTTAAAACATTGGTGGAAGTGTGTAAAGTGTTTGACAGGCAAAATGCTCATTACATTATTACTTCCTTTGATACAATACCAGCAATACAACCTCAGTTTCGTTTCACTTTCAATAGTAGTCGTTTCATGTCCTAAGTTGCAGAAAATGCTTCAGGCATTTCCAGTCTCCAATAATAACTTAATTCACAGAATGACTCGTCGAATCATATAAGACTCGATTCAAATAAGACGTTTTAATTACTATGTATCCCCCATGACATTTCAAAGAGATCTTTTCAAACAACTGCTGCTAGACTAAAGATCGTTTTTCTAATGACTTCTGAATAACAATTTTATCAATATCGTCTGCAAATGGGGCATGTTGTACTTATAAAATTAACTATATCCTGGGATCATCGCCTTATGATGCACTCAAAACTGAAATTCACAACTTGGAGCAGACAGACTTACTGTTGAGAGGAAAACCACGTTTCCGTTCACAGGAGTGATCGTGTTGCCAAGTGTGTAAGTCGATCTGTCGCCAGAAATATAAAATGATCAAAACGTGTCGATTGCAAGAGCTCAGTATGTATACGTTTTACGAATGTTTTCTAAGCCTGGGCCAAATCTGTTTGGAAAAAGCAAGCGTATGATTCCACTTTTCATGTTATCACTCGCAGGCAAGAACGATATTTCCAGACATTTTCCATTTGTGCATATTGAATACTTTACACTGAAGATTTTTTTCCAGCTATAATTTACATATCTGACTGTCTTGAAGAGACTTTTATAAAGGATTTGCACTATCCTTTCTCCGTTTAATTTAAAAATACAACACAACTATCCGTAGCTGTTCTAATACTGTATGTCGCCATACCAGTGCTTTCTTAGAACTTCAATACGCTTCGTTACATTTCATGTTAAATGTTTTGTTGGAGTCACAGATTTATCAAGACGATTTCGGCAAACATATTTATGTGAAGCCTTCTGACGAAAGATTTCACTTTTTTCATTGTGAAAAGTGCTTAACATTTCCTCAGATTTGCGCAAGATACTATACTGGAAACAATCAGTGCCTTGAGTCCGCGCGCTGAGGTTATTTTCTTCAAGAAGATACACGTTGGTATGCCTGTCTAATGTTCATTATTAAACAAACATGGAAAAGGAATCACTGTTGTTAATCTATTAATAGCCACAGTATGACTGCCTGTTAGAATTTAAATATATATTTTTTAAAATCACTTCCATGAAGCAAAAATCCTAAAACTAGTTGTTATCATATCAAGGAGGCCTTTTTAGGAAGTTTTTATGAGCACATAGCTATTGTGTCTTTTTTACTTGCCTTGATGTTCCAGTTGTTGTTGTTGTATCTTTTTATCAGCAGCCAGTCAAAATGTTTGATTCATTCTTTCACTTCAAAAGTGACGATTGAATGACCAAATCTAGGTTGGCTAGTTGCAAAACATCCTCGTTGATCACTACAGGTTGCATTTAGCGTCGGTGCGCCTTCAACGACGCTCGGCTGCATAAAGAATCATGCAATAGATCAACTTGAAAGTTTCAGATTTAGAAATATAATTACAAACTGTCAGTCCATAACAGAAAAAATAAGTATTTTCTTTTTGCACAGCTGACTATCACACCATACATTAATTTTACAAAAAAGACTTATCAATACCATGACCGAAAATGAGATTATAATACCAAATACATATTTGCAATTATTTCATTGGCTAACGATTGTAATCTGTTCAAGAAAATATTACATGTCAACTTTGAGTTGCCCACGATTGCTAATTTGATATTACCCTGAAAAAGTTTTTTTTTTTTTTTGTTCTATTCAAGGGACGAGTAATATTAATGCGTATGCATGGTTCTTAAGCTCAAGGTGGTTAAATAACGTTTAGACATATATTCGGTGTTTATACAATGTTCATTTTGTCCCAGATCGATACTGTACACAGTTCCACTTAGCACTGTAAAATGAGAAATGAATGGTTAATATCTAGACAAGCAGCTATATGTAAATGAATACTGACTTTAAATGATAGTAAAATGTGTTGATATCGTTCCTTTTGTAGAGGTTTACATTAAACAATGATTAAACTTCTAGCAGCTGTTCAACCAACAACCGTACCCTTTCTCAATGAGAAAAAGTACGGTTGTTGGTTGAACAGCTGCTTTCTCAATGAGAAAAGGTACGGTTGTTGGTTGAACAGCTGCTAGAAGAATATGATTATATCATTAGTAAGTCTACGTAATTAATAAAAAGAAATCTTTCATTCATGTTTTTGGGAAGGTATAAATAAAAAATATTCAACAAAGAAATAGAAAGGCGAATGCTCATTATAAAAGGAAGTATTTGCTTCAAACCTACTGTCAGTTGATGTTATTTTGATTTTGTATCTAAAATGTATGTTCGCGATAGGACGATTGATTTGAGGGTGACATTTTAGATATGTGTAAAGGAAGTATGTTAAATAGCACTTTGAAACGTTTTTTCCTGCTTCATGTATTTTTGTAGAGTAAGCGATAATCAATAGTAAATACCATAGATGTAAAAGTACAATAATAAACAAACAGAAACAAAGAATCATCTTTATCAATCTGATGTTTCATATTCTTTCTAGTTGGTGCTGGTTCCGCAGGTTCGGTTCTCGCTTCTCGGCTTTCAGAAGATTCGAAACATTCAGTCCTTCTACTAGAAGCTGGTGGTGATGACATGGGTAATATATTTTTGTCGACACCATTTCTATTTGGGCTTGGCCAACATTCGAAACATGACTGGGACCTATACACCGTGAAGCAGAAAAATGCACTGTTAGGATTTAAAGACAAGGTAATGAGGGTACTTAATTGTGACAAAGTGTTCTATCATTTACTTCTGTCAAACATCTGTGCCAAATAAACGTGTTTGCATGGAATAGTTTAATACCTAACAGAAGGTAATGAGGGTACTTAATTGTGACAAAGTGTTCTATCATTTACTTCTGTCAAACATCTGTGCCAAATAAACGTGTTTGCACGTATTTAAGACAAGGTAATGAGGGTACTTAATTGTGACAAAGTGTTCTATCATTTACTTCTGTCAAACATCTGTGCCAAATACACTTGTTTGCACGTAATAGTTTAATACCTAACAGAAGAGTAATCATATCTGAATGATCGTTGGAAGCTAATTGAGCGAGTTCAATTGTTTCAAATTCATCACAGGAGTAGAATTCTAAAGGTCCTTAGTTTGGGGTCTTTACTATAAGTGTTACAGATATCGCTGCTAGCTCAAAATGTTTAAAATCAAAATATACATCATGTGACATTCAATGTAGAAATAATATTGAAAAAAAAAACAAATATGGATAAAGTATTATTCATGTGTTTGTGGTTCGGATAAGGTGCTCCGATCCCATGGCAATTGCATTTGTTGATAACTCGTTTAAGCCTGATTGTTACTCAAAATTCGTTGTTTTCAAGTAGGAAGTTTTGAAATTATGCATATGTCGTTTAACACTGTAAAACGACACTTTGTCGACAATCAGATTTTTAACTGGATGCCAACAAAGATATCGGCACGGAATTATTTTTGTTTACCATCTGCATTCTGTCCGAGTGATATTTCATTATAAACAAGGAAAATTCAAATGGACTTGAGTCCATTTGAGTGTACGGTTTTTACTGTTTTTTTAAGGAACCTTAAGCTACAGCACTCTCATTGTTTGTTTTGTTAAGTAACAAAATAACATAAATTTCATGGAATAACATGCTTGAACAGAATAACAACTATGCTTGAGTAGAATAACAAATATACTTGTAATATCAATGATGATAATCAACTATGACCATGCTTTGATTACTTTGATATAATTCAACATATTAAAGACCAGGTGAGATACAGTCACAATCGTAGCAAAGTACGATCAGGAAACAGACAGAATTTTTAACTTTAGATATTTTTTTTTCTTTTTGAGCCGAATTTTATTATTCGAAAACATTAAACATAAACATTGTATCATTTTACATCATTTGAAAGCTCTTTAAATTCATATTTTGAAAATATAAGCAGATTTTGAATTTTTGCCTTTAAAAAAGAGACTTAAACTAAGTTATACCTGTCGTTTCGGCATTTTTTCAGCATTTTTCTAGCAGTTTAGATGCACTTAGTTTAACCATTTACAAACCAGAAAGTGAACATTTTTGACAATTAGTTTTTAGATATGTAAAATATAAGTTTTCAGACCTTTTAAATGATATAAAATATTGAATTGTTTGATGAAAAATGACGTTGTAACTGTAATTACAAAATTACTATGTTTTGCATTTTTATCAACCGCCATATTTTTCAAACGTTCAAAAAGTTACCTGTATCTCTTTTCAGTTACTTGTTACTATTAATAGATTTCAAAACAATAACATTCAGTGTTCCTACACAATATTACCAGACAGTCACGTGATTCTGTCCGAGGATTTCCGGAATAACACAACTTCGCAAAATGATTCAACAAGTAGTACATCGTAAAAATACGTAATGCTTCGGCAATAATCGGATCTTCTAACAACCAATCAAAACATAGAATTACATAATATTGGATAACACTAACCCAGCTCCAATTGTACATATAGGAATATAATACTGGCAATTTTTCGTACAAAAGATTTCATTTTCATGTAGAAAGTTTTAAGATTATAGTATGTTGTTTAACAGATGAAAAGAAGCTTTGTCAATATCTAGATGTTTTACTGGAAATAAAAAGTCGTGACGGCATTATTTTTACCTACCGTCTACATACATTCTGAATGATATTTCATTATAAAATATACTTTTATTTACTACTTATCTTAATCATAATTTGATAATACTTAAAAAAACAGAATAACCTTTTAAACAAGGAGTCATAGAGCATGAAAGAAACGAAATATTTGTGGAAATAATGGCCTTGTTAGCGATCTTGTTTTTGTGTATTATTTTTTATATCGTTTTACAATAGATATCGTTAATCATTTAATGATGTCACCTTTATCCGTGAGAGAAAGATGCAAATTTCCAATGTTATAAAAATATTTCCTTTGAGTCACATTTTTCAGCCAATTAATGCAAACGTGTGACAAATTATTACAAGAAAAGCATTGATGCAAAGCATCAAAGGGCGTCCAAATGAATGTTTAAAGGAAGAAATGCAGCAAGAGACAATGAACTAGTAGACATCTGATGATCAGATATATTCTTATAAACTTTTCAATGGTTTGTAGGTAGATGAATGGGCAAACGAAATACATAATAACACACTAGTCAGGTTCCCTGCCTACTATAGACTAAATAACACACTAGTTGTTCATCCTGAACTTTGGTTGGTTTGCTAGAGATTAGAATATCAAATGTATTTTCTTTGGAACATACAAAACAGTAGTCAGAATGTACTAAGTTTGTTTAATGTCAAATTTAAAAAATGGTTTCTATTAATACTGGAAGTAGAACACACACTGGAATGAAACATATAGGACGAATGTCAGTGACGAAATTCAGGACTTTTTTGTAATACATGCAAACAAAAATAACGGTACATTAAAATATCAAGAATAAATTTGCATGGCATGTTGATATGGTGAATCATTATTTATCAATTCAAGGGAAGATTGACTTTTAGACAGGTATGAGGAAAATGTCAAGAACTATTACTTGGCACAGTTCAGAATAAAAATTACAAAAGCTCTCAATAATACATGGTATTTGTGGGACAGAAATTATGGAATATATTGCAAGACGAAAGTTTCTGTTGTAAAATGTCACAGTATTTTGCAAATCAACATTACTAAGATACCTAATCATGCCCAGGTTTCCACTCAAATCACCATAAAATCGATAGCCTTGAAACAAAATGGAATCAACTTCTTGCGGCGAAAAGTCGGGTCGATTTAGATATTCACGGTTAAAAAATGTCAGAAGTGCAATCAGGGCCATAGCTGTGCATTGCATGCCGCTAAATGGACTAAAATTATGGCAACCTTGATGCATATTTCCTAAAAAAAACTCTAACTATCTTGACTCTAAGCTGCTGCAGCTCCAAATCACGAGACTGTCTCGACCAATCGTAAAATATATATAGACTGTTTCTAGTCTTTCACTGCGCTGACCTCGGGAACCAAACACCAAATGCAATTTATTGTTGAATATGTTTGCATTCATTTCATTTCCTGCAAAATTCTCCAGTTCGTTATTCATAACCATATAGCTCCAAAAAATCAAACTCCGCGCACCGGTTACGCTACGCTCATCTAATCCTGTAAGGGGAGATCACTGCGTAGGAGATTGTCAAAAAATAGCGGGATATTGAAATCACGTGACTTTCTCGACCAATCGTAAAATATATAATGACTGTCTTTAGTCTTTCATTGCGCTGACCTCGGGAACCAAACACTAAAAAACGAAGTGCGCGATTAATTAACCGGAAAGAACCTACGGAAACAAATATGATAATAATATCATTATAACAGTTCGTAATAAGAAATGGCTAAGGTTTATTTATTATCTTAAATATTTTGTTATAAATAAATTTGTAAAAAGTGCAATTCATTGTTAAATATGTTTGCATTTCATTTCATTTCTTGCAAAATTCTCCAGTTCTTTATTCATAACCATATCGCGACATGAATGACAGTCAATAACAACAACAACTACCCTTTCACAAAATCTGAACTCATTCCATAAAAGGCGTCGCGCTTCGGCGCGGACGCCAACAATGTTTTACGAAAGTATACAGATAGTGATGGTGTCAGCATATGGATTATCGATTTTTGCTCGACATGCCAATCAAACTTCTCTCGTAAGGTTAACTGCGTCAGGCGATAAATTGAAAGAGTCTCATTATAACAAGAGTTGCATTCTCGCGGACCGGTCATGGCTCCTCGTGGACCGGTCATGACTCCCGGTCGTAACTTCGAGCACGTAAATGATAAATGATACTTGCATTCACGAGCTGCTTCATTTGACATATGAAACAAGATATAGAATTAATACATATTTTTTGTTCAGCCTCGTGAGTGTACTTCTATTGTTTCATGCAACTTTTTAAATCATTAAGAGAAGTTACTGGCCAAGAGGAAAATGCTTAGGAGGATCGAGTAATTTGAATACCATGATATATGTACGGGGGAGCAGACATGACTTTGACGGACGGACAGAACAAGGGTTTGACGGCTGGTCGTATAAAGATGTGCTACCATACTTCATGAAATCTGAAAATATCCTAATAGACGACTATAATGAGTCAGGTTGGTAAAAATGAGATTCCATCCAGTTTTGGCGAATATATGCGGAATTTAAGAGTGCACAAAATTCTCAATACATCTACTACACCTGTCACTTATCACTATGTAGGGATCTGCACGCGCAAACTATTCGGATTAATCAACTATGACATGCTCACCTAATCACCGTGATTTAACTTTCTCACTACGACATTCAGTCATAATTGACAAAAATTTTTTTTCATTTTGTCAAACAAAACAATTGTACTAGCTTAGCTGTGTATGCATTCGAATTATATATTTTTTTTTGTAACGAATATGTCATTTGTATGATGTTTTCATTTTTATTGATGGGTTGGTTTCAAATTATGTTTATGTTCTTGCATATTTCTGAATTTCTTGTATTCTAACAAGTTGATAATAATTCAACTAGTAAGTGAGTGATTTGTAATTTACCTTTTATGACTACTATAATAGACGTTAATATGAAACTTTAAATACAGAATACCACAACAGAGGTGGAGTGATGCCAGTAACTTCATACCACGTGACATCACTATCTGACACAATCTCAAAAGCAGGAGAAGAGGCTGGGTATAAAACTATTGATTGTAACGAATAGGAGATGATAGGTATGCCTATAACAAGATGAATGCCAAATCCCTGGATTAATTGGCATTAAACCTTTTTAAAATCAATATTCTAACACGATATGAAACATTTCCTATATGATCATATAGGGAAACCAGCTATACTTTATTATACGACAAAATATATGTGGCTGTTATGATTTCCCCCATGTAATCCATAAAAAGATTTTTTAATTGTTTTTGTTTATACATTTTTGTTTTGTTTTAGAAAAGTAACGGTCTAAAATGTCAGCTCTACATCAGTTATTACATTCCAAAGCATGCATCCAATCTTTTTCTGTTAATTAAATAAAAATAACAATATTTACATTGAATACCAAAAAATGCAAAAAGTGCGCCAAACGTTTTAACAACGAAATATACGTCACATTAGTAATATGACGTCATGAGCTATCCCGAGTGGTCATTCTTTGTATATATGTTTAATTTAACAGCGTTTTTGACGCAACATATTGTTCTTAGTGGTGATTTCAAAGAGTATGGGTCTAGAAAATATTTATCGATGCAGTTGTAACTGTGATGCTAAACTCAAGAAAAACGGAAATCGCATTATAGCCAAATTCCTTCGCTTTCGCCAGTGGGGTGTAAATTGTAACGGCAAGGAACCGAATGTCCCCAATTATAGATTGATGAACATAAAATATAGTTTGAATTTCCTTCGTGATTAGAATCGAAATAATAAATACGTATGGGCCGTAGTTCGGATGCTGAAAATTAATCACTCCTACGCTCCCGAACTCTGCCTTTATATTATTCACCGATAAAATATAGGACTTCTTGTATGAACAGTCTCATTTTAAGACATTAAAAATATCGAAACTATTTGTGTCGATATAGTTACTTATAAAATATAACTGATTAACAATATGCAATATGTTATAAATTTTGATTAAAAAAGACACCAAAAACACTTTAGAAAAGAAATTTTACGTTTTGGGTAAATTGTGTAAATTTAAATTTATGTTTTCTTGTTATTATGGTGTTATTTCATAGTTAGAAGAATACACATCAAAATCTCAATTATAAGCGTTTTTGAAATGTACACAAATAAGAAATGTACATGTTTCGTTTCATCTCCTGCCTTAAATTGAATGTTTCTTTCCTTTGCAATCAGTGCATTTTATAGTCGAAATGTTTACATAGTTCTGTTTTGCACGGATGAAACAATAGTCAGGTTTGCTCACTTTACAGGTATTTGTCACATTCAGGAAACAATGGCCTTCGTGCTAGCACATCAAGAAGTTTCCTACAACCTGTTATGGAAAGGAGGAATCTACATATTTCGATAGAATCCCATGTTCGAAAGGTGAATATTAGAATGTTAGAATATTAGAGAGAAACTAAAAATAGAAAAAATGAAAATTATAACCCGAAAAAATCCACATACCCGGAGCTGGGGTTGAACTCAGGTTTCTTCGATTACTAACTTGAAACTCTACCATGTCGCCATAAAAACTAGCTTATAGGCAAGGAAGTAGAAGTGCCAAATTATACCTCTACTACATACACCCCCTCCTTCTCAGAATTTGTCCTCGAATTCTCGGAGTACTGAATGTCTGTAGGACTTTCTAAAGATGCAATTATATCTAAACTTGTGAGTTATTTACGTTGGTCGACAAATGTAACCCGGGAAAATCCACCTGTCCCAAGCTGTGTTTGAGGTCAGGTACATATTATTAACCAGACACTGTACCACGTCGCCATAAAAGCTCTCTGATAGGCAGGGGAATAAAAGAACCGTATTATACTTCTGATACAAAATAAAATATACATGCATTTGTATCTTGACCTGCTGTTTAACTGAGTCTAGATATCTTTGTTCAGCATATCCTTATCTTTTTGTGTTACTTTATTTTGCTGATCATCCTTTATAGGTTGATCTATAATTTGTATGTCTCTTTCTAAACATTTTCTATCAGTTTGCATATTAACATATTTCTTGTTCTATCAAATAAAACATATAAGCGTGTACACTTATTAGTTTCTCGGTTTACGTATGAAAAGAAATAGTAACAATTGTTTAAATTCACATATATTTGCCATATCATTTAGGTTCTGGTAGAAAACAAGCGAGCAGTTGGTGTTTCTGTTACTAAAACTAACCGAACATTTACTGTGAAGGCACGGAAAGAAGTTATTCTCTCGGCTGGTTCTGTTATGTACGGAAAACCGTTAGGGCCATCGTGGTTAGACGTTATAATCCAGAGGGCGACAATGCGATAGTGCTATAATGCAATGGCGACAGTGCGATAATGCGATGGCGACAATGCGATAACGCGATAGTGCGATGGCGACAATGCGAAAGTCATATCGTACTGTCGCCATCGCATCATCGTATTGTCGCCATCGCACTATCGCATTGTCGCCATCGCACTATCGCGTTTTCGCATTTTCGTACTGTCGTCATCGCATTATCGCACTGTCGCCATCGCATTATCGCACTGTCGCCATCACACTATCGCATTGTCGCCATCGCATTATCGCACTGTCGCCATCGCACTATCGCATTGTCGCGTTATCGCACTATCGCATTGTCGCGTTATCACACTATCGCATTGTCGCGTTATCGCACTATCGCATTGTCGACTATCGCCTTCCGGTACACATGCGCAAATCGTTTTTTTTGTATGTACACAAGCGATTTTTATGTAATAAAAACAATTGCAGAAACATAAAATGGTGGCTTTATAATACGGAATACTTTTAGGGTCATCGTGGTTAGACGTTATAATCAAGAAGGCGACAATGCGATGGCGACAGTGCGATAATGCGATGGCGACAATGCGAAAACGCGATAGTGCGATGGCGACAATGCGATAGTGCGATGGCGATGATGCGATGGCGACAGAACGATATGACTATCGCATTGTCGCCATCGCACTATCGCGTTATCGCATTGTCGCCATCGCATTATCGCATTGTCGTCATCGCATTATCGCATTATCGCGTTATCACACTGTCGCCATCGCGTTATCGCACTGTCGCCATCGCATTATCGCACTATCGCATTGTCGCCCTCTGAATTATAACGTCTAACCACGATGGCCCTAAAGGTAAACCGTAATTGTGTCACCACATATACAAATACTTTCTGGCATTGGTCCAAAAAAATATTTTCAGGATGTTGGCGTAAGTATAAAAATCTAGTTAAAAGCTGTTCAGTTTCAAGAGGAAAGACAGGAGTTTCCAAACAGTGGTTAGTTACGACAGTTGATGCTAGACGTTTTGAACATAACTATGTTAAAAAAATATTGTCCGCCACCTCGGGCATACACACCTCGAACAGCAAAAAAAAAACAACAAAAAACAAAAAACAAAAAACAAAAAGCTATGTTGTTTGCTGTTGTTATTACAAACACTGAAACGTTGTTTTTAGCCCTTGGCGCGTGATGTTGCTTTCATGACTTTTAAACATTGTTAAATACCTCTTGTTGTTCCTTCTGAAGAAAGTGCCCTTAAATGATATTATGCATGTTTCAGATACCTGCCATATTAGATCTACCAGTCGGAGAGAATTTACAGGACCATATGTGTATCACTCTATCGTGGTTTTCTAACCTTTCAGATCTTGAAACAATTTATTCCGTGCTAGGTCCAACCAGTCTGTTTAACTATTTATGGAATGGAAAATGTCAGTCATTTAATGCACTCGAGATACCTTCTTGGTTTTAGGGTAACAACAGAGCGTTTTTGCTTATCTATCTATGGAATGGAAAAGGTACGTCATTTAAGGTACTCGAGACACCTTCTTGGTTTTAGGGTAATAATAGAGGGTTTTATTTGCAATGTAGCCAGTTTTCTTGAAAAATATCAGTCATACTCAGTTAGCCACCAATTAATCCGATTTGGTTTCCAAATAGATATTCAGCATTTGCTAACGTAACGGCCTTCAGGGTGCTCAAAATGTTTTACTTTGTTCTAAGGTGGGTATATAGTTATTGATAATTATTAAGCCAAATTGTCCATTATTGTCTTATCTTAATGCCTATTTTTGACTGAAAACGTTTGTTACTTATCAGGTTGTCTACGAAACACTGGATCACTAAAAGATCTCACCTTTTTCCAATTTGACGAAACGACGGTCAGCCTTTTTTTAGCTCTTTTGTTTGAAAATGGTGGAGATGATGTGAAAGGAATGTTTCCTTATAAAAATGAGGTATATATTTCCATCTTGTTCTTCAGTTTACATAGATGTTGAGAAAATTATATTCCCAAGAAGTACTTATAAAAACACTAGACATATTAGATCAGTTACAGTCCGCTTACAACGTACTAACAAGAAAAGCTCTAAAACCGTTGAAAAATATACATGATTCCCCAATAGTTTATATCTGACGAATAAAATTCCATTCATCTTTGAATAAACGTGTCCCCATATTCTTTGGAAGAAACATGTTCTTCAATGACACGTGTTCATGTCGTACAGTCATGCAACAAGACTGCTAAGTTTCTCGTTCAGTCTGAAGTACAAAAGACCATATCCGCTTGAATTCTCTGGTTAATATTCTTTAAGCATCCATTTGCCAATTTAATTGTTCATTTTCCGAGTAACGCTGGATCCGATTGACGTTAGTCGATGCGCCCTCACGTGTAAGGCAAGGCCCTATGTACCGGTGCAATATACTGATTACATAAATTGACCGGAGTTGTCTCCGTTTTTCTTTTCTTTTTTTGTACTACACCCTGTAAATAATTAAAATTTTACGGCGGCGTTGGTCATTTGGCTACAAACAATTCAAGACGTCAGTCATAGTATTATGTTGGAAACTTCGTTATTAATAGGTGAATTATTACATAATCATTCTTTGTAATAAAATAAATAAATTTAGTTTCTAACACTTCTACAGGTCTGGGAATCTTTCGAGCAACTAAGAGAAAAACATCAAGGTAAACTCGGATTTACTATCATAGTAACCGTTTCACGACCAAAAAGCAGAGGATCAGTTCGACTGAACAAAATTGACCCTTACGGATATCCGGAAATCGACCCAAATTATTTCAGTGATCCATACGATTTGTCCACTCTTATTAAAGGTGCAACAGTGTTTCTAGAAAAAGAAATTATTATTTAGTAATCGATTATGTAAAATTATTGAAAGGACAGCAATTAGTATGAGCATAATATAGTCTATAGTCATATGACTGTAATTGTGACTTTTGTTGCAAAGCCAAACCAACTGGAAACATTTTTCTGTTTTCGCATTAGCAAATGCGGGAACATGTACATTTCTTTTAGGTTTTGTTCGTTAGTTATTTTAATTCATCATTTATGCAAAACAGCGTTGTAACATCGTGTCAATTCATTACAAAGGAAAAGAGAGACATTTCGTCTCGTAAATACAACGACAATGAAAGAGATTGGTGTGAGTGTCGGCAACCCGAGACGTGCCATGCCACAATGCCGTCACCATGAGTATCTCTCAGATGGTTACCTGGAATTTTTCATACGGCTATTAGCTGCGACTGGGTACCATCCGTCATCAACATGTAAAATGGGAAACGTTGACGATCCTAACACAGTTGTTGACCCGCAGCTCAGGTAAACAAACCTTAGTTCGTGTGTTTGTGCCACATTTTGATCATTATTCTAAAAACTTATAAAATAAGACTTGCTTTTGTCAATCTGGACAATCTTATATGTATTTCAAGGGAACTGCATTACTAATCTAAACAGGGAAAGTACATTGCATTAAAAGTTTCCACTGATATGCAAGCTGATCTATTCTAGCATTTTACAAAGACATGACGTTAGCACGATTAATAGTTGATGTTGAAGCTGCATTTAGAGCATTATTTCATTTTAATTTCAATATTTCATACTTTCAATTCATACTTTTAAACGTTACAAAAACATTTAAATAACGTTTTTATAGCCACGTCAAAAGAGCAATTTTAAGCAAATTGTGTTGACCATTAAAGCGCAAGAAATACGAACTTTATTTAGCACAGGCCAGCGAGTGTATGAAGTCTTACTTTTGTCTTCACATATTCCGTTGTATTACAGCAAGCAAATTTCAGAATGTTGTGTGTTTTCATTGTTTTTGTGATTTATGTGATTACAGGGTGAAAGAAATTAAAAGTCTAAGAGTTGTAGATGCCTCAGTGATGCCTGATCTGACGTCAGGGAACACAAATGCTCCCACAATCATGATTGCGGAAAAAGCTGCTGATCTGATCCGAGGCATTGATACAGTACACAATTTGAGAAAAGAACATACAGATTTATAGAACAGGTTAAATGACTGCTTTAAAAAGCAGTTTTATGACAATTGCAATTTGATTTTGTTCATCGAAATGCACATTCTTTGGACGTGTTTGCACTCTTCTAAAGTCTACGTGCAGTTATTTCAGTCTGAACTATTCATTCCCTAAGTAATTCTACACTGACTTGATATTGATTTAAAACACATAGAAGGCTGTTAATGCGATCTTCTACAACAATACAGACACTACGAAGAGAAATGTTTGTTTGTTGTTGTTGTTGTTGTTTTTTTGTAAACATATCATTTGCCATTTTATACTGGATATTTATGTCAATATTACTAAAACGTATTTGTTACCTTAAGTTTGTATCTAATGTTAACATTTAATAGTGTATACGATATATAAGGGCTCTGCAAGTTAATCAGTATAAGAATAGATTTACAGTCAATACTTTCGTGAATTTCATGTCAAAGTTTGTTTTATAAGACCACAAAGAATTACATAAGTTTTAATATGCTATACAGTTCTTGCTGAATGCAAAGACTTAACCTTTAGAAAATATTATTCTTAGTTTAGTATGTTGAATTACGTTTAATATCTTTGTTAACGGGATAAGAACTATGACTTAGGTTGCTTGATAAATTGCCAATATTCTATATCTTTATTGAGTATATGTTATACTTGTATATGTTGTACTTCCCATTTTCGAGTAAATGTCCTCGCAAATGTATATTGCATAAGCTAATTTAGAGTATATTGATAATGACAATTTGTTATTATATCTTTTCATCTAGTAGTAGTAGTTATGATTATATTTCACTAGGCTGTGACCGTCTCCAATCATTCGAAAACAACAAAAAGAAAACATGCGTTGCACTTAAATCTTTTATATATATTTAATCTTATGACAGCTATAAAATCAAATTCATTCAGTGGAATTTAAGTCAAATTCAAATAAGGTTACTAAGATTTCAAAAGCAGGGCAAAAAGTAAGGCAACATAACTGTTTCATAGGCTTAAAAATGAAAGAGTAAGTTACTGAGTGTTCCTGTAATTATGACGGTTGAAAAAAATAATGGGACTAAGATCCTTAGAAAATTAGCTAATCGAGTGATCATCTATAATAAAACAACACCTCTGATAAGATATTCCTAGAAATAAAGGTTCACAAACATTCGCAAACGTTTAACGTTTGGACTATATTTGATAAAGTGTATAATGCATTTTAACATCTTTTTATCATAATTGTGTTCTCCCGTTGTCGATATCATTTCCTTTTGTCTGCATCAGACTTCTCCTATTACACCATGCGACAGCTTGGCGTTGTCCTGAAAGTATACATTATTGACATTTTATTGTTTAACTGACTGTAAATATTTGCTTTCTATAAATGGTCAATATGCTTGGGTAATACAAGACGTTAACAAACAATTGGAACAGATCTTTCTGAATTTCGTCAATGTATGCACTGCTTAACTGATATTAAAGATAATGTTTTTTTTCCTTCACGATATTTGCACTAAGATATATATAGCCTTTATAGCCTTTATATACAACAATAAGAAATCATAATATACCTGCATAATATCACCAAAAAACAAGTATGTTTAAATTCCTGGATCTCTTAAATAAGACAAAATTATATTTATTGAACAGATTGGCTATTTTCTGCGAAAAGGCATTTTTAAATAAAGACATTGACTAATATTAAACTGAATTTGAAAAACAAATGGTTTTGGACATCAATACAGATACTCAACCAAATAATAGAGTCATGTGCATTTTTATGCCCCCGAAGGAAGGCATATAGTTTTTGAACCGTCTGTCCGTCTGCCCGCCTGTCCCTCTATCCGTCTGTCCGTCCGCATTTTTTTTGTCCGGTCAATAACTTTGTTATTATAAGGTGGATTTTAAAATAACTTGGCATAAATGTCTGGCACAATTAGACAACGTGTCATGCTTAAGACCTGGGTCTCTAGCTCAAAGGTCAAGGTCACACTTATGCTTCAAAGGTCATTTTTGAGAAAATGCAGTGATGGTCGTGTCCGGTCTGTGTCTTTGTCATTCACGGTTGGATTTTAAAATAACTTTGCATAAATGTGTGGCACATTATGACGACGTGTAATGCGCAAGACCTGGGTCTGTAGTTCAAAGGTCAAGGTCACACTTAGGCTTCAAAGGTCATTTTTGAGATAATGCAGTGATGGTTGTGTCCGGTCTGTTTCTTTTTCATTCACGATTGGATTTTAAAATAACTTGGCATAAATGTGTGACACATTATGACGACGTGTCATGCACAAGACCGGGGGCTGTAGTTCAATGGTCAAGGTCACACTTAAGCTTTAAATATCATTTTTTTCATGATAATTCAGTGATGTACGTGTCCGGTCTGTTTCTTTGTCATTTATTGATAGATTTTAAAATAATTTGGCATAAATTTGTTGCACACTATGACGACGTGTCTTGCACAAGACCAAGGTCTGTACCTCAAAGGTCAAAGTCACAGCTGGGCTTCAAAACCTCATTTTCATTATAATGCAGTAATGGTTTTCTCTAATAATATCGCACCTTATTTAAAAGTTTACTGATTAATTTTTTAAGAATTATGTCTCCCCCACTTCTAGGGGAGACATATTGTTTTTGTCTTGTCCGTCTGTCGTTCTGTCCGTCTGTCCGTCTGTCACACTTTGTTTCCACTCAATAACTGGACTACTGTTTGACTCAGAGTCTTCAAACTTCATAGAGTGAATGCACTTATTGAGTAAAAGAACCCTAATGATTTGGGTTCAGTAAGTCAAAGGACAAGGTCACAGGGGCCCGAAGAGTGTAAACCGTTTCGGATCAATAACTGCAGTTCTATTTCACCCAGAGCCTTCAACCTTCATACGGTTATTGCCCTTATTGAGTAAAATAAATCCTGTTGACTTTGGGGTCACTACGTCAAAGGTCAAGGTCACAGGGGCCCAAAGAGTGTAAACCGTTTCCGCACAAAAGCTGGAGTTCTATTTCACCCAGAGCCTTCAACCTTCATACGGTGATTCCCCTTATTGAGTTGAAAAACCCTTATGATTTTGGCGTCAGTAGGTTAAAGGTCAAGGTCACAGTGGCTAGAAGAGTGTTAACCGTTTCTGTTCAATAACTGGAGTTCTATCTCACCCAGAACCTTCAAATTTCATAGGGGGATTGCCCTTATTGAATAGAAGAACCCTATTGATTATGGGGTCAGTAGGTCGAAAGGTCAAGGTCACTGCTGGAAGGACACTTCTCGACCATATATATGTTAAAAACATGGACTGCATTGAAGCTGGTGTTACTCCAATACATTACAGCTACCACGGAGTAACATATGCTGTCTTCCACACTGCCGTTGATACAAACAGTTCCACTGTGATGTCAGGTGACGTCAACCGCGCCTAGAGTAAGGTGTGAAACTATCATAACCCTACATATGTTAATACATATATATTATATAAAATGTTCTTTATACCATAATAAATAACAGAGGCTTATGTTTCAGAAAGGTGATATCTCTTCCTTGGCCTTCCTTCCATCGGGTGCAGGTTTTTCACAAAAACATCTAGTTATATGTCAGAATGACAAATCTTTTACTGTAATTATTTTATTTCATACATAAAGTAAAATCCCATATCCTTGATTAAGACATCTACATTTCAGAAAAGGTAAACCTTAATAGACATGGAGAATGCAGAATATATCGTACAAATTTTATGCTATTAAATACTTTGTGTCTACTAATATCTTATTTAAGTGCCAGTGCTTAAACCTAAAGCCCTTCATTTGCATAGGCCACTAGATGAGATGTACTGAGGTCAAGTTTACTCTTTCGACTTCAAATGCCTTCTATCTAAAAATTGGGTGTCGGGGGCATATGTCTGTTTACAACGACAGCTCTTGTTCAGATTTATTCTGAACATTTTGAACGTTGCATAACTATGTGAAAATATCGAAGAATGATAGAAAATGAATCTTAAAATAATATTTGTATTTTTATGTATATACACTTTTGGTATTTTACATATTTTATATATGCATGTATGTATGTATGTTTGTATGTATGTATGTCATTCTCGCTGTGTTGTTAACGCATGCATGTAAATAATGAAAGACGAGGAACTGTTAATGTTCAAGTCTGATATGTAAATAAAATTTCTGTTCTGTTCTATATATAGCCCGTGTCTTTTTTAAATAACAAAAAAAAACCACTAAACCATATCAAATGCTAAACTGCAAATTCTAAGTTCATATTATTCAATTACTAGTACCTTGACGGTAACAAGAAAAGTTGTTTATATTTGTCAACATCATTACCTCTTGTAAATCTGTAATCTAGTTATAACTATTAAGATTAACTAGACCTCCGAGAGTCAGACGTGTCGCCTGACGATATCATACCAGTTATTTAACTTTTATTTCTTTGGAATGGGGAATTTATAGGCCCTAGACGAGAATAAAGTATGAAAAAATTACATAGGGCAATAAATAAAAAAATATGCGAAAAAGAAATTACTGCACATTGCCACAGTGTGATCTATTCACCTTTGAAGTTTCAAGGTAATATCTTCAAAACATTTCAAATTATGCCCCGGACAAGAATTAAGTATGAAGGGCAATATGTCAAATATTGTGAGAGAGTTACGGTTCTTTGGCACTGAACCTCTCCACAATTAGATCTATTTACTTTTGAAGTTTCAAGTTGATACTTCCAGTACTTTTAGAGTTATACCCCGGACAAGCAAATTGGGACACCGCCGCCAACGCCGACACCGCAAGTAACACCTATGTGTCGCCTGACTACAGTCGGGCGACACAAAAAACAAGAAGATACGTCCCTATTATGATTCCTTCTTGAGCTGTCCATTGAATGTCACTATAACTGTTAATACGGAACGAAAACAAAAAAGAATGTTTCTTATTGAACTGCCATAAAAGTTAGAGATTTTATGCTGAATCAGATATTTCTAGCGGACCAAAAATACTGCAACATTACACATTACATCAAGGCTAGCTTGTTAAATGCAAATATCATAATGCTTGTTTCAAACAAGTGATATTTTACTTATTATTCGAGTATTATTTTGTTGTTGTTTGTTTTCAGCTTGTTACGTGTTTATTCTCAGACTGATTTTTCTGTCAATTAATATCATCGAGTTCAACAAATTTTCTAATTTAGTGAAAGTCATATCATAATCAACGGATCAATGTTTTATGACAACCTTTATAAATTAATTTGGAAGCATCCATTGAACCAAGACTAAAACTCTAGAACTTTCCGGAGATATACCGCCATTGTTTTCTAAGGAAAGTAGAAAGAAAAGGATTTTGAGTCTCAAAATTTGACTAATTGAACATAGCAATAAAAATTATCATAAAAGGACTAGAAGCAAACGACGCTTCATCACGTGTAAGATTTACCATGATACCCTCAACAAAAACAACAACAAAAATATAACAGAATATTCTAAAAAGACAGGGTTACTTCAGACCAATGAGTCTGTATTCTTTTATAGATTATATAATGCTATGTAAATCGACGCCTTGTTATGAGAACACGAATCACTAGTCACACGCTAATCTTTTAGCAGTATAAGTAAAGTATTTTTTCTTAAACACATCTATTAAATATGTCCCTAAGGACATCAAAGAGCATGTATCTAAGAAACAGAAAGGAAAATATTTCTACATCGACCAAAAGTCGTCTAGTAGCATTTACGAGATAGCATTGTTTCCGCTTATAAAAGAAAATTAATACGGGCGTTCAGTCATGTGCGATCAATTCAATATTTATTAACTTACGTTACGAAAAATAACAATAACTTACAAACTCATCTTCTTTTTACTTGTCAAAATAGGCAATAACTAATAATGTCCTTGACGAAACAAGATTTGTCTAGTCTTTAGATATTGTTACAAAATAGTGCTTGCAGCTTTTAAAAGACAAGGGTCAAGTTTATGGCCTGGTCACATTAGACGTAGTAAGCCGGTGCGTGGTTTGACCGTCGCAGCCCGTAATAAACTATGTAAACATACCGATCGCAGTAGGCTGTAGTTAACCGTAGTTGCACGTAATAATGCACGTGGTTTGAACGTATCATTTGACCATAAAAGTATGAAAAATTTTAAAGACTTGTTCAAAAAAATGCTACGGCTAACCACAACTGAATGAACGTATTATTACTGTAGATTGAACGTAGTAGCCTGTACTTAACCCTACTTTGTCGTATCATTTACCGCAGTTAGTCGTAGTACACATGCAGAAACGATTACTCCTACAGATAACGCTACGGTTAACTAGGGCCTACTAAGGTCAAGCTACGTCTGAGGTACGGTCAAATGAGCATTAAATGTGTACAATTCAAACTGACCACGTGTGTCCTGCAATAGTTTGATGTATATTTTCTTTTGCCATTGTCCTTTCCACACCATACACACTTTCCTGACACTTCACAGTTTTATTGAAAATCGAACTATCCAAGGAATCGTTTGCATTACCTGTACGCACTTTTCTTTGGTGGCATAGTATTTAAATAGATAAAAATAAATATGTACTTCTAAACGAGTTGTGTTAATAACCGCGACCGGATATGTAACAGTAGCAACACGTAGTTAGCCCTAGTTAACCGTTCTCGCCCGTACTTCGACCGTAGATTGTAGTGGCCGGTAGTAAGCCGTAGTAAGCCGTAGTTAACCGTACTCCCCCGTACTTCGACTGTCGTAGGTAGTGGCCGGTAGTAAGCCGTAGTTGGCCCTAGTTAACCGTTCTCGCCCGTACTTCGACCGTAGATTGTAGGTAGTGGCCGGTAGTAAGCCGTAGTTAGCCGTAGTTAACCGTATTCGCCCGAACTTTGACCGTAGATTGTAGGTAGTGGCCGGTAGTAAGCCGTAGTTAACCGTTCTCGCCCGTACTTCGACCGTAGATTGTAGGTAGTGGCCGGTAGTAAGCCGTAGTAAGTTGTATATAGCTGTAGCGGTTACTTCGTTTAACCCTGCCATTTTGATCGTACTTCAACGTAGTTCACCGTCCTTGCACGTAGTTAGCCGTATACTAATATTTAATAGTCAGTTTTGGCTGTACTTCAAACCAACATAACCGTAGTAAGTCTATATGTGTATGTGTAACTACGTTTAGTACGTCTGAAACGAACTACGTGTAACTACGTGTATCACCGTAAATGTGACCACCCCTATAAAGTAATATTAACTCTGTACATTTTAAACTAAAACATTGCCACGTGTAGTGAATAAGAACATCGATTACTTTTAGTTATGAAAATTGAAATCTAGTTTTGAGTTGATTTAATCGCCACGGTCCAGATAGATCCTCGGTTTGAGTTTTTGGGGGGTAAAAACGATGAAGTTCAACATGAAATATCATGCATGAATATTTAAACGTTTAAAACCGCTGTATCTGGAGACGGCGTTAAAAGGATGACAATTCATGTATGTATACTAAAGTAGGAAACGAATCTTATAGTGCAAAATTAACCCTTGATTCAAAGAAAATTGAGTTATTCTATGACGTAATTTGTTATGCAACAATAAACGAAATTAAGCAAATATTTACTCAATAAACATTAGCTAAGTTAATAAGTAAGCATTTTATTTTTTATACGTTATAACACATTATAAAAAAATAAACAATATACAAGGATCATCGTAAACAAGAGTTTGTAACTTAACTAAACTGAACTTAATACGAAATTTTGCATCCTGATGCAATATTATAGAATGAAAACTTTTAATGAGTAGGTATATTATATAATGGTCACAAAAAGAAATCACTTAGCGTTGTGAGACGGTACTTAATTTAGTAGTTCTACATTTTGTTTAAGTTAGTACAATTTATATCAAGATCATCTCTGAAGTTTATGGGTGTCATCAATTTCATTAAGTCAAAATTCAAAAAGCTGTTTCTTCACGTTAAGTTCTTTATTCTTGGCTATTATGGACACTTCTTTCACATAAAATGCATTTTGTCACAATTTATAGCTTAAAGGTAACAAACAGAGCTTCTAATTCAAGGATCACCAGTTCAATCTACGAACAATAATGTTTGGGATGAGACGTTAAACTGATGTCATATGAGGTTATTTTTAGATGTAATGAGATCAACCTTGCCTTTCCCTTACAATAAGCAAACAAATCGTGAAAATTCTCACTTGGTAAAGTCCAATACACATAATAGACACCGACATTATTTATCTGTATCAAGGTAACGATCTTGATTCAGTTTTTTCCCAAGTCAAGTCACAGACACTAATGCAAATATGGCTGGGAAGAGAAGTAAAAACGTTATTAAAATTAGAGGCTACATAACGACATGCTCCCAACTTGGTGAATGTGCAAAGCAGATACCCTAAGAATTGAGCACTGAATATGCGTATGGACACTCCATTCCGTTAAACCGCAACCTCAGAATAAATCATCCAAAATCTAACTGACATTGTTAATTCAGACGCGGGCCTCATCAGATAGATACCAGGGTTTCTATTTTATCTGCGGATGATTTCGCATTCCAAAGCGTAATTTAAAAATGCGACGCAACATTTTTTTTTATTGTTGACGGATAAGCAAAAGTGTACTCGAGTTGAGCCGCTAGTAAATTTCGAAAACTGTATTCAATAAAGGACACGAACTATTTTTCCACTGTAGTGTAAGAGCATGAAACGCGGGTCTACTTTTTTTTACCAGTTTGAATAGACATATAATGATGCTTTTAACATAAGCGTCATTAAATACCGTACACATTGTTGCCTACCTCGTCGCAAACTGAAATCAATAATCTTGCTATGATGAATATTTGTCCGAAAATTATAATTTGGATGTTTTCATGTTTTCACTGCATAATCTATTCCTGATATAACACAAATTATAGCATTATACATATAAGAGCACTGAAAGGTAATTCTCCAACACCCTTGTTATTGATACCTTCAAAGGTGTTTGAAACAAGCCATTGCATTTGTTTCGTTATATATGATAGCCGAACAAAATATCAAATTTACAGTTACAATTAAAAAACAAATAGGCATCAAATAAATGTGCATATGTTGCAGCTTAGAAATATCCATGACGTCTTCAAAACCAAATTATTTTTAATGACTAACAAACCAAACATTTTTGTAATTCTCCAGGACAGAACGGTACCTTTTAGGGGAACAATTCAATTGTCCGATATGAAAAATTATAATTACTCGCTGTTTTTAGTAACTCCAGACAAAATTAGAGGTAGAAAAACAAATAGCAATGAGTCGATAAAAAGAAACATAATATGTTTTACCGTTTGAGTGCTGAAGACATTGTAATTACAGTAATTTTGAGACATTATCTTAAAGTAAATTATTTGTTCCTTTTTTGTATCCGTGCGCATTTAGGAAGAAACTATTTTAATATTGATTTTTAAGTAAAACAAAGCAGTAATCAGCGGGTCATTTATACAGATTTTTATCAAGTTTTGCAAAATATGCATTTTGTAGCCCAGGCCTCACACGAGAATAAGGTTTTGTTGTCGTCAAAAAGGTTCGAAGTCTTTTTCATTAAATGTTGTATACGCTTCAGGTAAATCTTGTCATTCCTCAATCATCATGTTACGTTTTTGCGTCTTTGTTTCTATTCCTTTCTTTTTTTGTTCATTTATAATTTGATACAAAATCATTTTAAATGTGTTTGCTGGATTTGTTGGAAAATTGAATAGTTCAAGATTCACTTCTGAAAAATCTGTTTGCTAACTATATATTCATTAAACTGAAAAGCCAGCCATAACTTTCTCCCTACATAGAATTTGTCAAAACAGCCCTTTCGTACGGCAGATTCCAGGTTAAAGTTATACTATATAAACATTGTAACTTCTTCCCGAACCAAATCAAGTTCAGTGGTATTTTCACTGAGATATACATGACTGATAAAATGAAATTCACATCAGCTCCAAATGATACTACTTATAACGTCAAAGTGTACGTGACATGGACTACACCGACGGAGCATTTTGTCACAATGTTCATTTAGTCCATACTGTACTATACTGGTGTCCAGAAAAGCAACCTGTCATTGCCAATGTCTTTGTGTACATTCGCAATAGTTTTATAACTTTTAAGATGAAACATCTAGGAGCTATGTACAAGTACACTTTATATTCCATTTTTTTTCTTGTATGAAAAACAGAAAGAAAAGGATTCTGAGTTATTAGATGTCAATGAATCCAATTTGTAAAAAGAAAGGCCGAGAAGCTCTGTAGACGCTACGTTACAGGTGTCTAAATTTAGATGTAATATTGACTATGGGAACCTTCCTGCACCGCCAAAGATCAAAAAAAAGTATAGACACCCCCACCCCCAACTTACAACAATATATTTTTGAGAAGTACTCTAGACCAGTGAGATTGTATTTATGAACAGAATGTATAGTGGTATGTACCTTGAATAGGCCCACTAATATGGCATGCAAATGTTTCCATAATATAAGTGTCACAGGGTTATGGGTGTCTAATCGTATTTCTTTTTCATTTTGGACCTTAAATATTAAAGTTTACTTCATTCTTACTGAGAAGAAGATCATACAATTCTTATAATAAATTCAAATATCAATAAAAATATCAATATCTATTCATTAAAAAAGCTGAAATAAGACAATAAAATAGAAAATTATTTACCACAGTGTCCTTACAATTAATTCCTGCAATAGTTCACTAGTATAGAAAATACACATCTTGTTAGAGAATACTGGCTGGACTTATTAGGGTAAGAAAACGAGCGGGAAATGAAAGTTGTTAATCACAACAACCAATGTATTTAATTCTTACATTATATTCTTCATTCATTCACATAAAACAATCAATACAATGGGACAATCACATTTACATAACATATTCTGAAAGGACAAGTATTCAACGTTAACTGCTTCTGGAAATGTCGGAAATGTACGCTATTAACGTTCCTTGCAGTCAATTAATGCTGCAATGACCAGTAACAAGTACATGAACAAGACGCATTCGCATAGGTTCAACGCTAATTTACTATATACATTTAGATAGATTAACCTGTGACATAAGTAAAACATTTTTCTTAAATACATCTTTAAAATAGTTTTTATATCCCTTAGGAAGTCAAAGTATTAACATACATGGTGAAAACAAACATAAAATAATGTCTATATCAATTCAAAATCGTCTAGTATCATTAACGATCTAACATCGTTTCCGGTAATAATAGAATCTTTATGCGGAAATTAAGTCATATGCGATCAATGCAATATTTATAAGCTTACGTTACAACACATCAATATCTGGAAAATATGATCTTTTTTATTGATGACAACTAATAATGTCTAGGAGTAAAACAAGGTATTTGTAATCCATAAATCATATTACATACTTATGAAAATGCTTATTTCAGTATTGCATCATTAAAAAGAAAGTATACAACAATATTGCGTTTGTAATTGGACCACCATTCTGAGATGACTTTAATGTCCTTGGTTCTAATCAGTTTTCACATTGCATTAATTGCGATTAATGACTAAAAACATCATTATGCATAAATATATTTACGTTTAAAATATTTCTAATCGGACGATAAGATTGTGTCAAGAACGCAGGTGTTAAAGTGGTGATACTTCATGTATATAATAAAAAGAAGAAATAATTAAAACATTAACAGTCGCAAAACATACTTGATTCAAAGAAAAGAAGTTTTTCTATGATGTATCTTGTGATCATGCATTGAACGAAATAAAGCGAATATCGACCAATCCTCACAAACGACGGCAATTAACATAGCATTTTATCTAGTTTTTGCATCATCACACATTAAAGCAGCATTTCATAAATAAATGATAATATTTTTGTGACGACAAGTTTAGGTAAACTTAGCGTTTGAATAACCCTTTTCACACTTATGGCTTAAATCTGAATAAATTTTGTTTAGAAATAATTATCTTATAGGGAAAATCTCTCGGCATAACTTAAGTTCGTATACGAACTTTTAATATGCTAATGAGTACTAAATTTAGTTCGCACATGCGCATAGGCTATCAAATCAGCACTTAAAAAAAAAACAGAAAAATACGTGTCGGAACGCAAGATCAAAACAAATAGGAAATAGGAAGAAGAAAGAAAAACATCGAAAAAGGAGTTAAAAAAAAGTACGAGGCATCCTTACACAATAAAATATAGGGAAAATCACTCGGCATAACTTAAGTTCGTATACGAACTTTTAATATGCTAATGAGTACTAAATTTAGTTCGCACATGCGCATAGGCTATCAAATCAGCACTTAAAAAAACAGAAAAATACGTGTCGGAACGCAAGATCAAAACAAATAGGAAATAGGAAGAAGAAAGAAAAACATCGAAAAAGGAGTTAAAAAAAGTACGAGGCATCCTTACACAATAAAAATTTCGATCAACACATTTGAGAGATTGGCAAATGTTATTAAAACAATTAACGATGAATTATTGGAAAACAACTTACTACTCGATCTATCTATCTATTTGAGCTTATTTATCGTCGGTACCGGTTGCCCAACGCCCGCCTGAAGAGATTAGTTATTTCATGTTGTGGAGGTAGTGCAAGATACAGAAAGCATCCCATTCTAGAGACACCCCTGGTTCTTTTGCATGCTAAGTGTATAGCACTGATACATGTGACCTCGATTTAACGTCTCATCCGAAGGACTGTTAGTAAGCGGGGAATCGAACTCGAGACCCCTGGTTTACCAGTCCAGCGCGTTACCACTAAACCACATCCGCTCCTATTGCTACTCGACGCCATGTGTGTTTATTTTATTGCTGTTCGAATGTATCCGAATGATCCAAAGGCGGGGTTTCATATGTAAACCAGAATTTCACTTTCGTTTTCGACATAAAGAGGTCAAAGTTGTTCACGCTTATAACAAGGGCGATCAGTGATCACATGTGTTGCCTGATGATAGTCAATTAAAACAGTAGTATTGAGAGATGATTTGACAGTTTGTAGGCTTAATCGCATTTTTTATTCAAGGGCCATAACTCAGCCAAAAATCATTCAATCAAAAAAACCTGTTAAGCATGCGCAAGTACTTAAGGTACCAATTAATCCTGTAACATTTCATTTAAATTGCTTTAGTAGTATAAGAGAAGTAGTCCGGACAAACTTTTAGAATAAAAATCATTAAGGGGCCATAACTCTGACAAAAATGCCGACGATATGCAAAACTTGACTTGGTACTGATCATTCCTGTAAAGTTTGGATAAATCGCACCAGTAGTTTCTGAGGAGTACTCCTGACAAGTTTTGTGATGGACAGACAGACAGACAGAAGGACGGACGGACATACAGATGATTGAGAAGTGGTCCCTATATTTTATGGCTACTTTGTAGCATGTCGCAGCTACTGTGAAGCCTGCAACACAAAAATCATTATTTGGCCAAAACGCCTTTTTCATTCAAGGACCATAACTCAGCCAAAAAACATTCAACCAAAAAACCCATTAGAAATGCGCAAGTACTTGAGATACTAATCAATCCTGTAAAATTTCCTCAGTAGTATAAGAGAGGTAGTCCGGAAAATCTTTAAAAATAAAAATCACAAAAGGGCCATAACTCTGACAAAAATCATTGGACTGGAAAATGACAATGATATGCACAAAAAGACTCGGTAATGATCATTCCTGTAAAGTTTGGATGAAATCGCACTAGTAGTTTCTGAGGAGTAGTCCGGAAAAGTTTTGTGACAATGCTGCTTTATTAACTTTATGCAAGGATCATCATAATGAAGAGTTTATAACTTGACAACACTCAACTAAATGAGAAATATTGAAGTCTAGCGCAGTATTATAGAATAGGAAAGATTTAATATCATGAATACGGATTATATAGATTAACTTACATTGCACTTTGACTAATGATTGATGAAATTACGTATCATTAGTTTTCTCTTTCGTACTTTTAACTGGAAGTATGTGTAATCTTGACTATGTGTATTCAGTTAAAATGATACGTATTTAAGAAAATATTTACGATGTATTATACCATTAACAAGTATAATCTGGTCGCTTAGAAGCGATATTCTTTGAAATGTGTTAAAGATTTTGACCTCATTTAATCAAATTCTGAAAGCTGTTTGTACTCCATTTATGATGCACTTTATTCGAGATCGTCAGTGATAAAAATAGCATTATACATGAAAAGAAATTTTAAGCGGTTTATTGGTTAAGTGGTATCAAAGCTTTTATTCAATGACCACCCCATCTGTTTCTCCTCCGCTAATACTTATAGATGTGTATCGGATGAGATGTTAAACATGTATCACATGTTTTGGTACATGTAGAAAGGAAACGATATCAAAAAAGCTTTGAATTACATTGATTAGAGATATAATGTTGCATTTTACATTAATGGTGATAATGGATGCTTAGCTAAAACAATAAGATATTTCAGTATTATGTTATTCGTATCCTAAAGTACAAAAGCATGACTCATGGACAAACTCATGATGATTAAGACAAATTTTTGGAAGACAGTTTATATGCAGGGGCCTTCGAGATATGTGTTATATTATTGCCATAAGCGAATAAGGTTTCAAAGCAAAGTATACCCAACTTAATTCTGAAAATTGTATTACTGATGTACAATTACAATTTTTAAAGCAATTAGGCATCACATTTATTTGCAAACAGTGTCGCTAAGAAATACCTTTGACGATCTGCCAGAGAAAAGAATAAATTGAACAGCATCAATGCACAATTACACGTAGTTTTTTTTTTCAGTATGTCTTGCAAAAAAAAGAAAAGGTTGAAATAAAGAGCTGATGAAAAAAGATTGTTTCTATCGGCTTGAGGTCTGACAACATAGTACGAGGTTGCATCAAAAATTCGTAAACTAATTCAATAGCGTCAAAACTACTGGTCCGTTAAAACTTTAAATGCTGTGAAAACAGATTATTTAAAATTGAATCGTACTATGTACACAACTTTGACGTCATAAACCGTAAACGACGTCACGTTACGGGCGTCCGTTCGAAAATGGCGTCACACAGCGTCAACGAACAGCGCATCGTTATAAAGTTTTACACAAAACTCGGAAAGTCTTTTTCCAGTATTCGTGAAGATTTGCAAAAAGTTTACGGAGAGGCTGCTCTGTCAAAGTGGATGAAGCGGTTTAAAGACGGTAGAGAGGCAACTGAAGACGACAGTCTTGCAGGTAGACCAGTGACTGTAACAGATGAAGAAACATTGGCTGCCATTCAGGAGTACATACTCCGAGATAGACGAGTAAGTGTGGAGCACGTAGCAGATAAGTTCGCTATTTCATATGGTACAGCTCAGGGCATTATGACTGATAGATAAGGAATGCGCCGCGTTTCAGAAAGATGGTTGCCTCGTTTGTTGACGTCGGAGCAGATGGGGGATAAGGGTGAAAATGTGTCAGCAGTACGACTGGAGGTATTGTGAAGAAGGCGATTACTTTCTAAATCGAGTGATAACATGTGATGAAACGTGGATTCACTTTTTTTGAACCGGAAAGCAAACGTCAGAGTTCTGTCTGGAAGCATCCTTCCTCGCCTTCCCCTATAAAAGCGATAATTTCCAAGTCAGCGGGGAAGGTTATGGCCATTATATTCTGTGATACATACGGTGTAGTGTTAAACCACTTTGTTCCTCAGAAAACGACAGTCACTGGGAACTATTATGCAACGTTACTTAGAACGGAACTCATGAACTCGCAATAAGGCGAAAGCGCCCACGTCTTCTTAGGTCCGGATTCATATTACATCACGACAACGCGCCATTCAAGCCACGTTGTCATGGATACACTAGAAAAACTCGACGTCGAACTGTTACCGCACCCACCCTACAGCCCGGCCTAGCAATTTGTGACTTCTGGCTGTTTCCAACTTTAAAAAACAGTCTTTGTGGTACGAAATTTGAGTCAAGAGAGGAATTGAGGTGTGCCGTGGACAGACAGCTGCGGGAGCTGTCACGTGACGGGCTACAACACGTGTTCGAGTCATGGGTCGAGAGATGGGACAAGTGCAAATCGTGCATGGGACGTTACTTTGAGGAGTAATCATTTTAGGTATTTGAATTAAATCATTTCCCCGCTATTGAATTAGTTTACGAATTTATTGATGCACCCTCGTAAATTCTTTTTTAAAATGAAATCTTAAGTACATTGTTTGCTCTCTTTTTTTATTTGTATATGAGCGTATTTAATATAAGGCGAAATGAATTTGATATTGAATTGTAAATAAAACTAGGCAGTAATAAACAGATCTCTAATTAAGGTCAATTTCAATCATTTACTGCTGCAGATGACAGAATAATCAGGTCTAAAAATGTTTTATTGGAGGACCGTTAATTGTTATTGTCAAAACAAATACAAATAGCGCTGTCTGATTCAAATTTAGTATCTACTTCGGTCATCAAAAAAAAAATTCAGTAAAAAAAAAACGTTTTCAACATTGATAATATAGACGGTCCTGTCTTGGACATCTGTAATGTGTCTTTGCTGCAGACCTTCAGTGCTGTGATAAGTTGCATTACTGGCGCTGTTACTTTATTATCATAGTGCGACACAATCCAATTGCATGAAAACGACGTTTCATCCATAAAAATAGTTCATATTATGTGTTGTGCATGTACAATTCAAATGTTATTTCGTGCGTTTGAAGAATGAAGAAGGAGAACATTGAATTTCATTTTCCTTAAATTGATTATCCTTAATAAAATGTTATGCAACATTATCATGTTTTTTTTTTTAAGTTTTCGCGGGAACGCATTGAAATATTTCTTTATTGAGCCACCTGTTCACATGTGTTTGTAATCATGTGTAAGGAATATCAAAAATCGGCTATAGAATCACAAAATAATTGTTATGAAATAAATAAAAAAAGACAAACTAAGAGCTTTGAAAAAAGAAATTCAGAAACATTTATTAACAGTCTCAAACACTGTAAAACTAGAGATGCGTTCATAGGGCACGGATGCCCCTACATTTCGCTGTATTGTCACAAATATCCTGTACAGTTACAGGTGTGTGTAAACATTTTCCTTTACATTATTTATATATTATATTTTGCACAAATGATCATTGGGTGACCATCTGTATAAAAAGTGAGTGTTTTTATGTTGGTCGTGTACATACTAATATGAACGTTTTAGGGCCATGATAGCACTAATTGTTATTAAAATATTTATTTATTTATCTAACAGATAAAAATAGACTATTGAGCTTATGAAAATAAGTCCTTGCTGTATTGAAAAAGTTCAAAGTCATATTCATAAACCTTTGTTATAACTTCAAGTAAACTTTTAGGTATTTTTCTGTATTCTTCAAGCATCATGGCACGTTTTTGCGATTTTAAATTAAGTCCTTTCTTATTTTGTTCATCTATCGTTTTAAATACAGTCTTCATAAATGTGTCTGCAGGATTTGTTTGAAAATTAGATTGTTCAAGATCTAGCTGTGGGAAATCTGCATTTCGATCTATGTATCCATTAAACTGAAAAGCCAGCCATAACTTTCTCGCTACATAAAATTTGTCAAAACAGCCTTTTTGTATTGCAGACTCCAGCTTAAAGTTATACTTAGTAAGCGTTGTAACTTCTTCCCGAACCATATCTAGTTTAGTCGTGTTTTCTTTAAGATACGCTAGGTTGAATTTTGTTAAAATGATGTCCGCATCAGTTCCAAATGATTCTAGTTTACCAATGACGTCATACTGAACGTGACATGGACTACACAGTCGGTGCATTTTGTCCCAGTGTTCATTTAGTCCGTATTTATACGTCAAATTTATGAAGGCAAGATATTCGTGGAAGGTGACATTATTTGCACACAATCTTTCATAAGCAGTTGCGTTGGGTCTGAGTTTTTTAACAACAGTTCGAGCATCAGTTCTCCAAAAGTCCGGAAGCAAGAACTTGTCAATATATGCCGACCATAATCTTGCATAAGGGTCACGTGTAAACATAAAAGACTTTCCATTTGTCATCAGCATTTGAGCGATTGGATTTTGTATATTAGTCTGTCGAATGTTTGACAAGCCACCATAATGAACGAATGCTCTGTCGATATCAGATGGGCGTTGAATGTTCTTGTCTTTTGGATAGTCTTTCCCAAGAAAACGCAAGATTCGCTTCCAGAACGTGCAACCAACTTTTGGAATAATGCAGTAATGTATTTGCTCGGGCTCATATGTCCAGACTTTCCCACCTTGGCGAAGAGTTTGCCAATAACGATCATGCAGATACCCTTCACATTTCTTACGAATGTATAACAATCTTTCTTTTATTTTAAGCTCACTGTCTTGATTCTGACTCGTATTCACAAACGTTTGAGACACATTATTTGATAAAGGCGTAAAATTCTTTGACAACATCGTTATATTATTTCGTTTTGGCATTGTCGATATGTCTTCATTGTTTCTGTGGTTCGCTTCTCCTATGGCACCATACGGCAGTTTGCCACTGTCCTGAAAGAATACACCGATTGATATTTTGTTATTGTTAAACATAATCACTGAATATAAACAACTGTTTTTTACATATTTGTAGAAATATCTTTTTTGTCAGTATCGTTATTGCTTAGTTTGTGTTTCATACAAAAACAAATCTATTTTCCACAACCCATTTTGGGGTATGTTATCTAGTATCTTAACGGTGGTGTCAAGAAAGAGAGTTTGAAATGGTCAGTATCATTATTTTGTGAACATTCGTTACTTAATTATAATTAACTTGATTACACATTAAGAACATACGTACATCTAATGATTTCCCATTCAGGTGTTCGTGATCGTTGATTGTACCTGTAAACACAGAACAAAAATTAAGAATGTTTTATGAACTGTCGAAAAGGCATAGGTGACAGTATCACTGAGCATAAAACCTCTAAAAACGAAAAAAAAAAAAAACAAACGTTTTGCTAATACATCTACAAGGTATATTTCATGCAGGAACATCGATTTGTCTGAGTACTACAATCCATGTTAATTCAGTAACAATATTGAAAATGTTGTAATGTTTGAAATATTTATATTCTAAATAAATGGTCTGCACGATACTTTGAAAATCAGTCCAATATCTTGCGAGCAATGACGTAATATATAAAATACCTATTCAGGAACATCACTGAGGTGACTAGGAGTTGTGGTATAATTCCACGAAATCTTCTAAAAATTGGTGTTTCTAGCACTGTCTGAATAGTAATTTTATGTCAATATTTAATGAAAATAATAGATCATCATTTTTACCCACTTAAATCACTTTATTTATATTGTTTGTTTGTGCTTCGCGTTAAAATCTTTTATTTTTTCAGGTAATCCTACTTTCATTTCACCATGTTTGTTAGTGACGTCAGCAAATTTAGTTTTATGTCTAGTTTTTTCATTGGCTTATTGGGACACACCTAACTAAATTAATGAAAACAGTAATAACAAAAATCATTCGGGATATTTCGAAAGCGATCAAGTGCAGCAAGAAAACGAAACAATGGTTATGGGAAGAAAACACTCCGATATGTGTAACAAAACAACCTATGCCAGTGCATTAAATTGTTCAGTATGTTGACACATCGTTACTATGTTGATCGTTAACTGTCTTATTATTTTCTTACAAAAAAAATGCAAACATTTTGAAAACAAAAGTCACCTCAGTGATGTTCCTGGTTGTTCCGTATGGAATAAATCTTGTAGATATATTAGTAAAAAGTTTTAAAACATTTTTGTTTCGATTCTAGATGTTGTATGCTCAGTGATACTGTCACCTGTGGAAAAAGGTTTAATTTCAGTCAATACATCTAGGCTATAATCATATGAATGTTCAATGAAAACTATAAAACTATGGTACGAACGGAAGTCATGTCTTGCTATTCGGTGACTATATTTGTATGTCTTTACTATCATTTATAAAAATATTTCAAAGCAATATTTTCCTATGTCGACGGGCTGACATGACAATAATAATACTTTTATTATTTATAGGTTTCATCATTTATGTATGGCAAAAACACAGAGTTATGACCAGTCTCCAACATAGTCATGTGCCATATGTCATAATTATGAGTCATTAGCCATATGTCAGAATTACATCCTGTGTAACTTGAAGAAAAGTAATCTATCCAAATTTAGTTCTAGACATGCAACATTAAGCATCAATTTAATGTCAAAACATAAACTTATTTAAATTGTTTCAATACAAAATCGAAAGTAGAAACGAATGATGTAGATGCATTTATTTATTTGTTTATTTATTGTGACATTTAATGACCGTTAGTTTGCAGATGTGGTCAGCAATATCTCTTACTCCAGATAGTAGATGTACAATAGTGATTGAAATGAAAGTAAGATTAGGTTGAACTGAAATGCAAATGCAAGATTTTTGTTTTTTTTTGTAACCGTTTTCAACATGTTTGTACTGTACATTGTTCTGGGAAAAACAAAACAAAAAAGTAAGTAAAACGTGAAATATCACAATGTATTTTAATGTCACAGGCACTCTAAACCAATTAAGTTGTATTTATAGTATGTAATGAAACGTCTTGTTACTATAAGACTAAAAAGAGGATCAGTACCACTAATGACACGCATATTCAATGACAGTATAACTATAGTATGCTGCCAAAATACGTCTGAGATATAACAGATACTCCCGACAAAATGTCCATGCTGACATAATGTTACAATATATTGTAGAAATAAACAAAACAATATGTTTCTATCGATTGTTACATTAATGAGATAACATTGTTTCCACTATTAACTGACAATACGGGCAATCAAGGCAAGATTATTTAGCTTACATTACGAAAAAATCAATATCTCGGAAATATAATTATATTCATTTTACAAGGCAAAAATGAGACAATAACTGAAAGAATGTTTTCGTTTTTCTTAGATCTTATAACATGATTATGCTTATATAAGTATCGCAGCATTTAAAAGACAAAGACTTTGTGAAAAGCACAGATGGCCCAGTTATGCGCATGTGGAATCAAAAATAATCAGTCAAATTATTGATCGGAATCCACTTTAGCATTTACTCCTGTGAGCTTGATCTTTGACCCTGTTGACTACGAAAACGAAAGGACTCATTTACACATCATTTTTAACCATCTTGAAAAGTTTGAGGATGAAGAGGGCAGTAGTTTTTGGGCTCATGATCGGACAATGTTTTCAAAATGTGCTCCCGTTGAGCTTGACCTTTGACATGTGGGTCACAAAACAATGTTTCATGTATTGAAAGTCCTGAGTGCTGTTACTCTTGAGTTCTTGATGGCAACCCATTATCAAAGTGCGGGCCCCTGTAAGCCTGACTTTAGACAAGTGGGTAACAAAACAATAAGTTTCATCTACTCATCATATCCATCCATCTTTTAAGAGTGATCGTCCTGGGTGCAGTTCTTGTGTCATTTATCAGATACCGTGCGGGTTTACGTGCGCTTGACTTCTGACCTGGAGGGACGTTAAAATAATCAGATTTGTTTACACATCATCATGCCTAAATACCTACTTAATTTCAAGTTATTTTTAGAATGTAATCTGCCGACCATTATATCTATATCAAAGCTTGATTACGTTAAGTGAATCTGCAAAATATTGGACAAAGATTTCGTTACAACAATCCAAGATGACATTCCAAAATAATTAGTTCAGAATATCATAATGTATGAGCTATTTTAATTCTCGTGGCTCTGATCAATATTCTGTAAGTTAGAAATGAAAATAATAAACATGGAATACCATGCATGAATATAAATTTAAAAAAAAACGTTTGAAAGGTTTATAAGAAGCAAATAAAATTATCTCAACAACGGAGTTGTCAGAGTGATGATAACTCATGTATACATCTTAAAACAGAAAAAAAATAAATGTTTACATCACAGGCTAAGCTGTATAATAGTCCTTCAACATTTAGAAAACAGTACGATGAATCCAAAACCGAATAAATAATTCAAACGTAAAAAAAACTCTCAAGAACAAAATGCTTGAATCATAGGAAATAGATTTATTCTGCACTGTAACTTACACCATGCAATGAACGATATTAAGAAAATACTGACTCTGAAAATGCCGGCCACTGCTTACGTTAATAGTTGGCTAAATTTCAAGCATCATACTACGAGCATTCTGAAGTACTGAGTGTATTATATGAAAGTAATAAATAAGATAAAAATATCGAAACTTAGGCATACTTGTATAGAATGCGAAGGATAAAAAAAAACATGAAAAACAGCCCCATTAACATACTTTACATTTGTTTTCTCTTTTCGTATTTATTTTTATTTTTTACTTTTTTACAACAATAAATAGTTATGATGTAATGAGACCAAAACAACAACCACAGTAACAATTAATTCGACATAATCTTACAACAATGTTTTTGCCTACTTTGCAAATGATTCAGAGAAAGTACTTAGTAAGTCAAGTGAGTCAGTAGTGAAACATGTATACAAATTTAACGATGAGAAAAGCGAGCATTTAAACGTTAGTATAAATACGTGCAAAGTAATTATATCAGGAATGTCCTAATCTATGTCAGCTTTTTTCCCTTAAGTTAAAAGCATTTTATTAATAAATTAATTTCACTAACTTGATTAATTCAGTCTTATTTCTCAAATATTTAAACTTGTTTCAAGTCTTTGACAAAAGCAACGTTATTGACTCCCTTTCCTTTATATTTTAAGACAAATTGTTGTAAATACCTTATACCACAGTGTAAAATGATGACATATGTTTATCTCATGTAAACTGTCAGGAATCGTGCGCCGTGCAATAAGTAACAGCACGGTTTGACATACCCCAACGCTGTATTTAAAAGATGCAGAGCCAAAAGCAAAGGGAATTGTCCATGATAACAATTTAATGTCATTGTTAATTATCACACCATTGTGGAAAAAGGACACTTTTTCCATGTAGGAAAGCTGACATTTTGCTCCCAGCACTGTGTGATAAGCAACCTTGTCAACAAAAATAATTTTTACGGAATAAAGTGCAAAATAAAAGGATATTCTGGATAATTTTTTGATAAAAAGTAGTGTTGTGTTATAGGCTTCATGCCACCGAAGCAAAATCATCAAAATAAAAAGAAATAAAGAAAAAAAATATCACCATTGTTAGATAAGACATGTACATATAGCACGGACAGTGTGATAAGCGGACAAACCGGTTTGACCAGTACTCCTGTATTGACCAGCAGCGAAGTGTGTAATGAAAATTAACGTTATAAAAATCAGTCAGAATACTTTACATTTGATACTCCAACAATACACAGAGTAATGAAATTTTATCGCAATCATTTGCTAGTCAGCTTATGCATTCACCTCCATATCAATATAATCCATCGTTTCAGGGAATGCAACAACAAGGCACTCCGTTAGTTAACCAGGTCTCAAATCAACCGCCGCCCTGGGCTTTAAGTATTATTGAAGACATAAAAACATTAAAAATTCGGGTACAGAAAATCAGCAGCATGAAAAAGCTGTAAACTCTATGAACTTAAAACTCTGCGATCTGGAGATAAAAGTAAACGACATCGAGACCTATGTGTCGGAAGTTGAAAGCACCAGTACATTTGATTGTGAGAAGTATGATGATCAGTTACGCGAACTAAAATCCACAGAAGAGAAAATAAAAAGACTTCAAAATTCATGCACGAAACTTGATTTGACTATCAAATCCATGTCCGAAAATCAGGAGGCAGTGGAATCCAAAATCTTAGATGCTGAGTTCCGAAACATGAGAAAAATTGATTTTCTGCGGCATACCGGAAGTAACCTCTACAGTGATGGATTCTGCCGCAACAGTATTTTCCCCGAACGGAAATTCATTAACCTTATGATTGTAACATCGAAAACTGTAGTATTAAACATAGCTAAATACATTTATTATGCAAATTTGATTAGAAATTAAAATATATTGGATATGAACTGTAACATCCGGTGCTCTTCTGTAAATCCATGTCTTCAGTCTTTTATTTGTATGTAACTTGCTATAAAACATATTTTTATGTTTTAATGCAATAAAATATTATTGTATTGTACTGAATTGTATGTACAAGGAATATGAATATATATCTATTTTATTTTTTGAATTTCCCCTTTCTGAACCCCGATCTTTCGAACTGCTTATGCATCATGTGCCGTTGCACACTTAAAGCAGTATGATTATTTAGCTGAACCCTGGTAAGTCTTTTTATCATATGAAATATTAAGCCATTTTCAGGCACACATTTGGCGAGTACTCTGTATGAAGTTCACATCAGTCAGTTAACAGTCACAAAATCGGGACTGGTGTGTAGTGGTTTTATAAAACAAAAATAATTTTCACATGAAAATAATTCTTAACTTTCTGTAGTGTACCTAAATATATATTTTTGTATAAATGGTAATGTTCGTCACGTGGAAATGTTCGCGATTTTCGCGAATACATATAAATCGCGAAAATATCAGCCAGCGTAAATTTCATCATTCAGAAGGGTATCTTTTTACTCATGCACCGTTTAGCTGGTATTTATAAACTTAATTTTTCTATTCATTGTATTGTTTATATAAGCAGTGCATCGATTTAATTTGCCTAGAATTGATATAACTGAAATAGAAATCAATTTGAAAAAATCGACCACCATCACGTGACATTATTGGTAGCAAAAGGGAAGTAAACGCAGAGTTATTAGGTAATATACAGATTCCAAAACTATTCACTATTAACTTGGTGTTGTTTTTACACCTAATAAAACTTCGTACAGCCAGGTCATGCAACAAAGCGATGCATTGTGTAATTATAAAAGGAAATCACCCAGCTAAATGCGAGTTTGACACATAACAAAGGAATGTGAACAAAACATTGTTTGACTGTTTTACGTATAACTTTTTACCAATCATAAACTTGCGTATAATATAATTGTGAGAAATGTGCTGTTACCTATATATTGACATAGTGATTTTCAAAATAATTACTGCGAAATCGTCAGGAAAATATACTTAACCCGATATTACAAAGAAAATCCTTGTTACCAGAAACTAATTTGAGTAAAGAACTTTGTACGATGTGCAAATATCACGGATACGAATTTTAGAGATTTCTGCGACAAATAATTTTATGAGTCTGCAGATTATTCAATGACTCGGGATTCGCGAACATTTCCACCCGCTAAACTTCTGAAAACTTCTAAAATTGTGATTTCGCGAACATTTTGACGCGCGAAAATACCCACTTTTACAGTATATAGAAAATAACTTGAATGTACTTTTTCACTGAAACATTATTCTCACTTAACAACTGTGCCATTAATTATCTGAATTGTAACGAAAATTACAATACATTCATGAAAGAAGTAGATCAATTTATCAATAATTTCCTTATCTTGTAAAAGGAAACTATTCTTTGATTTTTTTTTCAATCGCATTGCAGTACATTTCAAATTTTACGACACTAATTTCAGGTTAATAAGTGACCGAGGCTTAGATTACCAATCAGTCAGTTTTTATCTAATACACAAAATATTTTAAGCACAAACCGGATAGTTTCTACGCTGCGCAATACCAAATTATTCTCATTATTACGTACTCATAATCACTATCCTATACTTAGATAATATAAACGTGTCATCAGTGGTTCATGAAATGTTATCCTTAATTGCTGTTGGTAATTAAAATGTCTGTAATATAATATATTGTCTCCCTTACTACTACTGAATGCTTCCTTCAAACGTGAAAAGGTTCTCACAAAGATGACTTGCTTTTTTTTAAAAAAAAAAAAACATGTACATATTGTAACCTACCTCGTTGCCAACGTGAAACCAATAAGCTTGTTATGATCAATGTTTGTCCGACAATAACAACTTTCGTTATTCCAAGTTTTTTTGTTTTCATGCTTGAACTACAAATGTTACCCCTGAAGTTATACAAGCTATAACAGTATGACATGTAAGTTGTTAAATCGCGAGCACGTTTGCAAGCAGTTTCGTGATTAGTTTCCTACTAATACTTTTACAAGCGTTCACAAGTGGCTATTAGATTTGTTCCGCTTTATAATGAGGAATAAACAATATTAAGTAGAAGAACAAGAATAAAGGATCCCTGCGTAAAACGCAGTAAATTTGTGTTTCGTTGACGCACTTTAGAGAAAAAATGTTTATGCAAAAATTGTAAATTCTCTCAAACTGAAATACTGTTACTTAACTGGTTTATTTGTTACTTTGGTCATTTCAAGGTTCAGTTTTACTATCACTGCAAATATTGACGTCTATCGTTTGTTCTCAAAATAACTAAAATATCTAGCCAGCAGTTCGTACAAAGCACAATCTAACATGCAACCTTATGCACCATATCTTCACTCGCCAAAAAGTTTATTTTAATGCAGTTAAAACAAAGGTTTTATGTAGATATGCATGGACTAACCAAACGTTAAATACACGAATTATAACAACAAATCGCATTGGAATCTAAATCCATAAACATGTCAGAGGATTCTAAATCCATTTATGCTATTGAAAACCACTCCGTCGCTTAATAACCTATGAAAGGATTGTATTACAGTATTTATAAGCAATAACTGCAGCAGATGTGGCCTGGCATATTTGATCAAAAAGATCAAATTTCCAAAGCAGTTTATTTAATGTGCCACAGGCTGGTCTTATAAAGTAACTACGCCTGTAATATCTAAAAAAAATGGGGGGCTAAACATATGTCATCATTACAATGTCATTACTAACTGTCCCATATGCTTGACCTTCTGAGTATATATTTTGCTAACAGTAATACTCTTAGTATTCAGAAAGCGTCTTTAATATGCTCGATGAACAGAATAAATACACGATATGTAATAAATATAAAACGAGTTTTCTTCAAAAGTGTCATCTTACACACGTTAAGAAGGCGGTTCGCTAGGACAAACAGCAATTTTTGTTCGAGGCGAAGTATGTAATATACCAAAAAAAAAATACATAAAACATTGAGTGGCTGAACGTATGTCATTATTAACTTTCCCATATGCATGCCGTTCTAAATATACATTTTGCTAACAGTGACATACTTGTAGAATTAAGAAAGCGTCTTTAACATGCTCTATGAACAACAGAAAAACACGGTATGTAATAGATACAAAACGAGTTTTCTTCAAAAGTGTCTTCTTACAGACGTTAGGCGGTTTGCTAGGACAAACAACAATTTTTCCTCGGCTTCGCCTCAGACAAAAAAATGTCTTCTTAACGTCTGTAAGAAGACACTTTTGAAGATCATACGAGCATTAAACGTATCTGACTTAAACGACAATTAAGTGAAAAGAATAGATAAATAGATACTAGTCCACGTAAATGTAAACAAAGAATTAAAAAGTGTCTTCTTATAAACGTCAGAAAACACTTTTTCAATAGCTCTAGTGGAGTATAGTCGTATAAATTGTTCCAACGTCTCATCCGAAAGACAACAAGTAGTGTGTAATCGGGTGTGTGTGGGGGGGGGGGCGGGATGGGGGGATGGGCGGGGGTAGATCAAACTTGTGAACACGTTTTTGGCGTATCTTTCTTACTCAACTACTAAAATACCAAACGGAACAATCAGATGGTGAAGACCCACATTTTATTTCGGCGATATAGAGAAAATCTGTTAACTTAACTTAAACAACTGCGAGAATTTCTTTCTTAAAAAAACGTATTGTTGGCTTTTGTTTATATATGAATGACAGCAAATTAGCTAGATGGTTCTATTATGATATACGTGACTATACATCAACGTTAATTTTATGTGTTTGATACAAAAACAAATCTTTCTTAACTCGAGATGGGAGATATATATGCCACAAGAGAAAGAATAAAAGGGAAAAAGAGCATCTCAGGCTTACCTTTACTATAAATGATCAACCTAATATCATAAAACCCTGAACTGTTAACACTGGAGTCAAGAATTAAATTTTCAACAGAACTTTTGCAGACTGTAAATCAATGTCATAAATTATTTACTGGTATTTCGCACCTAGTGGGCGAAGACAATAAATACGTACTATCTTCAACAAATATAATTAATAAGTCATATTTTAGTAGCGGTTGCAATAAAACAATGTATGCTCCATACCATAAGATCGTAAAAGGTATTATATGTATAGACATAGTCTTTAGTACACACGATTTCTAATGCAAGAGCATCGCAAACCTTCAATATTTGAACAACTTAAATTGCGGATGATAATGCTAAATTTACTTTTCACACTTGAATAGAAATAAAATTGCAAATCGTTCTCTTCATGTTTGGGTAATGGAAGATCTTCTTCAAAATGTGTGGGTTTTTATCATTATTAGTCCACTACTGGTTTAACCGGAGGGGACTATAGGTTTACCCTCCGTCCGTCTGTCCGTCCGTCAGTCAGTCTGTATGAAACTTGAAATATGGGCAGATGCCAGTCTGGAGATTATGCACGTCTTTTTTTCTTCATATGTTGAAAATTTTGGTTGCTATAGCAACAAATGTACTTAAAATATGGCAAATGTACTTAAAATATGGCAAATATAACAATATAATTCTAAGAAACATGAAATAAAGATAGGTGAAAGACTAAGTATGGAAATAATGCACCTCAAGGTTCACAACTCTAGCACCAAAATTATTAGATTTATCCCCCCTTGAACTTAGAATTTTCATGAAAAAAATGTGGTTTTTTTTTTGTAAAACTCAAAAAGGACTGAAAATATTTTTAGGAAACATGAAGTATGGATAGGTGACAGTATGAAGATAATGCACCTCAAGGTTCACAACTCTAGCTCCAAATTTATTAGATTTATCCCCCTTGAACTTAGAATTTTCATGAAAAATGTGTTTTTTTGTATATAACTTCATTATTTCTTAATGTACCTTACTTCAAACTTTAAATATTGGTTTCTTATCATCACCTACATCATATGTGACAAGGTTCATAATTCTAGCACCTAAATTGTCAGAATTATCATCCTTGAACTTTGAATTTTTTCTGCCTATATTGAAAAGTTTGGTACATTTGTCTTTCCCTAAAAACTGTATCCAAAGATCACTTTTGAAGTATTTGGAACTTTTCCAACAAATTCACTGAGAATAATGTAAAGTTGAAACATAAGTTAAACATAGTGATCCTGAGAAAATTTAAACATTGGGAACTAGTTTTTCATGGGTTTTCAACAGAGTTCAAGGTCAGATGATAGTTGAAACTTAGTATTAAAGATTACTGCAACTTGTTCAAACTGGGCTACCATCCTGTGACAAGGCAGTGCGGGGTATAACTGCAACTCAGATAAAATAATATAAAGTGTATACATACATATCGACTGATTTGAACAACAGTGACATTTGTTAAAGATATTAAATAAGAAAGGTTCAACGACCCTATAACATGGCGTTCTAGCGGGAAAAAATGTCATTTTAAGAAGTTTATTGACTCATACACAGCTATTTACAGGCACATATGTTTTGTGTATTTATACCACCATATACAATTTTTATTTCATGCTTTCCAGTGATTTATTGTAAAATATCAGATGATTATATTCTGATAAACCACTAGTGAAATTAACAAAATATAATTTTCACTGTGCAGGACTACTTTTTTCCCTCACTGCACCCCAATTACAAAGAAACACAGTTATTTCCCTTTGTATGTTTACAATCAATACACATGTATGCAAACATATACAACAATAATCGTATCCGCATGATTCAAGTCGTCTTTAAAAAAATATGCTTTATAGCATTAGATTTAAGAGGTACTGACAGTCTAGGATTTAATCCCTATTTCCTTATTGTCTGTTTGTTAGTTGTTTGCTTCTTTCACGGTGTGACATGTACAAATACGTATTATTTATTTGCATGATATTTTCACACCTGATTTCAGATTATTTATAAATGCTTTAATAAATTACTTTTAAGAGGTGCCGACACTCGGGAAGTTCAAAATTTATTGCCTGTTGACATGACTGCCAGCTGTTTGTTTCCTTTAATATTCCTCCCCAAATATGGATGTGAAAAAAAAGCAGACGACATTCTTCGACTAGCTGTCCTCATGCAGGGCAAATAAGCTCACACATGTGTCCCATTTTGCACATGTATTTTCTTAATGCTTACGTTTTATCATTACATCTTTCTGCAGTACGATCGAAATACCTGACAAAGGGTGTTTTCTTTTTTTCATTATTACTTCATTATTTATTAGCAGTTGTAGAAAAGGAAGAACAAATCTTTATCAAATGCCAGTCTTGAAAATTTTGTTGATTTCTTGACCCAAAATTTGTCAGATGATATTCTGCTGTTTAAGCATGTACACACAAATGGCATGCCTTTACCTACTTTGTAAGATACACTCGGTTTTACTGCACAGACAAAACAAAAACAAAAAGAAAAAAAAAACACTGGTACAGTATCAGATTTTTGAAATTTAAAAAGCAAATAAAGCTCTCATATTCATATTCCGGGAGACAGGTGGATTTCTTATGTAATTGACTCTCTTTGTATAATCATGTTTGTGATTCAATCTCAGGAGTAACATTTAAAACAGATTCGTGACAGCACCTTGAACTAAAGATTAAGATTCAATCTGTTTAGTTCTGTTTGTCAGTTCAGTGATAAGTAACAAGCATCAAACTAAACTGAAAAGGGGGTGTTATTTCAACTAGGTTATTGAAGTTATAATTATTTTTAAGTCTGAGAACAAAACAGGTTTATTTTTCCTGGTTGAACTAACGTCATAAAATCGTCATGTATATTTCAGATGGCTTTTTACAGTAGTACTCTGCAAACAATCTCCATAAGTATGATGCTAATTAATTTAATTTTGTTATTAGTATTATTATTAAAATATTTCTGATTTTTCATTCAAATCGCCAAAAATGTCGGTAAGAAATAAATTGCTAAACACTATATAATCTCTTACCTCTTTCTATGTGTAGTTTCAACAAACCAAATATCAAAACGGTCTGTAGAACAATCAAAACTTGCGTGAACTGTCGTCTTAACTTTTTCATTTTAAGCTGTCTCAATTCTTAGGAAAACAAAATATTTTGCGTCCTATTGCACGTATAGGCACACCTATATTCAACGTTATTCACACTATAAATGAAACTGATTTTTCTAGATCAAAAGTCCCAGCATAGACGGGTAACGAAATATTTATTTATTTATCAGACTTCTGTTTATTTACCACACCAAAAAGAACTACAGAACACCACCTAAAACTGTGATATCCAGTTATCAATATCATTTGCACAAAACAAAATCATCAATTTCATCCGACGACGGTATAAAACTCATCGGCTGAAGATGAATAAAATTCATAACAAATTAACCAAAGATACTTTTTGAAGTTGCATATTGTGTACTAATCTTCACTTTTTCTATCCATTATAACAGCTGAAAGCTAATGTGCAATAGAACATTATAAACCCTCTTACGGTGCATATTATGATCACTTATCCGTTCACAGTTTTAAATTTTTGATTTTATATTTGTTTAATCTTACTCGTCAAGAGGCGAATATTTAAAGGCGGGTATACTGATTTAGATTTTACTCTTTTTTCTTTTTAGTTTTTCCATGCTGGAGATTTTGTCCGACTCAATTAAAATTCAACTGTAAATATTCTGAGTTTTTAAGTTAGAATAAATTTTAAAATAAGATGTTACGTTTTTTAACAGAATTAGCTCTTAATTACATTAACTCATATTTTATTCAACCATGCAACACGTTTTCTTATTCAATCAACATTGGTAAGCATCGATCTAAAATTATAAATGTATTTTAATCAAAGGAAAAAAAATCTTTGATATAATTTGCTATGATGCAACGATTGACATTAAACAAATATTGACCCTACCATCAAAATTATCGCCCGCTGCTTACCATTATACTTGGCTAAATATCAAGCATCATATTAAGAGAATTATGGAGAACTGAGTTAATAATATAACGGTAGAAAATTGCATAAAAAATATCGAAATAGAACGAGGAGGATTTCAAAACACGAGATATGGGACCCTATGTAAAGACCTTGTAGATAAATTACAGTGCATGTTGTCTCATGATAGATAGCATAATTGACAATTTTTTCTATTCTTCTGTTTTGTTCAATTGCAGTCTTAATCATGTGTGTTGCCCTGTTTTAGTTAAATGTTAATATATTAATTATTTTAAGAAACACTTATGTTGTAATGTACTTGTAATTGGTATCATTTGGTAACTTTTAACCAAAATTTCTTTTAAAAAATTAGGTCGTATTTACATAATTAAAAGCAGGTATGACCTAGACCGTAACACATCCCTATTGAGAAAGTCATCATGTATGATGACAAATGGTGTTGTGTATTTTTTGATCAGAAGATTGGACAATAATGTTTACAACTATGTCCAGAAGAGTTAATCCCGGACGAGCCCCCATCTTACAAACAAGAAAGTACCTAACATAAAGATGCAATGTATCTTAGAATACACAACCCAGACCGGGATTTGAACTCCGACCTTTGCGCGTCGAAGACCAACACTCTAACCACTCAGCCAAAGAATCCATTCCCTGAGGCAGTTGTCAGAGGTTGTATTGACAAAATTATAGGAAGGTATGCACGAGACCGTAACAAGATATATTGCTGTTAATATCTTACACCAGAGCGTAAAGTGATGACGTATTTTGCGTAAAAGTTCAGGAATCGCGCGCCGCGCAATAACTGATGAAACGTGAAGTTATAGCACGGCTTGATACACCTCCACGATAAATTTGAAATAAACGCAGTCAGGAGCACTGGAAAGTGTCAATAACTATGATAAAATGTCATGATTTCGAGGTGTATATGGTTGATAATTACACCAAGGGGGTAACAAAAGGCGACTTTTACAGACCAGGAAAGCGAGCTTTTTGCTCCCCGTACTGAGTGTTAGGAAACCTATGTCAACCAGAAATATGGTCTGTTTTATTGCATTGATAGTGAAATTACATAGTACATTGTTTCAAATTTAAAGAAAATGATTATAATTTGAATTTACTCTTCTTGGAACCCCAGTCTTTCGAACTTTCCATGCATCTTGTATTGCTGGACATCACAACACAAAGTTTTATTATTTAGATATACCGCATTGAATGACAACTTTAGCTGTTTTCAGATACATTTTAGGGCGAGTACTCGGTATGAAGTTCACATCAGTCAGTTAAAACAGTCACACTATCAGTCTTGCCATACCACGTGGTATATGATGTCATTTAGGCTTTCGCAAGCAGCATTCTTTTTGCCTCGATTCGGATGAGAAAATTGCTGAAAGTAGTTTTACTTCTTCATCAATTTTAATGGTTTACAGCGAATGCAAAGCGGATAATTATGCCCTATACACTGGCCCTGATGATTCTTTTGTCAGATGAAAAGCATTGTTTAACATTTGCGATAGCAAACATGTTTTTACGAACTTTTCTATTTCCCGAATGTTAAGAAGAACTGTACATCTGACAAAAGACTCATTAAGACCTATATAAAGGGCACAATTTTCCGCTTCGCATGTACTAAATCCCCTTTAAATTAATGAAACAATATATTTTACTGCCGTTTTCTCCTCCGAATCGAGGGGAAAATGCTGCTTGCGACAGCTTAAATGACATCATATACCACTTTGTATGGCTACACTGAATATCGAATTTTTTTATGTAAACAGATATCTAATTAACGTGAATATAATAGTTAACTTGTTTCTGTGGTGTATTTAAATTATACTTAAAACACTTAAACGTATATTCTTCCTTAACAACTGTATCGTAGATTACTTCAATTGTTTAGAAAAAAAATCTAGCAAGAGATGATAGAACAACTTTAAAAACGTCTTTATTGAAAAGGAATATAATCGTTAAAAAATTTTTTTATTTAATTGCTTTGCAGTATATTCCAAATTTTACGACACTAAATATAGGCATATAGTCAGTACACAAACTATTATTAACCACAAAGTCGGTAAGTTTCAGCATTGCGCATACCCAAACTATTTTCATTTTTGCTTGCTCATAAACACTAACCTAGAATAATAAAAACGGTGTTTAAAACTATGTTCCCTATTTTTCTATTTTAAAAAATCTTAGTCAAATAATATACATTTCTTGCTAAATTAAGAAGGACGGTTCCTTCAAACGTGTTAAAGTTGTCACAAAGATGACTTGCATAAAAAATACAGGGACATATTGTTACCTACCTCGTTTCCAATGTGAAACCAATAAGCATGTTATGATAAACGTTTGTCCGACAATTATAAATTTGGTAATTCCAAGTTTTCGTGTTTTCATGTTTGAACTACAAATGCTACCCTTGAAGTTATACAAACTATAACAGTATGTCATGTAAGTTAAATCGCGAGTACGTTTGCTGGCAGTTACGTGTGTAGTTTCCTACTGATACTTTTACAAGCGTTCACAAGTGGCTATTGGATTTGTTCTGCTTTATAATGAATAATAAACACAATTACATAGGAGAACAAGTATAAAGAACCCCTGCTTAAAACGCAGTAAACTTGTGTTTCGTCACGCAAAAATTGTCTATGCAAAATTTGTAATTTCTCTCAAACTGTAATGCTTTTACAAAACCTGTTCGTTTGTCACTTGGGTCATTTCAAAGCTCAGTTTATTGTCACTGCAAATATTAACGTCTTTATTTGTTCTCAAAATATCTAAAAATATCTAACCAACGGTGCGCAAAAGGCAGAATCTAGCATGCACATTTTTGCACGTTCCCTTGCCAACAGTTTATAATAACGCGGTTATAACCAATGTTTCATGTATGTATAAATGAGCCACCACGATTGATAATGAACAAATCGCATTAGAATCTAGACCCATAAAACATATTAGTCGATTCCTAGTCCAGTTTATGCTATTGAAAACTACTCTGTCTGTTAATAACTTATGACAGGATTGCATTACAGTATTTATAGACAATAACTCCGGCAGATGTGGCCTGGCATATTTGATAAAAAAGATCATATATCTGAAGCAATTTATTTAATGAGCCACAGATTCGTTTTGTAAAGTAACTACGCCTGTAATGTATAAAAAAGGGCTTAGTACATTTTCCGCTGAACATCTGTCTTAATTGCTTAATTGACTTTCCCATATCCATGACGTATAAAGTTCATCATGCTTATGTTGTACTCGAAGCATCCAAGTTCAGAGACACAGCCGGTTCTTTTGCATGCTGCATGTATAGCATTGATACACGGTACAACGTTTTAACGTGTCATACGAAAGGCAAAAGTAGAATTTTTTGGTGAGCGGTGCATCTAACTTGTGACAACATTTTCGGCGTCGCTTTCTTACTTCAACTACCTAACAGAACAATCAAATTATTTATATATTTCTTTTAAGATGTTAGAAGAGTATTTCTTGAAAAAAGCTACATGATATCTCCAGTAAAATATGAAAATGTATTTTACCTTTCTTTGAATCAATACAGCTTCAATCTTGCGAGACTTTTTCAGAGGAATAGAACTACGACTGACAAAGTTTCCGTTTTAGTCACAGTGGAAAACAAAGAGGTACAAATGATCGTAAACGATGTCCGGTAAAACTGGGGAAAGAGGTACTAACTAGAAATGGGTTTTTGATTGAACAAAAACATATGTCTCCCCCCAGCCAGTTGCTGCAGGCAGTACTGAGTCAGACGATTGTAAAATTTGACATTAAACCTCCAAGTGTAACCTTGACCTTGAGACACCACACTCGCAAAGTGGTTTCTGCATGTCGCCTTGATGAGGTAAACATCTGACCCAAGTTTCATAAAAATCCTTCAAGGGCTTTGGAAGATACAGAGTGGACAAGATTTTGTGGCATTTGACATTTAACCTCCAAGTGTGATCTTGACCTTGAGACACCACACCCGCTAAGTTGGTTCTGCACGTCGCCTTGATGAGGTGAACATCTGACCCAAGTTTCATAGAAATCCTTCAACGGCTTTGGAAGATACAGAGCGGACACTATTTTGTGGCATTTGACATTTAACCTCCAAATGTGACCTTGACCTTGAGACACCACACCCACAAAGTGGGTTCTGCATGCCGCCTTGATGAGGTGAACATCTGACCCAAGTTTCATAAAAATCCTTCAAGGACTTTGGAAGATACAGAGCGGACACGATTTTGTGACGGACAGACAGACGGGCGGACGGACGGACGGACAACCGGGGGAAAAACAATATGTCTCCCCCATTTTTGGGGGGAGACATAATTATGATGAATGCTTCCAGAGGATTCATGGTTAAAAGACGAACGTTATTGTAAGCGATACCGTTTAACAAGGGTAAAGAGAAATCTAATCGGGAGAAGTGTAATATTATTCAAGTCAAAGAGGCGCCAAGAAGTTAGCGATATGTGGTAAAAAGGGTTATGAGACATCACCAATCGAAAGCAATACTGGATTTACCACTCGATTCAAGTAAGTTTTTTTATCGATAACTTTGCTGTTACTGGATGAATATTCTGGAAATTTAGCGCAGGGTACCCGGACTTTTAAGCTTTATCAGATGGTGTAATCGTCTTTTTAAATGCTTTTGTAGATTTTGTCCTGAAAACGAGATTTAGTTACGGAAATTTCAAGAGCCGCTATAGTATCGTAAACACACGTGCCAAAATCACACAGTTTTAAGGCAATTAAAGCAAATTAATGAATATTTTCGGTCATAATGCATGACACTATAAGTTTAAGATCCCATTAGAAAATTGTCTTGTATTTAAATGCTTTTATAAAAAAGTGTAGTTATTCAGAGGAAAATAATATCGTAAAAACTACAAATGAAGAAGAGGTATCGTAAACACCAGATGTTTTTGCAATATAACTTAAGAGTAAAAAACGTCATTCTTAGCATTACTAGTTTCGTAGAACTTAATATCCGGCATGTATAAAAAAGATTATCTTAATGCTGTCAGGAAAACTACCTTATATAGTATTCGCAGAGTGGTCATACCACATGGTATATTTTTAAGTTATCACATGCATCATGTTGCCTCGATTCGGAGGGGAAACCGCCGTAATTATTTCATTCCTTCATTAATTTCAAAGAAATACTCAGCATAGCGCAATCTAAGCGAAAAACGGTAACCTCCTCATAGGACTTAACGATTCCTTTTCAGATGCAGAGTATTTCCTAGCATTCAGGAAAATTATCAGGGGTCGTGAACGTTGTTTATGTTACAAAAAGCACATAACGAATGACTGTTTGATAGAATGTTAGGAAATATTGTACATTTGACAAAAGAATCATAACGACCTGTGAATAGTGGAACAGTTTTTACACTAAGCATGCGCTATATTCCATTAAAATAGATGAAGAAATAAAATATGCACAGCAGTTTTCTATTCCCGGAATTGAGGCAAAATGCTGCATGTTATACCGTCATATACAACGTGGTATAGCCGCCCTGATTCCTTAGGTGTGAATATACGTATGTTAGAAGCTATGAAAGCCCTCTTTTCGTTCATATTTCAGATTTGATATTTTTGAAGAGATGGAGAGTTTAGATATAAGATTTATTTGCAAGCACGGCGAAAGAAATGGAGTCGGCCATCCTTAAGTCAGCACGAAAGAAGAAATACGACGAGTGCCCCGTATGTGTTCTCGCATATGTTTTAAATATGGGCAAGTCATTTGCTACAAACTGGACTAAGTTCGACATGAACAATGGGATAGGAACCCTTCCATTTGCCTGAGACATTTCCTCATTTCAGGAAGAAAGCAAAGCTAAGTAATAGATCACATGCATAAACATTTATGTTTTTGGAAGTTTGTCTTTATTTTTCTCACAGTATTTGCAAATAAATCTTACATCTGAGCTCTCCTATCTCCTCTTGTAAAATCAAAAGCCGAAATACGAACGGAAAGAAATCTCTCATAGCTGCAAACATACGTATATTCACACCTAAGGGTGGCTATATCAAGTGGCATATGACGTAATTTTAAGGTATCACATGCAGCATTTTACCTCAATTCCGGGAGAAGAAAACTGCCGAACATATTTTATTTCTTCATCAATTTTAATTGAATTTAGCGCATGCGAAGCGGAAAAACTGTTCCCCTACTCACAGTTCATTCTCTAACATTCTATCAAACAGTCATTCGTTGTGTGCTTATCGCAACAGAAAACAACGTTCACGACCTCTGATAGTTTTCCTGAATATAAGAAAACACTTTACATCTGAAAAAGAATCATTAAGTCCTATGAGTAGGGAAGAGTTTTCCGCTTAGCATGCTCTATATTCCATTGATATTAACTGAAGGAATGAAATAATTACGGCTTTTCCCCCTCCGAATCGAATCAAAATGCTGCATGTGATACTTTGAAAATGACATCATATACCATGTTGTATAACAACCCTGCAAATACTGTATAAGGTAGTGTTCCTGACAGCATTAAAATAATCTATTTTTAGTAAAATAAGAACATTAAAGTGGTGTTCATTATACATGCCGGATATGAAGTTCTGCGAAACTGGTAATGCTAAAAATGACGTTTTTAAGTTATATAATATTGCAAAAATCTGGTGTTTACGATACCTCTTGTAATTTGTAGTGTTAACGACATCATTTTCCTTTGAATAACAACAACTTTTGCGTAATAGCATCTAGGAACAAGACAATTTTCTAATGGGACCTTAAACTTATATTTACATTAATTTTGACCGAAAATAGTCGTTAATTTGCTTTAATTGTCTGTTACTATGTGATTTTTGGTATGTGTGTTTACGATACCAAAGCGGCTCTTGAAATTTCCATAACTAAATCTCGTTTTCAGGAAAAATCTACAAATGCATTTAAAAAGCCGTCAGCTTATCATATCCTCATCTTGTCATGACCGCTGTTAACTTTCGCATTATGTCGTGTTACATCACAATAACTATTTCGGTCAATCAACTGCCTTCTAGAAGAACAGTATAGTGATGAGTTTGTAAGTCGCGCAGTAATTTCTCGCTGCTTGTCTATCTAAATACGGTTTAAACATAGTCTAATGTATTTGTTTTTAAATAACAAACATTTATATGCAAAATGTTGCATCGCTTGCCAAACAGCTGAGTTTCTTAATCGCACTACTTTCTTTACCGCAGTACCGTTCACTCCCTTTACAAAAATTTGAACTTCATTGAATTTTGTGTCATTTCCATGGACCAATCTTATACTTTAAAAGCTTACGTAAATCTGGATATATCGCGACCGAATGATGTTTTGTTTAGTAGTAAAACGCCTATTCCTGGTAAAACCAAACGTAAACTCGAAACAATAATATGAAGTTTTTCCATCGCTTTTAAAATCACGTTGAAAAACAATCTGCTCTTTATTATCGCCATGTGTAAATGGACTCGCCCAGCCGCCATGTTTGTCGGGTTACTTATTCTTACAACTGAAAAATACCATCATCAATGTACGAACTCAGTACCAGTCTTCAGGCTCTTGCGGGATAACACAAGATCATCGATATTTAATTTGCCAAGAAGTTCAAATACCGCAAGAAAAAAAACATATATCTGTATTATAAAATCGAACGAAACGCATTAAAGTGGTTTTGCTTACTCAGACTATGTGCGTTTTCATGTTTTCGTTTTGCACAGCATATTAAGTGCCATAAACAAATAATTTACTGGTATTTCTCACCTTTTGGGCGAAGACAATAAATACGTTACTATCTTCAACAAGTATAATTAGCAAGTCATATTTCAACAGCGGCTGCAATAAAACAATGTATGCCCCAGACTGTAAGATCGTAAATGGTATTTGAATAGTCTCTAGACCACACGATTTCTAATGCAAGGGCATCGTAAACCTTCAATATTTGAACTTTAATGGCCGATTTAATGTTAAGTTTATTTTCCCAAATAAAAAATGTAAAAAGCGACATTTTCCCCTTCTCTCCCTCTTTCGTATAAAAATGATATATACTCATCTAAATATATATACGAGCAAGATTAGCATCAGTGGCATTTAAAACAAGTTGGCTGCTTAAAAAGCATCAAATGGATTATGGCAAATAATTGAATTTGTACATGTGATAACACCTTGATGCAATATTTCTTGCGATATTGAGAGTTCTCTTCTTGCTTCAATGTTTCTGTCCATGTTTAAACTGAGTTAATATTGTCAGTGTGTAAACAAAGCAAGTAATTTTATTCCAATACATAGTATTATTAATCTTTATAGGCACAGGATATAATGAATACACTATACAATATTTATCTTTGAGAACACAACTACGATCATCTATTTTAGAAATGATTTATGTATCGTGAGGGAAAATAGTAAAAAGAGAATAGCATAACAATTTTATATTTTACAAGACCTAACTTTTCTAGTGTGCATTATATTCACCTACACCTCTGAAATGAAACCACTGTTTTTTCTTGTTTATTTTTTTTTCACTTCTGTTGTCACATTTCAAAACGTGTCTGTTAAGCCGGCATCCTGCAGTAGCAGTGGTCTAGTGGTGATGCGTTGAACTGGTAACCCAGGGGTCGCGATTTCGCTTCCCGCTCCTCCACTTACATAACTTATTTTATTTGGGATGAGACGTTCAACTTAGGTCCTATGTTTTAGTGCTATACAATGAAAATGGAAAAGAACCAAAGGCGTCATTGAAATTCGATGCTTACTTGTCTTGCAGTATCCCCATCAACCTAAAATAACTAACCTCTCCTTTGGGCGTCGGTCAAATGGTCGACAGGTACCGACGATACATAGAGCAATACACAATTAATTTAGCAACGCTCACATCGCCTGCTGGCATAATAGGCATTTTTGCATTCTGGGGAATTGCTCAAAGTGTTGATGTTCTAATTATTTTTTTCTAATGAGGCTTCATATTTAAAATATCAAATCTAATGTTTTTTATTAAAGGTTGAAAACACGTTTCTACCGCAAAAACAGTTTTAAATACGCAAGTCTGAATTGTTAGTTTGTTGGGTTTTTTATGTGAAGTAAATAAATTTAAATTTTATTGCTGTCGTTATTAAAAAGTTATGCAAAACTATATATACATTACAATCAAGCTCTCTGTTACATTTAAAATCATCATCTACCTAAAACACAAACAAATATATGCCAATCACAATGAAACATCAAATGCAGCTTCCTTCTATTATTTACCCTCGCTAATAAACATTTAGAGAAATCAAATGATTACACATAGTTAAAACCAGGGCCGCAAGTGGGGACACATACAGAATCGCAGGGCCCGCAGAATAAGGACGTCAAAAAATCTCTGGCTCCAGACGCTCTGCTGCATATTTATTTTCAACAGACGCTCTGTCGCATTTTGAAAACTCTACACTATACTAGGTGATTGTTTGGTACATGTATTTATATCCACTATTTATCAGTTTTTAATATAGTTTAATGTTATATTTCATTATATTAATATAACCCTTCTGGTTCGAATTAACAAATGATGATTGTATTTCATGACATATGTATGAGTTTTTATTCCCTAAAACATGCAAAACCATGCAAACACATACTTACGATTAATTACATCACAGCCGCGTTTCAATAATTTCAGGTTTTAAGCCACAGGTACAAAGGAACATAACTGGGATCTTAAATATAGCTGAGAATGAAAATCTAACTTTTAACTTAATGTCATTTGTTACGACTTTGTGTGTTTAAGAAGATAAACAACTATCATGGTACCTCAATCTGTTGTTATGCATATTCGTTACGACCTAATGCATAAATATCTACAGTGTTTGTAAAGATTTATCAGGAAAAACTTACATAGGCTTTTACAAACAGATCTATATTAATTTGCCACCATCCTGAGTCGCCGTCCACTATCAAAATTTATTCTTCATAGAAAGAACAAAGGAAAAGCTCCATTATAAGTGGTAATTTCAAGATCCGAACAATAATATATATTCTTTTTTTTATTTTCTGCAGTTCGCGAGTTTTTTTTAAATAAGGATCTTCGAAAGACCGTCAATGTGACCTTGCCAGTAACAGTTTTTCTAAAATGTTATTTTCTCTGGTGACCATTACCTTACAGAAACGTATTACCTATTTGCATGAACTTTTCTCATCATCATCTTGCAATATTTGTATCCATACTTTAAACAATTAGATTTAAGAGGTACTGACAATCTAGAAGAATGTACTTTCTGTTGTTGTTTTTTTCTTTATTGCTTTTTTCTTTTTGAGACATGTTCCTTACAAAAACGTATCATTTTTTATGACCTTTTCTCACCATCTTTACGCATGCTTTAATAAATAAGATTTAAGAAGTAATGTCAATCTAGAAGTATTTATTCCCTGTTTTTATTTTAATTTACTTTTTATGTATTTCTTTTTTTCAAGGTGTGACCTGTACCTAACAGATATGTACTATTCATTTGCATGACCTTTTCACATCATCACGCAAATAATTTATACATGCTTTAATATATTACATCTGAGAAATACCCACATTTTAGAAGTATCAGAAATTATTGCATGTTGATCGTCAGGTGCTTGTTTCCTATAATATTCCTTCGATAAAGTCGAATGACAAAAATAGCAGACGACTTTCTTCTGACAGCTTTTCTCACGAGGGGAAAATTCAATAATTATATATACCCCATTTTGCACGACGAGTATTTTGTTAATACTTTGATACGTCTATCTGTAGTCGACTGAATATATTGAATAAAGAGTGCAGGTTATTATTGTTATCATTGTCATCATCATCATTTATTAGCACACGTAGAAAAGGCAGGGAAATATTGTTCCAATGTAAACAACAAAACGTTGTTGGTATCTTGACACAAAGGCTGTTAGATAATCAATGGTTTCTTTGCTGTTTCATCATGTACAAGCAAATGGCATGCAATAACCTACGTCGATCTAACTGCACAGAAAAAAGTATTCACTATGATAAATGTATGACAGTATCAGATTCTCACATTTAAATAGCAAATAAAGCTTTATTATTTGGTTGTTGATATTCTGGGAGTGTCACGCCTAATATGATAGGATGAAAGACGGATACGTTAATAGACCCCTATTTGTATTCATATCTGTCCTTGAACTTAAGAAGTGGCTGTTGAAATTTGTTCGTGACAGCACCTGGTGCAAAATAATCAGATTCATTTTTTTTCAAACTGCTTGCAAGTGTCACTTCTTTGCAGTGTAAAGTTAAAGTAAGTTGATGGGTTTTTATTGTTATTATTATTATTTTTTAATAATTTTTAAAATTTCTTAATAATCAATCAAATCGACAAAAATGATAAAAAATAAAGTCTGGTGGATACTACAAAATTTCTTACCTCTTCTCATGTGTAGTTTCAACAAACCAAAAATCAAAACGGTCTGTAGAACAATCACAATTTGCGTGAACTTTCGTCTTAATTGCTTCATTTTAAGCTGAGAGAAAGCCCAGTATTTACGTCTTGATTGCATAACCGCCACATGTTCCAAGTATGATCATTCGTTTGCCTAACGTAAATCACACTATAAATGAGACTTGGTAACACGTTTTCTATATCAAATGTTCCAGCATAGGTGGGTAAAGAAAGTTTATATTATTATTAAGCATATGTTTATTTATCCAAAAATCACAGCTATAAAACACGTTTACTATACTATCCAGCTATTTATATAATTCGCACAAGCAAAACACCATTTCATCCGTGGACAGTTTAACTCTGATTGGCTGATTAAAAGTCATACAAATAATACCAGCTTTATGCTACTTTTTTAAGTTGCATATTGTGAACAATCTTCAGTTGTAACATCCATTATCACAGTTGAAAGCTGATGATCATTAGAACTTTATAAACTTGCTACTGTTTAGTTTAATTTGTTGTGTATACTAATCACTTTATCCGTTCACAGTTTTAAAATTTTGATTTTATAATTCCTTAATCTACCTCGTCAGTAGGCAAATATTCAAAGTCGTGTATAATGGCGTCAAGTAAACTACACTCAAAATAACATATTTCATTCTTAAGTGTTGCATTTGCATACTTATCATAAGTAGAAAACAAATAAAAAACGGAAAGAAACACGAGGCCGGAAGTACAATAATGATATCGAACCCTTCAATTTAATACTTTTTGCTAATTACAAATGCTAAAAATGATAGTGATAAATATGAAGGAAACATTTTTAGAAGTTTAACAATTTAGGCCTTGGATGCCTCAGCTGTATTTACTGAGAAACGGTGTAAATGTGATAACACGGTTGTTAACCATCTTGCAACAAGATGAATTCCCATATTTAGATCTTCATTATTGTTACGGGACATTCATTAAGATACAGCTTTGATAAATGTTTAGTCGCCATGGTCCTGATCAATCCTCAGCTTGAATCAGTTGGGAATTGGGACAACAAACCATGCATAGAAATAAAAGAAAAACGTTTTAAATGTTTATAATCAGAAAATAAAATTATATCAACAACGGAGTTGTTGTTAGGGTGATCACAGTTTATGTGTATATACTCAAATAAACATGTTGTTTATTTAACAGGCAAAATTTAACATAACTAAACCTGGCGATTAAACAGAAACGAAATACATAAATTCAAACGTAGAAAAAAATTCTCAGAAAAGCAAATACTTAAATCATAAGAAATAGATTTATGATACGGTCTAATTTGTTAAGATGCAATCGATATTAAGAAAATATTTACCCAACCAGCAACAATGCCGGCCTCTATTTACCATAATTACACCTGGCTCAATTTCAAGCTTTGATACAAAGAGCATTGTGAAGAACTCGTAACAATTGCGCAGACTTCATAATCTGACGGTAGTAAATAAGAAAAAAATATCGAAACTTGGCACAATATAATAGAATGCGGAGGATTTAAACATATGAAATAGGGACCCTATATAAAAACCATAAAGTTGAAATTAATTTTCATGTTGGCTAATGATACCTAGTATCACTGACACTTAAATTATCTTCTACCGCTTCTTATAATTCTAATACTAACAAAGCGAGTTTCTCGTTGTTTATTTTTGTTTGTTTTTTTTTAATGCTATGCCAATTATTTTAGAAAATACTTATGATGTGCTGTAACTCCAACAAGTATCAACTAAGAACTTCGAAGCGAATTTCGTTTTAATAAGTATTTGATTCAAGCAACTTCATGATCTATCTTTCATAGAGCGATTTTAATATATATTAACAGTATGACACACACACACACACACACACACACACACACACACACACACAACAACACACACACAGTTTGCCCGCTCGTTTGCTGGCAGTTACGTAATTAGTTTTCTACGGATACTTTTCAAGCGTTTAAAAATGGCTATTAAATTTGTTTTGTTTTATAATGAGAAAAGGTATCATTATATATGAGTTAAACAATAAAGGGTCTCTGCTTAAGGACAATTAGCTTGTGTTTCGTTCACGCACTTATTATTTCTAGGAAAACTTTTTTTGTCATTATAATTATGTGGTATGATTCGGAAAAGATTCCATGCAAAATGTGTAGTTTCTCTCCAACTGAAGTATTGTTACCAGCCCGTTCGAAACGTGTTCATTGGTTAAATCGCATTAGAATCTAGACACATAATTAATGTCAGTCGATTCTAAATCCATTATGCAAGTGAGAGACACTCCGTCTGTTAATAACTTATGACAGGATTGTTTTACATCATTTATAGACAATACTTCCGGCAGATGTGGGCTGGCATATTTGATCAACACGATCAAATGTCTGAAGCAATTTATTTAATGAGTCACATACTGGTCTCATAAAATAACTGTAATAATAATGTTATGAAACGTAGAAACAGAATGGTAAATTTCATTTAGTCACTGAACAAACGCCATTATGAACTTTCATGCATGCCCTCTTAAGTATATTGTGCTTACATAATTATACTCGTTGTGTTAAAACTACAAGTCCGGAGACACTCCAGATGCTTTATTTTATGCTCCTTATATATCACTGATACAATGTACATCCTTTTAATGTCTGACCTGAACGACAATAGATAGATGTTTTTCTTTCCCTTCTATGTGTGTGTTTTTTTGTGTGTTTTTGTGAGTGTTTTTTAGGGAGAGAGAGAGAGCGTTGGATCAAACCAGTGGCCACGTTTTCTACATAGCTTTCTTACTCTTACTATTGAACTACATAAAGACCAATCAAGTTCTCTCTGCATGTATTTTTTTTTCTAAGATGAATATTTCTTGCCAACAAACTGTATGTAACCGTATATATTTAATCTATTATAAGACGCTGCTCTGATTGTTTAAGACAGTTTGAAAAAAAATACTACTAAAGACATGTAAACAATTTTTAACGGCTCTGCAGCTTAAAGGAAGCATCTCCAAAAACGTTTATGTATACAATTATATAGTATTTAGTGTTTGCTAGTATGACTTGATCATTCTGCAGAGACCTTCAAAATTGTTTTAAAATATTTCTGAAAATTACACATTCATCAATGGAGTGACAATAGTTATTTATAATGGTACTGACTGGTTTTAATGTATGGATGAAGAGCTCAAAACGGTTCAGTCGATCTAGGGTGGATCAAAGCCTTCCCTTCGTTGAAAGTTCAACTCCGAAAAAAGGCGTCGTTAAAGGTAAATAAACAGTAGTTGAGTTAGGGTGAAATAACATAAACAAAAAACTACTGAACTGAAACTTTTATATCGATGAGAGTGAATCGAGAAACAGTGAATAAATAATATGGTAAACATGAACAAAATGATTATTTTAAAATGACCAAAAGTAGACCTTTACTGGAACACTCCATAATTCTCAGCCTATCTGCTCGTCTGTCTGTACATAAAATCTGGATCTGCAATCTTAACATGTATGGATGGTGGGTTTAAAGACTCTTTGTCAATGAATGCCAGTTATTTTCTACTTTGTTTTCGTCTGTCTTATGTCTGTCTGACTGTCTGTCCGGTAGTGCGGTGAAAAATGTCGATCTGCAAACTGCAAAATCTATTACATTTTCAAGTAAAAGAAATCAAAATAAAGTCATTGAAATTCGTTTGAAATTTTGTCTCCAATCTATGTATTCGTGCATCGGTCTATCAATAAAGACTGGATCCCATGACACAAAAATACAGAAGCTTCGTTCATAAAACAGTGTATGACGATATAATATAACGATGTTTACTTACATGAAGATTGTACATTTGAGTATATAATTGTCTTGTCGTCCCTTCTGTCTGTCTATCCAGAAAAAGGATATGGTTTGTCCTGCGATTTACTTGAGAAGTATAAAAGCTAGGTTCATAAAACGTTGTATGGTGGTAGAAAGCAATATTTCAATTATGCACACAAGTTAAAAACTCTTTTTACTTCATAGTATTTGTCTGGCTATATATCCATCCAAAAAACAGTAAGTAAAACAGTACAGAATCTAGGTACGTAAGTTTAAATGACACATTCCTATATAAAGATTAAACATATATGTTTTACTTTTTTTCGTTTATGTTAAATTTCGTCCGTTTTTCCAGTCCTTCTAGCACAAAAACTTGTTGCTTTAATAGCTCAAAATTACAAAAGCATTTTAAAAAATGTGAAAATATGAATACAAATTCTGATGTAACTGTCGGCCACGGATTGCCTGTTCTCTTAACATGTCAAAAACAATGTGTAATAATGATTATTTTTATTCAGAAGCTTTGAAAATTGTTTCAGTTTCACAAAGCTTCTTGTGATTGATTTTTCGGTCGCGTCTGTAGTCAGATTTGTTTTCACGACAGATATAATTGAAAGACCTTTGGTCTTTAAAAGTCGCATTTTGATCAATCAATTAATCGGCGACAGCTGGTCAGTTAAATTAATTTTGTAGCTTGCATTTATCTATTTTTTACGCCAGACAGACAGACAGCAGACAGACAACATGTTTTATTTAATTTAGGTATGCATACAACATGGGTAAAGAAAAGATAAACAAATAAACAGATAAACAAAGTACAGGAACATAGAGACGGTTGACCGGTCATTGTGTAAAGTAAGCGAGGTAAGGGGAGATTACAACAGTATTTAAAAAAAACAAGACCAGTAGTTTTTACTGAACATAGCCATACTTAGAACAAAAACATGTTTTTCACTGGAAATGAAGGCCAGATAGTATAGAAAAAGTTTGAAAGAAGATGTGTAAAAGGAGAAAAGAATGTTAACAAACACATGATAGTAGGTTGGTGTAGGCACACGTTTTATAAAACATAAATTACGAAATATACTTATATTTCGCAATAGTTTGCAGTTTACCTGTCTGACGTCTGTCCGATTGAACCGAACAGGAAACACAGAAATGGTCACTGTAATAACGATGAACTGTTCTACAGTCAGCCGCCAGTCCAAAAGTGTATATAAGGAAGCAAGATCTTAATATATGAGTAGGTGTGGAAACATGTTTAAATCCTTCAGATAATTGTTCTGTTCACAGCCATATCACGACTTTGGACATACAAGTGTGGCCTTGACGTTTGAGCTGGAGGTCTGATTCTTGCTTGCGACACATTATCACCATGTCTAAAACATTTATGCTAAGAAATTTTAAAATTTATCCAGGGATGTCAGAATTGTTAACCGGACAACTCTACACCTAATTCTTGCGCGCGACACGTCGTCATCATATCCAACACATTTATGCCAAGTCATTTTAAAATACATCTAGGAATGACATAATTTTTGACCGGATGCGACCATCAATGCACTGTAATGAACATTTCCTTCAAGTCCAAGTGTGACCCTGATCTTTGACCTACAAACCTGGGTCTTGCGTGTGACACATCCTCTTGATGTGCAACAGATTTATGCAAAATTATTTCAAACTGCATCCATGACTGACAAAATTATGGACCGGACATAAAGCGGACATACTGACTGACGGACGGACGGACAAACAATTCAAAAACTATCTGCCTCCCTTCGGGGGCTAAAATGTTTATACATGTGCTTCTTGACAAATTATTGTAAGCCAGAATTCTTAATTTATCAGATATAATGCAATTAAACAATGCGTTGATTTGAACAGAAATCACACTTTAAATAGCATGGAATCCTTGGTCATATAGTTACTAATTATTATTTAAAGAAGAAAGCAATTAAATGACTTATTTTGTTGAATGGTGGTTACATTTATAATTATATCAGGAGAATGATATGAACTACACATCGAGACGGATTTTAAACTTTCATATGTTAAGATATGAATAAGAAATATATTGCAGAGGTTTACTACTTAATCGTGACCATGGGGATATGAAAATTTACTTGTTTTTAAATTTCTTCGTAATTGTGGCAGTAAACATACCACATTTATAGTACCGTAAGTGACATCAAGGTCATCAGTAAATGAAATGGGAATATTTATAACTTCTTATTCAGTATATTTGTTTCTGTCCATTTGAAAGTATGCGCAGTTCTAAAGTTAATACTGCACACAGCAGATGTGGTTTCTGTAACAAAGACTGCATATTCTTTCATAAAAGAGTGTCCCATATTACCTTCTGGTTTCAACAGGAAGTTCATAATTTGCAGTTGTAAACTTGAAAAGGGTTAAGTAATCCTTTTCATTACGTTTCGTGAAGTATTTCACAAAGTGTTGAGTTTCCTAGGGAGTGTAATTTGGTAGTTTTAAATATCAACACGATCCATTTTAAAAAGGGATTTTCCAACAAGTCCCGAAAAAATGCCCATTTTAAGCAAATTTCGTCTGGTAAAACAGGCTAAATCATAGGCTTTTTTCATGGGTTCAGACAAAACAACAACTCACTTCTGTAAACCAACATGTATTCACACAGCATATAAACAGAAAATAACAAAACAAATCATAACATAATTTAATTCTTTTAGAACATTCTGAACAATTAAACATTTTCTTAGGATCTGTTTTACACTAGATATATACATAATCATTATATTCTTTAGAACGTCCTAAGAACGAATAATGTAACGGTTGAAAAATAACAGAAATCATATTCTTTAGAACGTTCTAAAAACAGACAACGAAAAAGTTAAAAAAAAAACGTAAATCAGTAATATTTTTTGAACGTTCTAAAAAGAAAATCAAAAAAGTATGAAAAGAACAGAAATCGGATTTCATTCTTTAGAACATTCTAAAGACTAAGAGCTCAATAGATGAAAACAACAAAATCAAATTTCATTCTTTAGAACGTTCTAAAAACGTAATACAGAAAAAGTTGAAAAACAACAATATCGTATTTCATTCTTTAGAACGTTCTAAGAACTAAGAAGGAAAAAGATGAAAATCAACAAAATCAGATTTCATTCTTTAGAACGTTCTAAAAATGTAGTATAGAGCAGTTGAAAAAAGCAAAATCAGATTTCATTCTTTAGAACGTTTTAAAAATGTAGTATAGAACAGTTGAAAATAGCAAAATCAGATTTCATTCTTTAGAACGTTCTAAAGACTGAGGGTGAAAAATGATGAAAAACAACAAAATCAGATTTCACTCTTTAGAACATTTATAAAAAACGTAAAGCAGAAATGTTGAATAATAACAAAAAAAAACAGATTTCACTCTTTAGAACGTTCTAAAGACTCAGAGTGAAAATAATGAAAAAAGCAAAATCAGATATCATTCTTTAGAACGTTCTAAAAACATTATACAGAAAAGTTGAAAAACAACAAAATCAGATTTCATTTTTAGAACATTCTAAAGCCTAAGAGCGCAGAAAAATAGAAAACAACAATATCAGATTTCATTTTTTAGAAACAGAAATGTTGAAAAATAACAAAAAACAGAGTTCTTTCTTTAAAACGTGCTGAAAAAAGAATAACGAAAATGTCGATTAAGAATAGAAATCAGATTTTATTCTTTAGAACATTCTAAAAACTCAGAGCGCAAAAAGATGAAAAACAACAAAATCAGATTCCATTTTTAGAACTTTCTAAAGACGTAGTACAGAAAAGTTGAAAAACAAAAAAAAAACATATTTCATTATTTAGAACGTTCTAAAGACTAAGAGTGAAAAAGATGAAAAAAAGCAAAATCAGATTTCATTCTTAAGAACGTTCTAAAAACATAATACAGAAAAGTTAGAAAAACAACAAATTCAGATTTCATTCTTTAGAACGTTCTAAGAGCGAAAAACGAAAACGTTGAAAAAGTACATGAATCTAGTTTCATTCTTTAGAACGTTCTTAAACAGAAAAGTTGAAAAATGCCCCCCAAAAAATAGATTTCATTCTTTAGAACGTTCTAAAAACGAAAAGGCGATAAAGAATAGAAATCAGATTTCATTCTTTAGAACGTTCTAAAGACTAAGAGTGAAAAAGATGAAAAACAACAAAATCAGATTTCATTCTTTAGAACGTTTTAAAAACGTACTACAGAAAAGTTGAAAAACAACAAAATCAGATTTCAGTCCTTAAAACGTTCTAAAAACGTAGTACATAAAAGTTGAAAAGAGCAAAATCAGATGATTCAGTTGTCCTTAAAATGAAAAACAACATTGTAGTTCTTTAGAATGTTCTCGGGACTCAGAAAGAAAAAACTGCAGTCAAATTCATCCCTTTTGTTATTCTTTATCTATGATATCTAATTAAATATTTAATACTTTTGTTAGTCCTATTCTTCTGTCCGGTTAGTGAAAAAATACGAAAGAAAACAATTAATTTTAAATTCACTCCCGCTATTTCGAATATTCTTGGGATATCGGAAATCCAAATGAGCCGTCCCGCTGTTCATAAAGATATTTAAAATGTTGTGGATAGACAGGCTCATTCCTCTTCAGCATGGGCAGATGGGAGATCCAGGTTATTGTTCCAACATTAAAAGTTAAGATTTCACTCTGTCATTTTTTCTCTATATTTCCTGAAAAAGGCAAAGATAGATTTCTTTTTTTTTTCACTTTTAATAGTAGATTTGTATAAATTTGGACATTGTGTTTGGAAGGTGGATAAGTCGTCCAGTAGTAAAGATAGGCGAGGAGTAAGGCATAAACGCAACCCCTTGATAACCAGTCCAGCGCGTTACTAATTGACCCTGAAACAGCTACTGACCTAGCTCTTAGAGGTCATTGGACAATTTTTTGAACCTCTAAATATTCGACAAAAAATATGCATCTAAGACAATTTTACAAAATTCCGCTCTTAATTTTTTTAAATATGGTTTTTATAACAATTAATAATTACACGCACTAAGTCGCACGTACCTGTCACGTGCAAAACAGGAAGTGAGGAACATTTATCCCTTGCCACTTGACACAGCTAACTGGACTGTTAACACATTTTTTTAAAATGATGATGGAAGGTGATCAGTTTAGACGGAAAGTAGTTAAGTACAAAAATTCAACATGTAACTAGGGATATAGACAGTTATAGAAATTAGTACCTCCCTGGTTACCTCCCTATTACTATTTTTTTTTTGCTGACACCTCAATCTATTTAACTGTTAAATAAAGGACTTGTGATATTCTCTGGTAGTTTAATACCTTCTTTTTGTCAAAATTTCACGAAAAACTAATTTTAAAAAGTACAAGTACATTTCTTTAAAAATCTGATTATTACTATTAACTTTGTTTTCCGTATTACAATAAATATCCACAACAAAAATGTTAAGAATAAAAAGAAGGAAAGCAAACGTATTATTGCAAGACCAATATATTACAGACGTGTTGCTTGCAGCTATTATTTTCTTTCTGCATACAAAAATTCACATGTTGTACATATAACGCGGTCCAAAATAAAAAGGGAAAATCTTTTTTTCCTTTTTACGCTTTGAAGCCTTTCAGCAGTCAAAATACACTTATATTTTGCTATTTTGACATGTTTTTCTTCAAAAAAGACATATTTCCGCTAATTTTCCACGTTAAATGTTTGATTTTCAGCCAGTTCTGCTGAAAATCACAAGGGATTCTTTATTTTCAGTCTAGGAATTACTTCCTTATCAAAGTGTCGCTAGGTAAATTCAAAAGATTAAATTCATTTCGGCATCTTTTTCTGCTGAAATATTTTGCTAGCAGATAATAACTATTTGAGTGACTCAACACTTCAATTTCTTTTGGCAGCTATTGTAACTTTTCGGTAGTTTTATATACCGAAAGGAGCGCGAGCAAAAGGTTTAAAAGTTGTTGCATAGTTCAGATAATCATATTGGTCGGTAGACATTTTAGAGGTCTCGATTTTTTTTAAACTGTCAATAAACACAACAACAGCTTAGGAAAATGACATAATTTGAAAGAGATGATATCTATTTCAGTATTATGTATTACTCGTAAAATATCACAAATATTTATGTTAATGAGACAGTATCTAATTACAAGTGACAATGTGAACATATCATACCAGTTTTTCAAAGCGATGATACATGTTTAGATCAATAATTCTTGCCGTGTTTACACTTTTTTTCTTGCTTCACACTAAAAAGGTTGACACTTGTGTAGATAAAAGTGTTTCGGTTGACTCTCGTATTTCCAGCTTCTATTATCCCGGACACAGACTAATCCCTAATCACTTTTAGTTGCAATCACACAATATTGAGCAGTGTTATATGGTTTTGAGAAGACAAATGACACGCTATTTGCTTAGCTATGAAGTTATGAATAATGAGAAGAGTTTAGTTACTCTTGTTTACTGGATATTAAGAAAAGATAACATTTAAATCTTTCAAATCTATGTTTCCGTTGCTAAATTCTAAGTGCAATACATATAAATTTGTAAAAGTGTTGTTTCACATGAAATGTACACCATTTTTTTCTGCATCAATATTATATGCCTGTTAACATAATCTTCTCATGAGCAAACACATATAAAAACAAATTTGCGACGACTGGAGGATAAATGTTTATTCATATAGCAGTCAGTCATTAGGCATAAACTAAGGAAGCGGTTCATATTAGATCTGTATACCTTTTAATACAAACAGCTGCACGTGACTGTATATCTAGATAGACATAGATACTTCTAAAACAATACGGTTTTATAGTTGTAACTGTTCTATCAGTGGCTTTTTAATCAATTTATTATATTCTAAAAAAAACAACAAAAAACATGTTACATACTACCCTTGAAGTATGCTTTCGATCGACAGCTTGAAACACGCAGACAATTACATACGCTTTTATATCAGTTATACATATAAGCCCCTGGAACATATAAACATACATTGCAAGATGGAAATCAAAAGCACTGACAACAATTCTTTAACAGTTATTAAAGGATGACGCAATTTCTGTCAGATATTGTATTAACTAATTTTATAATTTTATAACTCAAGTACGTACAATACATATTTATTATATTGTTCTTTCGAAAATTCTCCAGCAGAATAGTGTCACCACTGACAACATAAGTAAACTTAATAAATGAAATAGTAAAGATCTTTTGTCACTACAATTAATGGTCGCTCTATCCTTTCTGCTGAATTTCAAGTGCTAACCTGACCCCACTGCTTTTTGCTGAAATCTTTTTTTCTTTGCTTCCCAATAACTCCGAGGTGAAAAGTTTTTCTTGTCCATTCCTCTACAGCAATCTGAATAATTCATGATAAAATAAAATGAATTGTTCAAAAATAACTTCAATCGATATGGCGGATGAAAACATGTTTAGAATTGTCCGCCAACCACTTCACTGTTCATCAGCTCCAGTATTATTACAACAGGTTTCAGTGGACTACTAACTAACATTTTTAAAATGAAATAAAGTTATTTATATGCGAACAAAACGTCTTATTCATAGCTACAATGTATCGAAAATTCAGCGTGGAGCCGAAGAACTTATACACGTATTATATGTTATGAATTGTTATATAGAAGAGGTTTACCGTGTAGTTTTCATAATTGAAATCACTGATATTGAATGTTCATGTATTAGCAATGCTTAATGGTTTTACAACAGAGAAACTACATTTAAAATGAAAAGTATTCGATTTAATTTGTTTATTGTATAAGTAAGTAAATATGTTTTCATTTGAAATCAGCAATTTCCACTAACATTCAGTTTCATTACTTCTTTTCGTATTCTATAAACTGCACAATACCTTTATGGAACGAAACTGTTCACATATTTATGAAAAAATAACAGTTACCTGAACATTTACTCTTTTCGGTTGAATAGAAGTTTGTCTATTTGTGACTCTTTCGAAATAACTAGAGAAACACTCCTGTAAAACAAATAAAGTAAATAGAATAAGAGAGAAAACAACTGCTTAGTTTTGATAAGGACGCAGAACCGACAAACTAGTTCTCTCGCGTCCGTCAATGAGACACTGTTTTATTTTCGTTTATGCAATCATTTGAATAAAGCTTTTAAGTTTAACTGTTGGTAATATATATAATAGTTTCATTGTATTTGAAATCAAATCATAATTGATATTTCCATCGCTTTGAGCGTCATTTTCTTTGTTTCATGAATAAACATAGATTTGTAAACATTTTAGTTTATCAATAACAAGCAGACTTTTTTCTTCTCCTTTCTTCTTCTTTTGGATAAAGGTAAAAAAGGTAAGTCTATAGAAAGTTACTTGATTATAAATTGAATTCCTTTCCTTAGAAATACTTATACTTACTATAAAAGTAATGACATCAAATGAATAACAAACAATCATCAAGATAAACAGATCTATAGACCTATAATCGGAGCTTTAACATTTCTTATTTGTCTTCTTAAAGTAGCAAAGTTTCCTTTAAAATAAAGCCATCAAATGAAATTGAAATTGTTTTGTCATAACACTGCGTCATTTGGTTGTTTCATACAGAAAAAAGCTTGTTGTCGCAGAGAAAGATCTGTTTCCGCAGTAATAAAACATATTCAATTTCATAAAAGAGTAAATTGACTACTATTTATCTTGAAAAAAGAAAAAGATCTTACCAGTACACATCCTAAGAAACTTCAGGCCTTGACACACTTTTCTTTCCCGTCAGAGGCGAGGTTCTCTCACGATCTTCACATTCCTCCAAGCTGCGCGAATACTGGTATGGAACCCAGGAAGCAGTCATCGAGCATGATGAAACTAAGTTGTAAGAACTTGTTTCGCAATCGATGTAAAATAAATGAGTCTAAACTAAACTATTCTATCAAGGGTGATTTAATCTTTTTTATCAAACCTCCGTTTTTGGAGCGTACATTTTTACACAAGATGAGAAACTGTCTTCAGATATCCGCTAGAAATTAGTACATCCGTGTCCAAGACTTCCAAAACAAAAGCAGTCTATCAACTCTGACCTTCAAGTGTGATCCAAGTTTATTGCAATTTTTATGCATCAATGACCCGTAAACATACAGGAGGTAGCAAGGAAATTCAGTACTGAAGTCTAATCGTTCTATTTTCATTATCTGAAAATTAATCTCTAGCCATTCCATTACAATAACAATTCTCGCAGCCGAAACCAAAAAGGCGAGGTTAAATTACGGAACCATGTGTGATGGTGCGTTAATGATCAGTTAATAACGACTAATGTGAATCTACTTTATTTTTCTTTTCAAGCAACATATTGAATACTGGCCTGAAGTGCAAGTGTATTACAATTTCTATCTATCTATTTGAGCTTATCTATCGTCGGTACCGGTTCCCATATGACCGACTCCCCCTGAAGAGATTAGTTATTTTATGTTGTGGGATTAGTGCAAGATACAGAAAGCATCCCATTCCAGAGACACCCCTGGTTCTTTTGCATGCTCAGTGTATAGCACTGACACATGGGACCTAAGTTCTCATCCGAAAGACTAATAGTAATGTTAGTTGAGGAGCGGAGGATCGAACTCGGGACCCCTGGTTTACCAGTCCAGCGCGTTACCACTGATCCACTTCAGTTCTTGTATTACAATTTTGTATACACCAGTCTTTTTATAGCTGCAACCTCTGACAAATGCGTCAGGGCTAGAGCGTTGGTACGGCCGAGTACGGACTGCACTCTTCAATTTGACCGACAGTTATACAGTTATATAAATGCAATGTATGAATAAGTGTATGTGTCCGACACTTGTACGCCTTTGGAATCTTCTGCGCCGACTTGATGCTTTACATCAATGTTTTTTTTCTTGTGTAAGGTAAAAGTCGAGAACATAGACCACGTCTAGATTTAACCTGTCTAGGAAAATCAGTTCTCTTTGTTTCCGTTCTGTTCTGTTTACTGGCATGGCTTAATCTGGAACTTGTTTGTTGTTGTCAACCCAGAAGTCACTGGCACTTCAACATTGTTATAAAGATTAAATGACTTAAACTGTTACCTGCCATCACTCATGCGTGCCTAACATTCATTAATATTTGTGAAGTTAGATCAACACACGACATTCGACATTTGACATTAGCTGAAACGAATGTCGTATTAGCTCAACATTATACATTCGACTTTGGTAAAAGTCAGTGTTGTGCAAGCACGATGTTCGAATTCGGAATTATTTGAAATCTTAATTTCGTGCTATCACGAAATTCGACATCAACATTGAAATTTTGAATCATTTGCTTGAAATGTTGTGCTAGCACGACATTCTAAATTCGATTTTCTAATTTTGAAATCTTGAAATATAAATGTTGTGCCAGAACAACATTCGACGTAACGGTTTAACTTTCGAATTCTGAAAACACTTCAAATTTGAATGTTGTGCCAGCATGACATTTGACATACGACATTCAAATTTTGGATCATTTGCTTTGATTGTTGTGCAAATACGACAATCGACATTCAGATTTTGAAATCTTGAAAGTTTAATGTTGTGCCAGGTCGACATTCAACGTATGATATTCGACTTTTAAATCGTTTTTTTTTTATTATTTTGCTAGCATGACGACATTTGAATTTAAAGATATTTGCTTTCAATTTTTTGCCCGCACGGCATTTGACAATAGAAAGTTGAAAATTTAATGTTGATATAGCACATTATTTGTAATTCAACATTTGAAATTGAAACACTTGAAAATTGAATTTGTGTCTGCAGGAAACTTGAATTTCAAATTTTGAATCACTACGAAATTGAATGTTGTATATTTAAAATTGTTTTAAAAATCGAATGTCAAATGTCGTGATAGCTGTACATTCAAAGCAAATGATTTAAAATTTGAATATAGTGTGTCGAATGTCGTGTTTACACAACTTCAATTTTCAGGATTTTAACATTTGAAAGTCGAATGTCTTGCTAGCACAACGTTCAAAAATTGAAAGTGTTGTATCTTATGTCGTGCTGGCGCAATATTTAACTATTCAAGAGTGTCAGAACTCTAATGTCAAATGTTGTGCTAGCATATTCAAAGCCAATGATTCACAGTTTGAATGTCGAATGTCGTGATAACACAACACTGTCTTTTTTTCCGAAGACTTATGTCTGATATTGAGCTTATAGGACAGTCATTTAGGCGAATGTCAGATGTTGAGCCTACGTCTCACTCATCATTCAGAATATATAAAATACATGATTAAAGCACTACAGGTGATGATGATAAGGCAGTTGTTGTTAATTTTCTTCTTGATACATGTCAATGACTTTGATTTTTGATACATGATATAGCGTGTTCTGCTTTGAATTCATTTTTGTTCTTTTTTTTTTCAGAGTAAGATATATTTAGATATGTCTTTTACTATAGAAATATCGTAAATGAACGAAAAGCAACGGAACAATAATTCATGCTATCTTACTCTGTCTTTACGCCATCGATTCAACGGGGCGTTTTTGTTAATAACGATTTTATTCAAAATATACGATTAAACTATTTCCTTCAAATGTATCCCGATAGCAGTGTGGATAAATATCATTCATTTAATTAATGGTTATAGTTGTGAATTAATTGTGTGCCAGACAAAACGAATGCATGTTGCAGCGTGTTTTCGTTTTTGTTTTTATTTTTTTATTTATTTTTGTTGTTGTTGTTTTTGTTTGTTTGTTTTTTTTTTGCACCATTTTCTCTAAATAAAACGAGATTTTCTACCATCAGTTGGTAAGAAGTACACAGTCCGTCTACTTTTTATAACGTTATACTTTTGCCTGTAATTCAATGATTTTTATGGATATTGAAACATACTAATAAAAATCACATGTGATTTTATAACAATTTTCTCAAGGCAATAAGCAGATCTTTATCTTGATGTAAACATTCATTCCCTGACCAGTGTAGATTGAAGATTTATTGCTCAGTGGTGTAATACCATGCGGTGCGGTCAAGTATCACGTGGAGTCATGTCTGACCAGACGAGATAATTCGAAAAAAAAGAGAAAAATCTCATTTGAGAATCTTTTCAGTAGCAGATTAAGTAAACATTGAAATTCTTTTATCATTTTCTATACACGAGCACCTACAATACTTTCTGTATATGTAATACTATTATCACTAAACTTGTCCAGGCCTCAAGCCTTTATCAGTTTTCATTTAAATGAAAGTACATTTATCAGAACAGTTACGTATGAAAGGTTGCATAATATTAACATGTGTATTACATCTAAGCGATCAGAGTGATAAACTATTTTTATAGATCTACAGATGTTAAATTTATTCCTGCTACCGAACTATGACAAAACTGTTTATATTCTGATGAGCCTGTTTCGTGCAAAATCTGTTCTGCGGAGAGTGATCTATATACAATGCATTCTGGCAGCCGTGGCAGGATATCTAAAAGTCTAGAAGTTGGAATATAGTAAACATGTTCTATTTTCGAAAACAAACTGTCTTACACAAGACGTGAAACATAACGGATATTCGTAATTCTCGAATTCATTAATTCGTACTCATATCGCCTCGACCATAAGTAGTTTTGTAAACCAAAGTCCAATGGGATCAATTTCCTGACGCGTTTGTCAGATGTTGTATCTTTATACATTTTATAGATTTCAGTTCGTTTCGCGACCTCTACATGTTCGCACTAGTCGTCCCTCCACGCAGTAAGAAGTCAATTCACCACCCAAGAGTTTTCGATAGCCGAATTTGTTTCGATGATCGACAGTCTGGAATAATATAGCTAAAATTGTTGTTACTTAATACAAAATATATTTTTAATTAATGCAAATTTACAATTTTTTTTAATCAGTGCAAATTATTATTAAATGAAAACAGTCACTGATTCAAACTGATGTTTTAGATTTAGTTTTATTCAATAGTCTCCAGGTCCGGATCAGGACCCGGAGACTTTAATCTCTAGAAAATATCAATTTACATCAGGGACTTAATTAAAGCAACTGACTCACAGACGGGCAGACGATGGAAAAAAAAGAAAATGTTTCTACATCTTGAAATTCTTGCTGTAATTGTGAAGAACATATCTAAACTAAGTTACTGACTCATTTTTTGTTACAGAAAAACATCAAAATATAAAGTTTTACACACTTTTATCGCTAAAAAACTTACCCCGTTAGTCACGGGGTAGATACTTTAGTTATAACATTAATTTTGACGAAACTTTCAAACTAGACGATATGGCTTAGTGGTGTAGATCGTCGCTAGATATTTTACTGACCGAATGGTCATGAGTTCGAATACTGGTTAAGTCAAATCTTTTGTTTTCAGTTTTCATGGTGTACAGAAGCATAATATCATGTTTTTTTCCATAGTATATTAATTTTTTTAAGTTTTAAAGAAAAAAAATCAGCAAAATTTTGTGAGTCAGTCGCTTTAAGGCCCTTTGGATAAGATAAGCCACTTCAGGCTTCAAGCTATAAGATTTACAAATATCGATATTCAAACCTCACATTTCAACTGTCACGTGCATAACATTTTTTTTTTGCTATTGTGCTGCAATCTATCTGTTTATGAAAACTGTTCTGTAATTACTAATAAAAGTCATAAAAATTGTGAAACAACAAAACCTTTCAAAAAAAGTTTAGAAATATATTTGATAATGCTTTTAAGAGTAGTTTAAATTAATAAAAAAGTGAATACTGTCTTCAAATTCATTACAGAGAAATAAACGAATTTATTCAGTTAATAAAAGAATAATTAGTAAAGAAACTGAACGTTTATGAATGCTGAAATGTACCAGAAAAGATAGTTCAAGCTAACCCTTGTCTTTTCAGCCTCTTTAACATTGTGCAATATCCCTTACGTATATATAAAGCCATCAATCCTGCTGGTTTATAAATATAAATCTGACCTTTTTTGTCATCATAGTCGTTTAGCAATAGCAGTAAGCATTAGCTCTGGGCAGTATAAAGTAAATTAGATGTGAAATAAGCAGAGCGAATCAGTGGGCCAGAGGTAACGCGCTGGACTGGTTATTTAGGGGTCGCGAGATCGATCCCCCGCTGCTCTACTAGCATTACAAACTGTCTTCTGCACCTAGGTCCCGTATATCAGTGTTGTACACTGAGCATGTAAAAGAAACATGGTTGCTCTGGAACGGGAAGCTTTCTGTATCTTGCACTATCCCCCATAACATAAATAACTAGTCTCTGCAGAGGACGTCGGTAAGGGTAGCCGGTATATAAACTCAAATAAATAGAGGGTAAAACGTGAAATCGGCAAAAAACAGTAAAAAGCAGTAGCATTAAGTAAAACTTAAGTTAGCAGTATTAGTTGCTGGCACAAGCAGCAGGTAATGTGAGTTTGTAAGTAGCAGTAGATAACAGTTGCAGAAGGTAAAACATGACATGACTGTCGGTTGATTACTCATGTACAAAATCAGGCCGGGACAGGACAGGGCGGGTACAAATAAAAACAAAACATTTCTGTACTCTATTATTTTGATTATTTCTACAAAATATTAAGCGCACCCCATACAGTCAAAAAGTAGGGAGGAAAAGAGAGCATTAATTCAAAAAATGATGAATAAAAGAATAAATCAAAACAATTTACAAAAACAACGCCTTGAAAAGATCTGTGGCAAAATATTTGCCACTAGGGGTTTAAACCAGGTTCTAGGTTGCACCAACCTCAAACATGCCAAAACAGGTTCTCCTAAGGCAATCATGTACGAGTTGTCTTGGCGATTTAACCCCAAACCCACCCGTCAACTCGACAATGTTGCATGCAACAAATGAACACTGTCCAAATGCCAATATATTGTAAAGAAACATGTGTTTATATAATTACTTCTTAAACTATTATTTTTTTTTCTATTTCATAGGGAATAGACCATTAATTTCTTATGCAGAACATTCTCGGGTAATTTCAAGGAATGTTCCTTTAACCTCGTAACGATATACATTTAATTTATTTTTTTATGTAGACCAGTGATTAATGTTACCATAGTGCATCAGAAAAAAAACTCGGACAGCCTCTTCAGTGAGGTTTCAATATGATAAAAATACAATACTTGAATCCAATAAATCAGCGTTCATTGCTAACATAAAAAAACATAATATGGGAAATGTTTATCCCATAGCACTTGAATTATTTGTACTTCTCAAGTTCAAGAGCCTGGTCAATATGCAAAAAACAGCGTGTGTATTTTATCAGTTACTTATATCAATGGTATTCGTTGGCATGTTTGTTTTTCTTCTATGTTACACGTAACGCATCTTTCGGACATATGTACATTGCCTGTATGAACTAGGGATCAACAGAAAACATATAAAGAACCATGCCTTACTGTCATTTTAAGCTTACGTCTTTTATTTTGTTACAAAAATCTATTTTGGTACATATCACTAGGCGGCGGTGCTGCAGGCTATCAAAGAATGGGCTGTAATAATAATAATAATAATATTTTTCAGAAGAGTTTGCATTTACATGGTAAATATAATAAAACATTATTAGTTTTGGTACCTAGACTACAACATGAACGTTGCCCGACTCTAAGGCAAAAAGCCAGACCCAATTTTGTTGTTGTGAAAAAAATCATGGATTTGTGGCTCTCAGCCTTCGAAGCCGGACAGTTATAATAGCCCATATCAAATCACAGGGCAATAAACAAACAGTTTATCTCTCTTAACATCTCAATAGAAGATGGTAACTGGTGTCTGGCTGTAGTTAATTAAACCCAGCTGATTGTTATCTGTCAACATAATACAAGTACAGCTTAAAACTTAGAAATGATAACTTCTTTCTCTACACATCAAAGAGGACTTTTGCTTTTAAGTCAATAATTTATAAGAACATAGAATGTCTGTATAAACCTCTGGTATTTATTTATGTAAAACAAGAACAGAATTCAAGTAAAAGCTAAAATTTGAAACACCTGTTAATTGTTCTAGGACAAAATTTAATTTGTTCAAAAGGGAGATATTGCTTTATTAAAAATTACAAAAAGTGGATATCTGATAAAAACCTTTAAAAACAATATTTCATAATAAGCTTTGTATAAAATGGAAAATGGAAAAGCTACGGCATGCTGACATAAGTGCTGGTAAAATAGTACTACAAATAATAGTATATTTTTTGTGTGAAAGCACCCACTTAATAAGTAATATATAATAAAACCCAAACAGATACTGGATACGTGGGGAATGACATATTTAATATAAATTCATCATATATTAACAGCCTTTTTGTTTTAACATAACCGTTCTAGATTTATCAGTTTCAAGTTTAGTAAGGCAGATTTTAAAATGAAGTAAATAAGATACGAGAAATATTTCACAGACACGAATGCCCCCGAAACAAGGAAAAGGTCACCGTCATGGTATCTTATAACTTGATGTTACCTTGAACATTTGTGCCCAAAAATTGCAGTCTGTGAAAACTAGAACTGCCACTGTCCTAGCGTCAATACCTCCGCATGTCGCTTTTTCAGTAGGGTATTGATATATGGGAGCATATTACTTTGTGCCCCGGACTAGAATAAAGCATAATTAATTTAAAAAGGGCAATAATTCCAAAATTATGCAAAAATGGTTATGGTTCTTTTTTTAGGGAGTGCACTTTTTCTCAATTAGAGCTATTTATCTATGAAAATTCAAGTTGAAACCTTCAATAGCTTGTGAGTTATGCCCCGGACAAACAAAACCCGACAGCTCCAAAATTATGTAAAAGAAAGTTATGGTTCTTAAGCACTGCACTTTTCCTCAATGAGATCTATTTATCTATGAAATTTCAAATTGATGACTCCAATGCTTTTTGAGTTATGCCCCTGACAAACATTAGGTATGAAACATACAAAAAGGCAATAATTATAAAATTATGCCAAAGAGAGTTATGGTTCCTCGGCACTGCACTTTTCCTCAATCAGATCTATATATCTGTGAGGTTTCAAGTTGATATCTCCAATACCTTTTGAGTAATGCCCCGGAAAGGGAGATTTTTCAAAATGTAAGTGTGCTGGAGTTATGGTTCTTGTGCACTGCACTTCGTCTCATCACCAACAACCTATATTCAAAGTTTGAAGCCAATCCCATGTATACTTTGTAAGAAAATGGCCGGAAAAGGAAAAATGAAGAGGGGATATAACTCAAGAATTAGCATGGTTAGAGTAATGGCTTTTATGCGCTGCACCTTACCTTATCACCATCAAGCTATATTCCAAGTTTGATGTCAATGCCTTCTATACTTTTGGCGTTATGCTCCGGACAGAATGGGGAAAGACGGACGGACAGAAAATTCGATTACTATATGCCTCCCTTCGGTAGCATAAAAATAACATTGCAATTTAAGCTACTGATGTTTTTGCCTAAAATGATTTCTTTAAAATTGAAGAGAGGTAAATATACAGTGTAATTTCATCATTCTCTTCACCTTAAAATGCAAGATAAATGTCTTGTCTCTAGCAGGAGTCAGTTCAATGCAATTCCAGTCATTGAAACTGTGGTTCACTATATAACAGCTTAACCACAAAGCAACAGTGCATCGACTTTTGAATTTGGTGCATGAATTTGGTGCATGAAATATAGATATTTCCTCCACTACGACTACCAAGGTAAAGATTTATCAATAAAAGTATGAAAAGGTTTGAATTATGATGTGTTTCAACAAGCCAACGGCTACTCATGTGCTTTTCATGATAACAACTTCAATGCCTATAAATATTTTCCTTTTTATGCACGTTTAAATGATCAGTGTGTTAATCACTATAACGTAACATGTGCTATACAGATGTGAAGTAAATAAAAATAAAAACATGGTGTCAGATTCAGTGAAAGTAGCAGCTTTCTATTCTTAACATTCTTGAAAGCAGCAGCTTTCCTTTGGTTTCTAAAACTTTAATCTATATCAGCTGAAGGAAGAAGAGAGTATACTCCTGCTCCTTCTAGTAGTTTTCTACATATCGCTTCACAAATGACGCATAATTTAAACATGTAGAGCAAATGTGCCTTTGTTATTTCCCTTATTCATAAATTCATGATAGTCTGGCCTGATTCTTCTGAAATCTGCATTGAACTAATTGATTTGATATCTTGTTCTGCTATGGTGGGACTCTGAAGGAATTTACAATTAAATGCTATTTGAAAACCTACAGTTTGACGCCTGATGTATTTTGTCGCAATGGTAATGTGTTCTATTGACAGAAGCCTTTTTCATTCTGAAAATTCAACACCTCTCATGTATTTGTAAATGCGAAGAAGGCCAGCATCTTTATTTGCACTTATAAGAATTGTAATCTTTGATTTTCTCAGATGCAAGATAGGAAATGCTGCAAGAAATTGATGGCACTTCTGTTTCTTTTTCTGGTTTGAATGAATTTGCTCCAATTTTGTTGTCATTTGCAAATAGTATTTTCATACTGCTTTTCCGACCTTCAAGATCTGTCTTGATTAGAATAACATCTAAAATCACTTGCAGCTTTGATATGCCATAATCTCTTCCAATAATTGGTGGAGGAAGCCTAGTTATCATATTAGGTGTGTATGAAATTGTTCATTTCATTTTCTTCTTATAGAGCTTTATATAATCTGCCATCAGTCCCTTCTTCACTTTCAGTCACTAATGAATCTAATACTGAATACTGTATTGGACTTGACTCATTTTAAAGGTGCCTCTAACTGCAGATATATCTTCAATATCTAAACAGATCATCAGTATCATATCTTCCATTGTGCATTGTGAACAACCGCAGTGCACTAAGTTTTACAATATCAATGTTTTCTTCCAGTTCATTTGAATTTGTTTCAATATAAACATTTATGGCTGCAGGGTGGCGTCATGATGAAACAGTCAGCACATATAATCTCCGAGGACTGTGGAGTTTCTGGAATGTTTTTTTTTCTCTTTTCTTAAACAAATCATTTTCTAAGATTCGAGATATATGCAAATATTTTGCTTTCAGTTTTATTCCATCCCTCACTTCTCAAGCTAATTTACTTAGTTCTGGGTTAAGCCTTCTGTTTTGATATTTGCATAATCGCTTCGGTGAAATTCTTCAGTTTCAGTAGATCTTGAAGTTTGTTTTGATTTTTTTCTCAAGCAGGTCTTCATAAGTAAATTCAAAAATATCTTTATCTATTTGACGTCATGAAATAATGTTTAAACATAAATATTTTGTTTCCATTCGTTTTCAGTTAAATGCTCTTCATAAATTGAGCTTAGAGATAAAATATTGCTTTCGTATAGTAACAAATGTCCTCAAGATCTTCATCACAAACAAAGTTTTTTATAATACAAGATTCAATTAGTATGTCATATAAAACCTTAATACTTTAATCTATTGTCTTTTTGTTGATTGCTATGTTCTGCAGTTTTGTTGCAATCTGAATAGGTCATTTCTACGGATTAATATATATCAGAGTAGCCCTTGGACACAAATAACTTTATACTCAGTTATGATTAATAATTGAGCTCCCTTGTGAAATTGAAATAGTTTAAAGGTTTGTTGGTTTGCTTATGGTATTTTTTCAAAAAGTTGAAAAAGTCTCCAGCTATAACATATTGTCAAATATTCTCAACAACATGTAGTTGAGAAAGGGGGCTGAAAAACAAACACCATAAAAATCTTTGTTTCATAACCTAAAATAAAGTACTTTTTTAATTCAGGTATGATAAAAAATTCAAACAAATAAAATCTTTAAATCTCAAAAAACTTTGATATCCTGCATATAATTATACGAATAATAAAGGTTTATTTTAAATGTAATGATCTGAAGTTGTTTGTAGAAAAAAACAATACAAAAGTTCAATCATTATAGAAGTCATTATTACTAAAAAATATCAATAATGTGCAAACATTCACTAGATAACTTATATTTTTATTTTCTAATTTTCTACATGATTTGGTTACCCGCTGATAATGAAGATGTTGCTGCAATAAAATCTTAAGAATAACATTTTATACATTCCTGGAGTGGTCAGCAAACTATAAACAAACACAAGGTGGTGCTAATTGTTTATAACTGTTAGGAGCAATTCTCACTGATGTGCCTACTGATAAGACTCGGCTCAGATTGAGCCGATTTTCCCGGTTTTTCGTAGGACTGAATGCGCCGAATCAAGTTAATTCAGGTCATAACCTTGTCTAGTTACAAAAGAATACTGCGATACAGGCAGAGTTAATAAGTGGAGGTGATTTTTTGTAACGCGCAATTCTCGCTGGTATACCGGCAAGTTTTAGAGGTGTGGTCTGTCAGACAAAAAGCTGTCAATTAAATACATGGGTTAATTATGAATCAAATGAGTCATAAAGCAGACCATATTATTATTTAATAAAGTACTGGTGACTGCTTTGTGGATTGATTATTCATAAAATTACAATTCACAAAAAGCAAACGGAACTTTAGACAGGTGAAGGATATCTTTTAACAAATAAACAGACTAGTTGGTGATAAAGAAAATGAATTCAGCGGCTCATGGTGTATATCCCTTTCGCCATGAAGTGTGACGGAAACACCGGATATGATATCTGGTGGCATTTCAACTGACAGAAAATGCAAACTATGGACGAAATGCGTTATTTTTCATAACTGCAATCTTATTTTGAAAAGGTATGTCACAATAACTGATATTCTTTTCATTGACAATTGTATGAAGAAATTAAATCGATTACTGATAAGTATGTAAGTATATTAAAATTACAACTGTTATATTTAATACTTTTGTTGCAATGTGTGCTTTAAATTTCTAAAAATGTAAAAGAAACTTTGTTTATCTGTAGCATTTTGACGTTAAAGCGAAAGTTTGTAAGAGAAAACTTGTGTATGATAAGTTGCAGTTTAAATGAAATGTAAGATAATATTTTTTTTACAAAAAAGGATCATTTAATTTTCCTTCTCGCAATCTACTTTTTATCTTAAAGCTTTGTTTGAACAGGGTGTTAGATCGAGGGATCAGATTCTGTTCTTTATCACAATATCTATGTTTGTATATCCTCAATGAAATAATCTTCTTAAATAATACTCAACTTTTCTGATTTCTAATTTCAAGATAATTCTGCAAGTTTGACGTAAAGTTGAAAAGGTAAACAATAATTATTTATGTATCTATGTTGGATGTTGAAAATGTGTGTATGTGTTCTCGAGCGAGCGCGCGTGCGTTGGTGTATGTGTGTGAGAGGTCCTGCATACTGATAAATGCATTCTTTATTTTATGTTTGACGAGAAGAACGTACCAGTTTTTCTTCATGTACGTTCAGTAATTTTTGAAATCATTTACAGATAACGTGTTGTTTTATTTTTTTTCATTGCAGAACTTAGAAGTCGGTAGAGGCTGTTGGAGAAAGTGTTTTCGTTTTGCCGATTGGATATGAAACAGCACCTGTGGACTGTATTAAGTGTAGTTTATTCATAGAAAATTTTTACTTTTTAAACATTTAGTTGCTTTACATTTATCCTGAAAAACCTTAGACAGTGCAATATTTGTTTTTATCATTATGAGAAAAATATATTTCATGTTTGTGTAAAGACTTAGAATTACGTTTTAATAAACACCAACACCTTGCGGTTTTTGTCAGCGTACATTTCGATAAAAATGTATTTTCAGTGACCATTATAATTTTTAGCTCACCTGAGGGTTAGCTTTTAGGATCCTTGAATGTCCGGGGACCCTCGTCCGTCATCCACAATAGGTTCGTTAACAATCTAGAGGTTATATTTTTCACCTAATTATCAAGAAACTTGATCAGAACGATTGTCACAGTAAGGCATTGGCCAGGTTTGAATATCGGTCAAGTCGTACTGAAAACTAGGTCAAAAGGCCCAACCAAAGGAAATCTTATTGACTCTATTTTGTCCAAATGGCACGAAAACTTGCCAGGTTGTTTATCGTGATAATATCTAGGTGAGGTTTGAATATATGTCATCTTGGATCAACTATTAGGTCACAGATTTTAAATAAAGGAAAAACCTGATAAACCTTCTACAGCCTATATTTTCTTTACAACTGTCATGAAAACTTGTCAGAATGTTTATCTTGATAATATCTAGGTCATACGAATCATCTGGGGCCAAAAGTAGGTCATTGAGACAATTACAGATTTACTTTGTTAACACTATGGAATCCATTTTTGTCAACTCAACTCTCCTCGTTACTCATAACTTCATAATCAAGCAAATAGCTTGTCACTTATGTTCTCATAACCATATAAAAATGCTTAATTCTATGTGATTACAACTGAAAGTGATTAAGGAACAGTCCATGTCCGGGATAAGAGAAGCTAGAAATACGATAGGTTTACCAAGTGTCAACCTTTTTTAGTGAGAAGAGAGAAAAAAGTGAAAACACAGCAAGGATTCATGAATCCACAGCATTACTCTTAAATCTTATAACAACAGGTTTTACCCACAAACATTATCACATGCTCTTTTGTTATATACTTCTTTGTGGCGAAATACAACTGCATCTTTGTTAAATCATGCAAATGTGAGCGGTCAAGGGTCCATCAATTATTGATCTAAACATGTGTATCATCTCTTTAAAAAACTGGTATGATATGTTCACATTGTCGCTTGTATTTAAATACTATCCCAAATTATGTCATTTTCCTAAGAACGGTCACACTTAACAAAGTATCATTGTCTTAAACTGTGTTGCTCTTGTTGTGTTTATTGACTGTTTAAAAAAAACGAGACCTCTACCATGTCGAACGACCAATATGATTATCTGAACTATGCAACAACTTTTAAACCTTTTGCTCGCGCTCCTTTCGGTATATAAAACTACCGAAAAGCTACAATAGCTGCCAGAAGAAATTGAAGTGTTCAGTCACTCAAATAGTAATTATCTGCTTGCAAAATATTTCAGCAGAAAAAGATGCCGAAATGAATTAAATCTTTTGAATTTACCTAGCGACACTTTGAAAAGGAAGTAATTTCTAGACTGAAAATAAAGATTGCCTTGTAATATTCAGCAGAACTGGCTGCCAGTCAAGCACTTAACTTGGAAAATTAGCGGAAATGTGTCTTTTTTGAAGAAAAACATGTCAAAATAGCAAAATATAAGTGTATTTTGACTGCTGAAAGGCTTCAAACTGTAAAAAGGAAAAAAAGATTTTCCCTTTTTATTTTGGACCGCGTTATATCAATACTTGGCACAAACTGATTTCAAAATGCAAGAAATAAAGAATAGAAAAAGGTCCATGTGGCAACAGAAGGTAAATTTCATACGGTCTTGAAAATCTTGCTTGTAATGAAGAGTTTGTATTCTTAAGTTTCACATACAATCAAATAAAAAACATATTTTATATCCTTCAGGCATTTTCTCAAAAGGAAATTTCGTTATTCAAGTGTTTTCCTGTGACTGATCAAGCAAGACCGACAATGACAATTAACGGTGACTTATCAAAACAAAGACAGTATGTCACCCCCGTATTACGTAACCACATTCCTTCACCACAGGACACCGCGAATGACATAAGACAGTTTGATTATTAAAGAAGCGCTAAATAATGCATATTTATTGACAAGTAGTTTTTGAAACTGTATCAGGAGCGGATGTGGTCCAGTGGTAACGCGCTGGACTGGTAAACCAGGGCTCCCGAGTTCGATTCCCCGCTCCTCCTCTAATATTACTAATAGTCTTTCGGATGGACAACCGGTACCGACGATAAAAAAGCTCAAATAGAAATAAAACTGTATCAAAGAATAAAATGAGTTTTAGTTAGAATAGAGTGAACATGTGGTTGATGAGCGAGATGTTTTATTTTGTCCATTTTTTGAGCTTTCAGAGTTGTTCAACTAACTGAAATCATAGTTTCTACTTTCGAAAAAGAAAACCGTGCTTTCAATATTTTTGTTTTACACAAATTATATGTGGTTTATACAACTCAAGTTTCCACTTTGAACAGTCCATGGTCTTTTTCACAGTCTTTCATGTGTTAAATAATTCATGTTAATAATAATATGTTCAAGTCAGGAATAAAACATACAAAATAGTAATAATAATAAAATAAAGTGATATGTATTTTGCAACAAAATTCACGCGATATAAGGCAGTATGTCACCGTGAAATGTGCTTAAGTTATACAGATTTATACGGAACTTAAGCATCATAGCGAGGTTTAGCAGTCTTTTAATGGCGGAGGGTCACGTGACCTTCATAATGGCGACGGTCAATTTCTCAATTAAGGAATGTTCTATAGAATGATGAAATATTTAAATTTTAAATAGTTTGACATAATTCTGATGGAATATGGAGGCCAATATAATTTCGAGTATGAACAAAATGTATAAAGTTCCGTCAGGTTTATTGTATGAAAAGATACATCACTTGAAATATCTTTTTGTCTTTTTAGGTCTTTTTTATGTTTATTTTTCTGTGATAAATTTCTTCTGAGATACGTAGTGAGAAAGTTTTCACTACGACCCTTGTTTAATAGATGTAAATCCATTTCAGCATATTAACCTTAGAAAAATTTTAAAGATAAAAAAAATGATCAAAAGAACAAATATAAAACAGAAGAAGCCCCAAAATATATCTGTCCAAAAAATAAAAAAAAAAAAGCGAAAAATCTGTAATATTTTTTAAAAGGTACATTTACAAGTCATGGATCAAAAATAATTTTTATCTTCTTCATAAATATAAAATCAAATTTAGTATTTAACTGCATGGAAGTTTGTTAAAGTTTCTTATCACTGACACGTGCCAATTGGAAGCAACAATTACGTAATGTTTTCACAAGTGTGACAGATAAAAAGTAATCCTTAAACAGATGTGGTCCGTTGGTAACGCGCTGGACTGGTAAACCAGGGCTCCCGAGTTCGAGCCCCCGCTCCTCAACTAACATTACTAATAGTCTTTCGGATCAGACGTTAAACCGAGGTCCGATGTATCAGTGCTACACACATGCAAAAGAACCAGGGGTGTCTCTGGAATGGGATGCTTTCTGTATCTTGCACTACCCCCACAACATAAAATAACTAATCTCTTCAGGGGACGTCGGTCATATGTGCAACAGGTACCGACGATAAATAAGCTCAAATAGATAGATGGATTGTAAGACAACTCGCCAATAAGTTTTGCCAATTGCCTCAACTTTAGCATGAAATAACTTAATTCCTTTGTTTTGACAGCTATGCAGAATAGAGGATATTCAAGATTTTTTTTCTACGGAAAATATGTTTCACTGCAGTGAAAAATAAAGGTGATAATACGGAAAATGAAAATACGCATTTTATTTCATCAATATTTCTCAGTATTTCATTCAAAAGTATATAATAAACTAAGGTCCCTGTGGTAAGTCTTATTTGCATAAATCCCATAGAAATCGCAAACGTGTTTGTTTTGGACATTTCTTTAGATGTAAATTTTAAGCAGACAATTTCCTGATTAATGTACATGTCATATTTTTGTTGTTCAAACAATATCCCAACGTGTAAAATCTGTTTGATATTGCAGTCAAACCAAATTTATTAATCGCATTCACGCTAAGATATAATTCCAATCAGTTCTACCGACACAAAAAAAATCGAGTAGTTACCGCAGTTTTTAACATGTTATATTTTTTATGTTTTTATTGTGTTTTTGCATTTGTGGTTATTATAATTATTTGGATGAAGAAAAATCGTTATATGTTTGTCTATTGACCTTTAAGCCCTATCAGTCACAGATAAACATTGCTCAGTTGAACGCGTCCCTAATTTTCACAATTTTAGATTCGAATCCGCGCTTATATTAACTAACGGCAATAAACAAACATTTATTTTATCAATAAAAGGACTGGTTGTGACCGGAAGCTGTTAATTAATGTCTTAAGTCTTCTTTTGATCAAAGGGAGAGATGATTATCAGGGGAGCGTGTAATACCTTTACTGATTGGCAATTAAAAAAATCAGCTAATTGTCCATAAAATAGTAGCACTGTTTGACACATTAAAGATAGTATACGACCTAAATTCATTCATCAACAAGCATATTATATCCAATATTTACAATAAGAACTTATGTATAATGGCTATTATGTTCTGAATGATTTCAAACTATTATTATAGTTTTTGCTAACTGTTCAGTTCTGTTCTGCTTACTAAAGGTGACCCTTTTCTAATTTGCAATGATTATAAAATTATGATCAATTGAACTCATAAAGTGATTTTTTAATAGAAAAAAAATGTTTTTTAAGAGAGGAATAAACTAAACATCAAAAGTAATAATGTACTTATCTCTAAAATATGACTCAGACAAATGATAAACACTTCAACCAAACTTGCACAAATGATGAGAAAAGTTTATAAATATTAATTGTTCTTGCACAATGTTATAAAACTTACAAATAATACAGATGGTAATAATCTTTTGTTTAAAATGCATTCTGCATAAGAAATGTCACAAACTAAATCTTAATATTTTTTCTTTGATATTAAGAATTATGAAATTGTGTGAGAATTTTATACTTACATTTTTCTTCCAGAAAAAAGTCCTTAACTCGGAAGTATCAAGTCTCGTTTATTGCTGTTGTTCATGTATCTTATTATGAAAAAAACACGTAGAAAAAATAGCTCTATCTTACCTAATTGGTTAAACGGCACGCGACAGATAAGTACCGTTAATTGGCCGTGTCCATTTAGTGCATAGGTAACTCTGGTACTCATAAATTAATTAACCTTTCTAAACGAGAAAAAGGTGAAAAAGTTTAAAACTGAAGCTGTCTTTTTAAATATTTTAATCCAGAAAAAAGTACATTAATAGTTTAATTTTTTAAACTATCTTAAAAGTTTTCAATTAGATTTCCTGACAAATGAAATATCAGTCCACCCCTTTTTCGTCATTTCATTCTCCCGCTGTGTAATCAAGCGTATCGGGTATTGTGTAACTGGAGTTGGCCGTGTTGAAAATTTCAGGAGAAGACAGAAATAAACCCGTTTTCATCGGAATATAAGGATTTGTCATGGTAAGCACATTTTTATAAAAGCTTTTATTTCAAACTCGACTTGTTATTTACCTGTACCTGCGATTGTACAAGATATTGTGTAGATCAGTATATTGTATAGGTCAATATCTCCTCTGTTATAGCGAGATTCTGGCTCAAAACAAAAGTATCTCAAAATATGCTCAAGACGTCAAAACATTAAATTTGTTCTGTAAACACTGAGCCTTGTCGGTGAGCAGTCACATTTAACCATTGTTCATTTGCATTTACAAAATAACCAGTCAGGTGATATATTTGTATATAAATCTTTTGATGTCAGTAGGCATCTGATATGTCATTGAATTCAGAATGGCAGATTTATGTCAGTAACATGAAACCCAGCAAAATATTGTTGTTTTCTGATCATTTTGGCAAATATCCGGTGGATGATTTACAGGTGTGGAACTTAGGGACTGTGCCTCCACGTTTCCAGCCATTCGGTTGTCCGGCTAGTAAAGTTCTTTTTGTTTATCATATTGTAATGGTAAAACATTATCATTTTCATGAAAAAATGGTTCTCTTGTCTTGCTCGATTATTGATAAGTAACATTTAAAACTGGAGTTATCGGATTAAGATAATACTATGTAGCTATAAACTTTATATAGCTATTTTCTTGATAAACGTTTTTCCTTATTGCATTTTGATTTGATTTATTATGTTTTCAGAGATAGAAGTGCGGTGCATAGACAATGAAATGTCAAGAGTAAATGTTGAAAGTGAAGGATGGCCAACTCGAGTACTGAATGTAAATCTGGAGGGTCTGAGTACACCATTGGAATACAGCAAACAACACCGTATAGTTTCAGTCAAACAAAATCAAAGTTATAACCGAAACAAATTATTTTAGACTTTCAGCCAGTAACTACATAATATATCCTGAGACTATAACGATGTATCATGGTCGATTGGTCATGTTACTGAGGACTCGACTGGATTCACGGAACAAAGAATGACTATATGGCAATAATACGGGTTTTATCCCATTGCCGAAAAGAAGGGAGAGCACTCAGTGAAAAACGATTACAGTTCAGATGTTTGTTCCTTCGAATGTGCTAAATGATAAATTATATTTTTATTGAACTACTTTTTACAGTTTATTGCATTTTTTCCCCTCAGAAAGGTTAAAAAGATGTAGCATAAAAAGTCACAAGTCGGTCGTTCTTTAGCATTTTTTTTTTCATCAGGTTACAGTTTCATTGAATGGATCTCGACCGCAATATTTTCGTTTTTAATTTTTAGAACGTTCATAAGAATGAATACTGTTCTTGTATCATTTGTGTATCTATCTTTTCTAATGACAACCGTTCCATCATTTCAGTATTGTCCACTAGTCTAAGATTTGCTTTAACAATTCGTCAAAGAAAATATCTCTTAGAACATTCTAAAAGATTACTAGGCTTATAGAACGCAATTTACGCATTTTTGTTCTTAAAAAGTAGAATTATATTAGAATTTAACTGTGGTATTTTCGGTTTTCTTTCTTTGCAGAATAAAGACTGATAATTTTAAAACCATCTTTGTGTCTGTCATTACAAATGAAAACTGCACCACCATTCCATTATGTTCACTTGACTTAAATAGACTCTTGATCATTTATCATAGATAATCTCTTAGAAAGTTTTAAAAGAATGTTACAACTGTAGGAAATCAAACACAAATTGTTTTACGCCATTTTGTTGAGAAAGTTCTAATGATTTTATAACTTTTATTTATGTGAATAAAATTAGAACTCGAATGTAGTATTTTTCGGTTTTCGTTCTTTGAACGTTCTACAGACATGACAGAATAAAATTTGATAAATGTTCTTTTTCAACTTTTTCGTTGTTTGTCTCAGAACGTCTTAAAAATGAAATCTGTTTTGTTTCCTTTTTTCAACTTTTCTGTACAACGTTTTTAGAACGTTCTAAAGAATGAAATCTGATTTTGCTGTTTTTCGTCTTTTTCACTCTAAGTCTTTATATGAACATTCTAAAGAATGAAATCTGATTTTGTTGTTTTCCAAATTTTCTGTTTTACGTTTTTAGAACAATGTGATTTTGTTGTTTTTCAGCTTCTCAGTATTACGTTTACAGAACGTTCTAAAGAATGAAATCCGATTTTGTTGATTTTTAACTTTCTCCGTATTCAATTTTAGAACGTTCTAAAGAATGAAGTCTGAGTTTGTTGTTTTTCATCCTTTGCTCTCTAAGTCTTTAGAATGTTCTAAATACTGGTATCTGATTTCTATTCTTTTTTGACTTTTTCGTTTTTCTTTTCTTAGAACGTTCTAAAGAATGAAATCTGTTTTTTTCTCATCTTTTCGCTTTTAGTTTTTAGAACGCTCTAAAGAATGATATCTGATTTTGTTTTTTTTTCAACTTTTCTGTTTTACGTTTTTAGAACGTTATAAAGAATAAAATCTGTTTTTTTTTCTTCATTTTCAATCTCAGTCTTTAGAACGTTCTAAAGAATGAAATCTGATTTTGCTGTTTTTTATTATCCTTTGCACTCTTAGTCTTTAGAATGTTCTAAAGAATGAAATCGAATTTTATAATTTTTCAACTTTTCTGTACTACGTTTTTAGAACGTTCTAAAGAAGGAAATTTGATTTTGTTGTTTTTCAACTTCTCTGTACTACGTTTTTAGAACGATTTTAAGAATGAAATCTGTGGTTTTTTTTCATCTTTTCGCTTTTAGTTTTTAGAACGCTCTAAAGAACGAAATCTGATTTTGTTATTTTTCAACTTTTTCTGTATTAAGTTTTTAGAACGTTCTAAAGAATGAAATTTGAGTTTGTTGTTTTTCATCATTTGCGCTCTAAGTCATTAGAATGTTCTAAAGACTGAAATCTGACTTCTATTCTTTTTTCGACTTTTTCGTTTTTCTTTTCCTAGAACGTTCTAAAGAATGAAATCTGTTTTTGTTATTTTCACCTTTTCTGTTTTAGAACGTTCTAAAGAATGGAATTTCATTTACGTTTTCTTTTTTTTCAACTTTTCGTTGTTTGTCTTAGACCGCTCTAAAGAATGAAATCTGATTTTGTTGTTTTTCAAATTTTCTGTATAACGTTTTTAGAACGTTCTAAAGAATGGAATCTGAATTTGTTTTTTCATCTTTTGCGCGCTTAGTCTTTAGAATGTTCTAAAGAATGAAATCTGATTTTGTTGTTTTTCATCTTTTGCGCGCTTAGTTTTTAGAACGTTCTAAAGAATGAAATCTGATTTCTATTCTTTTTCGACTTTTTCATTTTTTCATTTTAGAACGTTCTAAAGAATGAAATCTGATCTCTATTCCTTTTCGAATGTTTCGTTTTTCTGTTTCAAAACGTTCTAAAGAATATATCTGATTATGTATATATTTAGGGTAAAACAGAAGTTTTTAGAATGTCCTAAGAAAATGTTTCTTTGTTTAGAATATTCTAAAAGAATTAAATTATGTTATGATTTTTTCGGTTATTTTCTGTTGATATGCTGTGTGAATACATGTTGGTTTACAGAAGTGAGTTGTTGTTTTGTCTGAACCCATGAAAAAAGCCTATGATTTAGCCTGTTTTACCAGACGAAATTTGCTTAAAATGGGCATTTTTTCGGGACTTGTTGGAAAATCCCTTTTTAAAATGGATCGTGTTGATATTTAAAACTACCAAATTACACTCCCTAGGAAACTCAACACTTTGTGAAATACTTCACGAAACGTAATGAAAAGGATTACTTAACCCTTTTCAAGTTTACAACTGCAAATTATGAACTTCCTGTTGAAACCAGAAGGTAATATGGGACACTCTTTTATGAAAGAATATGCAGTCTTTGTTACAGAAACCACATCTGCTGTGTGCAGTATTAACTTTAGAACTGCGCATACTTTCAAATGGACAGAAACAAATATACTGAATAAGAAGTTATAAATATTCCCATTTCATTTACTGATGACCTTGATGTCACTTACGGTACTATAAATGTGGTATGTTTACTGCCACAATTACGAAGAAATTTAAAAACAAGTAAATTTTCATATCCCCATGGTCACGATTAAGTAGTAAACCTCTGCAATATATTTCTTATTCATATCTTAACATATGAAAGTTTAAAATCCGTCTCGATGTGTAGTTCATATCATTCTCCTGATATAATTATAAATGTAACCACCATTCAACAAAATAAGTCATTTAATTGCTTTCTTCTTTAAATAATAATTAGTAACTATATGACCAAGGATTCCATGCTATTTAAAGTGTGATTTCTGTTCAAATCAACGCATTGTTTAATTGCATTATATCTGATAAATTAAGAATTCTGGCTTACAATAATTTGTCAAGAAGCACATGTATAAACATTTTAGCCCCCGAAGGGAGGCAGATAGTTTTTGAATTGTTTGTCCGTCCGTCCGTCAGTCAGTATGTCCGCTTTATGTCCGGTCCATAATTTTGTCAGTCATGGATGCAGTTTGAAATAATTTTGCATAAATCTGTTGCACATCAAGAGGATGTGTCACACGCAAGACCCAGGTTTGTAGGTCAAAGATCAGGGTCACACTTGGACTTGAAGGAAATGTTCATTACAGTGCATTGATGGTCGCATCCGGTCAAAAATTATGTCATTCCTAGATGTATTTTAAAATGACTTGGCATAAATGTGTTGGATATGATGACGACGTGTCGCGCGCAAGAATTAGGTGTAGAGTTGTCCGGTTAACAATTCTGACATCCCTGGATAAATTTTAAAATTTCTTAGCATAAATGTTTTAGACATGGTGATAATGTGTCGCAAGCAAGAATCAGACCTCCAGCTCAAACGTCAAGGCCACACTTGTATGTCCAAAGTCGTGATATGGCTGTGAACAGAACAATTATCTGAAGGATTTAAACATGTTTCCACACCTACTCATATATTAAGATCTTGCTTCCTTATATACACTTTTGGACTGGCGGCTGACTGTAGAACAGTTCATCGTTATTACAGTGACCATTTCTGTGTTTCCTGTTCGGTTCAATCGGACAGACGTCAGACAGGTAAACTGCAAACTATTGCGAAATATAAGTATATTTCGTAATTTATGTTTTATAAAACGTGTGCCTACACCAACCTACTATCATGTGTTTGTTAACATTCTTTTCTCCTTTTACACATCTTCTTTCAAACTTTTTCTATACTATCTGGCCTTCATTTCCAGTGAAAAACATGTTTTTGTTCTAAGTATGGCTATGTTCAGTAAAAACTACTGGTCTTGTTTTTTTTAAATACTGTTGTAATCTCCCCTTACCTCGCTTACTTTACACAATGACCGGTCAACCGTCTCTATGTTCCTGTACTTTGTTTATCTGTTTATTTGTTTATCTTTTCTTTACCCATGTTGTATGCATACCTAAATTAAATAAAACATGTTGTCTGTCTGCTGTCTGTCTGTCTGGCGTAAAAAATAGATAAATGCAAGCTACAAAATTAATTTAACTGACCAGCTGTCGCCGATTAATTGATTGATCAAAATGCGACTTTTAAAGACCAAAGGTCTTTCAATTATATCTGTCGTGAAAACAAATCTGACTACAGACGCGACCGAAAAATCAATCACAAGAAGCTTTGTGAAACTGAAACAATTTTCAAAGCTTCTGAATAAAAATAATCATTATTACACATTGTTTTTGACATGTTAAGAGAACAGGCAATCCGTGGCCGACAGTTACATCAGAATTTGTATTCATATTTTCACATTTTTTAAAATGCTTTTGTAATTTTGAGCTATTAAAGCAACAAGTTTTTGTGCTAGAAGGACTGGAAAAACGGACGAAATTTAACATAAACGAAAAAAAGTAAAACATATATGTTTAATCTTTATATAGGAATGTGTCATTTAAACTTACGTACCTAGATTCTGTACTGTTTTACTTACTGTTTTTTGGATGGATATATAGCCAGACAAATACTATGAAGTAAAAAGAGTTTTTAACTTGTGTGCATAATTGAAATATTGCTTTCTACCACCATACAACGTTTTATGAACCTAGCTTTTATACTTCTCAAGTAAATCGCAGGACAAACCATATCCTTTTTCTGGATAGACAGACAGAAGGGACGACAAGACAATTATATACTCAAATGTACAATCTTCATGTAAGTAAACATCGTTATATTATATCGTCATACACTGTTTTATGAACGAAGCTTCTGTATTTTTGTGTCATGGGATCCAGTCTTTATTGATAGACCGATGCACGAATACATAGATTGGAGACAAAATTTCAAACGAATTTCAATGACTTTATTTTGATTTCTTTTACTTGAAAATGTAATAGATTTTGCAGTTTGCAGATCGACATTTTTCACCGCACTACCGGACAGACAGTCAGACAGACATAAGACAGACGAAAACAAAGTAGAAAATAACTGGCATTCATTACAAAGAGTCTTTTAACCCACCATCCATACATGTTGAGATTGTAGATCCAGATTTTATGTACAGACAGACGAGCGGATAGACTGAGAATTATGTAGTCTTCCAGTAAAGGTCTACTTCTGGTCATTTTAAAATAATGATTTTTTTCACATTTACCATATTATTTATTCACTGTTTCTCGATTCACTCTCATCGATATAAAAGTTTCAGTTGAGTAGTTTTTTGTTTATGTTATTTCACCCTAACTCAACTACTGTTTATTTACCTTTGACGTCTTTTTTCGGAGTTGAACTTTCAACGAAGGGAAGGCTTTGATCCACCCTAGATCGACTGAACCGTTTTGAGCTCTTCATCCATACATTAAAACCAGTCAGTACCATTATAAATAACTATTGTCACTCCATTGATGAATGTGTAATTTTCAGAAATATTTTAAAACAATTTTGAAGGTCTCTGCAGAATGATCAAGTCATACTAGCAAACACTAAATACTATATAATTGTATACATAAACGTTTTTGGAGATGCTTCCTTTAAGCTGCAGAGCCGTTAAAAATTGTTTACATGTCTTTAGTAGTATTTTTTTTCAAACTGTCTTAAACAATCATAGCAGCGTCTTATAATAGATTAAATATATACGGTTACATACAGTTTGTTGGCAAGAAATATTCATCTTAGAAAAAAAAATACATGCAGAGAGAACTTGATTGGTCTTTATGTAGTTCAATAGTAAGAGTAAGAAAGCTATGTAGAAAACGTGGCCACTGGTTTGATCCAACGCTCTCTCTCTCCCTAAAAAACACTCACAAAAACACACAAAAAAACACACACATAGAAGGGAAAGAAAAACATCTATCTATTGTCGTTCAGGTCAGACATTAAAAGGATGTACATTGTATCAGTGATATATAAGGAGCATAAAATAAAGCATCTGGAGTGTCTCCGGACTTGTAGTTTTAACACAACGAGTATAATTATTATGTAAGCACAATATACTTAAGAGGGCATGCATGAAAGTTCATAATGGCGTTTGTTCAGTGACTAAATGAAATTTACCATTCTGTTTCTACGTTTCATAACATTATTATTACAGTTATTTTATGAGACCAGTATGTGACTCATTAAATAAATTGCTTCAGACATTTGATCGTGTTGATCAAATATGCCAGCCCACATCTGCCGGAAGTATTGTCTATAAATGATGTAAAACAATCCTGTCATAAGTTATTAACAGACGGAGTGTCTCTCACTTGCATAATGGATTTAGAATCGACTGACATTAATTATGTGTCTAGATTCTAATGCGATTTAACTAATGAACACGTTTCGAACGGGCTGGTAACAATACTTCAGTTGGAGAGAAACTACACATTTTGCATGGAATCTTTTCCGAATCATACCACATAATTATAATGACAAAAAAAGTTTTCCTAGAAATAATAAGTGCGTGAACGAAACACAAGCTAATTGTCCTTAAGCAGAGACCCTTTATTGTTTAACTCATGTATAATGATACCTTTTCTCATTATAAAACAAAACAAATTTAATAGCCATTTTTAAACGCTTGAAAAGTATCCGTAGAAAACTAATTACGTAACTGCCAGCAAACGAGCGGGCAAACTGTGTGTGTGTTTGTTTGTGTGTGTGTGTGTGTGTGTGTGTGTGTGTGTGTCATACTGTTAATATATATTAAAATCGCTCTATGAAAGATAGATCATGAAGTTGCTTGAATCAAATACTTGAAAATTATTAAAACGAAATTCGCTTCGAAGTTCTTAGTTGATACTTGTTGGAGTTACAGCACATCATAAGTATTTTCTAAAATAATTGGCATAGCATTAAAAAAAACAAACAAAAATAAACAACGAGAAACTCGCTTTGTTAGTATTAGAATTATAAGAAGCGGTAGAAGATAATTTAAGTGTCAGTGATACTAGGTATCATTAGCCAACATGAAAATTAATTTCAACTTTATGGTTTTTATATAGGGTCCCTATTTCATATGTTTAAATCCTCCGCATTCTATTATATTGTGCCAAGTTTCGATATTTTTTTCTTATTTTACTACCGTCAGATTATGAAGTCTGCGCAATTGTTACGAGTTCTTCACAATGCTCTTTGTATCAAAGCTTGAAATTGAGCCAGGTGTAATTATGGTAAATAGAGGCCGACATTGTTGCTGGTTGGGTAAATATTTTCTTAATATCGATTGCATCTTAACAAATAAGACCGTATCATAAATCTATTTCTTATGATTTAAGTATTTGCTTTTCTGAGATTTTTTTCTACGTTTGAATTTATGTATTTCGTTTCTGTTTAATCGCCAGGTTTAGTTATGTTAAATTTTGCCTGTTAAATAAACAACATGTTTATTTGAGTATATACACATAAACTGTGATCACCCTAACAACAACTCCGTTGTTGATATAATTTTATTTTCTGATTATAAACATTTAAAACGTTTTTCTTTTATTTCTATGCATGGTTTGTTGTCCCAATTCCCAACTGATTCAAGCTGAGGATTGATCAGGACCATGGCGACTAAACATTTATCAAAGCTGTATCTTAATGAATGTCCCGTAACAATAATGAAGATCTAAATATGGGAATTCATCTTGTTGCAAGATGGTTAACAACCGTGTTATCACATTTACACCGTTTCTCAGTAAATACAGCTGAGGCATCCAAGGCCTAAATTGTTAAACTTCTAAAAATGTTTCCTTCATATTTATCACTATCATTTTTAGCATTTGTAATTAGCAAAAAGTATTAAATTGAAGGGTTCGATATCATTATTGTACTTCCGGCCTCGTGTTTCTTTCCGTTTTTTATTTGTTTTCTACTTATGATAAGTATGCAAATGCAACACTTAAGAATGAAATATGTTATTTTGAGTGTAGTTTACTTGACGCCATTATACACGACTTTGAATATTTGCCTACTGACGAGGTAGATTAAGGAATTATAAAATCAAAATTTTAAAACTGTGAACGGATAAAGTGATTAGTATACACAACAAATTAAACTAAACAGTAGCAAGGTTTATAAAGTTCTAATGATCATCAGCTTTCAACTGTGATAATGGATGTTACAACTGAAGATTGTTCACAATATGCAACTTAAAAAAGTAGCATAAAGCTGGTATTATTTGTATGACTTTTAATCAGCCAATCAGAGTTAAACTGTCCACGGATGAAATGGTGTTTTGCTTGTGCGAATTATATAAATAGCTGGATAGTATAGTAAACGTGTTTTATAGCTGTGATTTTTGGATAAATAAACATATGCTTAATAATAATATAAACTTTCTTTACCCGCCTATGCTGGAACATTTGATATAGAAAACGTGTTACCAAGTCTCATTTATAGTGTGATTTACGTTAGGCAAACGAATGATCATACTTGGAACATGTGGCGGTTATGCAATCAAGACGTAAATACTGGGCTTTCTCTCAGCTTAAAATGAAGCAATTAAGACGAAAGTTCACGCAAATTGTGATTGTTCTACAGACCGTTTTGATTTTTGGTTTGTTGAAACTACACATGAGAAGAGGTAAGAAATTTTGTAGTATCCACCAGACTTTATTTTTTATCATTTTTGTCGATTTGATTGATTATTAAGAAATTTTAAAAATTATTAAAATTATCTTGATTAATACAGGGTAAGGTATCTTCTTTCATAAGCTTAAGATTATACAAGAATTTCAAGTATTATTAAGGATTTTTGTCATTCAGTTTCTGTTGTTTTTTCTTGGTTCGAATTTTGATGCTTTTTAATATAGTAATTTATTATTCTCTTGCATAGTTAACTTGAATTTTGTAACCTTAATTCATTATCAGAATTTAGATTTGACCACATTATGATAGTTTTGTCTAGCTGCGAATTATTTCGGGCCAAACCATACACCTTTTTAGGAAAGAAAGAAAGAACAAGTTTATTGACTTAAACTATACAAAGTTTCTCGTCAAATATTATATTCATAATAAACATGAAATAAAGATACATAAAAGATCAAAGGATAACCTGTAAATATAAACAACCTCCTCGGACAAATGAGGGTGACTTTGCAACATAAAATCATTCAAAGCTATGCTACAGTAATAACACTTTTCTACAAAGATCTGCCACTAGTTTTAGTAATCTAGGTAATGAGATAATGCTTTAAAGGATACTTGATCCTACTCTCCTGCGCATCGGTCGAATGTTTTACTTTCTTACCTCTGCTAAAATTAAATTTTCAGAACGATATTTTTATTTTTAGACAGGAAAATCCACAGTTACTTTTCAGCCAATCAGTAACTAGCTTACAAAGAAATGTCCATACATACAATTGACAACCAAAAATGTTAACAAACAATGCATGTCTGCATGTTACTTACGAATTTCAGTTTTCAAAGTGATTTTTAATATGTACAGCATACGTAAATAAACCAGTAAAACAATCAAAAAGGTTAAAATCATGATGGTATGGTTGTTTTTAGACGTTTAATTGCTGTATTAAGATGTTTAAGTAAACGCATAGTTTAATGTGTTTACAAAATTGTCAGAAAACAACCGTCTATTTATAATTTTTGGAATCACATGATCGTTTAAACCAATGAAAAATGGTTCAAAGATTTTTCGGTTTTGGGGATATTGGTGCACTTTCATTGGTTGCTTAAAAATTCATTGTAAAGGTCAATATCATAAATCTACTCTTATTAAAGCAGCGGTGTGAAGTAACGGTAGTGTATTCATTTAGCTGCTGAGGGAGCGTAACTTGATCCAAGAAAAATATATATATATTAACAATAATACTGAATTGTAAAAACTATATCTGTTCAGGTTTGATGCACACTAAACAAACACCGTGGGCACTGTAGTACATGTATTAGTTATCAGAAGCAGACATTTAATTCAGATAGTCGCGTGTAATAAAAAGAAACTATGTAAATCGTGAGGTACTGATTATAAAGAAAAATAAGGAAGCGTAAATTGAATGTCTCGAAGGGTTCCTGAGTTTCTTTATACAGAAATGTTTAAAGACAAGTGTCTGCTTTTGGAGTAAATTTATATTTATTTTTTTACTATAATTAATTGCCTTATTCAAAATTTCTTAACTGCCAACTCTATGTTTTTCGTATTTATTGCATTTAATATGCGTACATCATAATGCTAGTACATCATAGTGGCATTGTCTTAATTCCATTAATTAATGAATATAATCATTTTTTTGTACATAAAACTTTAGACAAAACTAAATATGCTTCTACATAAAAATGTCTAGTTTTACATATACATGTAATTACAAAAGAGAATTCCTTAATGCAGACGCTTCACGCACATATTTTCCTAGATTTTCAATTGTTGTTGTGTTTACTGATTTTAACATTTTGGCAAACTTATACAAATAATGATGTTTGAAATAAAATTATTTGATTTAAGTTATTCTTGTGTGTCGATATACATCCCATACAAGTACAAAATGATACTCGTCTTCTATATCTTTTTTTTGCAGATTGTACAATAACGCTGATGTCGTTCTGTCCTGTGCTGAGTGTATCTTCCGCTTTCTATGTGAAGGTTGTGAGAGGCTGAACGTAAACATGATAAAGAACTTCGGAATATAGGTAGGTAATATACATAAATAACTCTCTTACAGGTTCATTGTTTATCTTGCATTATCTCTTGCATCAAATAGCTGACATAAAGTCTTCGGAGTCAGATTGTAATGATTAACCTTTGCCATTTAACATTTAATGCTTTAAGCCCTTTGCCAACCAGATACTTTTGGTTTATTGAAAAGTTTCCTGTGTAATTGAACACAGTGCCTAGGTAATTAACATCATTTACAATTTCTAGGTTGTAACCCCCGTAATTCTATGTTTCATATTGTCTTGTATTCTCGCGTTTTCTGAAAACCATTACTTTTGTTTTGTTTGTATTAACCTCTAATTGCCGTTTATCACAGTATAGTTTCAGAATATCTAGAATGTTTTGCAAATCCTGGGTAGTTTTACCAAAAATAGCCATATAATCAGCAAATAACATCAGTTAAAAGATAATATAATCTATTGACAAGCCACAATTATGATTGTTTTGCAAAAAACAACTCTAGATCGTCTATAAACAGAGAAAAAAGAGGTGACATGACTTCCCCTTGCTTTAAACTAACAGCACATTTGAAAAAATCAGTATAAGATTTATAGCATTGTACACATGATTTAACATTGTTATACATGCTTCATACAGTATCAAACATCTTTCCATTTACGCCTAACTTATGTACCTTGTACCAGAGGCCATTTAAATATAAACTATCAAAAGCCTTTCTTAGATCTATAAACGATTGTTTTCATTGAGAACTGTTTGTACTACTGCATTGAGCACAACAGTTGCATCTAATGTTGATCTGCCAGATCTTAATCCAAGGATATCGTTATTCTCAATCCAAGTATTCATTCTATTATTTAACACACCAGTAACAGTTTTGATAAACAGCTCACAAGAGCGATCCCTCTATAATGTTTTACATCATTTATATCATTTTTCGTAAACAAAGGCACTATAATACCTTCAAACCACTGGTCTGGAAAATGATCAAAATTTAATACTGCATTAAAACAAGTCTACTAAATAACCATTTATGATGTCAAACGACTCTATGAAATATTCCTTTAAAATCTCTTTTTAAAGAATCGATTACTTCATCATTAAATGTAACATGGATATCTTATTCTTCAAATGTAGCGTCATTTTTGAACACACGGCTCAGATGTTCAAAAATGTTCAGCTTCTGATACTGTTCCACCTAATATATCAGAGCTGATGTTTGAAAAATACTTGTAAAAATCTCTAGGTTTTGAGTGCCTAACGTTTCAGGTTTTTTGTATTCGTATTTGTGTTTTTTTTCTATTAATTAATGATTTGAACACTGCTTTTGCATTTCACATTTCTACTCTATTTTGATCAGATCAACTATACTACTCAAAATTTGATAGGGATCACTAATAAGAATGTGTAAATTTACTACATAAGGTTGAAATGTTACATTTTTTGTTGTGATTCTGAAAATATGTTCATATGACGACAGTTTGGTACCAAAAAATGAGTAGGTCTTTAAACCGTTGAAGCGTGACAGAGGCTGTGCCGTGGGAGGGTCACAAATTTGGGATAACACAGACATGAGATGAAATGGAACTTTTTGGAAAAATCAAGTCTATGGCCTGAATTTTGCTTTAATATCGCGTGTGGTGTCCTTTTGCTTGGATTACTGCTCTGCACCGCCTGCTCATGCTGCTAATGAGTCTCCAGATGCTTTGTTGTGGGAGTCGAGCCCACTCGTCCAGAAGGGCCTGCTGTAGCCCAGGGACCGTGGTTGGCTGGGCTGGGCGAGCAGATATTTCAGTCTGCAGCATGTCTCAGGCGTGCTGTATTGGATTGAGGTCTGGAGACCTTGCTGGCCAGTCCATTCTCTATGGCTGCTGCCTCCAGGTACTCGTCGGTGACCCTTGGCCTGTGAGGCCGGGCGTTGTCGTCTATTAAAATGAACTCAGGGCCTATAGCACCAGCGTACGGACGAACGTACACATCTTAGATCTCATTGACGTATCGTACAGTCGTCAGTGTGTTGTTTTGAACAATGTGCAGGTCCTTTTTTCCCTGCATGCTAATGCCCGACCACACCATTACCGAGCCCCCGCCATGACGGTCATTGGTAGCAACACATACGGGTGCCAAACGCTCATTGGCGGATCTCCATACCTGCACTCGCCTTTCAGTGAAGTCCACACAAAATCTAGACTCGTCAGTGAACAGCACTGGGGTCCAGTCATGCAGCTTCCACCTGGCGTGATCGCGGGCCCATTGAAGATGTGCCTGTATGTGGTTTTGCGTCAATGGGATTCGGATTGCTGTCCTTCTAGCCCTCATACCAGCTGTATGAAGACGGTTCCTGATGGTTTGAGTGGAAAATCTTACACCAGTGGCATTCTGGAAGTCATTTTGGAGGGCAGTAGCGGTAACAAAGCGCTGACGTCGCGCTTGAACGACAATAAACTGGTCCTCACGCTGAGTTGTGGACCTTTGACGCCCTCCGCCATGCCTACGCATTACATGCCCGTAAGTTTGAAACCGTCACCACATCCTGGCAACGGTGCTCTGGGACACACCAAGGACACCTGCAACGTGCCGTTGGAAACCCCCAGCCTCAAGCATCCCTACCCCCCAATTCATCTCCTCATCATCAATACGCCGTCTTTGCCGTAGATTTGCCATGACCAGTGCTAGATTCGATATAAACGTTACCATGCACAAACGGATGTGTACATGAAGGTACATGCCCGCGGTGCATCACTTTTCCATGGTTATCACTTTCCCCGTGCATCTCGGGCCATGTACAGGTAAACAATCAGAATCTGCCGGACAGGTCGGCTTTGTCATATGAATAAACTACATGTATGAGAAAAAAATCCGTTATCTTGAGGTTATCATTAAAAAGATATTTAAGAAATAAATAGTGATCCCTATCAAATTTTGAGTAGTATATTAAAAATGTATAGAACTGTTGTATACGCCAATTTTGCTGCCCTACAGTCACTGTCAGACCATTCTGCTTTTTTACCCAGTACTTACATTTGAGCCTTGCGTATTTGTGTAGGTAAACGAACCAGGTTTGTCACCATGCAGACGACCATAAGTGATTCCCATTGATGTAGATCAAGAAGTTTTAACCCATGACTTTCATGAGTATCAATAGAAGTTCGTTGAAGGGGAATATCAGGTACATAGCTTTCATAGTAAGATACAGAAAGCATCCCATTCCAGAGATACTCCTGGTTCTTTTGCATGCTCAGTGTTGAGCACTGATACATGGGACCTCGGTTTAACGTCTCATCCGAAAGACTATTAGTAATGTTAGTGGAGGAGCGGGGGATCGAACTCGGAACCCCTGTTTTACCAGTCCAGCGCGTTACCACTGGACCACATCCGCTCCGAGGCGGCCTGCGAAAGTTAAAGACGCTTGAAAACAGTGTGGCCGTACCACGTGGTATACGAAGTCAATTAGGCTGTCCTCGATTTGGAGAAGAAAACTGCTGTAAGTATTATATTTCTTCATCAATTTAAAGGGGATATAGTGCATGCATAGCGGAAATCGGTTTCCTACATATAGGTCCTAATCGTCACCCTGGCCTAGTGGTTAAGGCATCCGCCTTTGGAGCGGGAGGTCGAAGGTTCGAATCCCACTAGGGGTCCGTTCCGATGCGGCCGGTTGGTGAGTCGCCAGCTAGTTAAAGAATGGTTACTGTATGCCTACCTGCCTGATGCCTGGCATGAAAGGATAGGAACAGAATAATGTGTCTCATAAGTCAGATATAGCTGGCCCCTTCAATAGGGGTGACACTATAATAAACTAACACTTTACCTTTACTTTACCTATAGGTCCTATAATTCTTTTGTCAGATAAACAGTTTTTCTTCACATTCGGGAAATAGAGGTTCGTAGAAATATGTTTGCAATCGCGAAAAGCGCATCAGTTTTCCCGAATGTTAAGAAAATTCTGTACATCTGACAAAAGAATCATCAGGGCCAATGTGTAGGGCGTAATTATTTTCCACTTGGCATGTTTTCTCCTCCGAAACAAGACAAAAATATGTCGCTTGCGACAGCCTAAATGACGTCATTTACAACGTCGTATGACCACATGGGAATGAGTGTCTCTTAACAGAATGGGGGCCATTAGCGGATTATCTACCCTGAATACTCTCTGATAATATTTAGGTCCTTTCACTTTGATTTCTCTGCTTTCATCGCTATTTTCTTTTTTGGTATGGTCACAATTAAGCCTAATTATTTGCAACAATGGTAGGCAGATTAAACATTTAGTTTAGCAACATGTTTTGTTAACACCATTATGTTTCTTTTTAATAATCCTAACTTTTCTATTTAATATATAAGTGACAATTTTCATAACTAAAATTCAAGACTATCACAAAAAGAAACAAGGATAAAGTTAGAAGATTTCAAATGAAAGGACCAGTGTGCAATTTGGTCTACCTTTGATGTTTTCTGAGTAAGGGAGATAATTTGTTATCAGGAATGTCCGTCATTAAGATTTATCTGCGATGGTTGACTTTTTTTCACTGGTTTATTTGTAGTGCAAAATGTTCAAAATAGTAGCTAAATCATATTATGGCTAGTCGAAACTGATCAATAAAGACGTACTTACCAAATAAGAAAAATAGTAGATGAAGATGTGTGGTACCAAACCGGTTGAACACCCGATCTACCTACTACCGATCGCTCGAACGCTTTTTTCGGTAGTCCCGGAGAGTTCGAGCCACCAAATTTCGACTGTTTAACAATACAGTTTTCATAAAAAATATCATGTTTTCTACAATTTTTCACACTGTAAGGTTATCAGACAATAACAATACAATTATGAATGCAGTTATTACTAACTAACTAAACTAAAAGTTTTTCATGTGTATTTGCCTATTTCTTTTAAATCTTTGAATTACTACATTTTGGCAAAACTCTTTATTCAAAATATCTTTTCTTTGGTAAAACACAGGTATTAAAATCAGTTCTTTGATCTTTGATCCTTCGATCTCTATGTTTGACTTAGGATATTCGGACCTTGTCCTTGCGCATAACTCATTGTCTGTCTCATTGTGGTGAACATTTCTGCCAAGTATATTTCAAAATTCGTTAAGAATGTCGCCCATGTCGCTGTGGTCTATTTCTTAAAATGAAATCCAGTTTCAACACTTCTTATCTAAAGAAAATATTGCCCCAGATAGCAATTTCTTACATTATTTTTGTCGTTCGGAAACTTTTAGTAACCAAATACTGTTTTCAAAATGCTTAATTGCACTTTGAAGGTTAACTATTCAAACCTGAACAAGGCATTTTAAAATATATGACAATAAACTAACCAAACTTGAACGTAAACTATTCGTATTGCTCAGCTCAAATTAAGGACAAAATATTGCAGTCTTAACAATTCCAATGGCCTTCTGCCTAGTTTTAATAAAATCAAATCTTAACATTTTAGCTAACTAGCGTATTTCGAATAGTGACTACAGCTATAATATTACAACTATAAGTGTCAATGGAACACTGATGCCACACTTGAGTCGTCACAAAAGTAGAATAGCAATACATGCAAAGTAAGTTTTTGGTAAAATATTATCTGCGTTTATAAGTTTCCCAATAAAATAAATGTGTTGTAAGCTTGATATCGATTTTGTCAGAAAAAGGATCATTAAGTCAATGCTTTTATAAAGACCCCCATATGTCACATTGACCATGACATAGTAACCTCAAAATCATTCTTTTAATTGTTATTACTAACCAATAACCCTGTAAGCGTTAGCAAGTTAACACACGGACAAAGATTTGAGAAACGTCCACTGTGAGCCAGTTAGCACCGGAATAAAGATTTGACAGGCGTCTACTGTTAACCAGTTAGTACCGGAACAAAGACTTGACAGGCGTCAACTGTTAGCCAGTTAGCACGGAACAAAAATTTTGACAGGCCCTTACTTTTAGCCAGTTAGCACCGGAACAAAAATTTTGACAGGCCCTTACTTTTAGCCAGTTAGCACCGAAACAAAGATTTGACAGGCGTCTACTGTTAGCCAGTTAGCACCGGAATAAAGATTTGACAGGCGTCTATTGTTTCTGTGATCTTTTACACAGTGATCAAATCAACATCTGTCATCTGCTGGTCATACCAAATTACTCTAACATTTTTTTAAAACAAAGGGAAAGCGCTCAGCAGATACTGATCGGACAAAACAGTAGGACTAATTATGTACGAACATACACAACTGGATATGCATAATATGATATTGGAAGTGTAAGATAATGCTATATTTCAATGACAAAATATCAGATACGTTCTACCTCGTATGTAAATCTGTATATTTGACGGTGTTTTTGTTAGCTCACCTGAGCCGTAGGCTCTAGAGGCTACATTTTCAGTCCAAATTGGAAATTTTTCAGAAAAATTGTTTTGATGAGTTTTAGCTCTGGTTCTAATATGGGTCGTCTGGGTTCAAAAACTAGGTCACAGAGCCCAAATATGGGAATAAACTTGTGAACACCCTAGAGGTAAAATATTCAGTTCAAATAAACTGGAAATTTGTCAGAAAGGTTTGATGATTTCAAGTTGGGTCATCTGGGTTCAAAAGCAAGGTCTCAGAGCCAAAATAAAGGAAGGCCTTGTGAACACTCTAGAGGAAACATTTTTAGTCCAAATATCCTGGACTTTGTCAGAAAAATTGTTTTGATGAGTTTTAGCTCTGGTTCTAATATTGGTCATCTGGGTTCAAAAACTAGGTCACAGAGCCCAAATATGGGAAAAACTTGTGAACACCCTAGAGGTAAACTATTCAGTTCAAATAAACTGGAAATTTGTCAGAAAGGTTGTTTTGATTTTTCTAGCTCAGGTTTGAATATGTGTCATCTAGGGTCAAAAACAAGGTCAAACAGCCCAAATGTGGAGAAATCTTGTTAACACTCCTGAGGTTACATTTTCAGTTCAAATATCCTTAAATTTGTCAGAGAAGTTGTTTTGATAATTTCTAGGTCTGGTTAGAATATGGGTCATATGGGGTCAAAATCCAGGTCACAGAGCCCAAAAATGCAAAAAACGTTTGTGAACACTCTAGAGGCTATTTTCAGTCCAAATAATCTGGAAATTTGTCAGAAAAGTTCTTTCGGTAATTTCTAGGTTAGTTTCGAATATGGGTCATCTGGGGTCAATTTATCAGGTCAAGAACAATTTTGTTAAAAGCAGTCATACTCCGGTGAGCGATCTAGGACCATCATGGCCCTCTTGTTGTTGTTGTTGTTTTTTTGTTTGTTGTTTTTTTTTTGTGGGGGAGGGGTGGCCTTGTACTTTACAGAGAACGTATCATTTATTTGCATAAGCTTCTCAAAAATGTGCATGCTTTAATGACGTAGATTTTAGGAGTACTGACTAAATGATTTTTTCCCTGTTTGTTTTCCTTTCCTTCATTTCTGTTCTTAATGTGACTTATACCAGACAGAAACGTATTCATTTGCATGACTTTTCGACATCGTCTCCGCTTTAATATATTATATTTAAGAAGTACCGACAGGCTAGAAGTATCGGAATTTATTGCCTGTTGACAAGATCGTAAGCTACTTGTTTTCTATAATTATATTCCTCATGGGTCGAGGTCGAGGGAAATTGAAAAAGGAAATATTATCATTTATCTTAATGGTATTGAAATTATAATTTTGTCAACTTCCGTCCAGAATACCTATATGTTTGGCAAAAAAAAAGTCTTCTTGCTTTTGTTTAATTCCTGATTTTTTTATTGGCAAAACAAATTTCAGAAAAAAAAAATACTCAAAATCTCACCGTGTCCAATCGATACAATTGGAAGGAGGATTTGTAACGCATCCGCAGTCGTGTATTTCAGGGATTAAGGAAGGGGTGATGTAAATATTTTTCTCGCTATTTTTTCTGTCTGTTTTTTGTTTAATAGTCCAAGATGACCTTCTATCAATGTAGATTCTTGCTCCAAAACTTTTTTGTCTCAGAACTTTGCCATTTTCAAGATCATTCAGGAAAACCTAGCGTTAGAAAGAAAAACGCTTGATTTTAGCACGATGTTTTGAAGATTTCTTGACATAAACATATCAAACAACTTTATATTTTGTTTGGTTTACAATTAAATACTGATATAATCGTTTTTGCTAACGAAACACATGTAACATACGCGCAGTTATTTTTCTGACGCACGCGGAGCAAGGATTCAATAACTTTCAAGTACCTTTTCTCACCGTATTTGACCAAATAACAAATAACTAGATATATTTATAAAGCGTTAAGAAATATTCATATATCTGAGATTAATAGAAAGAATTTTCCAGTATGCAATGTATTTACTTTTAAAGCTAGAGAGGGTTTCAGCCTAATGAGACTGGAATGAGTTCCAGTTTTTAGTTCCAGAATATTCAAAACTTTTCCTAAAAATAGTTCTTAGCTTTGGGACATGCAAGTTCAGTTTTGAACCTATTGATCTGATATCCATAGTGTGTATATTATACCTGTGGTAAGTATTGGGGACAGATATGTTAAATATACAGTCAATCCTACCATAACGTCACCTCCCACGAACGGCATCCTCTTTAAAACTATATTTTGATTCCCACCCCCCCCCCACCCCCATTGGAAATCTGTGTATTTTCACCTCTCTCGAACTGCACCTCTCCCAAAAATAATCAGCGAGTTGTATATATCCGGGATTTCCCAAAAATATTAAATAGGTATTTTCAGCGCATGTGCGCATGTATTAAGTCAAAAATCATAAAGTTGCTAACAACCTGCGGTTTTAAATTAAACAAACATGAAATACCTGCGTGAAATGATTAAGCAATTTGTTTGTCAACTTGCAAGTATTCTTATTAGCGTGGAAGAGGTACAGCGTACAATTTCGAAATTAAATCGTTATAAAAGTTGTGATTTTCAAAATAATGTCGCCGATTTTTTTATCGATTGTCGTACATTTATATCTCCACACCTCTGCTCGTTTTTTAATCATATATTTGATAATGGAGTATACCCTGAGGCTTGGACAAAAGGTGTTATCGTGCCTATTTTCAAAAAAGGGGGTAAAACCGACCCGTCTAATTATAGAGGTATTACACTAGTTAATGTTATAGGTAAAATATTTTCTCTGCTTCTACGTGATCGTATTAATAAATGGTGCGAATCAGAAAATATATTATTATATATACTATTATATATATATATAGTTCTACTACAGATGCAATATTTTTATTACATGCAACTATCCAAAATGTTTTAGCTAATAAGTCCAAACTATATTGTGCTTTTATTGATTACCAGAGGGCATTTGATACAGTGAACCGGGATGCATTGTGGTATAAGTTATTACAATTAGGTATTAGCAGTAAAATGGTTAATATGATTAAATATATCTATAATAAAGTGCAATCTTGTGTTAAAGTCTCCAACAGTATGCGCCTTTCCGACTTTTTCGATGTAGCTATAAGGCTGAAACAAGGGGAGCCACTCTCACCTCTACTCTTTATTTTATTCGTGAATGATATTGTTGACAGTGTTGATTATAATCTTTTGACTGATAAGGACTTAGACTTGCTATCCATGTTTTTGATTCTATTTGCTGACGATATTGTACTGTTTACTACGGATCCAAAAAGTCTTTAATCGCAAACTGACTGCTTAATCAATATTCTATATAATGGGGTCTAAATATTAATGTTAGTAAAACGAAAGTATGTACATTTGAAAAACGTAAACAGAATTGTAATTTGAACTTTTATATAAATGGTGAAATGTTAGAAATTGTCAATAGTTTTACCTATCTTGGTGTAACATTTACAAACACTGGTAACTTTACTAATGCTGCCAAGGCGCTACATGATCAAGCATTAAGAGCTTATTATAATCTTTTGACTGTATTTGACAAAGTACATTTAGATGTTAGAACATAACTTAAGTTGTTTGATACCATGGTTGTACCTATTCTTCTATATGGCTCTGAGGTGTGGGGTGTGAATAACATAACATTTATTGATAAACTACATATTAGGTTTTGTAAATATATATTGGGTGTTAAAGCTCAAACACCAAATGCTGCTGTATATGGCGAACTTGGGAGGTTCCCTCTTTCTGTTATTTGTAAACAACGATCACTTAAATTCTGGTTAAAAATTATGAAAAATCCAGATTCACCATTATATAACATGTACTGTGAACTTGATAACAAAGTAAATGTGTCTACGTGGGCAAGTCGTATACATTCAATTATTGATCATCTGGGCTTCACTGATATTAGAATCGATTTTGATAGTAACTCTAATTATTTACCTTTATTTGTTAACATATTACACGACCAGTATATTCAGGAATGGTTTGCGTCCATAAATACAATGCCAAAATTAGATCATTATTGTAAATTTAGACATCATTTTGTTTTGAACAATATCTTGAAAAAATTCCAAATGACAAATTGCGTAAGCATTTTACCTCTATTAGACTTTCCTCTCATAAACTTGAAATTGAGTTAGGCAGATATAATAATGTAGATAGAAATAATAGAATTTGCAAATTATGTTCCCAAAATGTAACTGAATCAGAATATCACTTTTTATTGTGTTGTGACTTGTACAGAGATCTGAGACGTAAGTATTTAGGTAACATTTCTTGGCCGTCATTGAAAAAAATTGTTTCTATAATGTCGAATACAAATAAGAAATATCTACGGTGGCACATCGATTGCGATACAAGTTCTTACAACTTAGAATCACCACGCTCGATGACTGCTTCCTGGGTTCCATACCAGTATTCGCGCCGAGGTGAGGAATGTGAAGATCGTGAGAGAATCTCGCCTCTGACGGGATTCGAACCCGCGACCTCCGGATCCGGAGCCCTGCGCTCTACCCCTCGACCGCGGTGGCTCCTCATGAAGTGTAAAAGATAAATTTGATGAAGATTTTTAATAAAATCAAATGTAAATAAAGAAAGCATTTTAAGGAAGCAGATTCTCGGCTTAAGCATGACGTCATTCTAGCCATTAACCAATCAGATAATCAGATAACAGTAACTAACTAATTGAAGCATTCGGTTGTCGATCGTTACTCGGACTTTATCGTTAGAGCCTATTTGACTTTAAAGTCGTTTGTTATAAACCTAACAACTTTAATTAATTAGAATCGTTACAAATGCACTTATCAGGCCATAGGTCTCGGAAATTAAGACAGTTTCTTTTGTTATATGTTCTAGTTTTTGTAATTTTTAATCTTGAAGTTACATATAGCTCAACGATAAAATCCGAGTTACACCCAAGTACAGATATACTACCTTTAAAAAGTACCCGGATATGTAAAGCCGAGAATTGGCTCTAGTCATCCTATTTGATTGTAAAGTATTATCACCGTGTCCAATCGTTACAATTGGAAGAGGATTTGTAACGCATCTGCAGTCGTGTATTTCAGGGATAACGAAGGGGTGATGTAAATATTTTCCTCGTTATTTCTTCATTTTTTCTGTCTGGTTTTTGTTTAATAGTCTAAGAAGACCTTCAATCAATGTTGATTCTTGCTCCAAAACTGTTTTGTCTCAGAACTTTGCCATTTTCAAGATCATTCAGGAAAACCTAGCGTTAGAAAGAAAAACGCTTGATTTTAGCACGATATTTTGAAGGTTTCTTGACATAAACGTATGAGGACTTTATTTTGTTTTTGGTTTACAAGAATTTCATAGTAAGAATGAAAATATAAAATACATCTAGTTATTTGTTATTTGGTCAATTACGGTGAGAAAAGGTACTTGAAAGTTATTGAATCCTTGCTCCGCGTGCGTCACAAAAATAACTGCGCCTACGTTACATGTGTTTCGTTATCAAAAACGATTATATCAGTATTTAATTGGAAACGCAGGGATAAAATTTAAATTAAAATCAATTTTTACTATGACATTCTTGTAAATCAAACAAAATATAAAGTTTTTGATACGTTTATGTCAAGAAATCTTCAAAACATCGTGCTAAAATTAAGCGTTTTTTTTTTCTAACGCTAGGTTTTCCTGAATGATCTTGAAAATGGCAAATTCTGAGACAAAAAAGTTTTGGAGCACGAATCTACATTGATTAAAGGTCATCTTAGACCATTTAACAAAAACCAGACAGAAAAAATGAAGAAATAATGAGGAAAATATTTACATCACCCCTTCCTAAATCCCTGAAATACACGACTGCGGATGCGTTACAAATCCTCCTTCCAATAGTAACGACTGGACACGGTGAATCTGGTAAACAATATTTAATCTATTACCTCTGCTGATGTGTAGTTTCAACAAGCCAAATATCAAACCAGTCTGCAGAACAATCAAAATTTGCGTGTACTTTTGTCTCAGCTGCATCATTTTTGTTCATTAACTCTAAGGAAAACAAACTTAAGTATCTTATGTTTTACAGCATAAACTTTACATTTTCAACCTATTGGTATTCCTTTGTTTAACGTTAATCACACTATAGCTGAGATTGGTTACCCGTTTTCTGAATCTACCTTCCAAATATAACGATGGGAAAAGAATGAAGTATTTATGTACAGTCAGGCTTCCATTCATTTACTAAAAACTTTAAACAATTATCATTCACACCTAAATATGTCATATCCATGCTTTATTATTTGCACACAACAATAACACTTATGTTCTTAAACCCTAGTTCTCCCAATTATATCTTTCGTTAAAATTTTTAAACTGTTTGGCTTTCAGATATTGAATTACTGGTGTAGCCATGCACAACTAATAAAATACGTGCATAGGTATATGAGGTATAAAGTATTTATTTTAACAATCCATTAATACAGCTAAATAGAACTTGGTTAAACTTTTTATAGTTTGCATATTATCATTTCCTTGTAGTTGGTAGATGAATCCAAATTTGCATTTAAATGTGCCCTTAAAACCCGAGTTAGGGATTCAAATGTGCATTCAAAAGGTACATCTAGCATGTAGCTGGGATTTAAAATGTACATTAAAAATGCACATTTAATCGGTAGTTGGAGATTCAAATGTGCACTGAATATGCACATTTTAAATGTAGTTGGAGATTCAAATGTACATTCAAAATGCACAACTAATCTCTCATTGAGTGTTCAAATGGGAAGTCAAATGTACATTCAATTTGTAATTGAAGATTCAAATATGCAACTGAAAAAATATACCTTAACAAAGAGTACCTTGAGGACGCTACGTATATTCAACTCGGTATTTGTATATTGGACAAAGATAGGCCAACTGCGGTTAAATCAAAGAAAATAAGTAATGATACACTCGAGTCACTACGTGTGATTCACTTTACACTTGAGAGAAAAAGAAGAGAGAGGGGAAGCGAGTTACCGTCATAATCGACTCCTGTCTAAACAGTGGGAACTGAAACAAGTGTAGTCTTAGGTGCCATTAACTAAGGATGCACCTCACGAATCGTCGGTTACGGGTTAGAAGCTGATAAATGTATCTAACACAAGGAAATGAATCTTCTGAAGGGATATACTTTTTTTTCAAGTATTGGCATCACCATAAAATTAAAGTACCTATATCTTCTAACCTAAACACGATTTCTCGTCTCTCTCTCTCTCTCTCTCTCTCTCTCTCTCTCTCCCTCTGTGTGTGTGTGCGTGCGCGCGCGCGTGTGTGCGTGCGTGTGTGCGTGCGTGTGTGTGTGTGAACTTACATTGCTGACAAATTCACGTGCCTGAACACTTCTGAGCAGCGAATGCACAAAATATGCGCTTGTTAGACATATTCAGTATGGTTAAGTTTAGGTTAAAATATGATACTTGCAGAAAGTGTAGAATGCAGAAAGTCACCGAAGATTAACGCAGTGGTGGGATTTGTACAAATACTCTGCGGAACATTAGTTTTAGTATCTAAATTTACCAAATAAACATTGTCTGACCTAAACATCGGACCCAAAACGGAATACAATGGCACCCATTAGAATTTATCAAGTTGACACATTAAAAAACTTCAATACCTTGTCTCTGCATAGAGTATTAATTTACAGAAGCCATTTTGTTATTTCAAAACGATGGAAAGTCCTAGAATATGCGTTAGATATTTTAAGTGAATAAAATCTTTCATAAAGCTAACCACAAATTACTTTCATCTTGCGTTTTATAACTGAAAAGGCAAGAACATAATATATAATTATATACAAAATATAAAAATATAATTTAATTCAGCCTAAAAGTTTTTCAACTTTTTATGTTTATAATTGACAAAACTTTTGTCTGGATATATATATATATAAAGTGATTTTTTTTTTTACAAAATACGGTAACGTCTTTTCATAGCAATAAGTTTTATGCACGAGCGGGTTTTATATTGTTTTAGAAGAGTAATCACTAAAGAAGTTCCCTTATCAAAAAAACAGTAAGATTTTACAAGAATGAAAAATAGGGAAGGTTATAAAAGCAAAGAAACACTGTCGGCTTGACAGGAGGTGATGGTTTATGCCGAGACTTATTTTGATTCTGTCATATTTCATCCATCCTTGAGAAGCAAGAACGTCTTCAGAAAAGTGTTCAGTTAAAATCAGCTGACAGGTTAAACTGATATTCAACTGGTATGAAATTCATTCATTCATTCATTCATGTATTCATTCATTCATGTATTCATTCATTCATTCATTCATTAATTCATACATTCATTCATTCATTCATTCATTCATGCATGCATTCATTTATTTTTCGTTTGTTCGTCTGTCCATTTGCTTCATTCTTATCTTCGTTTAATCCTTCCCTTGCTCGTTCGTTTGTGTGTTTACGCGCCAAGTACAGAGTAGATCTGCATTTTAAATAAAAATTTGAATCCCCAACAAAAAGCTGGACGTGCATTTTTGATGCATGTTTTAATCCCAAACCTCAGGCCAGACGTTTCCACAAAAGCACAAAAGTAAAAAATTACCTGGAATAGGTTTTTATACATTGTACAACGACACACACACACACACACACACACACACAAAAGAAAAAAAGAAAACGAAATAAGTTTATTGTGCCACAATTAAACAAGAATCATTTCTAAAGGCTTTAGCTCCAGATTTATTTGATGAGCAAGACAAAATGGATTGAATATTACTCAGGCAATCTTAGCAGTGTTTTAGATGGGAAAAGAACGTTCTGTTTTGTGTATTCTGAAATTTTTTCCCCTAATCATGTACATAGATGTAGTTTGTGACTGTGGGTTTTCCTGATATGCATTTTCCCCATTTTTTAAATATCTTGTATTTATCACATTTTAGAGTTACGAACATTAAAGAACAATGTTTTTTCCAATGCCAAAAGAAGGTACTGATGTTCGTTATGGTGGTTGAGCCGTAATATGAGTAATACAAGATTATATGTAAGAATATATAATTTTATCTCTTTAATTTTTGTGCATTTTAGCGAAACTTTCAAAGAAACAAACAATAAGCAGGCTTTGAAAACTTAAAATAACATTACTGTACTAAAATAACATTACTGTACTAACATTTGAAACGCTGTCAATTTGATTTCTTCTCGATTCTCTTTTTTATAGTATATAAGACTCATAATACCGCTAGCATAACATTCAAAAATTTAAGTCAGATCTGAAAAAATCGAATGTCGTGCTAGCAATCAATATATAAAGAAATTTTATATTGAAAAGCATATATAGACGAGATCCAAAAAGTCAGATTTATTTAACTATAAAAGAGTCTTTTAAAATACTTATTAATAAGTTTGAACTTTCTAATTTAAAAGGTAGAAAAATAAATGTTGTTTTAAAAATAACCCTTGCAAAATTATTCAAACATATATAAATCTGCTATATTCAGTCAATAGCTTTAACAATTATAAGTGAATTTGAAATAAAAAAACACTTTGCATGAATCTTTTGATGAAATAATAAATAGGATTCGTAACTGAATTTCAGAGGATAGTGTTTGGAGCATGGAATCAGTTACTTAGAATTACCAAAGGTATTAAAAATCCAACGAGAGGACTAATGAATATAAAAAAATGATGATGATGAATGTTTTAGATGGTGACATTTATCTGATACATTTCCTGTTATAACCAAAAGGGTTTCTTCAAGAAGAATACTTTATATATGACTCTCAGCGAACTCCAGTCCGAGACCACTGTCATAAAATAGTAAAATTAAGAGGAAGTGCTCACTCAGATTGTAATATTAAATTTAGCCTAATACACAATATGTCTGGGTGTTTTTTTTTGTTTTTTTTTTTTTCATTATTTAAAAAGGTTATGACAGTGGATTTTCATGCAACGAAAAAAGGAAAATTTTGAAAATAATTAAATATTATTCTTAACAATATGGAAAAATATTGCATTTGTGAGAAGTGATTAGATTTTTATAGATAGTTCTAAGTTTATGCTTCAAAGTAGTAAAACAATCCAAAATTTATGTATACGTCTCAAGAATTTGACAATATTGAATGATCAAAAACAAAAGGCGTTTATCTTTATGACTTCATGGATGGAATCGTTTGACAAGCAAACGAGAGACAAAATAACTTCACAAAGAAGAATTTTATTCTATTTTGAATGGAAGTAGTATAGCCGACAATATGATTTTGAATAACTTTTAAATAAAAACAATGGGAGAATATCATGGTTTGTATTTAAAAACTGATGTTGTACATTAAGCTGATATTTCTTTTTGTTGTTGTTGTTCTTGTTGTTGTTGGAAATTTAAGGCAACTATGTTTGGAATATTATAAACTTGACCCTTGTCAGTATATTAGTAGTCCTGGTTTGGCTTGGAATATAATGATAAAAGTGGCAGAAATAAAATAAGACTTAATAGCTGATCATAACTGACGTGCGTCGTTTTATTGATAAGGGACTGAGAGGAGGAATATGTTATATATCGTATCATTACAGCAAAGCAAATAATAATTTTTTGAAAGACTTTAATAAGGACTTACCCTCTAAATATGTCATGCACGTTGATGCAAACAACCTTTCCGGTCGGGCAATGAGTCAACTTTTACCCTCTGGAGACTTTAAATGGATTTTCATAAACTAATATCGCAACAACCTTGCAAAAGGTAAAACTAACTTTATACTTGAATGTGATCTTGAATATAAAAAGGAATAACATGATCTTCACAATGATTATCCTTTAGCCCCTGAAAAATCAATGTGTTCCTGATTTTCTTCTTTCTGAGTATAGTAAAATTACCAAAGAAAAGTTTGAAATTCAGGCAAGTAAAATCCAAAAATTAACTCCAACTTTAATGAAAAAAAGAAAATATTTGTTCATTATAAAAATCTTGAACAATATGTTCAACTAGGTTTAAAAGTAACAAAGATTCACAGAGTATTAACTTTTAATGAGAGTCTTTGGTTAAAAATGTTAATATGTATTTTGAGTTCAGTCTAACTATAAAGAGACAGTTTTTATTGTTCATGCACTGAGCACTGTTAACTGTGTTTGACAGTTTAGTGAGATACTCAGTTAAGCATTTATCATCTACTTTGGGAGTGAATACTTAACTTAAGTAGAACTAGATCCTAGGTCTAAGTCTAGGTCTTCTCAATAATTCAAACGAACTGGATAAAAAAATCTTAAGTTTATCAATTAAACGTAACTATGCAAAAATAAACGTTTTTAGGTGAAACTTAAGCTTCTTCCTCATTATTGAAAGAAAGCACAATCATACACTGTCCTCCTTTATCATTTACCTTCATCAAAACAATTTTGTTCATTCAATTAAGTTTATGATTTTGTACAACAAAAGCGCGTGCATTCCATACATTTAACGTATGTGTATGATACATATCCGTGATAGCAATTGAATTAATAAGCTATTGACATTAACTACAATGAGGAGTGAGGATTTCTGTTTCGCCTGAAAGGCATATTTTAAGCATAAATTTTGACGGCATCGACGTCAGTGAAGATGTTGGCTCCCGAGATTGTCCAGACACAATCAGACACAATCAGTTTTATATTGATTCTACCCCAGTGAAATGAACACAGTCAAAACATGGTTGACCAGGTTTTAAACAAGGTTATACATGTTTCTCAGACCATGGTTGACCACCAAATGACCATGTTTTATCCATGGTCAACCATGTTTCATGCCGTGGTTTATTGCCGCCCTAGCGACCATGGTTCATCTTGTTCCAAGGTCATCAAAATTATCCATGGTCAAACATGTTTCATAGGCCACATGGTTTATTGCCGCCCTAGTACCATGGTCAAGCATGGTTTGACCATGATCTTAAGACCAGGATTAATCATGTTTCATACTCCTGTTATTACCATGGTCACACATGTTTCATAGGACACATTGAAACCTTGTGTTATGGTGCTAAATTACATATCCACAAAATTAAAACCTTGTTAATGGCAATGAAATAATTGTTTAGTAAATAATTATTGAATTTAGTTTTAAAAAAACGTTTTGAATCAGATCCACCTAATATGATAATGTAATTTTTTGTTTGTTTGTGTAAGAATATTGCTATCCTATAACTGCAAAAGCTGAATTTTGTCTGTTCTCCAAATTCAGAAAAAAAAATCAGCCTTCTATTGTATTTCTGAATCATGTCTGACAACACAGTTAAAAATCAGACTTTTGATTCAGATTTTTTTCTGAATAATGGCCGAGATGCTGAAAATTTCCTAAAATTGGAACAATCCAGGCATAATTCAGACAGTTCAGACTTTATTCATAGTATATTTTAAACTAGAGCTATCACTGAATGTGCTTGACCACTGTATGAAAATGCATTGAATTCAAACCATTAGTTATACTCTGGACAATGAAATTGCAACAGTTGCCTGACCAACCACCGGGCAACTCCTATATGCCCAGCAAACTTTGTTTAGGGGGTATAATGATTCCACACAGTATTTTTTTGTGTTAAGTTGCACACCAAAGATAATGACCTTCTAACACTAAACTAAATTCTAGCGATTTTAATAACACAGTTGTAACAATATGTATCACTTTTTCTTTTGCTTTAATGTTCTAAAAGAAGTTCCTTCTAGTCTTTATTTTTTGTTTCAAATGAAAAGCCTTTTTTTATTTTCTGGCTTTTGATTTTGGCACATTTTTTTCTGTGTCCTGATCAAGAAGGTCTTTAGTCCTTTCTCCTTGAAAAAAAATCTACTGTAAATACTCGGTACTTTCTTTCCATCTTCTGATGATCCACTAGTCTGAATGTGTTCTCAGCAGTCTGCTTTGCCTTGGATACCTGCTAGGCATTACCATTTTCTCCAAGTTTTAATTTTCATCTTTTTCGACTCTTTCTTTAGTCTACAGTGTTCATCATAGTTTATATTTAACGTTTTGTAGTTTACATGTACATCAGATGAGAAGTCAATGTATGAAAAAGCATGACCTGCAAAATAGAAATAAGACATACTAGCGAAGATATTTATACAATGTTCATATTGTGTGACATTCATTAACTATGATAATAAAATTAATCCTGAGGCATATGTTGATTTATGTGGTGAAAACATACTGATATGTCTGTACAGATGTTAGTACCTCAAAAGAGTAACTGTTCTTAAAAGAAAGACTACTATTATACTTTATTACATCAAATGACCACTCCAACACACAACCTCAATGATGAGAGTGTCAAGCTTTATGAAAGGAAGGAACTAGTTAGACTATATGTTTATTCAATGAACTGTACTAAAGCAATATATTATCAGTACAGTGCCACTGGTGACTATTTTTGATTTCATTTTCCTAAGAATTTTTTAATATTATGAATTGGCCCCACTTTAGGGGTCACTTCATTTCACGTAGACTTATAGACGAAAAACTTCAAAAAATCTTGTAAGAAAGACATAAACTGAGGAGCATCAGCTAGTGCACCTTTATCAATGAAGTCTGTACAAATTCCGGGTCAGAATTAACCCTGCTCCATGGGTCATTTGGTTCTAGGATTAGAAGCATATTTGTTGCATTAGCAGCTCCAGATAACTTACCTGAACATATTGCTGCTCTATTATTATTTGTACTTGTTGGAGTACTGAGCCTGCACCTCAGCACCTGTTCCTGTTGGAACTGTTTCCCTCATGCAAAATTTGTAAGAAGACCCAACAGATGCTGAACATTCTAAAAAAGGTATGTAAATGCTTTTTTTGCCATTCTAAAGCATTCAACATGTTACTTACTTCTTGTTTTCTGTGTTCTAGTTACTTCAAAATGATGTTTTGGTGGAAGATTAGGAGGCATTGTCTTTTGACTGTAATAAAAATTTATAAAAATTAAAACATTTTTTAAAACGATCAATAGATCTAGTGTCACATTTGACTGGTTTAGACCAGTTTCAACAGCTGCACTCATATATAATACCAGCGTTCAATCCCTACAAGTGACCCTGGGTATCCAACCAGATCCAACCTCTCTAGAACGACTGACTGCGCCCTCAGCTTGTGGCATATTTTCAAATTGCTGAAAATCTTATACCTTCTCAAACCATGGTGCTTATTATTCCTTGGATAAAAACTAGTAAGCAGTGTTGAGCAGACATGTAATGATTAATTCCATTTTATGAGCACAGTACTGTATCCATCCGAATTTTGTTACCGTGAGTCGTCCTATTTTTGGGTCAATTAAAATTAATGATTATATATATATATAATACTATCTGCCAAGATGAATTTAAATGTCAACTGCAGGCAACAAATCAAATCTGACGACCAAGATTTCCAGCTGCTTGTCAACACTGCTCACTCCCTTCTTTTAAAACAAAACATTTAGGGTTTAATCACAATTACAAAAATGATCCTTAAAATAGAAAAACGAAATAAAGCAATTACACTTTACCGTGGTAAACGTTCAGATTGATGAATATATTGCAGGATGTTTACAGATTTTGTTTTTGTTTTTTTAAATTATTCACTTTGATGGCGCCTTTTTTATCAGACAACTTCCGCCAACAGGTGCTAGATACGGCGATCGTTCATTTCATACACTAAATAAAAATAACAAAGATTTTAAACACATTAATAAAACAGAAAAAAAGAATGTTGAATAATTATTCAATGATTTTAGTAATAAAATTGGTATACTTACGACAATTCCGCAGGGGATCCACTTCCGGTTGAACGTAAACAGTATAAAATGTCGAGCCGTAAATAGAAAAATATCACAAAAATATCATGTAACTTGGTAAGAGATATTCAATTAAAACATTTCTCATAAGCTTGTGTTTCGATAACAACAAGTAAACTTATTTGTCAACGGTTATTTCTAAAGAAATATTAACTTTTACAACACCGGTTTGTTCCCAAAATATTTCGAACCAATTCTTATAACAATTATATTCGTACTGATAGAAGATGTAAAATACTCTGACTGGTTAATAATATAATGCTAAAATAAATTGATGAGCAAGAAAGTATTTTCTCATAAATTGTTCTTTAAAGTAAGATACGTTGAACATTTAAATCATGATGTGTTTTAGGTTTTTGTTAAATAGCATAGTAGTACTCTTTTATGACAAATTTCAATGACTAGCACCTTTCTTTAATGCTGTTCAGTATATAATTAAATCTTTCAGTTCAACAATAAATCAGTCGGAAAAAAACAGGGATCCAAGGTCAGCAAAACTCTGCTTCATTCAACAAACATATAGCCAGACCATAGACCAACTGGACCTTTAACAATCTAGAATTTAAGAACGTAAGTATTTTTTTATTATATTGAATTAAAAATATGACTGATAACATGATGCATATGTTGCATTTTTTACTATAAATTTATTATTATTAAAATTGTATATAGTAAAGTTATATGCCAATAAAGTTTTCATTGTTATAGTCGTAATAAGTGATAAAGCAATTGAAGTAATTCAGTACTTAAATTGGATAAAATTTACACTAAAAGTGGTCAGTTGTTTTGCTTTTTTTTTTTTGGGGGGGGGGGGGGGGGGGGTTTCAAGACAGATTTTCTTTCTGTCATGAAACCATGTTTTCTCAGTTTTCAGTTCTGTTCATGTATTCAGTAGAATTCCATAACTAGCTAAGTTCAACAATTTTGCTTGAGTTATCTCACCAGTTTTATATGAAATGAATGTGACAACCTAAACTTCCTATTGATATTGACAAAAGCCGTAGTATTCAGACAGCTTTAATCTTTAATTCTTATACACATTTTAACTATGATCTTCATTTCTTTGTAAGGTGGCTGAACCTCTGAACTTGTGCCAGGGAAGGAGTCTTTTCCAAAAATGAAGAAGACAGATTGAAAAATCCTATACTTGCATCCGTAAGAGTTATCATGAACAACCACATACTTAAAAGAGAAAGCTTTATTTGTTTAAGATGTGAAAGTTTGAGAATATAGTTTTACACATTTATGACAATACATTTGCAGAGTGTTAATTATTCAGTAGTACAGAGGTGTGTTTTACCCAGTGCTATTTTGTACTGGTTATTAGGTTTGATACAAAGTTTCTTCTTTGTAAAAAAATTCAAGAAAAATTATTGTGTAACCAAGATGTGAATGAAAAGCATGAAATGACTGTAGCATATGAAGTGGAAAATGAACCAAGCCAGTGTTGATACCAGGTAACAGTTGAGGAGTTCAATGCTAGTCTGTGATGCAGAAGAAAGTTAGTGACTCTTTGTAGGATTTCAAACAGATTAGAATTAGAAGTGAACTGCTGCTTGTTAACCTTGACAAAGGCACTTAAGTCATTTGGATGTACAACAAAAGTGGTGATGTGCTGATATTATCAATTTCATTTTACCCATCCAGTTATTCATAATTACATTTGTTTATAAACATTATTCAAAACAACTTTTTATACCAAAAATATCCAGATAGAATTTCCTATGCATATAGATGATACAGCTTGCACCTTCAGGAAGCTTTTGTAAATCCTAGATTAGCATTCTTTTATTTTACAAATAATTCTACTTTAAAACATTTCATTGCTATATTTGTTAAATATGACATATCAAACATAATTAGTGATAATTAATAAATAATGCCATCACAGCCCTCTTGTTTTTTTTTATCTTTTGCTCTGAACATGTCAGCCTTCTTTTAGTATTTCTTCAAACGTGTACTGAAGCTGAAACAAGACTGAACTTTTTGTCTGAACATGTCTTTTCCAGTATAAATTGTTCTAGTAATTTTACAGTTATTTGTTGACCATGAATCATGTTCAGACAAGGACATCTGACCATCAATCATTGTCAGTCATGGACAATACACCATACAGTTAAAAAACAGAAATCTGCTAAGTCATACTGTTTTCATAATGTTATTTCAGTTGACCATGATTCATGTTCAAACAAAGACTCTTGCTCATGAATCATTGTCAGTCATGGCCACTTACATAATGTGTACACTGCTACAGGCTTTACTGCTTAGAAATAGTAAACTGTTGCATTTAAAGTAAAAAACAGACACTAGTTGTAAAATGCAACATTCTTCAACTAATATGTGATAACTATTTAAGATTGACAGTGTTTCATGGTCTGGAAAACATGGTCTTTTTACCACAGTCAGACCATGGTCAAATCAAGGTAAAAAGCGACCAGAGTCAAATTCGAAACTAACAACATAGACAACCATGTTTTGATCATGTTTAACCATGGTCAAACAAGAATCAAGGTTTTTATTTCACAGGGGTAATAAAAGTAAGTACGCGAAAGTGAGTAAATGAATAATATCTTGTTGTGTAGTTCATTAGGCAGGGGCAAAACCCCTTAAACACTTACAACTTTATACTTACAAAGCAAGTAATTTACTACATGCTCAGACAATAAAGAATCAACCTTGATTTGTCCGCAATGGAATTTAGTGACAATATTTATAAGCACGAAAATGGGCCTTGCTAGACTTGGATAACCATCTTAGTATTTAGGCTGAGGATCTGCTGTTGAGCAAGCATCGGAAGTAAAAGTACACTCTGAGAAAGGAAAGTATAAAGATGTTTTTATTTTATAAAAGTAGGTATTCCGGGGGTGGGGGGTTATTTGAAACCAAGGACATAACTTCAACAAACTTTGTATATATCCAAGAGACAATGGTACACACAAAATATCAAACCCCAAGATTCATTTAAACCGCGTGAAATAAATAAGTCCAAACACGCGAGTTTTTTTTTTCTTTTTTTTTTTTTTGCTATTCTACTGATTGTGCAACTAAAAAGTAATATTAATAGAGTTATGAGCGTGACTGCTTGTTTGTTTTCGTAAAACATGACGTCAATCCTTGAATATTGTGAGACAAACAACTTCTTTAATTAATCATTTCAGAATATTCGAATTTGATTTACAGATTCGAATATTCTGTAGATTTTCGAATATTCGAACATTCGTTCCCATCCCTAATTTTTTCCCAACATATCGTGATGACTGACTTTAAAATGTGACTTCTAGAGTGATAGCAATATTTTGACCCCAGGTGACTCATATTCATATATAACTTACAACTCAGACACTGTGACTGAAAATCATAATAACTGACTTTAAAATGTAAAATCGATATTTTTGACAAGATTTTTGATTGATTTAAGCCAGTGACCTAGTTGAATCATACTCAAACATTACCTTAATTGTGACTGAAAATCATGATGACTGGTTGCAAAAGGCGGCCTCTAGAGCATTAACTATATATTTCTTGAAGTTGACGCATATTCATACTTGACCTAGAAATCAGCAAAAACAAATAATTTGACTATATCATGACATCTGATTTCTTTTTTTTAAGATTTGCCTTTGATTAATGCTATTGACCTAGGTTCTGACCATAGATGATCCATACTCAAAGTTGACCTAGTCATCATCATCATAATCATGATGACTGGCTTTGAAATGTGACTTCTAGAGTATTAACAAGATTTTTGCTTAATTTAACAGGTGACCTAGTTTTTAACCCCAGGTAACTCGTATTCAAACATGACATAGAAAACATCAACACGAACGTTATGACTGAAAATTATGATGTCCGACTGTAAAATGTGATCTCTAGAGTGTTTCGAGGTCGTCTGAGATATTATCAAGGCAAATATTCTGACATGTTACATTAAGAATTGATCTAAAAAGTGGTCTCTAGAGTGTGATTCAAGCCAGAAACCTAGTATTTGCCTCAAACTCGAACTAGAATTAGAAATCATCAACACAAACTTTGTGACTAAAAATCATGACGACCGACTTTAAAGTGCGGCCTCCACAGCATTTACAAGATTTTACTTGGACTTTCCAGGGCGACGGACTTTTTATACAAAATGAACTAGAAATTACCGAAATATATTGTGACTAAAACAATGACATCTTAATTCTAAATGACTAAAAACAATGACGTTTCCAATTCTAAATGTCATCTGTAGAATGTGTACAAAGGTTTCCTTTGATTTGACGAGGTGACCTATTTTCTACTCCTTCATGTTTCAATTTGAAACTCTTCCAAGATATCATCTAGGAAACATTCTGAGCATGTTTCATTAAGATCCCATTGACCAGATTCTTACTTGAAATGAAGATATGCATCAAGATAAAGGTCCTGGCTAATTTTCAGACTAACTGGGTGTTAATTGTGACCTGCAGAATGTTAACTAGGTTAATGTGGACAGACAGACGACAAATGACGGACAATCAGCGACCCAAAATAGCTCACCCTCAACATCTACTAAGATTAGCTATTAATATCTCAACCAAGTTCGTCAGATACATCTTCTACGTTCCTTTTCACTTAAAAATTAAGTGGTTGGTTTAATGCTTGTTCAGACAATAGCTGATTAAACGCTATGATCATAATCTGATTTCTGTGACGATGAAAGACAAAATATATACATAAATATTGCCCTAATGGCGTCAGTGGCGATGTTGGCTTAAAACTATTTCAAAATATTTAGACTTTAGTAACTGTGAGTGTAGGAATAATCTCTGGTTGTAGTTCATTTGCCTGGTGCATTGCCCCTGAAATGTTTTGTCCCTTTCTTACTAAAAAGCAAGTATTTGTTTTACTTTTCAGCCCAATAACTAAACAACCTGAATTTGATCGCAACAAAACTTGGTGACAATATTTATAAACATTATATTTCAGTCAACTTTTTCAGATATTTCATCTAGTTTTGTCCCCTTTCATATATCGTCATCACACTTGGTTAATGGGCTTAATGTCAAACTCATGTACCTTAATACACAGTAACGGGCGGACACACGGACGAGTTTGAGTTCGAAAAGTATAAAAATAGGTTATTTTCTCTTGCAGACATTTCCTTCAAAATATTTGACCTGATGTATCAAAGGGGATCCAGTAAACTTTACTTCTAAATTATAGAGGCTTTACTCCAGTCGTAGATAGACTCTGTTATCAATTAGTTCCATTGGCTAAATAATCTCACCGTGTAGTTTTCACTTGTTGTTTGATTGTTTTCTGAACCGGAAGCGAAAGAGTGGCAGTAATGTGTTTAGATAGTTTCGTCAAAGACACAAAGACGAAGTTTACGAACGTTTGAACGTATGTCCGAACGACTGCTAAGTCAACATTATCATATCAACTTCTACTCCTATAAAAATGTATGTTCTCTTGTCTTCAGAATGTTCTATATACATAAGATATAGAATAAATGTTTCGAGAAAGATGCAAATAGTTTACAAACTGGATGGATGCTCGTGTAGACTTCTCACCTTTTTAAGTCAATAAGGAACTATGTCTGACAACCCAAGTAGCTCCGACCCAGATCTTCGTCTTGCAACAAATAAGCGTCTGTCTTACCTCTTTTAAAATATAGGCAGCTTCGGAAGCGGCGATTTCAGTGTCGCTTCCATCAATTTTTGCTCGAAGCCTTGCTGCAATTCTTTGAATTATTGAGCACCTTACACTTGCTGCGCTTTCTGGAATTACAGCGCTTCTTAGACGTGGTCTGATTTTTAGAGTTTATTTGCTTCTTTAAATTGCTATGCTTCTATGAAGCCTTGCAATTTCGAGACATCTATGCCTCTTGGACTTACTGCACTCCTAACAAATGTCGCACTTATTAGACCTGCTGCGCTTCTTATACTTACTGTGCTTCTTAGATTTATTGTTTCTTTGAACATTAAAAATCAATATTTTCAAGTTTTCAAGTTATCAATACCACAAGAATAACTCTGAACAGATATTAGCAAGTGTATCAGGTGTGAAATATTTTTCTTTTTTAGTTTGTTCTGACTAATGGATTTGCTAAAGTTTTGATTAAATATGCAACGGTTTTCCTTTACTTACAGAATATTATTGAGAAGTAGAATAATACTTACCATAAAATGAAATAGAAAATATGACAAAACTACGAACGCACTGACAATACTATTTGAACGCATATTTCCCTGATGTTTTTTTCTCCTTGTGGCTCATTTTATAAAATCTTTGTATTTTTTAGCATTTGAATTATATTGTTTTAAAGATTATCGATAAATAGACATTTGAAACATTTAAGATTAGTCAGAACATAAATAGACGGTAATCACGATGTTTTTGAAAATTCTTCTGAATATCGACGAAGTTTTATTTATTTATTGTAAACAAGATATGTATAGTTTTAAAATTGTCTAATTCAAAACATTACTTGTGGACAAATTAAGCAATAGAAAATATGTTTTTACTACAAAAATGTCGCTAGGTGCCTTCTCTTTCGTAATTGATTTTTTCTTCTTGATCACTTGATAAGATTCGACTGCATTTCAATACTAAGAAAATTCTGTTCAACAATGAACCTTATTTTTATTGATAATATATTTTAGAATTTACTAATTCTTAGCATTGCACTGAAGTCATTAAAGAAAACGCTTTCTTTGAACGCCGTTTTCACTCTTTTTTTTCTTCATTTCTTGAAAAAGAGGCACAAGGAAAGTTGCAGTGTATTTTCTTTTAACGTTTAAAATGTATCTTATTTTTAAATCCTTTGACTAAAAAACAAAACAAACGATTTTTTATTCATTTATCTATTTATTGTTGCTTTTATGACCCGTCATAAAATTGGGGGGGGGGGGGGTGTTATAGTCCGTGTGTGCGTGTATTTGTGTCTGTGCTCGCGCGTGTGTTCGAAAAAGTATATACTTCGTTTCTGGTCCATAACTATTGCGTGCATGATGAGATTTGAAAATAAATTGGTACTCTTATCCACCATAAGTATACAATGCCTCACTGGAAAGACCAATATCCCTGAGTCAAAGGTCAAGGTCACATCAGGGGATTAAAGTTAATATATTTCTCTGGTCCAAAACTTTGCATGCCTGATTGTATTTCAATATCAACTGTCACTCTTAAAAGCCATAAGTAGAGAATGTCATTTTTAGCTCGCCTATTTTCGAAGAAAAGTGGAGCTATTATTGTTATTGAGTCGTCATCGTCTACAGCATCGTACAGAAACTTTAATGTATTTGATTATGCATAAACCATAAGACTGTGAGTTTTGAAATTTGGTGTGAAGCATTGTCTAGTGGATCTCTGCCATTCTGGTTCAAATAATGACCCCAGGATCAATATTGGGCCGCCGTGGGGCTTATATATAGTTATGTAGGAATAGGAGAAACTCTGACAATCTTCTTCTCTAAAATCGCTTGACACAGAGCTTTGTAATTTGATGTGAGGCATCCTCTAGTAGACTTAGTAATATTGTACGTATTATGTCCCACCCCAGGGTCTCTTGTTCCCCCACTAAAATATATTCATTTTTTTATTTATGTTTTGTTTACTTATGTGTAGGAACTTCTTGCCCAACTCGTTGTATGCTCGTTTCGGATAAGTAAAACAGATAAGCGTTGGTGCCGCTCCATGGTGCTCGTGTTTTTACTTGCAACTTGTATTCAAAACCCATTTAATTTACATTACTAACATGATTATCTTTTCAGTACTCATCACGTTTATATTTGGTCCGAATTCAATTATGCGTGATAGCAGTGCCTTATAACTTAAATATATATAACATAAAAAGATACCGATAGTATTTGCCAATTTAAAGCATTTGTGTCCTATGGACACGTGTCTAGTTTCTAAAGAAAATATAAGTAATGCATTACAAGAATGTATTAAATCTCGGGACTGCGGAATGTGGCGTTGTCTATATTCCTGAATTTAGCATTTAGCAGAAAAGACAAAACAACACTTATGTCAAAACCCACATATTGAATTTTCAAGTATGACCTTGACCTTAAACTGACATTTACTGTCAAGGTATTTAATATCTATTCAGAATGTCATACTAAGTCTGTGTCATCTTTTAGCTTGTAGTTAGAGAAATTGTCTTGTTAATGCCATGGAAAGAATAAATACTTTCTCTGTGTGAACTGCTGATCGTCTGACTTCGTATGACAACGCCTATTTTTGTTGTTGGATGTATATGATTGTAGATTACGTAATGCGATGTGAAGCCGCTTGCCTAAAAAAATCAACCTGTGTATCTCTGATCAGAGATCTTGCCTTACCAGTCAGGAGTGTATGTTTGTGAAACAATAAATAAATATGGTTTTTTATATACATCAAGAATACTTATATTAAGTAGAATATCTAAGATTGGTCAAAATCTTGCGTTACTAGTCGGGGGTATATGATTGAAACACAAAATCTGATGAAACGACGCATGTATATTTGTGATTTCGAAATAATAAATATTACTGAAGCGCTTGCCTATTGTTTGAAATCTGATGGAAAACCTCTTGTCTATTTCATATTGTTATATATGAAATCTGACGGAATGCTTGCCTATTATTTGTAAAAAAAGGAATCTGATGGAACGGCACTTTTCTGTTGTTCGATTCTCTGTTGTAAGATAGTGAAATACTTGAATTGAAGGAAAGGCACTTTTCTTTTGTGTGATTGTGAAATTCGAAATTTGATAGAACACTAGTTTATCTGGTTCTTCTTCATACTTAAGGTATAGCACCTAGGACCTCGGTTAACATCTCGTCCGAATTAAAATTAGTTGTGTAGTGATGGAGCGGTAAATCGAACTTGCAAGCCATAGATTACATTATCTGTTAATTAATACATCTCAATTTGATATTTAAGAGATCGTTATCACAAAAATATTCGACAACTTTTTGAAAATTTCGTTGATAAGAACAACTTTAAATTGTTCACATTTTTTATATGAGCTGGTGACCTTTTTGATCTTAGTTTCGAACTCTTCTGAAATACTTTACTGGTCAAAGATTCCGAGGAAGATTCATGCAGACTGGATACAAAATCGGACTTTTCAGTGTAATCAAGATAAAATGTTAACGAAATAATGACGAATAGCCTTTAACTACCCCAAGACAAAGAAATCTTTGTCAAGGAAAAACATTTCGAACGAACTTTTATTTAACGATATCATGTCAAAGTTAACAGTGTTTAGTGATATCATGTCAAATGAACTGTGTTAGGAACTTGAGCTCAACAACATCATGCTAAATGAGCATGTGTTAAACGACATCATAAAGTCAAGTCAATTTGTAACAAAAATAGACAAAATACTTCAGAAAAGGGAAAAGCACTGAACTTGGCACAGATGTGTATCAAGACAAAAGAAACATTTTAGCTATGGGGCCATTTTTCTATGCCAAGATGGCCGCCATGGCGTGTATAAATACTTAACTGTGTCGCTGTAATAGAGACAGTCTTATCTTTTACTTTAGCTATTACTATGGAAACAGAAAGCAATAAACAACATTACAGTAGTTAACTGGTGTCAGTTATTATTAGTAATGCATAATCATCTAATAAAGTATGTAGAATTATAACTGGGTGCAATTTGTAAGTGTAATTGTAGTTATACAAAACTTCTATTTGATTCTTATCGTGATAATATTTTGTCATGGCGGCCATTATTAAAAAATGGCAGACATCTTTGCATATAAAAATTTGTTCCCATAGCCAAAATGTTTCTTCTGTTGTGATCTATGCAGTTTAGTGCTTTTCCCATTTCTTGAAGGGGTTTTTTTCAACAAATTGACTTGACTAAAGGAAACATGTGTTTAACAACACCAGAGTTTATTTTTCTAGGTCTTTTTACAAATATCTGTCTTAGAATATTTTCATTTCTTTTTTTATAATCATTAGTTGTGATGGCTATTGCAAATCAAACGATGGCAAATTGTAAATATAATGTGTATTTTCTCGATTTCATAATTTTATCAGGTCAGTACACCTGATCTGCAATTCCATCACGATTGTGGGCAACAGCGACTAGTGATAACAAGCCAGTAATAACACGGATCCTTATAAAGTTTTCTTTCCTCTGGAAGACAACCATTGTACCTGCATACACACTTAACGTCCCACCAAGCTGTGAACAGTAAAACTTAGAGTAATACAATCAGTAACACTGCTTTTCAAATTTTCAACTGATGAGGTAATAAGGTAGTAACTTGGTTACAACTGTTGTTTATTAGTAAGAACGATAACGTTATATAATAAATATAATAATATATATCAATGCAGGTTTAAGATGAAACAGTTACGCTTGCTAGTTGTCACTTAATTTTGTATTGAAAATGTACCCTTACATTTTTACATAATTATAGACGAGACGTTTATAAGTGAAATGTGTTCCCTGTATAAATAAATATATGAGTATATCTATATGCTTTTCAAATATAGTTAACACTTACTTTGCTAGAACCAATTGCTCTGCTTTTCCGAATAGTGCAGACCATGATCAGACTGCACGGATCGGTAAATTTTCTATTAGCACCCACATTAACAGTCTAACTTAATGGATTGGTCCTTTTTAGATATTTAGCATGGTAAGGGCTAGATTCTCAAAATGATGTTTGAAAGACGATCCTTACATTTAGCATGAGGAAGAGTAACCATTGTTACGTATGCCACTATTAGAAATACGAATAAAAATTTGTTCATGTTGATCACAGAGTACACGGTCAAGTTAGAAAAAACTGTACTTGCCGTTTGAAGCATGTAATTTTAGACAATATATGTCTAATTTCATTATGCTATGCTTATATATATCCCTGCCAATCACTTTAGTATATCTTATGACGACCAATAACCAGTCATAGGTAAAATATGAACATTAATCATATACCACAGTTATAATTGCATTCTTGAAGAGATTCATTTTTAAAGAAAAAATTTTGAAAATATTTGTTGCTTTTTAAAAGCAAAGTGTATATCTCATCTTATTGGAAAAGTAGTCCCAACCATTAAATGTGTAAACAAGCACAAAAATATTCGAATTGGCCTTCAACGACGTTACAAACACATACTACATGTCTTCAAAATTTATTCATTGCTCAATTGTCGCTTTCTTTGACTTAAACCACTCACTTCAGTCTAGTCTTTTCAACATGTTTCCTCTTACAACATCAAGCTTCTGTTTACAAAAGAAAACTCGACATGTTAGAGACATTTGTGGGTTGCAGTCATTTAATGTTTTATTTAAGCTGTTATCAATATATTTCATGCGAACTTATTTCAAACAAGAGATAGAAATGGTCAATTTTCAAAACAAAATATAATATTCATGAATAAATAGACAGAATATTTTGAGAAAAACAAACACACAAACAAATGTTATAACTGCCAAAGCTATGCCTTTAGAAAGAAAGCATGCTTTAAAATCTCCTTTTTCCCCTTTATATCAGAAGCAGCAATTTTATATACTTTGCATTAGAAAACGGATTTTATTCCTTCGTTGTTTTTAAAAAAAAATCCTGATATTTTGCACGATATAAGATATATCCTTCAATTTCTTGATATTGGCCAGACTTTAAACCTTAATATGTAGTTTTTTTTTGTATAATTACGATTTTCTAAAGAGCAACAATCTTTACCGTCTAAAACACATTGGTTGTGTAACGAAATGTGACCATTCAAATATTAATAACACGAAACACTACGTTATACTGATTTATTCTTCTTTATTTTCATCTTCGTCAGTTATTGATGTGCTGCTCCGAAGTCTTAGAAATCATCTACTTATTCTGTGTAACAGAGATTTATCCATAAGGTAAAATGGTATGTTAAGATTGACATAAATCTTGGAGGACCTCGATCAAATGGGCGAATACTCCGTATGATTTTTACGCGGTGTCACTCATGCCTAAGTCATTAGATTTCTGATAAGTAGTCTTCAAATTTAAATAACTTTAAATGCCTTGAATTCATTGTTATCAACGTTTTGTTCTTTCAGACGCCTTGTGTATATTGTAATTGCAATGAACAAATTTTATTGATGGTAATGCACTAAAGCACAGTCAATATGTCGCAATATTTACTCAATGTATGTTTTTTCCCCATTAATATTTTGTTGGTAATTCAGGGATATTACTTCAGTTTTAGTAGATGATTAAAATAAATTTGAACCATGATAAAAACATATAACATATTCTTTCCTGAAACCATTGAAACATAATTTACATTAAAATTGATAGAACTGAAAAAAACGGCCACTTGTTTTCTCTTAAATACATTTAAAAAGTGCATTTCGTTTCCAGGCAATTCATCCGATTTTAAGATAATTCTTCCAAATGATCTGATAAAATTTAAACCAAATCTACATGATTGCTAATAGATTTATGGAAGAAAAACGTAGTTGTCAAATATTCAAATAAAAAGTCATATGTTCAATATATAGATAGTAAACAATGGAAGGCGTACATAATTAAGAGTGAAAAATGTGTCCATAGGGCAAAGATGTCCCCAGTTTGGTGTACTGTCTGCATGTGTCATATGAAACAAAGAGCAATAATTGTAACAAGAGGACCATGATGGCCCTATATCGCTCACCTGAATATGACTGCTTTTAACAAAGTTGCTATGGACCTGGTTAATTGACCCCAGATGACCCATATTCAAACTTGGCCTAGAAATTATTGAAACAATCTTTCTGACAAATTTCAAGGTTATTTGAACTGAAAGCGTAGCCTCTAGAGTGTTAACAAGGTTTTTCCATATTTGGGCTCTGTGACCTAGTTTTTGACCCCAGATGATCCATATCCAAACCTGAGCTAGAAACCATCAAAACAACCTTTCTGACAAATTTCCAGGACATTTGGACTGAAAATGTAGCCTCTAGAGTGTTTACAAAGTTTTTCGATATTTAGGCTCTGTGACCTAGTTTTTTAATCCAGATGACCCATATTCAAAGTTGAGCTGGAAATCATAGAAGCAACTTTTCTGACAAATTTTCAGGTTATTTGGAATTAAAATCTTAACTCTAGATTGTTAACAAGGTTTTTCCATATTTGGTCTCTGTGACGTAGTTTTTGACCAAAGATGACCCATATTAGTACTTAAGCTAGAAATTATCAAAACAACCTGTCTGACAAATTTCCAGGATATTTGGACTGAAAATGTAACCTCTGGAGTGTTAAAATGGTTTTTACATTTTAGGGCTCTGTGACCTTGTTTTTGATCCCAGATGACCCATATCCTAATCTGGGCTAGAAAACATTGAAACAACCTTTCTGACAAATTTCAAGGACATTTGGACTGAAAATGTAACCTCTAGAGCATTAACAAGGATTTTCTACTTTTTGGCCCTGTGTCCTAGTTTTTGACCCCACATAACCCATATTCAAAACTGAGCTAGAAATCATTAAAACAATCTTTCTGACAAATTTCAAGGTTATTTGAACTGAAAATGTTAACTCGATGCGTGTTAACACCCTTTTTCCATATTTGGGGTCTGTGACTTAGTTTTTGACCCCAGATGACCTTTGTTCGAATCTGAGCTAGAAATCATTAAAACATTTTTTCTAACAAATTTCGAGAATATTTGGACTGAAAAGTAGCTTCTAGAGTGTTAACAAGTTTTTTTTCTATTTTTGGGCTCTGTGACCTAGTTTTTGATTTCAGATGAAACATATTCAAATTTAACCTAGAAATCATTGAAACAACCTTTCTGACAAATTTCCAGGATATTTGGACTGAAAATGTTACCTCTAGAGTGTTAACAAGGTTTTTCCATATTTGGGCTCTGTGACATAGTTTTTGACCCTAGATGACCCAATTTTGAACTTGAGCTAAAAATCATCAAAACAACCTTTTTGACTAATTTCCAGGATATTTGGACTGAAAATGTAACCTCTAGAGTGTTAACAAGGTTTTTCTATTTTTGGGCTCTGTGACCTAGTTTTTGAACCCAGATGACCCATATTGAAACTTGAGCTAGAAATCATAGAAACAACCTGTCTGACAAATTTCCAGATTATTTGGACTGAAAATGTTACTTCTCCTTCTACAAGAAGATTTTCAAAGTTTTCACTATATAAGCCTATGTAAAACCAATGACCCCGGGTTGGGGCCAAATTTGACCCCAGGGGTGTAATTGGAACAAACTTGGTAGAGGTCCACTAGACAATGCTACATACCAAATCTTAAGGCTCAGGGCCTTGTGGTTTCAGACAAGAAGATTTTTTAAAATTTTCATATATAAGCCTATGTAAAACCAATGACCCCAGGGTGGAGCAAAATTTGACCCCAGAGGTATAATTTGAACAAACTTGGTAGAAGTCCACTAGACAATGCTACATACCAAATATCTAAGCTCTATTCCTTACGGTTTCTGACAAGAAGATTTTTAAAGTTTTTCCTATATAACTCTATGTAAAACAAGTTACCCCTGGGGCGGGGCCATTTTTGACCCAGAGGCCATGATTTGAACAAACTTGGTAGAGGTCCACTAGATGATGCTTTATACCAAATATCTTAGCTCTATGCCTTACGGTTTCTGACAAGAAGATTTTTAAAGTTTTTCCTATATAACTCTATGTAAAACAAGTTACCCCTGGGGCGGGGCCATTTTTGACCCAGAGGCCATGATTTGAACAAACTTGGTAGAGGTCCATTAGATGATGCTTTATACCAAATATCTTAGCTCTATGCCTTACAGTTTCTGACAAGAAGATTTTTAAAGTTTTTCCTATATAACTCTATGTAAAACAAGTTATCCCTGGGGCGGGGCCATTTTTGACCCAGAGGCCATGATTTGAACAAACTTGGTAGAGGTCAACTAGATGATGCTTTATACCAAATATCTTAGCTCTATGCCTTACGGTTTCTGACAAGAAGATTTTTAAAGTTTTTCTTATATAACTCTATGTAAAACAAGTTACCCCTGGGGCGGGGCCATTTTTGACCCCAGGATCATAATTTGAACAAACTTGGTAGAGATCCACTAGATGATGCTTTATACCAAATATCAAAGCTCCAGGCCTTGTGGTTTCTGACAAGAAGATTTTTAAAGATCCAACTTGTAAAATCTGTTTTTAGCTCCTGTGACCCAGAAATGCAATGAACCGGAACCATTTGAACAAACTTGGTAGAGCTTCACGCAAGGAACATTCTAGGCAAGTTTCATTAAATTTTGCCCAGTGGTTTCAGAGGAGATGTTGTTTGAATGAATTGTGGACGACGGACGGACGGACGGACGGACGGACGCCGGACAATCAAGGATCCTAAAAGCTCACATGAGCATGCTCAGGTGAGCTAAAAAGGAAACATTTATTATAATTGGAAATCATAACCAAATATCAACGAACACAAATGTTTAGGAACCTTAGTATTTTGAAAGCGTGTCCATACTGAAAGAAATTTTCAAACATATTGTTTTGTGTAAATTGCTCTACAAGATACACGCGAAGAGACCGTTGGTTTCTCCCTTAAAGTGGCACTACTTGAATGCGATAAATGCCCATACAATTCTGCTTTATTAAGTAAGAACCAGTTAAAAAAGGTAGAATTACAGGTCCTACAACTCTTTCTCAAAATAGTTTCTATTATTTTTCTTCCAGAAAAGACTGAGAGCAGAATTATATTATCATGTGTACAACATTGATACGAATCTACTGCCTATGACACGGACATGTTAAAATATTTTGTACTTTACTTAAATAGGAGACCTAAGACTGGGTAAATTGGACCCAACGGACATAATTAGAACAAATCTGGTACATATTTACTAAACAATGCTACATAAAAATAAATCTTAGCCCTAGCCTTGAAGATTTTCAAAGTTTTCCCTATACATCATAATACAAAAGAGTGAGCCCCCCTACACACCCCCGCGGTTGAGTTGTTTTTGACCTAAGGGAAACAATTCAAACAATCTTTACAAAAGTAAGCTATAAAATGCTATTTACCAAATATCTTATATCTAGATCTTATTGTTTCTAACAAGAAGAATTTAAAAGATTTTATATTTTACATTAACCCTAGGGGTATAATTTGAACAATGTTGGTAGAAGTTCTCTAGATGAGGTTCCATGCAAAATATCTAAGCCCGTGCACTTCTGGTTTTAATCCCTTTCATAACTTAAGATATGCTAAGTTCAAGCATTATAATATATAAACAAATAAAGGGAAATAACTTAACATTGGCCAGCAAGAGTTTTAGTTCTTGGACACTGCACTTTGTGCCACTTCCATTTATTTAACTGCGCATTATCAACTAAATGCCTTTAAAAGTTTGAGGGTTAAATACATAACAAGCAAAATGTACTGGAGGAGATAATGAGAAACCAGAACAAATGAGTTATTGTTCTTGTGCACTGTACTTAGTTTTAAATTCTCTATGATTGTATGAAACTAAAAGTATATTATTCAATTAAACTTGAGTTATACTTTGGACAAAAACCGGACAGACGTATAGATGGACCGAAAAATGGACATACGGACAATTAGCAGAGTATAGCATGCTTTTACTTCGGGGAGCATAAAATCTTTACCAAACAACACAGTTTAAATGTTTAAGTCAGTTAAGCACCGTAGAGTAGTGCAAGTAAAATTACAAACTAAACCAGCTGCTTTCTAGGTGAAGAAATTCTTGCATAGGACTGCCTAATCGTTTTGTTTTTTGGTTGTTTTTTTTTAAATTTATTTTTCTTTGAAGGATGTATTGGTTGACCGGGAGATCTAACTTATCACCAATTAAAAGAGAAACTGGGAGCCAAAGTTCTGTTCTTTCTTTGATATAAAAAGCTCTTATCCCTCAAAAAGTGAAGATCTTGTTAATTAGTTATATATATTTACTTATATATATAACATTTGCTCTCCCTTAATTACAATTCTTTCCATTTGAAGAAATTTAATATGTCAAGATGCCTCAAATATAGCATGATCCGTTTTCGCAGACCATAATATCTATACAGATATTGAAAGTTTTTGCTGCGAAACTTCGCAGGACGAATCCGAACGCAAAATTCGTGAAATACTGGCGTAGAATCCAGGTATGATTCCTTTCAAATCACTGTTTACATTGCCTATAGATTTCCTTATGCGTCCCCCCTCGCTAACTGTTGCGTCTACAAATGATTTTAACCTTTTGTTTCACTGTTGTACACCGTTCATCGGAAATAGCCCACCAAAAACGCCGAAAACGAAAGTACAATCGCCAACGTCGACTTCACCCCAGGTAATGTTTCAACTTATTTCTCCATCATAACTTAATCGATTTCTCCAAACTAAACAATATTGTAAAGCTAAATATGTCGGGTTTTAGATCAGTATTTGCTTTTTTCTGCAAGCTTGGTATTTTTTTGTTTAATTGGCGATAGATTGTCACCTCGTTGTTGACTTTTGAGAACAATGTTGATATTTTCCACTAAATCAAGCCCAAAACGCATTTGCTGTATCAATATCCAACTTGAATTATAAAATAGAGACTTTTCTCCACTTGTATTAAATGACATCAGTTTACCTACTACACTCCGTACACTGGCAATCAGTTTTCCATCTACACCCTGTACAGAACCGTGCTAGACACTGTACACAAGGCATGACCGTTTTTCGCAAATTTTGTATAAAGTAGCTCGAGCTGGTGAATGGTCGCTCTAATACAAGTAGAGGAAAGTCAGTTTTATAATTCAAGATGGATTTTCATACAGCAAATGCGTTTTGAGCAGAAAAAAGCAAATGCTGATCTAAAACCAGACATATTTAGCTTCACAATATTGTTTAGTTTGGAGAAATCGATTAAGATATGATGGAGCAATAAGTTGAAACATTACCTGGGGTCAACTCGACGTTGGCGATTGTACTTTCGTTTTCGGCGTTTTGATGGACTATTTCCGGTGAACGATGTACAACAGTGTGTTTGTCGGTTTGCACACCAGCTTTCAATGCAAGGTGTGAAAAGTAAAATTTTCTAAGACCTTCAGGTTAATAGTTTAGCAGTAAGTACGATCACCGTGTACTTTCAACTGCATAATTAGTATACTTCTTCAGGAAGGGTTTGCAGACCCTGTCGGGCATTTATCAGGGGTGTTATCACCTACAGAGTTTTGAAAAGAAAACATGCAACACAGCCATAGAAAAATCAAAAGGGTGTTGGTATTAGAAATCAAACAAGAGTCGGACGTTTGGCGTTCTCAAATGTCATCATCAAAGAAGAAAAGGGGAAGTCATCAGTATGCACGGCCCAGCAGAGAAATGGAAACAGAATATAAATAAAATACTGAACAGACTCTGCAGACTAGTAGATTTAATAAATCCTTCCTTTCACTACAAACCCAAAATAAAAATCGCCAAAATTGATATGCACTTTGACCAAAACCGTAAAATATTGCGCCCACAAAAGTAAATATTTATACGGTATCATATGTTCTATTTATTTGTTTCTTCATATCCCAGCGACCAGTAGAATAACCGGCGTTCATGGGTATCAAATCAATACTAACTCTCCGCCAGTGACTACTTCCTATCTCTTATGGATCTTGATAATAAAACAAGTAGACGTAGTATGCGAAGCAACACCTAGTGTCAAAATGTGGCTAGCAATAATTATGTTACTGCCATCGATGTAAGTGTGTATTTTGTTTGTTGATAGTCTTGGTACCTAGAACATAGTGAATGTTAGTTACACTTACTTTGACAACCAACAAGAATGAAAGGTAGAGGCAGTTAGATATAGTGACCAGAAATGCAGTAAGAAGTAGTAAACGTGATAAATGAAGCTGCCGAGATTACGAATTGTAATCGAAGCATTGTAATATAGATTAATTCGGATTCGGACTTTAAATACACGTAAGAAAAAGCGTTCTGGAACGTTTATAATTAGGAAATTTCATTAGGAATTTCATAAAGATGCATTAAGTTTTGAAGGACATTACAAATATGCAAGAAGAAGTAAACAGAACAAATGAATCTGCAACAGTTATTAATAAGAATGTCATCTAGATGCAACCAATTATATTACTAGCATTGATATCTGCTAATTAATAGTGTTATTTAATCCCTCAAAGCTTAATGGAAATCCTCATGTCAAGAAACTGAATATGAATTCGCAAGCATAGCTTTCTTCTTCAAAGCAAATAATGATAAAACCTATAAAATCAACTGCAGATTTATATGTTTCGATCTTTATTCCGTCTTGAATGAATGTCTACATGTGAAGAAGGCTTTTTATATATCAATAAGTCTGGAGAAAATTCTCCAAAATCGACGGGATGACTTGGACAAAAAAAGGATATTGTAAATATCTCACGTAGACAGAAATACAAATGCAAATAATTCTGTTACCATAGGCAAAACAAATATCCCCTTCTTTACTACCACCTATAAACTCAGGTTGTCCATTTTTTTAAGTTTTAAAGGTGAATGATGTATTCAACACTCAAGATGTTCTCTATACCCAATAAAGGGAAATAGATTTACTTCATTTTTAAACAGACGCAACAGAAATTTATACTTTAGGAATATAGACACATCTAGACTATTCATTTGTGAAAGTTTGAAGGAAATCAATCCGAAGATAAATGAGGGGTTAGACACACAAATTATTCTCTATACCCCGTTAAGTCAAAACCAGAAAGGTCCATAATTTCTGTAAATGTAGTCACAATCAAAGTCCTGCCTTAATGTGCCTGATTCAGCTTTACATCTGTGAAAATATGAAGCAACTCCTTCAAAAGATAAATGAAGGGTTCGACTCTCACGATAATTGGACTAACACATGTACAGAGCGACGGACGTACGGACAAGAAAAGTTGTGTTCCGACCTCAGAGTAGAGACATAAAAACAGACGAAATCGTAACGACAAATGTTGCATAATATTGGACAATTAGATGAAAGAGGATCTAAATGCGATAGTCTAATATAAATGTGAATAGAATAACCAGGTGTTTTACTTTTATTACATGTAAAACTTTAATGAGTTTTAAATGACACATAATGGTTTTGTAATACAAATTAGATACTTATTTCACTTTTGAAGTATATATTTGTGGAGTGGAATTGAAACGAAAGTAGTAAACAACAAAGGTATTTTATTCAAGTGAAGTCATGACTGGGTCTTATTAAGAAATACAATAAAAACAGAATACCAAAACAAATATTATCACTGTATTGCGACGTTCCAAACACTATGCCATACATTTGATAATAGTCTGATCATCAAAATAAATTCGTGGTTCTGAAATCAGCAATCGACTTCCAGCACGACATTCGTTTCTTATCTTCTGTTTTGGAATGACGAACAGAATGTCGAGCAGGCTCAGCGGTCAGCTCGACATTTATTTCTTTATAGTTTTATGTTTTTTGAATGGTGAGTCGAATATCAAGCAGGATCAACATTCAGCTCGACATTCTGTTTTGAACATTTTTTCGTTTTTTGAATGCCGAGCTGGCCCAACATTCAGCTCAACATTTGTTTCGACAATCGTTTTCTTTTCGTTTTCTGAATGACTAGCTGAATGTCGAGCTGGCGCAACATTCAGCACAGCTTTTTTTGAGAGTTGATTTTGTTATTTGAATGTCTAGCAGAATGTCATTCATTGATATTCAGTTCGTCATTCAATTTTTTAAAGTCGAACCGAATGTCGTTCTGAATCAACTTTCAGCTCGACATCGTTTTTGAGCGTTTTTTGGTGTTTTGTATGTAGCTTTGTAAACATAAAATGTTATGAATGATGTTTGCATAGTTATTTTAATCAAAGATGTTTTCAGTGCGTTAACACGTAAGAGACGAAAGTATTGACTCAGATATTTTTTTCTAAAATAGTGCATACTCATTTTTAATAACAGAAAAGGAAACATATTGATAAAGACTGACCTACTTTTATGCAGTTTTTCATAAGTTCATAAAAGAACTGCCATTGTCATGTTCGGTTGTCCTCATTACGTTTCCTTATGATACGCATTTTTCGATTTCGAATGTAATATTTGATTTTTAAATTTGTTTGTTTCGTTGACCTCTTTAAGGGCTGTATTAAAGTGAGGTTGATAATGTTTACAGTAGGGTTTAACTCATGTTCGTATCATGCTTTTAAACGGACATTTTACTGTGATCACAAGCAAATAAAGGTCGCCATTGTACACAAACTCTGCTTAGTACTTTTTGTCTGCCAGTGTCGAAAAAGAAATCAAGTAACCGTGCTGTGCGCGTACGCAATTATTGTCGTTTTAGTTTAAAAACTGTGTAGTGTTTTAATAACACTAAACACTTCAATAAACATCTCAAATATTTAAAAGATAAGCCAATGCTAAAGACAATTTTATATTAGAAGATAATATTTTGGTAAAACCTGTTTCTGATGTGTGTTCATTGAAATTTGTTATCAGAAAATTTAAACATTCGGAGGCACATGTCCATTTTACTAGAATTTTTAGTTTCTATTTTGATTTCACAGTTAATATTTTGTGTTAGATTTCTCATTCACAATAGGCCAGATGTAAAGAAGGCAACAAATGCCTTACTCTATGTTTATTTTCTATTAATCAACTAGCAAAAACGTTACAAGAAAAGGAAACATTTTGCACATTAAAAAGTGTTTAATTGCAGGAAATATATTTAGTCTCCTTGATATTGCAATCGGTGTAATTTGTTTTGTCTGTTGATCTTATTTGATTATTACGTGCATTTTTATATTATAACGTTGTAAGACATTCCTAAAATGCATATAAAGGAAGTTGAAAAGTCATGATTTTTTTATCAAAACAGTATAATTGATAATTGAGTATCAGCGCTGAACCAAATTCGGTTTGAGAAACAAAAATTCAAGTTTACTTCTACAGTTGATTCGATAATGATGATTATCCATTGAGGTACAGTGAATTTGCGATGACTCGATATCGCATGGAAGATCGTTTTTATTCGAGTCATCGCATCTGTCGAGTCATCGCATGTCAGGCTCGGTTTGTACTTTCGTATTCAGTTCGGCGACGTGGTTGTAGCTCGTCGTGAAATTTGCTCGATAGACAGAACAAAATCAATTTAAGCGTGATGTTTGTTCGTTCTTTTATTTTTACTTTCAAATAAATGTTAATATAGATATTTACTAACTAACAAATATAAAAAATACAACTACAAGGATACATTGGATGGATGTAATTAGTGCGGTGTGGCGATAATGATGATAAGAATAAAAACATAAGTACTAAAATCCTACAAAATGGAAAGAACACTAAACACTATCAATATAAAATTTAATCACTTTGAAGGGAAAATGTCAAGTCTGGAAACAAAGGTAAATGAAATAGAACATTCATGTGGATTTATGTGCGACGAGAATGATGACAGAAAACTTGAACAAGATCATATTCAACACCAAATTAAAGACCTTGGTAAAACTTGTAGTATCATAAAAAGAGACTTGGAAAAATATCAGTTTAAGAAACAGAGAGCAAAAGGGGACATGTTGGATTTAAAATCACGAACAATGCTTGAAAACTTTATGTTCTATGGCATACCAGAAACGGCACAAAATATCCCCCAAGTGGGGGCATAAAAGCAATGAAGTATCTTGAAATTTGTCTTGAATTATTTCTAAATAACTCATTCTTACCCTTCTTTTTTCTTTTAATAAGATATACCAAGGTGTCATATAACGTTTTACAGTAGTTCTTATGACCAGCTATTCTGGGTGAATTTGTACTGCAGACGGGTGTTTTTGCCATTACCTATGAATGTCCTTGATGTTTTTAGCTCACCTGAATACTATGTACTCAAGGTGAGCTTTTGTGATCGCCCTGTGTTCGTCGTGTGTTGTGTGCCGTCAACTTGTTTGTTTAAACTACATCCACTCCTAAACCTTTTGACGAATGAAGAGTAAACTTTGCTGGAATCTTCCTTGCATAAAGCTTTACAAAAATTGGTCAAATAATCCCATACCATCAAGAACTCTGGTTGGTATGGCAACAATAATGTAACACTTTAAAATCTTCTTGTCTAAAACTGCTAAGCACAGATGTCTCAGATTTGGTAGTGTAGCATTGTCTAGTAGACCAAGTTTGTTAAAATAATGTCCCTGGGGTCACTACTGGCCCCACCCAGGAGGGGTCATCAAATTTTATAAAGCAGTATAGAGGAAAATTGTAAACAATCTTCTTGTCTGAAACCACAAGCCCTAGTGTTTTAAAATTTGGCATGAATCATTTTCTAGTGGACATCTACCAAGTTTGTTCAAAGTTATGTCCCTAGGAATTTGGTCCAACCTGGGAGGGTCACATGTTTTACCTAGAAATATAGAGGAAAAATCTTTATAACTCTCTTGTCTAAAACTGATAAGCCCATGAAGTCTCAAATTTGGTGTGTAGCAGTTGTAAGGTAGACCTCTACCAAGTTTGTTCAAATAACGTCTCTGTGGTCACTTTGAGCTCCGCATGAGGTGTTACCTGTTTTACAAAGAAATATAGAAGAAAATCTTTTTAAAAATTTGGTATGAAACCACAAGGCATAGAGGTCTCAAATTTGGCATGAAGATTTGTGTAGTAGGACCTTTACCAAGCTTTATTCAAATTATGTCCTCTTGCTTTCAGAATTGGTCCCATCCCGGGTTCCTTTTTGTGTAAAATATTCAATCTTGTTTAATTGTCTAGTGGACCTCTACGAAGTTTGTTACTAACTGTTACAAATCCTGTCCCCAGGGTTATAAATGGCCGTGTTCACAAGGGTCACTTAATATTACATAGGCTTATATCGGAAAAACTTAAACAGTCATTTTCTTTTCTGAAACTGTATGCCTGACAGGTTAGATATTGTGTATGTTTTTTTTAGTAGACCTCTACCAAGTTTGTCCAAATTATGTCCCTTGGGTAAAAATTGGCCCTGTGCTAGAGTTCTATTTACATAAAATATAAGATCTTCGAAAATCTTCAACTCATAACCTGTTATACTGCTTCTGATGTTTGCTCAACAGCAGCCCCTCAGCCAAAGTACTAAGGTGAGCAACCCAGGGCCATCATGGCCCTCCTGATATAGCTGCTAGATTATTTCTATTTCGTTGCTATTATTGTATTTGTACATGCCTGCTAGATTTTCACTTACATGCATGTTGACAGTACACATAAAAAGTAAAAAATTATATTAAAAAAGTCAGATTCTTGTACGATCCTTGCGTACACATTTTACCATTCTTTTTATTAAGTCATATCTGATAAATATGTATTTCACTATGAATTTAAATATTTGCTAATAACAACTTGACATCTATACTATTTTTGTAACATCAGAAATACTGATTAGGAGCGTGTGCCATTTAAATAAAAGTAAAGTCAAAAGCTAGTGGAAATAACATCGTTCCTAAAGTCCTTTAGTTTTTTCAGCCATTGATTATACTTCAAGAAAATGTCGTCTTAATTTTTTTCTATTCAAATTGTGCTTAAAACCTTCATCTTTTAATGCTGTGCAAAAACTTACAAACATGCTGTCCTTTTACAGTACAATACAATGACTGTACTTGATGATTTTATATGTGCTAGTGAGCCTGTTAAGTTATTTTGTTTTTGTTATTCTGCGGTATTGTCTTGTTGATTGGTCACTTATATGCTGTCCTTGGAATCTTCTTCTGTCTCTTAATATATGTCCAGTTTTTCCTTTGTAGAATTAATTACAGCTTTTACAAACTAAATCATATAGAACATTTTCTTCAGTACCAATTTTTCTTATGTGAAATCTTTTTTTTTTAAGGATAGTCTGAAAATATTACGCCTCTGATGAATTCAGTAGAGCAGTAATATCTATATAACAAATTTTAGTATTTTATATTACATGCATATATTCTCAGGAATCATTGCAGTGCCATCACGGCTCCATTGTTTGCCTTTTAGCTCAATTTTTAGGTCGACTTTTTTAAAGAAAAAAAACGAGCAAATGCTACAGTCATGGTGTCGCCGTTGCCGTTCCCGTTCAAAAACTTCAACATTGATCATGATTTTTGGAAAGCGATTTATCGTCTTCCTTTGTCGCCGTTTCAGCATTCTGCCTCGACTCAAGAACAGCAATGTCCATACGACTATCAATATAGTTCGATGGCATTCGAGTAAATCAGAATAAAAACATTTGCCGTTTATGAAAATAATATATATTTCTTTTATATTAGTTATTTTGTTTCCAATGCGCACGAATCTTTGTTCTAGAATCTAACCCCGAATAAATCCCACGCTGACTCCGTATAAAATATATTATCAATAAAAAATAAAGTTCATTGTTGAACAGAATTTACTTAGTATTGAAATGCAGTCGAATCTTGTCAAGTAATCAGAAAGAAGAAAAACAAAGAAAGACAAGGCACCTAACGACATTTTTGTAGTGAAAACATACTTGCTATTGCTTAAAAGATCCAAAAGTAATGTTTTGAAGTAGGCAATTTTAAAAACTATGCATATGTTCGATATTCAGAAGAATGTTTAGAAACATCTATTTACGTTCTGACTAATTACAAAAATTTCTGTTGTCTCTTTATATATAATCTTTAAAACAATATAAGGAAACGTGTGTTTAACAACACCAGAGTTTATTTTTCTAGGTCTTTTTACAAATATTTGTCTTAGAATATTATCATTTCTTTTTTTATTATCATTAGTTACGATGGCTATTGCAAAATCAAAAGATGACAAATTGTCAATATAACGTGTATTTTCTCGATTTCATAATTTTATAAGGTCAGTACACCTGATCTGCAATTCCATCACGATTGTGGGCAACAGCGACTAGTGACAACAAGCCAGTAATTACACGGATCCTCATAAAGTTTTCTTTCCCCTGGAAGACAACCTTTGTACCTGCATACACACTTAACGTCCCACCAAGCTGTAAACAGTAAAACTTAGAGTTATACAATCAGTAACACTGCTTTTCAAATTTTCAACTGATGAGGTAATGAGGTAGTAACTTAGTTACAACTGTTGTTTATTAGTAAGAACAATGACGTTAATAATAGATATAATAATGAATACCAATGCAGGTTTTAGATGAAACAGTTATGCTTGCTAGTTGTCAATTAATTTTGTATTAAAAACGTACGATTACATTTATACATATTTATAGATGAGACGTATACAAGTGAAATGCGTTTCCTATTCAAAAAAATGTATGGGTATGTCTGTCTTTATATTTAACCCTTACTTTGCTAGGACCAACAGCTCTGCTTTTGCAACTAGTAGAGACCAAGATCAGATTGCACATCCCAATAAACAGTCTAACTTAATACAACAGTCCATTTTAGATATTTAGCATGGTGATTAAAAATGACTCATACCTTCAGCATGAGGAAGAGTAACCATGGTTACACATGCCACCATTAGAAAGGCGAATAGAAATGTGTTCATGCTGATCACAGTGTACACGGTCTAGTTAGAAAATACTTTGGTTTCTGTAAAAGATAAATAAAATGAGAAACGCTTGATTTTTAAACTTTACTTGACGTTTGAAGCATGTTATATGCGACAATATATCTCATTTCATTATGCTATGCTTATATATCCCTGCAATTAAATTAAAGTATATCTTTTGACGACCAATGACCAGTCTTAGGTAAAATATGAACATTTAGTCATATACCACAGTTACAATTGCATTCATTCTTGAAGGGTTTCATTTTAAAAGAAAAAGATTTCTGAAAATATTTGTTGCTTTTTAAAAGTAAATTGTATATATCAACTTATGGGAAAAGTAGTCTCAACCATAAAATGTGTTACTTTATTATTTAACAGGTGAGTGAAATATCAAGGTAATCTTTGAATGTAAACAAGCACACAAAAATATGAGAATTGGCCTTCAACGAGATCACAAACACATACTACATGTTTTCAAAATTTATTCGTTGCTAAATTTTCTCTTTCTTTGACTTAAACAACTCATAACAGTCATGTCTTTCCAACATGTTTCCTCTTACAACATCAAGCTTCAGTTTCCAAAAGAAAACTCGACAAGTTAGAGACATATGTGGGTTGCAGTTCTTTAATCTTTTATTTAATCTTTTATCAATATATTTCCTGCAAAGTTATTTCAAACAAGAGATAGAAATGGTCAATTTTCAAGAGAAAATATAATATTAATGAAAACATAGAATATTTTGAGAAAAACAAACACACAAACAAATGTTATAACTGCCAAGTCCTGTTATTTTGCACGACATAAGATATATCCTGCAATTTCTTGATATAGGCCATACTTTCAACCTTAATATGTAGTTTTTTGTATACTTTACGATTTTCTAAAGAGCAATGATCTTTATCGTCTAAAACACATTGGTTATGTAACAGAATGTGACCATGCAATTATTAATGACATGAAACCCTGCGTTATACTGATTTATTTTCTTTATTTTCATCTTGATCAGTTATGTATGTGCTGCTCCGAACTCTTACAACTCAGATGAGCCGAAATTTGAGAACAAAGGTGGTTTAATTATCATTTCACCCAAGAATCATATCTATCGACGTAAAGTCTACGCAGAAAATTACTGCGTGGGTAGAAAATTACTGCGAGGAGTTTTCTTTTTAAGCAATTTTTGATGAGACTAGAGCAAAAACATTATTCCGAACGCCAAACCGCCATGAATAGAAGTGATACATATTTAGCAAAATCACGAAGTAGTCAGTGTGTAACAATAAATAATCAGTACTCAGACCCCACCCCCCACCCCCAAATGAGAATGTTTATTTATCTTTCTTATATATTGAGTTTTTTATCGAAATAAACACAATTTAAGGATAAATAAATAAATAAATAAATAAATCGAGATCAGAACTTACCAACAAAGTCTCCAATATTTTCCTTGCAGAGCTTGAAAATAGTTTTCGCCCAGACCTGAAGTGTATCAAGTTTATATAGAATCAGGAGCTTGCTGAAAATGCTATCAGGAGTCGTGAGCGTTGTTTAGCGTGCTTTGATTGGAATTTGTCCAATACTGTATTGTTACAGAATAATTAAAATTTCTACCTTGAAACAATATGAAATTAATGCCAATAAAATGTCTCATTTGTCTTATTCTAATTATTAAGATTAAATACATGCTTTACCACAACATCCAGTCTGCTATTCATCATCTAATTATTCTGTGTAATAGAGATTTATCCATAAGGTAAAATGTTATGTTAAGATTGAAATAACAAATTTTGGTAGTACCTCGGTCAAATGGGGAAACAGTCCCTTTAATTTTTACGAGGTGTCACTCATGCCGGAGTCATTAGATTTCTGTCAAATTTAAATAACTGTAAAGGCCTTCAATTAAATCTTATCAAGGTTTTGTTCCTTTCAGACGCCTTGTGTATATTATAATTGCAATGAACAAATTCTGTTGATGATAATGCACTTAAGCACAATGATTACAATCAAAATGTTGCAATATGTATTCAATGTATATATATTTTGTTTCTTGTTTTATTTTTGTTTGTTTTTTTGTTGTTGTTGTTGTTTTTGGTTTGTTTTTTGTTGTTGTTGCTTTTATTCATTAATATTTTGTTTGTAGCTCAGGGATATTTATTCAGTTTCAGTTGATGATTAAAATTTGAAACATGATTAAAAAAGATAATATTTTCTTTCCTGAAATTATTGAAACATAATTTACATTAAATTAACTAAAATACTGCAACTTGTTTTCACTTAAATACAAAAATGCATTTCGTTTTCATGCATTTCATCAGATTTTAAAATAATTTCTTCCAAATGACCCGGTGGAATTTAAACAAAATCTACATGATAGCTAATAGATTTATGGAAGAAAAACGTAGTTGTCAAATATTCAAATAAAAGTCGTATGTTCAATATATAGATGATAAACAATGGAAGGCGTACATAATTAAAAGTGTAAATGTGTCCATAGGACAAAGATGACCCCAATTTTATGTGTTGTCTGCATGTGTAATATGAAACAAAGAGCAATAATTATTAAAAAAATGACACATTTATCATAATTGAGAATCATAACTGAAAATCAACGAAAACAAATGTTTCGGAACTATAGAATTTTGAAAGCGTGTTCATACTGAAAGAAATTTTCAACATTTTTTTTTGTAAATTGCTCTACAAGATACACGCGAAGATACGACTGGTTTCTCCCCATAGTAGCTGTAAATGCCCCCACAATTCTGTTTTATCAAGTAAAAACTACTTAATCAAGGTAGAATTACAGGCCTTACAATCTCTTTCTCAAAATAGTTTTTATTTTTTTATACAAGGAAAGACTGAGAGCAGAATTATTATCATGTGTACACATTGATGTCAAAGTATTTCAATATTGATTAAGCATGATTATGTTACACAAAGCGGACACAAACCAGTGACAACCTCTAAGGTTGACCTTGACTTTGAAAGCACCTACCTAGTAGTTGTACGCAACACGTAATCTTATTGTGATAAACAATTGCGCCAGGTTATGAATGAGAATATTATGTACCTGCAACTTTATCTGAGGGGTTTAATTAATGAGTTAATGAATACACATGGCCAGGTAGTGTTATGATTCCTATCTCTGCACTATCACCTCATCTTTCTTTTGTTTGAATATCAAGCATATACCTTGAACAAATTTCAATATATCACAAGATTAAATAAGAAACAAGAAAGAAAGGTAATTAAAATTGGGCAGGGTAGACGTAGTCGTTCCTTGATACTTCAACTAGAGGTCATTTTGGCATTATATCGCTCACCTGAGTACCACCATTTATAAAAGAAAGACAAAAATAAAGGAATAAAAGAGCGGATCAGTTTTCCAGTAGCCACGGGCTGGACTGGTTCTGAGGTCCAGCACTCCTCCGCTAACATTACTTGTCTTTCGGATGAGATGCCCAACTGTGATCCCAGGTATTACTTCTATACACTGAGCATTGAAAAGAACAAGGCTTTTTTTATCTCGAATGGAATGCTTCACTCTTTTCCACAGCCTTAACTTACTAATTTCTTCAGGGGGCGTTGGTAATAAGGGCAACATATACTAACGATAAATACACAAAAAGATAGATACATGGAATAAATGTTTGTTCATTAAGTGTTGATATTGAAATCTACATGCAGAATTTTAATCTTATCCAAATTCACTGACACAGCTTCGAAATGGTAAGTAGGTCAAAAGTACGACGTCAATGTCAGCTGAGTCGAAGCAATAATCCGCACTGAAAATTATAAGAAATATCATATACTGAAATTTCCATCCTTTAGCTGCAAAATCAGTAATGAAAGTAAATAGGTCAAGGTAAATGTTGGCTTAGGTAAAAGTGAATCTACATGCAAATTTTTAAGTATAGTTTAAATGTTTATATTCCAGCTGCAAAAAACAAGAAAGTGGGTCAGAAGGTCAATGTACATAATCGTGTAAGGTCTAATTAAAATCTACATGCAAAATTATACGTATAGTTCAAATTTCCACAATGTAGCTGCAAAAAAAACGTGTGTCAGTAGGTTAAGGTAAATGTTAGCTGAGGTCAAAGTTGAAATCTGAATGCATAGCTCAAGTGTCCATATTACAGCTGCAGAAAGAAGAAAAAAGTTCAAGATAAAGCCGAAGTCACATAAGGGCCAAGGGCTTAGGCAAACAATTTAAACAATCTTTGCAGAAGTAAGCTATAAAATGCTACATACCAAATATCTTAAGTCTAGAGCTTATGGTTTCTAACAAGAAGATTTTAAAATATTTTATATTTTACATTAAATGATGGACGAAGTTAAATTTGACTCTAGGGGTATAATTTGAACAGTGTTGGTATATGTTCTCTAGATGAGGATCCATGCAAAATATCTAAGCCCATGTACTTCTGGTGTTAATCCCTTTCATAACTTTAGAGATATGCTAATTTCAAGCATTGTACATATATATAAACAAATGAGAGGAAAAAAATTAACATGGGGCAGCAAGAGTTTAGTTCTTGTGCACCTTTCATCTATCTAACTGCCCATTATCAACTATATGCCTTTAAAAGTTTTAAAGTTAAGCCCAATACAGGCAAAATGTACTAAGAGGAGATAATGATAAACCAGAACAAGATGAGTTATTGTTCTTGTGCACTGTACTTAGTTTTAAATTATCTATCATTGTATGAAGTTTAAAGTAAATCATTCCATTGTTCTTTAGTTATACTCTGGACAAGAAAACAGGAAAGATGGACCGATAAATGGACATACGGACAATTTACTGCCTATAGCATGCTTTCCCTTCGGAGAGCATAAAAATCTATACCGAATAACACAGATTAATTGTTTTACGTCAATTAACCACCTTAGTAGGGATCTTTTGTTGGTGTTGTTTATTTATTATTTTTTGTTTATTTATTGTTTCAGTTTGAGAGAGGATCAAAGAATGTTAAATAAATTGTACATGAAACCAATAATGGCAATGCAGTCATTGATAAACTTTGTTTTTATCTTTCTTCCTGAAGACCCAGAGGGGACGTAAATGTCTTCAGTGACCGAGAGATCGAACTTATCACAAGTTAAAAGACAGGCATTCCTTCGTTTAGTAAAAGGACTTCATCAACAACGAGAAAGAGAGAGCAAGGGAGACAAAGTTAAAAGCCAGAGAAAATAAAGAGAGATTGGGAGCTAAAGTTCTCCTCTCACTTTGATGTAAAACTGCTCTCATTCCACAAAAGTAAAGGAGGCTGGGGAAAAGTGCCCCTGTTAATGTTAAAACATTTTCTGTCTCTTAATTACAATCTTCTTTATTTGAAGAAATGTATTATTCCAAGATGCCTCAAATACTATCTAAATAGCATGATTCGTTTTTCACAGACCATAATTCGTTATAGAGATATAGAATATTTTTGCTGCGAAATTTCGCAGGTCAAATCCGAACTCAAAATTTAAATTTTGAGGTAGAATCAAGGCATGATTCCCTTCAAATCACCATTTGAATTACCTATAGTTTACCACGTGGTTGGCCTTTCGCTAACTGTTGCGTGTACAAATGATATTTTACCTTTTGTTTGTCGGTTTAGTCCTTTCCTTTGACTACAAACGCAAAAATTAATTCGCAAATATTTATTATTCAGTTTTGACCTATACCGCAAAACTCTGCACCCACAAAAGTAAAAAGTTATACGGTATCATATTATTTATTTGTTTCTTTCTTCATATCCCAGCGGTCAGTAGAATGACCGGTAATCCTGGGTATCAAATCATACTACTATTGTCTCCGCCAGTGACTACTTACTATCTCTCATGAATCTCGATAAAGAAGCAAGTAGACATAGTATGCGAAGCGACTCTTAGGGTCAAAATATGGCTAGCAATAATTATGTTACTACCCTCGATGTAAGTGCGTATTTTCCTTCGTTGATAGTCCTGCCTACCTAGAACATATTATATGTTAGTTACACTTATTCTAACAACCAAAAAATAAAGAAAGAGGTAAGATAGATATAACACTAAACATTTTATACAGCAAAGCATGATAAGTATTCAGTAAGAAGTAGTAAACATGATAAATGAAGCTACAAAGATTACGAATAAACATAGATAATATGTAATATGTAATATAGACCCATTGGGATTGTCATAAACATGGACTTTAAATACACAAGTAAAAGCGATCTGGAATAAATATAGATCTATTAGGATTGTCATGAAGATGCATTGTGTTTTGACGGACATTACAAACAGGCAAGAAAAAGTTTACAGAAAAAATGAATCTGCAACGTTTATAAATAAGGATGTCATCTAGGTGGAAACAATTATAGCGAATACCCCCTCCCCCCTCCCCTATCATACTAGCATTGTTGTTATGCCATCTGCTAATTATTAATGTTATTTAATCTCTCAAAGCTTAACGGAAATCCTCATGAAACTAAATATGAAGTTACAAGCATAACTCTTTTATCTAAAGCAAATAATGATAAAACCTATAAAACCAAATGCATGTTTATATTTTTCGATCTTTATTCCGTCCTGAATGACTGTCTGCATTAAATGAAGAAGGTGTTTCATTTATTAAGTCTGGAGAATGTTTTCCAAAAACGCCTTGATGCTCAGTCTGTCCTTGTATTTAAGTTTGAAAGACGAATCATGTATTTAACACTCAAGATTTTCTCTTTAACCAATAAAAGGAAATATATTGACTTCATTTTATAGCAGACAGAACAGAAATTCATCATTTAGGAATATATACACATCTAAGCTTTCATTTGTTAAGGTTTGAAGCAAATCCATCCGAAGATAAATGAGGGGTTCGACACACATATTATTCTCTATACCCCGTTTAGTGAAAAATAGAATGGTCCTTAATTTCTGTAAGCAGAATCAATTTCCCTGCTTTGATGTGCCTGATTCAGCTTTGCATCTGTAAAAGAGTGAAACAACTCGTTCGAAAGATGAATGAGGAGTTTGACATACACGATATTGGGACTGACACTTGTTCAAAGGACGGACGAACAAACAAGAGGAAAGCTATTTTCCGACCTCTAAGTAGAGACATAAAAACAGACGAACTCGTAACGACAAATATTGCATAATATTGGACGAATACGTAAAAGAGAAGCACAATCCAGTAGCCTAATATAAATCTAAATATAATGGCCAGGTGTTTTACTTTACTCTTTATTACATGTAAACTTTGAAGGAGTTTTAAATGATAAATAACGATAATGAAATACAAAAATTAATTAGATACTTATTTGACGTTTGAAGTATATATTTTCGGAATAGAATTGAAACGAAAATAGTAAACAACAAAGATATTTTATTCAAACGAGGTAATGATTGGATCGTATTAAGATATACAGTTACAACAGAATAACAAATCAAATACCATCTCTGTATTGCGACCTTCCAAACACTTTGTCATACGGTTGATAATACTTTGATCTGCAAAATAAATCCGTGAAGTTGGCTCTGAGATCAGCGATTGACATTCAACTCGACACTCGTTTCTTATTTTCTGATGTTGAATGTCGAGCCGAATGTCGAGCTGGCTTAATATTCAGTGTGTCGAGCCATATGTCGAGCTCGCTCAACATTCAACTCGATATTCATTTTTTGAACGATTTCTTTCGTTTGTTAAATGTCAAACTGAATTTTGAGCTAGCTCACGTCCAGCTCGATTTTTTTTCCTTGTTTTTTTTTTGTTTTTTTTTTTAGCTACATTTTTTATTTCTTTTTTTTTTGGATGTCAAGCCAAATGTCGAGCTGGCTCAACATTTACCTTGGCATTCGTTTTTGAGCGGGTTTTTTTTGTGTGTTTTGAATGTCCAGCTTCGAAGACATAAAATCTAATTAATAAGATTTGAACAGTTATTTTAAACAAAGCTGTTTTCAGTGTGTCTACATGTAAGAGACGCAAGTATTGAATCAGATATTTTTTCTAAAATAGTGCACCTTGATTTATTCAAAGGAAACAAATAACAGAAAAGGAAACTTTATGATAAAGACTGACCTACGTTTTTGCAATTTTTCGTCAGTTCAGATAAGAACTGTCATTGTAATGTTCTATTGTCCCCATTACGTTTCAGTATTATACGCATTTTTAAATTTCAAATGTAATATTTGATTTTTAATTTTGTTTGTTTCGTTGACCTCTTTAAGGGTTGTGTAAAAGTGAGGTTGATAACGTTTACAATAGGGTTTATTTTATGTTGTAACATTATTTTAAACTGACAGGAAAATTTAAACTCTTCCATTTTATAACTTTATGCGTATTTAGAAAATGCATTCAATATTGTGTTAAAGAAATTTAATTCTTTACTAAATCTTTTAAGTTTTGTGTATTTTTTTAGAATCAGCATTTTACTGTGATCACATGCAAATAAAGAGTATCACTGTACACAAACTCTGCTTAGTACTTTGTGTCTGACAGTGTCTAACAATTTTCTAAAAAGAAATCAAGTAAACGTGCTAAGCGCATAGGCCATAGGGTGCCGTTTCATCTTACAAACTTTGTTTTTGTTCTATTAACCATAATCACTCCAGTAAATATCTCAAATATCTAAACGGTAAGTCAATTGTAAAGACAAATATATGGAAGATATTTGGTAAAACATGTTTCTGATGTGTGTTTATTGAATTTTGTTGTCAGAAAATTTAACATTCGGAGTCACATGACCATTTTACTAGCAATTTTAGTTTCTATTTTGATTTCACAGTTACTATTTTGTGTAAGGTTTCTCATTCACAATAGGCGAGATGTAAATATAGCAACAAGTGCCTTAGTCATGTTAGTCTATGGTTATTTTCCGTTAATCAACTAGCTAAATCGTTACACGAAAAGGGATATATTTTGCACATTAAAATAGTGTTTAATTGCAGGAAAGAAATTTAGCCATCTTGATATCGCAATTTGGTAAAATTTTATTTGTCTATTGATCCTATTTAATTATTACGTGTATTTTTATATTATAACGTTTAAAGACATTCCTAGAATGAGTATAAAGGAAAATTGAAGTGTCATGAATTTCTGATCAAAACAGTTAAATTGGTAATTCAGTATCAGCGCTGAACTTAATTTGGGTTGAGAACAAATGCAAGTTTACTTCTATAGTTGATTCTGTCATGAGGATTAATCCATTGAAGTAATTATAACAATTTATGAAAAGGTGTTCACAACGATGTTTTTTCCAAACATTATTTGTGGCAAGAAGCCCCGATTGTTTGTTGGTGTTTCATTGATAGAACATCATTGTATCCCGCATGAAACTAAATATGCGGTATATTAAAAAATAGCTTTAACGTATTGCTTAAGAAACAAGCCTAAATTATAGTGCAAAATGATGACAGACGAAACAGTCACTTAACGGATGATTGTTGACTTATTCTCAGAATATGTTTTTATTGTCTCGAATCAGTAAATCAGTTAAAAAGTTACTTTACAATATTGCAAGAGTGCAAAGTCAGATTGTACGAAAAAAAAAACGATTCGACATACAAAAAAACTACAGCTATCGCTTAATGCGATTCATATCCAATCCAGTGCTTAGACTGAATCTGGGTGCATAGATGGAAAGGAAATAAGTGTTAGGGAAGAATGTTACTAAAATCATATTATATTTAAGAAGACAAACCATATTAGTAAAGTAAGTATTCCGCTAGAATGGCCGAAAAAAAACATACCCGTACAAAACCGGGCAGGTAAAATTCCAAAACAACATTTCTGGCTTCTTGTCAAAGCATGCAGAAAATTAAAAAATCTCATGTGAAGTTTAAATCCTAGGCAGTAATATTTTACACAATCAGAATATGCAATTTTCTAAATGAAGGGGAATAATTAATACACTTGACATTGGGACTTTCCTAACGACCCATCTTCATATAATGTAGCTTTCATTAAGGCAAATACCTGTACTGGTTATTCAATTAAATGTATTTTTTGGAAATTTTTCTACGTAGCAAAAAGAGGACATAATAACGGCAAAATAAAAATCATGGTTTTAATCACAGTTCCTTCTTTGCTAATTATTCATAAAACAATTCAAGAAAAAGTCAATTTAGGGACATTCCCCAATTGAAAATAGGGCATTCATTTGTCAAAATGCAAGTCAGAGTTATAAACTTGCCCTATTGAATTAGCTTGTGACACTTCATAAATATTTGAAGTTAATATAAGTACTGGTTGCAGAGATATTCAAGAATATTTGAACATTATCTACCATATACACTCGCTTAAAAGACACACTTTTTTCTCAAAATTCGAACTCAGAGTAGAGATACGTCTTATAGGTGCATTCTACAAGTATCTTTGCAGAAGCAAAACTGACTTTTACTGACAATTATCTACCACCAGCCAGCAAAAATACTTCATGAATGGTTCCAGGGCTATCCTTAAAATCTTAAAAGCAACCAATTTGCATTTGGAATCAATGTACAAGCTAAACGCGAGGGTAAGTTTTAAAAGGGGCATTACTTTGTTAGAATGCAAAGAAATGTTATGAAAATCGGCTTATTGAGCATTCTTGAGAACCTTCATATATATTTAAAGTTTCAAAATAATATCTTTCTTGGTTTAAAAGATATAGAAGGAAAACAATCGGAACAGGACGTTAAAGGACGGGACAGGACAAAGTGATTCCTATATAGATCCCCACTACCACCACCACCCCCCTCCGAAAAAAAGCTAGCTTGAGCCAGCTCGTCCTTCGGCTCGACATTCAAGACGAAAAAAAGCTTAAAAATGAATGTCGATCTGATGAGCCAGCTCAACATTTGGCTCGATATTCAGAAAACAAAAAGGGGCTCTAAACCGATTGTTGGGCTGAATATTGAGCCAGCTCGACATTCGGCTTGATATTCACATAACGAAAAAAACGCTAAAAACGAATGTCAAGCTGAAGTTTGAACCAGCGCAACATAAAAACGAATGTCGAGCTGAAGGTTCAGCCAGCTCTACATTCCGGTCGACATTCAAAAGAAAACATAAAAACGCTCAAAAACGAATGTCGAGTTGAATATTGAGGCTGCTTGACATTCGGCTCGACATTCAACGAAAAAAGGGCAAACAAGAAATCTTAAGCTGATTTGCGAGCCAGATCATCATTTGGCTCGAAATATAAATAATTAAGAAAAAACGTTCTAAAACAAATGTCAAGTAAAATGTTGTGCAGCTCAAAATTCGGCTTGACATTCAAAAAACGAAATAAACGCGCAAAAACTAATGTTGAGCTGAAGTGTAAGTCAGCTCAACACTCCGCACGATATTAAAAGAAGAAAAAATAGCTAAAAATAGAATGTCGCAGTGAACATTCGGCCTGACATTCGAAAAACAAAAAACGCGCAAACAAAAAAGATATGCTGAATCATGAGCCAGCTCGACATTCGGCTCGACATTCAAATAACCAGAAAATGCTGAAAAACAAATGTCAAGTTGAATGTTTAGCCAGCTCGACATTTGGCTCGACATTCAAAAAAAAAATACGCAAAAAAATCAAAAGTTGAGCTGAATTGTGAGCTAGCTTAACATTCGACTCGACATTCAAAAAAAAACGAAAAATAGCTCAAAAACGAATGTCGAAATTCATGTTGAGCCAGCTCGATGTGCGGCTCGCCATTCAAAAAAACGAATAAAACTGCTTTTCTGTATGACTCTAAAGATAAAGGTCAGTTGCTGAGCCAATGCAAAAATAATGTGACATAATATTTTAAACTATAGTTAAAAAATTCAACAACTTTCCGCAAAACAGAGTTGAACCGGTAAGAAGTGAGGCATGTTCCATCAAAGTGGCATAAGAAATACCCCCGAATTATGGGCCTGATGGAAAAATATTTTTCAAGTGAGTATTGAGCCTTTGCTGGAAACAGGAATGACTAATATGATACCACGACTCAACTGATCAGTCTTAGAATGGGTTATTTTGCGTGAAACCTAGGTCTGGCTGAATTCAACATCATCGAATTTGTGAACATTACTACTATCGCTACCATTTGATGGAACAAGTTCACTGATGCGTACCAATGCATAATATGCCAAACAGAAGGCTGGTTGAAACAGCACTGATATGTATTTTGAAGTACACACAAAGTGTAGATTTTTATATACTGTGAATAACATGGTATATGAAATAGGTAAACGAATATCTCTTACTCTATTGGTTTTCTTGTAATCTTTCAGACCTTTCTTGAGAATTATCAGCTAAGTCATTGATTTTGTAACTGGAAACTTATACCTGAAATGTAACTTTTAAAATGTTAAATGAGTAACCAGACAAGGACATGTACATGCTATGAATTCAAGGACAGTAGTAACAGAAGGTGGCCAAATTATTTCTTTTTCTAATTGCTCCAAAAATTTATGGAAAAGAGCAAGGTCATTATTATATGTCTTATTGGTGTTATCAGAAATGGATACCATAGTTAAAGTCATTTCTCTTTAAAAATGTTTTGAAATGAAACTCGGATTTCTTCCGGTACCCATGATGCTCCATCTGGAAGGAGTCTGGCAACATGTAAGGCTCTAAATTGAATACCATTTTTTAGTGTAAGAAACAGCTGTCTTATAAGATTCATAACACTGTGATTTTTTTTTGATGACGTATTATTTATAACATCAACCAGGGCTTACTTATCAGTCCTAAAAAGATTTTTTGTAGCAGATGACCCCAAACAATTCTCGTATTTTGGGTACTAATTCAAGGTAAATCAGATGGCCACTGCACAAAACACCATTGTCCTTGTAAACAAGCTCCACATATATATTCTTTTTTTTTCAGAGGCATCGGTGAAAAGCTCACGGTCAAATGAATCTTTCCAGAGAAGATCACTAAAACAACAGATACCGTTAAATTCTTTTTAAGAACAGAACCCAAACTTCCATATCAGAGCGCATTCCAACTGTTACACTGATGAAATGATGACGTTTACGTGTTTGTGACATAGCATTGTAGAAACGTCTATTGAAGGCTCTACCAGGTAAAAAAATGACCCTGCAAATAAAATTTAGGGACCCAACTAAAGACTGCAATTGTCTGAGCGTAATTTTCTTCCTACGCTGAAGGTCCTCTAGCATTTGGAGAACAGAGACAATTTATTTCTTGCGATATTCGCAAAAGTCCATACTCTGAATCTATTTCTAAAGATAAATTGGTTATTATTTGAACTGGACCTACAGTTTTATCTTCAGTCAAAGGGACACCTACATCATTGCAAATAAAGTCAAATGAGTTGACTAATAGGTCTTACTCAGAAACAGCGCTACCAGTAAATAAGAAATCATCTAAAAATGATCAATATTTTCTGACTGAATAAGATGATACTATTGACTGATTCGGACAATATGTCAGGCTGATTCGGAACTTAATCTATTACATTTTGATTTTTTATATATTTTTTCCGCATACCTGAACGCTGTTCAAACTTTTTCTTGTAAAAGTAGCTTAATGGCTGGAATTTAACCCAGACAGGAACATAGCTGACTATCTTTTAGACGGCTTTAAATTATAATACCAAGGGCCTCTTATACCCATTGCTGTAAACACATTAATGTCTGTTTTACTTAATCCTGAACAGTTTAACGATAAAATACACAAAGAACTTCTCTTAGGTCATATATGGACCATTTGCTGAACCACTTTTTTCCAATTTAAGAATAAACGCTTGCAGAATCGTACCTAAAATCAGGTGGTTAGAGGCTGATTACTCATCATTCACATCCCCTATCTCTTAGCATTAATTATTTAATTGACCGAGAAGTCACTTTAGAACCATATTCTAAATTTGATAATGTTATAAACACAGTTCAGAATTAAGGAACTGTTGCACTGTTAATGAAACAAAAATACATTAAACCAGCTTTTGACCTCCTTCCAGTACATCTGTCTGACTTCCCATTTATTTTTTTGAAATAACATAAAAGATAAGATTATTACTGTGCTGACCATTCAAAAAAATGAAATTGTATTTTTTTTATAGATTATATAATAAAATATAAAGCGATTCCATTTTACGAATTGGCAAAACAGAGGATACGAACCACTAATGACAGTCACAATATTTTTCAAGAAGTATAAACACAGCATTTTTTTAAACAAGTAGCATTATCGAGATAACAGTGTTACCGCTAAAAAATGAAAATTGATACGGGCATTCAGTCATGTGCAATCAATGTAAGATATATTAAATTCAATTACGAAAACTGCCAGTCTCCTGAAAATATAATCTTCATCTTCGTTTTACTTTGCAAAATCAGGCAATTATTAAAAATGTCGTTGGGCGAAACAAGGTATCCGTAGTCAATAGATCTTGTTTGGTAATAATGGTATTGTTTATATATTGCAGCATTAAACTACCTATAAACAATAAAATATCAAAAATTAAATGCTTTTAAGTCTGTTCATTATTTTATCAATGTAGACCGGTAATGTTCTCTTAAATATTAACTTACACATTATTTTTAAGGTTCCTTAACACAATTCATATTTTTAAGCATGGTCACATGTAGTAAATTTGAAATTAGAGGATCATGACGGCCCTAAAGCGCTCACCTGAGTTGAAAAGTGTCATACAACATATTTATCGTTGAAATAAACAGAAAGTACTAAACAATGGGCCATATTTAAACAATATATACATAATTTTAGATGTCGACAAGGCAATGCTTAAAATCGCATTTTCAAGTCACAGCCTGAATTTAAAGATTTTTTTGTGTATTTCTATCTTAAACGTGGCCCAGTTTTAAACCACCTAGCTTTATAGTCGCGTAGCAAATGTAGAACAGTAATTTATATAGTTATTGTTTAAGTGGTTGTTTCCCGTTGACCAATGGTGTACACGTACTTCTGAAATTAGACGCTTGACTGACCAATCATATGACAAAAACTAACCAATAGCACTCATTCTGCACATACGGTTTACATAATTTTCAAAACATGAACGCCATATTTTTGTGCTAAACATTATTTCACATTTCTACGGGTATATTTACATATCTCTACAGGTAATTATTTCACATGCTTTAGCTATTTTTGTTTGAAATGTTGATTGTATTTTGTTTTTTTATGAAATAATATTCAATTGTGTTTTGACATGATTTCAATTGTCAGTAGAAAGTACTCGCATCGCGATTCTATTATTTCGCATGTCGTTCTATGTATATTTGTACTTTTTGTAATGTAATATCATTACCTATGCTTTTTTATATCAGGTTATATATTTTTAGCTCACCTGAGCCTTTGGCTCATGGTGGGCTATTGTGACCGGTCTTTGTCCGTCGTCCATCGTCCGTCAACAATTTCATTCAAACAACATCTCCTCTGAAACCTCTGGGCCAAATTCGATGAACCTTGCCTGGGATGTTCCTTGCATGAAGCTCTTCCAAAGTTGTTCAAAGAATTCAATTACATCAAGAACTCTGGTTGCTATGGCAACTTAAAGGAAAAACTTTGAAAATCTTCTTGTCTGAAACCACAAGGCCTAGAGCTTAGATATTCGGCATTTAGCCCCCTCTAATGGAACTCTCCAAAAATGTTCAAATTATTTCCCTTGGATCAAAATTGGCCCCGCCCCAGGGGTCACTTCATTTTACATAGACTTATATAAAAAATCTTTAAAAATCTTCTTCTCAGAAACCTCAATGCCTACAGCTTAGATATTTGGTATGCGGCATTGTCTAGTGGATGTCTACCAAGTTTATTCAAATTATGTTCCCTGGATCAAAATTGGCCCCGCCCCGGGGGACCTTAATATGTAAAAAAGGAAATCTTTAAAAATCTTCTTCTCAGAAACCACAATGTCTACAGCTTTGGTATTTGGTATGTAGCATATTCTAGTGGATTTCTACCAAGTGTGTTCAAATTATGTTCCCTGCGTCAAAATTGGCTACGCCCCAGGGTTCTCTTGGTTTCCATATAGTTATATAGGAAAATTATTAAAAGTCATTTTTCTCCGAAAATAATAGGACTAGACCTTAGATATTTTGTGTGGAGTATTGTGTAGAGAACCTTAACCAGTATTGTTTATATATTGGCCGTGTGTCAAAATTGGCCCCGCCCCGGGGGACCTTAATATGTAAAAAAGGAAATCTTTAAAAATCTTCTTACTGGAAACCTCAATGCCTACAGCTTAGATATTTGGTATGTAGCATTGTCTAGTGGATGTCTACCAAGTTTGTTCAAATTATGTCCCCTGGGTCAAAATTGACCACGCCCAAGGGTTCTCTTGGTTTACATAGATTTATATAGGAAAAACATGAAAAATAATTTTTCTCCAAAACAAATAGGTGTAGACCTTAGATATTTGGTGTTGAGTATTGTGTAAGGAACCTATACAAATGTTGTTTCAATGTTGGCCCTGGGGTCAAAATTTGCCCCGTCCCGGGGGCCCTTAATTGTTAAAAAGGAAATCTTTAAAAACTTTCTTGTCTGAACCACAAGGCCTATAATTTTAAAATTTGGCATGAAGCAAGCTTGATCAAGCTTTTTCAAATTACTAGATTAGGTTAAAGGTCACGGAGGCTAAAAATAGATTTATCTACTGTACCTTATAAAGCCTTCATTTAGAGACCAATATCTTTGATATTCAGTATATAGGTTCCGTGCATGGACCTCTACCCGTGGGTAGGGTTTGAGGTCACTGGGTCAAGGTCAAGGTCACCATAGCTTATAATAGATATTTCTACTTTCTGTCAAAGAGCCTTATTTATTAACTGATATTTTACATATTTGGTTTGTAGGCACTAATATATTTTCAATTAAAAATGAAATACTGCTTAACAGCAAACCTACAGCCAAAGTACTCTGGTGAGCGATCCAGGGCCATCATGGCCCTCTTGTTTTCAGTTTGTCTCCGTTTGAGATAATACATTTAACAGCCACAATTGAAGTGTATATCGTCGTTGTTGTTCTAAACGAACCCATGACCAAATTGCCAGCTGATAGCCGGCGACACATATATCCCTTAGCGTTTAAAGATGTTTTGATCGGAAAATAAAGTAGCTTTTAGAGTGATGATATTTCATATGTTTATTCTAAAGTAGAAAAAAATTTAAACAAACACAAAATCAAAATGCAAAAACATTAGTCATATGGAGTAGGGTTATTCTGTGATGTAATTTGATATGATGCAATGAACGAAACTATGCAAAAATTGGCTCTGACAGTCATTATAAACGTAAGCTAATAAAGTTAGTAAGCATTTTATCTATTTTTTACACCACAACACACAACTAAATTTAAAAGATTATACATGAGCATCGTTAAGAACTGAGTTTGTAACCTGACATAATCAAGTTAAATCAGAAATATTGAAGCCTGGCGTAAAATTATAAAATTATGATAACAGACCCTATATAAAAATGATTAAACATTACATGCATGTTGACTAATGACTGATGGCGTTACTTACATTTGTTTCTCTCCTTTATTAGTATACTGAAATACATTGTAATCTTGGTCATGTTTATGTCTCTATTTCAGTTTAAATGTAATTTAAAACAACACTCACTATATTGTGTTCTTGAAGTAATAAGGAACACGCGTCTTGCCATTGCAAAAAAGCTTGAAAGTGTAAAGAAGGTTATGTTCAGAATGTTTTCGATATACATGGCCCATTGCTTCAAGTTGCCGTTCCAAAGACAAGGTCGCGAATGGTGTTTTCTACAATAGCTTCGTCTGCTTTTCTGTATGACTCTAAAGATAAAGGTCAGTTGCTGAGCCAATGCAAAAATAATGTGACATAATATTTTAAACTATAGTTAAAAAATTCAACAACTTTCCGCAAAACAGAGTTGAACCGGTAAGAAGTGAGGCATGTTCCATCAAAGTGGCATAAGAAATACCCCCGAATTATGGGCCTGATGGAAAAATATTTTTCAAGTGAGTATTGAGCCTTTGCTGGAAACAGGAATGACTAATATGATACCACGACTCAACTGATCAGTCTTAGAATGGGTTATTTTGCGTGAAACCTAGGTCTGGCTGAATTCAACATCATCGAATTTGTGAACATTACTACTATCGCTACCATTTGATGGAACAAGTTCACTGATGCGTACCAATGCATAATATGCCAAACAGAAGGCTGGTTGAAACAGCACTGATATGTATTTTGAAGTACACACAAAGTGTAGATTTTTATATACTGTGAATAACATGGTATATGAAATAGGTAAACGAATATCTCTTACTCTATTGGTTTTCTTGTAATCTTTCAGACCTTTCTTGAGAATTATCAGCTAAGTCATTGATTTTTTAACTGGAAACTTATACCTGAAATGTAACTTTTAAAATGTTAAATGAGTAACCAGACAAGAACATGTACATGCTATGAATTCAAGGACAGTAGTAACAGAAGGTGGCCAAATTATTTCTTTTTCTAATTGCTCCAAAAATTTATGGAAAAGAGCAAGGTCATTATTATATGTCTTATTGGTGTTATCAGAAATGGATACCATAGTTAAAGTCATTTCTCTTTGAAAATGTTTTGAAATGAACTCGGATTTCTTCCGGTACCCATGATGCTCCATCTGGAAGGAGTCTGGCAACATGTAAGGCTCTAAATTGAATACCATTTTTTAGTGTAAGAAACAGCTGTCTTATAAGATTCATAACACTGTGATTTTTTTTTTTTTTGATGACGTATTATTTATAACATCAACCAGGGCTTACTTATCAGTCCTAAAAAGATTTTTTTGTAGCAGATGACCCCAAACAATTCTCGTATTTTGGGTACTAATTCAAGGTAAATCAGATGGCCACTGCACAAAACACCATTGTCCTTGTAAACAAGCTCCACATATATATTCTTTTTTTTCAGAGGCATCGGTGAAAAGCTCACGGTCAAATGAATCTTTCCAGAGAAGATCACTTAAACAACAGATACCGTTAAATTCTTTTTAAGAACAGAACCCAAACTTCCATATCAGAGCGCATTCCAACTGTTACACTGATGAAATGATGACGTTTACGTGTTTGTGACATAGCATTGTTGAAACGTCTATTGAAGGCTCTACCAGGTAAAAAAATGGCCCTGCAAATGAAATTTAGGGACCCAACTAAAGACTGCAATTGTCTGAGCGTAATTTTCTTCCTACGCTGAAGGTCCTCTAGCATTTGGAGAACAGAGACAATTTTTTTCTTGCGATATTCGCAAAAGTCCATACTCTGAATCTATTTCTAAAGATAAATTGGTTATTATTTGAACTGGACCTACAGTTTTATCTTCAGTCAAAGGGACACCTACATCATTGCAAATAAAGTCAAATGAGTTGACTAATAGGTCTTACTCAGAAACAGCGCTACCAGTAAATAAGAAATCATCTAAAAATGATCAATATTTTCTGACTGAATAAGATGATACTATTGACTGATTCGGACAATATGTCAGGCTGATTCGGAACTTAATCTATTACATTTTGATTTTTTATATATTTTTTCCGCATACCTGAACGCTGTTCAAACTTTTTCTTGTAAAAGTAGCTTAATGGCTGGAATTTAACCCAGACAGGAACATAGCTGACTATCTTTTAGACGGCTTTAAATTATAATACCAAGGGCCTCTTATACCCATTGCTGTAAACACATTAATGTCTGTTTTACTTAATCCTGAACAGTTTAACGATAAAATACACAAAGAACTTCTCTTAGGTCATATATGGACCATTTGCTGAACCACTTTTTTCCAATTTAAGAATAAACGCTTGCAGAATCGTACCTAAAATCAGGTGGTTAGAGGCTGATTACTCATCATTCACATCCCCTATCTCTTAGCATTAATTATTTAATTGACCGAGAAGTCACTTTAGAACCATATTCTAAATTTGATAATGTTATAAACACAGTTCAGAATTAAGGAACTGTTGCACTGTTAATGAAACAAAAATACATTAAACCAGCTTTTGACCTCCTTCCAGTACATCTGTCTGACTTCCCATTTATTTTTTTGAAATAACATAAAAGATAAGATTATTACTGTGCTGACCATTCAAAAAAATGAAATTGTATTTTTTTTATAGATTATATAATAAAACATAAAGCGATTCCATTTTACGAATTGGCAAAACAGAGGATACGAACCACTTATGACACAATATTTTTCAAGAAGTATAGACACAGCATTTTTTTAAACAAGTAGCATTATCGAGATAACAGTGTTACCGCTAAAAAATGAAAATTGATACGGGCATTCAGTCATGTGCAATCAATGTAAGATATATTAAATTCAATTACGAAAACTGCCAGTCTCCTGAAAATATAATCTTCATCTTCGTTTTACTTTGCAAAATCAGGCAATTATTAAAAATGTCGTTGGGCGAAACAAGGTATCCGTAGTCAATAGATCTTGTTTGGTAATAATGGTATTGTTTATATATTGCAGCATTAAACTACCTTTAGTGTTTGAAATTACTTTTTGTCCAATGAGATAGCAGCATTTTTCAAATTTTGAAAGAATTTATTTTAGTAAATCAGGTTTTAACAACCAGTGGTACTAACCAGGTAAATCGAATGAAATGATTTACCAACGTTATTCCGCAAGTGTGCCTTGGAGGCGGAGTTACAGGGATATTGGGTTTTTGTTTACATTCATGCGATACAGAATACATTGAACTGAATTCATCTTTTATAATTATGGTTGGCTTTCACTAGTAAAGTAAAATATCCTCTCATTTTATGTAATGCATACATGTAAATTAAATATACAATACACGGTAAATAATATATTCGTGCCGCTGCTTGCAGGTGAAAATGCCGTCGGAAAAGTACAGTATTCAGTTACGCAAGTCAAGTATAATTATAGTGTGCATGTATCATCAAAGATCGTGTTAAATCAGTTTCACAACTCGAAATATTAGAACAAAAACAAAAATGCAAAAGTACAGCATATTAAAGAAATCCGAATCACCTAAGACGTCAAAACTTGTGACTTGATCTGCACTCGTTTTGTTGTGAAACGACCTTCTCGATTAAAGTTATGTTTCTGTGTGCCAGCGAAAGGAGATTCTAATTTGCATAAGGCGGTAAAAGATCAGACCTCGCCGATATCGACGGAACATGGATGACAGGCATGATTTTGGTGTTTCGAGGTGTCAATCAAATTCGCGTGACGAAAGAGGGCAGAGACATGTTAAGTGTACAAAAATAATTTAAAACACTAAGCTGGTTAAAATTTATTAGTACGTATTTACAAAATTAAATTGGTCGCGCGGCTGTGCCGCGCCTGACCAATTTAATTTTGTAAATACGTACTAATAAACTTTAACCTATACATAAACGATAAAATATCAAAAATTTAATGATTTTAGGTCTGTTCTGTATTTTATCAATGTAGACCGGTTATGTTCTCTTAAATATTAACTTACACATTATTTTTAAGGTTCCTTAACACAATTCATATTTTTAAGCATGGTCACATGTAGTAAATTTGAAATTAGAGGGTCATGACGGCCCTAAAGCGCTCACCTGAGTTGAAAAGTGTCATACAACATATTTATCGTTGAAATAAACAGAAAGTACTAAATAATGGGCCATATTTAAACAATATATACATAATTTTAGATGTCGACAAGGCAATGCTTAAAATCGCATTTTCAAGTCACAGCCTGAATTTAAAGATTTTTTTGTGTATTTCTATCTTAAACGTGGCCCGTTTTAAACCACATAGCTTTATAGTCGCGTAGCAAATGTAGAACAGTAATTTATATAGTTATTGTTTAAGTGGTTGTTTCCCGTTGACCAATGGTGTACACGTACTTCTGAAATTAGACGCTTGACTGACCAATCATATGACAAAAACTAACCAATAGCACTCATTCTGCACATACGGTTTACATAATTTTCAAAACATGAACGCCATATTTTTGTGCTAAACATTATTTCACATTTCTACGGGTATATTTACATATCTCTACAGGTAATTATTTCACATGCTTTAACTATTTTTGTTTGAAATGTTGATTGTATTTTGTTTTTTTATGAAATAATATTCAATTGTGTTTTGACATGATTTCAATTGTCAGTAGAAAGTACTCGCATCGCGATTCTATTATTTCGCATGTCGTTCTATGTATATTTGTACTTTTTGTAATGTAATATCATTACCTATGCTTTTTTATATCAGGTTATATATTTTTAGCTCACCTGAGCCTTTGGCTCATGGTGGGCTATTGTGACCGGTCTTTGTCCGTCGTCCATCGTCCGTCAACAATTTCATTCAAACAACATCTCCTCTGAAACCTCTGGGCCAAATTCGATGAACCTTGCCTGGGATGTTCCTTGCATGAAGCTCTTCCAAAGTTGTTCAAAGAATTCAATTACATCAAGAACTCTGGTTGCTATGGCAACTTAAAGGAAAAACTTTGAAAATCTTCTTGTCTGAAACCACAAGGCCTAGAGCTTAGATATTCGGCATTTAGCCCCCTCTAATGGAACTCTACAAAAATTGTTCAAATTATTTCCCTTGGATCAAAATTGGCCCCGCCCCAGGGGTCACTTCATTTTACATAGACTTATATAAAAAATCTTTAAAAATCTTCTTCTCAGAAACCTCAATGCCTACAGCTTAGATATTTGGTATGCGGCATTGTCTAGTGGATGTCTACCAAGTTTATTCAAATTATGTTCCCTGGATCAAAATTGGCCCCGCCCCGGGGGACCTTAATATGTAAAAAAGGAAATCTTTAAAAATCTTCTTCTCAGAAACCACAATGTCTACAGCTTTGGTATTTGGTATGTAGCATATTCTAGTGGATTTCTACCAAGTGTGTTCAAATTATGTTCCCTGCGTCAAAATTGGCTACGCCCCAGGGTTCTCTTGGTTTACATATAGTTTTATAGGAAAATTATTAAAAGTCATTTTTCTCCGAAAATAATAGGACTAGACCTTAGATATTTTGTGTGGAGTATTGTGTAGAGAACCTTTACCAGTATTGTTTATATATTGGCCGTGTGGTCAAAATTGGCCCCGCCCCGGGGGACCTTAATATGTAAAAAAGGAAATCTTTAAAAATCTTCTTACTGGAAACCTCAATGCCTACAGCTTAGATATTTGGTATGTAGCACTGTCTAGTGGATGTCTACCACGTTTGTTCAAATTATGTCCCCTGGGTCAAAATTGACCACGCCCAAGGGTTCTCTTGGTTTACATAGATTTATATAGGAAAAACATGAAAAATAATTTTTCTCCAAAACAAATAGGTGTAGACCTTAGATATTTGGTGTTGAGTATTGTGTAAGGAACTTATACAAATGTTGTTTCAATGTTGGCCCTGGGGTCAAAATTTGCCCCGCCCCGGAGGCCCTTAATTGTTAAAAAGGAAATCTTTAAAAACTTTCTTGTCTGATCCACAAGGCCTATAATTTTAAAATTTGGCATGAAGCAAGCTTGATCAAGCTTTTTCAAATTACTAGATTAGGTTAAAGGTCACGGAGGCTAAAAATAGATTTATCTACTGTACCTTATAAAGCCTTCATTTAGAGACCAATATCTTTGATATTCAGTATATAGGTTTATTCTAAAGTAGAAAAACATTTAAACAAACACAAAATCAAAATGCAAAAACATTAGTCATATGGAGTAGGGTTATTCTGTGATGTAATTTGATATGATGCAATGAACGAAACTGTGCAAAAATTGGCTCTGACAGTCATTATAAACGTAAGCTAATAAAGTTAGTAAGCATTTTATCTATTTTTTACACCACAACACACAACTAAATTTAAAAGATTATACATGAGCATCGTTAAGAACTGAGTTTGTAACCTGACATAATCAAGTTAAATCAGAAATATTGAAGCCTGGCGTAAAATTATAAAATTATAATAACAGACCCTATATAAAAATGATTAAACATTACATGCATGTTGACTAATGACTGATGGCGTTACTTACATTTGTTTCTCTCCTTTATTAGTATACTGAAATACATTGTAATCTTGGTCATGTTTATGTCTCTATTTCAGTTTAAATGTAATTTAAAACAACACTCACTATATGGTGTTCTTGAAGCAATAAGGAACACGCGTCTTGCCATTGCAAAAAAGCTTGAAAGTGTAAAGAAGGTTATGTTCAGAATGTTTTCGATATACATGGCCCATTGCTTCAAGTTGCCGTTCCAAAGAGAAAGTCGCGAATGGTGTTTTCTACAATAGCTTCGTCCTGAAAAAAGAAATGCGAAAAGCGACTCCCAGGTAGGGATATACAGTACATGTCTTTGATGCATGACAATGCGCCATCACACAAATCAGCAAACGTACGGGATTTTTCAGAAGGTGGAAAAAGTTCGTGTCATACCTCATGCACCTAATTGCCCAGATCTAGGACCGTGCGACTTTTTTCTACTTTGCAGGTTAAGAAAAACACCTAATTATTATAATAAGCATGTAGAATAAAGTGTAGTTCTTGGCAGTTATTTGTCCTGTCTACGCAGTGTATACGTAAATCCGTCTAGTATAGTTAACAAAAGGGAATATTTTGAAGACATGAAGCAAAATCAATGTTCAATAAAGAGAACAGATTTACAGGTCCCGATAACATTCAATTTACGACCTGACATATTTATGTGCTATACACTAATCATGTAGAAAAAATGGATCGGAAGAGCTTCTGAATTATATCGATTAAAATACAATGCCGATTTGTTCATAAATAGTGATAATGAATGCTTAGCTGAATTAATAAGAAGTATCAATTACAACTTATCTCTGACTTGTTATTTTCACTTACAACTTATCTCTGACTTGTAATTTTCACTAACAACTTATCTCTGACTTGTTATTTTTATTTACAACTTATCTCTGACAAGTTATTTTGACTTACAACCTATATCTGCTTTGTAATGTTCACTTACAATTTATCTCTGATTTGTTATTTTGACTTACAACTTATCTCTGGCTTGTAATTTTCACTAACAACTTATCTCTGGCTTGTTATTTTCACTTACAACTTATCTCTGATATGTTATTTTGACTTACAACCTATCTCTGACCTGTAAATTTCACTTACAATCTATCTCTGACTTGTGATTTCCACTTACAACCTATCTCTGACTTGTAATTTTCACTTACAATTATCTCTGACATGTTATTTTCACTTACAATTTATCTCCGACTTGTAATTTTCACTTACAATTTATCTCTGACTTGTAATTTTCACTTACAACTTATCTCCGACTTGTAATTTTCACTTACAATTTATCTCTGACTTGTGATTTTCACTTACAACTTATCTCTGACTGGTTATTTTCACTTACAACTTATCTCTGACATGTTATTTTGACTTACAACCTATCTTTGACTTGTTATTTTCACGTACAATCTATCTCTGACTTGTGATTTTCACTTACAACTTATCTCTGACTTGTTATTTTCACTTACAACTTATCTCCGACATGTTATTTTGACTTACAAACTATCTCTGACTTGTGATTTCCACTTACAACTTATCTCTGACTTGTTATTTTCACTTACAATTTATCTCTGATATGTTATTTTGACTTACAGCCTATCTTTGACTGGTAATTTTCACTTACAATTTATCTCTGACATGTTATTTTTACTTACAACCTATCTCTGACTTGTAATTTTCACTTACAATTATCTCTGACATGTTATTTTCACTTACAATCTATCTCTGACTTGTGATTTCCACTTACAACCTATCTCTGACTTGTTATTTTCACTTACAACTTATCTCTGACATGTTATTTTGACTTACAACCTATCTCTGACTTGTGATTTCCATTTACAACTTATCTCTGACTTGTTATTTTCACTTACAACTTATCTCTGACTTGTTATTTTAAAAGAATCACACATGTGCTAGATAATTGATGCCTTTTGAAAATTAAATCCCTAAAATTGTATGTATATTTTTTTCCATTTTTTACATATCTTACTCATATAATATTTCTTCCTTACAAATCATATGCCGATATATTCAAGCTTAGAATAAACGATCAGATGTGGTCATAGTTTGTCAAAAATGATTTCATCATATAATACAGATGCATATTGTTATCTACCTCGTACAATAAGCTTTCTATGATGAACGTATGTTTGACATTTGAATTTAGGGTAATTCCGAGTTTACGTTTTTTTTCTATTTTTAAACTGGATAAACTATCCCTGATATAACACAAACCCTAACAGTATGAGAAGGTAATTCGCGTGCAATTTTGCTGAAGATTGTGTGATCAGCTTCGTTGATACTTTCAAAAGCGTCGTTTACAGTTAGCAATTACATTTGTTTCGTCATAGATAAATTTACAAGGCTATCAGTTGCTAAACATTCTGACCGAAAGCGTTCCAATTACCGGCATTACAACATCAAGATTACCAGTTCCTCATTAAAAAAAAAAACGTTCATTTGGCTCTGGCTTCTGCGATAATGCACAACAGATTAATTTAATCATTTAAACTGCCTTTGATTAAATTTGCCTCTGTATCATATTATCTTATTTTACAATTATTTTATCTTACAATTCTCGAAGGGAATGTACGCGCGTTAAGACTGAAAAACAAAACAACAGATTATGGCGATGAAATTTATGAAAGAGACAACTTACAATTATGTTTGAAAACGCAATGCTTTTTTTCCGTTTAAAAAATGTATCTACGGAAACAAATGCTATCTTTTAAATAACACCATTTATCGTAACGGTTTCAAATAACCCTAGATGATAAAAATAACCTTTTTTCTTTTTCTTTTTGTAAATATATTTAATATATTTTAAACTTCTTTGTTAGTACTAATTAAAAACTAGAAAGAAACTAAAAATTCCAACTCTCTTGAGTGCTAATGTGACTTAATTTCTATATGAAATCTTGGAAGTGCATTGTTTGCTGTCTTTTTGTTTTGTATATGTGCGCATTGAAGACAAATTTTTATTGATATCAAATTGTAAGTAGAAACAGGTAGTAATCAACGAAACTTTTACCAAAGCCCGTTTAAGTCAGATAATTTACTTATCAACAGCAGATGACCGAATAGTCATGTCTAACTACGTTTGATTGGCCGCACAGATTGTAAAGTTCGTTTACTGAAGATATATCAGGAAACAGCAGAACATTAATTATTATTAAAATGGATCGTTATTTTTCAAAAATAAACAAGATGAATCTATATCAGTTCGTTTTGAAGACTTTCAGGATTGGATTGATCTCCCATGGCCAAAACATGAAAAAAATTAAGGCAACAATGACAACCCAACTGTGCACAACATAGACTAATTTCATGGCGGCAAATTTTAGACAAACAGTATACACTACCAATATATACAATACACATTATAACAGTAATCTTTTGATTACATAATAGAAACCAGCCTTATACAGTATAGATTAGTGAAGTGTGAAAGTAGAACATAAAAACCATTGAGAGGTCTACCAGTACATGTGTGATCAAAATGCATGCTTGAAATTTGTTTATTTTGTTTTTTATTTTTTTTTTGTTCTAATATAGAATTAGAGCCTTGTTTTTTTAACAATTACATAGCTAATATTTCAAGCAGTGTTAGATATCTTAACATTCTTTTTTTAATTATTGATTTACGCTAATGATGAAATTATGAAATCTAAAACTTTCATTCCATTAGCCTGGCAAAACTACTGTGTATTTATCATTATGAATAATGGTATATGTATACATAAGCGAGATTTAGGTTTCGTATTTTGGGGGGGGGGGGTTTAATCTCTTTTTTCCTCTAGTTAAATTTCCGTCAATGAATAGTCGTCATGGAGAGACATAGTGTTGTTTTTCTTCTTTAATTTGTTTTCATTCATTTTCGTCCGACCTTCTACAGATTATCTTCCTTTAATGTTTTGATTAATACAATGTAATCTTTAATAGGTTTATCATCTTAGCTTTTACCTTAAGTATAAAAAAAGCTACATTTTTCATAAATTCTATACATAATGTCAGTTCTTTTCTTCCTTTTTTCATGTTAACACTAACGCTTTTATGCTATCTATATAATACTGAAAGTCTTGCCTTTCTCTAATGTCAAATCATACATACATGAATATATATTTTCTTTAGTAATCATATGCTAGATATTTAATTTTCTTAGTAAGTCCGCATACAATATTCCTTGAAAACTGTTATTGTTGCTGTTGTATTATCATGGTTTCTTCACGCAAAACAAATGGATTTTAAAGCATCATTCATCTTTTTTCTCAACTTAATGTTTTCTGACTTTATAAGGCAGTTTCTTTTTGTTTAACAATGCATTGAAATGTTAAAGGCTTATATAATATTGTTAGGAAACGCATTGACTATATATTACAAGCTACACTCCTGTTTTGTTCATGTTGTAATGCAGTATTACAGTACCAATGTCATTTAAGGGATTATTACTGAGAATTTTCTATTTTCTTTATACTTTCACATTTCTTTTTTGTCAAGTTGGCGTTTTTGTGTTTTTTAACACATTGGCAATTGTTTATGTTTTCTTTTCCAAAGAATTGACTGTTTATGGATAATCGAATGTTGCACGAATTACTTCTACTCTTTACAAAATGAAATTAAAACTATGTACTTTTAATGTTAGAGGTATCGCTGACGTAAAAAAGCGAAGACATATATTTAACTGGTTCCGTGAAAGTGACTTTAATATTATACTACTGCAAGAAATACATTGTAATAAACAGGATCACCGGAAATGGGCTAAAGAATGGGGTCATGAAGCATATTTTAGTGGTAACAGTTCAAATAGTAAGGGTATATGTATATTATTAAAAGATAACATTGATATATCAGTAAAACGTCATACAGAAATAATTCAAGGCAGATTACAAATGCTGATTATAGATATAAATAATATAGAAATCCTTGTTCTTAATATATATGGTCCTAATTTGGATGAAGATACTTTTTTTGAACATGTTGAAACAATAATCGCTGATAATGATGACAAATATATTATCGCAGGCGGGGACTTTAACACTGTTATGAACGTAAAATATGACAAGAAAAATAGTAACATAGAATCACATAAGAAATGCAGAGCAAAATTAAAATCATTAGTAGATACATATGACCTAACTGATATATGGCGATTAAAACACCCTGAAAAGAGACAATACACCTGGCATTCAAACACTAAACCCATAATCTCATGTCGTTTAGATTATTTCCTAATATCTTCAAATTTAACAAGCAAAACTGTAAATTGTAGTATTACAACTGGAGTACGAACTGACCATTTAATGGTCTATTTGAACTTAGAAATTAAAGAAAATAAAAGAGGTCCTGGTTACTTCAAATTGAATAATTCAATCCTTTTCGATAATGAATACCAACGAATAATAAAAACATCTATTACAGAAATAGTAGATTTAAATGCAGATGCAAATGCGAACACACTATGGGAAATAATAAAAGGAACTACATGTATAAGAAATGAAACAATAAAATACACATCAATGAAAAAAAAGAAAATAACAAAGTAGAAAAACAGTTAATCAGTGAAATTAATGCTTTACAAAGTAAAATAGACAATGGTGAGAATAATAAAACAAATATTTTATCTATGTGTCAGAAAAAGTCCTTATTAGATGAAATCACAGAATTAAAAGCACAAGGTTATTATATCAGAACTAAAGCTCAATTTATTGATAGTATGGAAAAAAACACAAAATATTTCGCAAATCTAGAGAAAAAAAAATTGATAAGAAAACTGTTTCAAAATTAACTATTAATGATGTATCGATTAATGATCCAAATAGAATATTACATGAAACAAAGTCTTACTACGAAAATATATATAGAAAAAATATTTTAACAAATACGTTACACGATTTTGTTAAGTTTGAAGCCAAAAAAATAAATGATGTAGAGAAAAACTCTTGAGAAAGTGAATTAACCGATAAAGAATGTGCTGAAGCCTTAAAGTATATACAAAATAACAAAAGTCCAGGTCCTGATGGATTAACAGCAGAATTCTATAAAATATTCTGGAATGAAATAAAACAATATTATATAGCATCAATTAACTTATCTTATCGAACAGGTAGCCTAACACAAATGCAAAAACAAGGAGTAATAAACTTAATCCCCAAAAAGGATAAAGATACAACATCACTAAATAACTGGCGTCCAATATCGTTATTAAACTTAGAGCTACAAAATCGCAACTAAAGCAATTGCCAATAGAATGAAGCCTATTTTAAATGATATAAGAGACCACTCACAAACCGGGTTTTTGAAAGGAAGATATATTGGAGAAAATATAAGACTTATTAGCGAAATTATTGATTTTTTAAATGAAAATAACGAACCAGGAATTTTTCTTTTTTCTGACTTTGAAAATAGATCATAATTTCATTTTAGATTCGCTTACTTTTCTTGGTTTTGGACCCTCTGTATTACAATGGATCAAGGTTTTTTACCATGATATTCAAGGTTGTATTATAAATAATGGATATTTATCAGAGTCGTTTAAAATTGAAAGAGGGGTTAGACAAGGATGTCCATTATCTGCTTATTTACTTATTCTTAGTATTGAAATACTTCCAATAGCAGTAAGAGATAATAAGGATATTACTGGAATAATTATGAATGGTACTAAATTTAAAGAAACTCTTTTTGCAGATGATGCAACTTTTTTACAAATGGAAATGAGGAAACATTAAACAGACTTTTAACAATTATAGAAAACTTTGGAAAAGCATCTGGTCTTAAATTAAATGCAAGAAAATCTAGCTTGCTAAGAGTCGGATCATTAAGAATTGAAAATAATATATTTTGTAAAATGAAACATTTTAACTAGAGTTCCGATCAGGCATCAACACTGGGTATCACTTTTACAAATAATTTACAAAAACGCATAGATATAAATTTTAATACAAAAATTTAATGAAATGATTGCTATACTTAATAAGTGGAACAATCATAACTTAACATTAATCGGTAAGATAACAGTAATAAAAACCTTTGCTATTCCGAAAATTATTTGTCCACTAACTGTACTTAAAAACCCACCAGAAGAAGTAATAAGTTTAATCATTAAATCATTATTTCATTTTCTATGGGATGGAAAACCAGAAAAAATGCAAGAAACATTATTAAACTTGATTATAAAAATGGAGGTTTAAAAATGATCGATATTAAATCATTTATAGCTGCTGCAAAATGCTCTTGGTTAAAAAGATTATTTGATAAGGAAAACAATGGTAAATGGAGACAAATGTATATAAATGAATTAGAACAGTATGGTGGTATATTATTATTTGAGGCAAATTGTTCTAAATCAGATCTAGAACAAAAGGTACAAAATAAGTTTTTGAAAGATATACTAAGAAGTTGGGCAGAAATAAACTTTGAATCAAATGTAACAGAGATAAAAAACCAAGTCATTTGGAACAACTTAAACATAAATAACAAAACAATCTATTATAAGACATGGAATTCAAAAGGCATTAAATACATTAAAGACATCTATGACATAGAGAATAATACCTTTTATAACTTTAATAATTTAAAAATGAAATATGATATAAATAGCTCGGATTATCTAAAATATTTTTCGTTAATTTCTAGCATTGACAAACAATGGAAAATAAGGCTAAATACAGGCACCAGTGATAGCCCACAAGTGTTAAATATTACTAAAGTTATTAATCTACGTAAACCCTACAAATATTTATATTCAATGCATACGAAAGGACATAATAAAACAGTGATAAATAAATCAGAAAACAAGTGGAATAATGTTTATAATTTAAATAAAGTAGACTGGTCCCAAGTTTATACAAATCCTTTTAAATGCACAATCGATACCAGACTTAGGGCTTTCCAATACAAGTTCTTAAAACGTATCCTTCCTACAAATGTTTTTCTGCATAAATGTAAACTTGTTCAATCTGGTCCATGCGATTTATGTAATATGTATAATGAAACTGTTATTCATTTGTTTTGGGAATGACCTGTATGTCAAGCATTTTGGTCAGATGTTTCACGATTCCTAGAAAACAATAATTTATTAGTACATATTGACTATGAAACAGTAGCACTAGGGTTATTTACAACTGATAGTAAAAGCATTATCGCAAATTATGTGCTCTTGCTAGCTAAATACTTTCTGTATAAATGCAAGCTTAAAAAAATGGAACCAAAAATATCAATTTTTAAATTAGAACTAAAGCAACGAAAAGAAACTGAAAGAATAATAGCATTAAATAAAAACAAATTAGATTTTCATAACTCAAAATGGAATAATATAGATATATAATAAACAATATAAAAAATATATGACTAGAAAAAAAAACCACAAAAACGCCAACACATCATATCACACTCTAGTAACCTTACTCTATTTCTGACTCTATCTTCTCTTACATCTATCTCTCTAATATATACTTTATATTTCCTTAATATGTTCATTTTGTCAAAATGTATGTATTGATGAATTATTATTGTATATGAAAATGCTATAAAAAATAAATTATAAAAAAAAGAACATTAATTGTCTCCCATAAACACAGTATATACAAATGTCCAGACTAGTAAGCAAATATGCACTTTGCAACCAAGTGCACCCATCTGATTGAAAAAAAATAAAAATGTTACTCATTTCTAAGAATTTATATAAACCATCTGCTTTTAACGGTAACATTAAATTCCTCTTAATATCATTTGTATCGTATGAAATTAGGCACGGCGATCGTCGTACAAATTTTACATCAGAACTTTAGCACAAAATGTTCTACTTAAAAAAATTGAAACTAACGGTTTATTATACAGTCGCGGATTTGAGTCCTGTCTTTAATATCTGACATCATGATTGTTTTCGTTATAAACTGTCACCACGTCTTTTATTATAGAATATTCGAAATGTAATCTTTTGTCTTGGCTGAAGTCCTTCACAGGAATGGTAATTTGGTTCACTGACTAGGGGCTGTGGCTGTGCTATAGTAACTGCCAGTACTACATACACAATTTCATTGCATGAAACGACATTTTATCACGAAACAATATTATTCTCCTCATCAATGCACTGGCCATATTGAAAAAAAATCAGCACACAAGAGGATGACCCTCTAAATTGTTTAACTGATGTCGTTCCGCTAACAAACATAGTCGCCATGGGTATATTCATATATGTGAAATAAAAAAAAACTCTTCAGGAACAGTTGGCTTGTTTTCAAAAATAATCTGTAATAAATGTAATTTGTTTAAGTATAAAGTATAAAATTTAATGTCACGAATGAAACACACACGGACACAAGCAAATACATATGTACATACAGAAATACATACATACATCCGAGCTCATGAAAATAAGTTTTTGCTATATTCAAAAAGGTCAAAGTCAAACTCATATACCTTTGTAATAGCTTCAAGTAAATCCCTAGGAATTTTTCTGTATTCCTCAAGCATCATGGTACGTTTTTGCGTCTTTATATTTATTCCTTTCCTATTTTGATCATCTATAGTTCGAAACACAGTCTTCATAAATGTGTCTGCAGGATTTGTTTGAAAATCGGATAGTTTAAGATCTAGCTCGGGGAAATCTGTATTGCGATCTATATATCCATTAAACTGAAAAGCCAACCATAACTTTCTCGCTACATAAAATTTGTCAAAACAGCCTTTTTGAATTGCAGACTCCAAATTAAAATTGTACTTAGTAAGCGTTGTAACTTCTTCCCGAACCATATCGAGTTTAGTCGTGTTTTCTTTGAGATACGCAAGGTTGAATTTTGTTAAAATGAGGTCCGCATCAGTTCCAAATGATTCTAGTTTACCAATGACGTCATACTGAACGTGACACGGACTACACAGGCGGTGCATTTTGTCCCAATGTTCATTTAGTCCGAATTTATACGTCACGTTAATGAAGGCAAGAAATTCGTGGAAGGTGACATTATTTGCGCATAATTGCTCATAAGCTGTAGCATTTGGTCGGACTTTTTTGACAATGGCATGAGCAGCAGTTCTCCAAAAGTCCGGAAGCAAGAACTTGTCAATATATGCCGACCATAATCTTGCATAAGGGTCACGTACAAACATAAAAGACTTCCCATTTGTCATCAGCATTTGAGCGATTGGATTTTGTATATTCGACTGTCGAATTTTTGACAAATTACCGTAATGAACAAATGCCCTATCGATATCAAATGGGCGTTGGATTTTCTTGTCTTTTGGATAATCGTTCCCAAGAAAACGGAAAATTCGCTTCCAGAACGTGCAACCAACTTTCGGAATAATACAGTAATGTATTTGCTCGGGCTCATATGTCCAGACCTTCCCGCCTTGGTGAAGATTTTGCCAATAAGGATCATGCAAATACCCTTCACATTTCTTACGTATGTGTAACAACCTTTCTTTTATTTTAAGCTCACTGTCTTGATTCTGACTCGTATTCACAAACGTTTGAGACACATTATTTGATAAAGGTGTAAACTTCTTTGACAACATCGTTATATTGTTTCGTTTTGGCATTGTCGATATGTCTTCATTGTTTCTGTGGTTCGCTTCTCCTATTGCACCATACAGCAGCTTGTCACTGTCCTGAAAGAATACACCATTGATATTTTGTTATCGTTTGTAATTAATGAATATAAACATTTGTTTTCTACATATATTTACGGTTATTTATCAAGAATTCGCATAACATCTGACTGTATTTTGTCAGTGTCTTTATTGCTTAGGTCGTGTTTCATACAAAGAAAAATCTATAATCCATAACCCATCTTAGGTTACGTTATCTTTTTAACAGTACCTTAACAGTGTCAAGAAAAACAGTTTGAGTTTGTAATAGTCATTATCATTTTTTTTGTGAACATTCCTTATTTGAATATAATTAACTTGATTACACATTAAGAACATACGTACTTCTAATGATTTCTTCTTCAGCTGTTCGTGATCGTTCATTGTACCTGTAAATACAGAACAAAAATAAAGCATGATTTATGAACTGTCGGAAAAGTTTTATCTAGGCTATTTTCATAAACAATGCACATTTCGGTGGCTGTAGACCTATGCATTTTCAATGAGAACTACAGAACTGTGATACAAAAGGAAGTCGTATCTCGCTATTCAGTGGCTATATTACTGCGTTTTTACCATCATTCACAACTTTATTTCAAATCAATATTTCCACGATGGTAACCGTTGATATGACGATAATTAAATTACTTTTTATTCCCCCGAAGGGCGGCATATAGTAATTGCACTGACCTTCCGTCTTTCCCTTCGTCCGTCCGACAATCTTGTCCGCGTTTCAACTCAAAAAACACTGGTTGTATTTGAATGAAACGTTCACAGAAGTGACTGTCATGATGCCTGGTTGTGCAAAGTATTTGGATATTTCATTTGGATTAAAACTTCCTGATTTATGGCCCTTTGAATATTTATACAAATGCTCTGTAGATTATGATCTTGTCCGCGCTTCATATCAAAAACCACTGGTTTGATTTGAATGAAAACTTCACAGAAGTGATTGTCATGAAGCCTAGTTATACATTGTATTTGGATTTTTTTTGGATTTTTTTTCATTTGGATTAAAACTGCCTGAATTATGGCCCTTTGTGTGTTTCATACTAAATTTTTGTCCGGGGCATTACATAAAAGCATTGGAGGTATAAACTTAAACTTCTTAGATAAATAGATCTCGTTGAGAAGAGCAGTGCCTAAGAACCATAACTCTCTTTTGCATAAGTTTGAGGCTGTTGGGTTTTTTTTTTTCCGGGGCATAACTAAAAATCTTTTTAAAGTATCAACTTAAAACTTCATAGATTAATAGATCTCATTGAGGAGAAGTGCAGTGCTCAAGAACCATTAAGCACTGTTTGCATAATTTTGTTATTATTGCCCTTTTAATTGTTCATACTTCAGTCCGGGCATAAAGTAACATGTTCCAATATATCAATACCCTACTTTAAAAGCGGTATACATTTTGAGGATTTCACGCTTGAATTCTTGACACTATTTTGAGAACGTCTGAGTATCCATACAGAGCGGAAGAATATTTCTGAACCACACGATTGCGAGCTGATATAATCATGGTTAAGGTTACAGGTCCAGTACCTTCTGAACCTTAGGAAACACCGAACCTTAGTGGTTTATTGTCAGAAGCTGCTTGTTCAATGAGAACGTCTTATGCTCCCTTTTGGTGAGGTATAATTCAACCCATTTGAGTGGAATGTCAGAATCAGGATTTGGATACCGATTGTATGGAATGATACTTGTTTGTTATTTATCGTTTCCAAAAGACCACAGTTTGTTTGTATCGTTGCAGATTCTACCCCATGATAATTCTTATAAGCAATTTCAACGGATGGAAGAAAACCGTTTGTTTCAAGTGGTTTGCGATTTTGTTCTTTTCAAGAATTTGAGAGAAATACTGAAGTTTACAGTGAAAGACCTTTTTTCAACGCACATTTCAACTTCGCAGGGAACACATAGCCAGTAAATTACAAACAAGAGGGCCATGATGGCCCTGTATCGCTCACCAGAGTATGACTGCTTTTAACAAAGTTGCTATGGACCTGGTTAATTGACCCAAGATGTCCCATATTCGTACTTGACCTAGAAATTATTGAAACAATCTCTTTGACAAATTTCCAGGATATTTGGACTGAAAAAGTAGCATCTAGAGTGTTAACAAGGTTTCTCGATATTTAGGCTCTGTGACCTAGTTTTTGACCCCAGATAACCCATATCCAAACTTCAGCTACAAATCATCAAAACAGCCTATCTGACAAATTTCCAGGACATTTGGACTTAAAATGTAGCCTCTAGAGTGTTTACAAAGTTTTTCCATACTTGGGCTCTGTGACCTAGTTTTTGACCCAAGATGACCCATACTCCAACTTGAGCTAGAAATCATCAAACAAAACTGTCTGACAAATTTCCAGGATATTTGGACTGAAAATGTAACCTCTGGATTGTTAAAAAGTATTTTACATATTTGTACCATGTGACCTAGTTTTTGATCCCAGATGACCCATATCCAAATTTGAGCTAGAAATCATTGAAACAACCTTTCTGACAAATTTCAAGGACATTTGGACTAAAAATGTAACCTCTAGAGCTTTTACAAGGTTTTTCTACTTTCGGGCTCTGCGACCTAGTTTTTGACCCCAGAGAATCTATATTCAAAACTGAGCTAGAAATCATCCATAGAATCTTTCTGACAAATTTCCAGGTTATTTGGACTGAAAATTAGAATATTAACAAGGTTTTTCCATATTTAGGACTCTGTGACCTAGTTTGTGACCCCAGATGACCCATACTCGAACTTGATCTAGAAATCCTCAAGGCAATTTTTCCGACAAATTTCCAGATTATTTGGGCTGAAAATGTAACCTCTAGAGTGTTAACAAGATTTTTCTATTTTTGGGCTCTGTGACCTGGTTTTTGAACCCAGATAACCCATATTTGAACTTGTGCTAGAAATCTTTGAAGCAACCTTTCTGACAAATTTCCAGATTATTTGGGCTGAAAATGTAATCTCTAGAGTGTTAACAAGATGTTTCTATTTTTGGGCTCTGTGACCTAGTTTTTTAACCAAGATGACCCATATTTGAACTTGAGCTAGAAATCACAGAAGCAACCTTCCTGACAGATATCCAGATTATTTGGTTTTAAAATGTAATCTCTAGAGTGTTAACAAGGTTTTTTAATATTTGGGCTCTGTGACCTAGTTTTTCACCCCAGATGACCTATATTTGAACTTAACCAAGAAATCATCAAAGCAACCTTTCTGACAAATTTCAAGACTATTTGAGATGAAAATGTAACCTCTAGAGTGTTAACAAGATTTTTCTATTTTTGGGCTCCGTGACCTAGTTTTTGAACCCAGATGATCCATATTTAAACTTGAGCTAGAAATCATCATTAGAACATTTCTGACAAATTTCCAGGATATTTGGACTGAAAATATAGCCTCTAGAGTGTTAACAAGGTTTTTCTATATTTGGGCTCTGTGACCTAGTTTCCCAACCCTGATAACCCATGTTCGAACTCGTCCGAGATATTAATGAGACAAACATCCTGACCAAGTTTAATGACAATTGAGGCAAAAATGTGACCACTAGAGTGTTAACAAACCAATTGTTAACGGACGGACGGACGGACGACGGACGACGGACAAATGGTGATCAGAAAAGCTCACTCTGTCACTACGTGACAGGTGAGCTAAAAAGTAATTACGCTAAAAATTTGCTTTCACATAAACTGAAACTATCTACACCTGCAAACCTAACATGAGTTTGCCAGTTTTTGTATGGTGTCAACTTAAAACGCCCAAAAAGTAACTTGGTAGTGTACGTTCGAATCATCACATGCAGTCGGTGAAGAACTTATCTCTGCGTCTGATTTTAGAGATGAAAACAAGAAATTCAACAGGGTGGGAAAGTTATTGAATGTATTAAAGGTTACGAATGTCTTCACATGTCTTTAAAAACGTTAACTTTTTACCCATTATTTTACATTCCTTCCTCCATTTTAAAAAATAGAACTGTGTCTTATTGAATATAAAACTGGATTCAAGCCAACAAGTCATACACACTAGTGGCTGAGTAACAGAACTTTCATGTTTCCAAACTGTACGAATGGTGTTTGGTTTCATAAAGTAAATGTACACATAAAATTTGGTTCGCGCATATAACCGTTTGGGTTTGGTATGGTTTGTTTGGGATTATTGTCGATGTCAGCATAACGTTTGTCTGTCTGTCTGTCTGTCTCTCTCTCTCTCTCTCTCTCTCTCTCTCTCTGTCTCTCTCTCTCTCGCTCTTCATCCATCTATCCATCCTATCTGGTATATTGTGCAGGTGATCTCGACGGTCAGTCCACCTAACCAGTGTTCCTGGATATCTAACATTCAATGACCAGTTTCTCCACAAGTTGCTGACTACTTCTCCAACAAGATTTGCTCTGAATCAGAGGTGAGAGACAAAAACCATGAGAATGTACGGGATAAATTGTATAACCGAATATAATGTAATTAAAAATCCCATACACTTTTTGGAAAGTTGGTCTAGTTGTAACTTTGGAGATCAAACAGGGGACGCAGGTTCGTTTTATGCTTGTGCCGATTTTCAGTGTCTCTTTCCAAACGTAGTACCGGTTTATAACCTAGGAAGTTGGAGGATTCTATATAGTGGTTTTACATCTTGCCCGTTAAGGAACCCTCTCGGAGTTTTTTTGTAAAAATGAGACATCCCTGACCTGTGGGAATTGTATTTCAATGTTATTTGAGGAACTTACCCTATATGCATACATACTGGGTACACTTAAACCCAGAAACGTTATTTTATTTGGATTTTTAATCAGATGGCAGCCTATTAAATTGAAGAATGGTAAAGCTGTATGTTTATGGGCCATATGTATAGGCCATTTTGATAAAATTTCTGAAACAAAGACTGTAATTGATAATGTCACGTTTCATAATATTTTATGCTAATACTAATCTATTTATCAAACTGGATTTTCAAACAATTAAAGAGCATTAACACACCAAGACTATCATGTGAATCACTGCAGTATGCCAATCTGTATGTATTATATGACTCATGTTACTGACAGACTGACAAAATAAGTGAAATTAAAACAAAATGAGAGTGATCTCTTCAGGTCTCCATGGTGATCATGACAAAAGTTGCGCATGCACAACCACCTTCATCGTCTGATAACAACGTCCAACAATTCCGTTACTCTTCAAGCATACAATGTAGTGATAACGGATTAAGATGACGTGGGTATCTGACCACGTAGACACCGTTACTCTTCAAACATACAATGTAGTGATGACGGAATAAGATGCCGTGGGTATCTGACGACGCACCGCTTTTTCATCCAAGTTTTGTCAGACGGTATTGGAAAGTAACAGGCGGCTACGGGCGAAATAACATGCAGATTTTCTAAGATTCGGTTGGCAATAACTGTCGGCTAACAGACGTGATCACTGCAGAATATGGCATAAAAATTACTAAAATATAGCTCCGTAAAATTATTTCATTGGGAGAAACATGTACGGACGGACGCCGGCGCAAATACCACTCGTTCTTCGGCGGGGGGATAATTACCCAGACAGACTTCACTGAAGGGTAAGAGAAGATCTTGGAGAAGAGAGTACCACAAAAAATAGTAAAGTTGTGTTGTCTTCGGGTTTTCAGGCTTTTTTAAGATGCTCACAGTCGAAACACTTGGTTACTAATCTGACGATCCTCCAAACCTTTTAGAACGTACAGTTTATTCATCGCACCCTCAGCCATTCGTAAACAATAAATTTTAGGCCAAGGATTTTCCCCTGTGAAATTGTCCCCCCAAAGATGTGTCATCTAGTTCCAGTATGATAAGGTGTGTGTGAGAATTCATAAGACATTACACATTAACACTTAACACTTTTGTCTCCGACGAGACAGAAATGTCACTTTTCCTTCAATAAACCTTCAATAACTTTTTAATTGGATACCTGTTCCCCGTAGATTTTAAAGAAATTCATTATAATCTGACCTTGACATGACGCACAACATCAATTACAGAAGAACTGTCAATTGTCGCGGAAATATGAAAAAACTTTCAACCTGAGATGATTGTTTACATTGTTAATATCTGCCATTTTAGTGCATCGAAGCTTTTTACATCGCTTAAAATTTCATCGAACCAATTTACGTTCTACCCCCTGCTTTTGATACTAGTACTCTAATTATGTTTCCCCCATCCCCATCCCCACTCTGGGGCAGACATATTGTTTTTGCACTGTCCGTCAGTCCGTCGGTCACACTTCGTTTCCCTTCGATAACTAGAGGACATTTTGACATAGAGACTTCAAACTTCATACGGTGATTGCACTTATTGCTTTACAGAAGCCTTTTGCTTTTGGGGTAAGTAGGTCAAATGTTAAGCTCACAGTGATCTTGAATGTGAAAATGGTTTCCGCTCAATAACTAGAGTCCTATTTGACCTAGTGTCTTCAATCTTCATAGGATGACTGTCCTTATTAAGTTACAGAAGCCTCTTGATATTGGGCTCAGCACGTCAAAGGTGGAGGTCACAGTGATCTTATATATAAAAATTGGTTTCCGCTCAATACTAGTAAGTGGAGTACCATTTGGCACAGTCTTGAAACTTCATATAATGATTGTCCTTAATGAGCAGAAGAAGCCTATTGATTTTGGGGTCAGCCTGTTAAAGGTCAAGGTCACAGTGATCTTTAACTTGAAAATCGTTTCCGCTCAATAACATGAGTTCTATTTGACCCAGTCTTCAATCTTCATAGAATGATTGTCCTTGTTGAGTACAAGAAACCTATTGTTTTTTGGGTCAGTTGATTAAAGTTCAAGGTCACCTTGACCTTAAATACGACAAAGGTTTCCGCTCAATTACTAGAGTTCTCTTTGATCCACTTCTTCAAACATAATAGTATGATTGTCCTTGTTGAGTAGGCGAAGCCTATAGATTTTGGGGTCAGCTGATCAAAGGTCAAGGTCATGTTGACTTTATATGTAAATTGGTTTATGCTCAATAATCAGAGTTCTATTTGACCTAGTGTCTTCACACTTCATAAGATGATTGTCCTTGAGTTACAAAAGTCTATTGTTTTTGGGGTCTTTAAGTCAAGGGCCAAGGTCACATTGACTTAAATGTAAAACAGATATCCGATCAATACTCCAAGTGCCATTTCAGCCAGACTGTTAAACTTTTTCTTTTTGGAGTGTCAGTTTTTCATCTGTCGCACTGTTTCCATTTGATAAGTACAGTACCTTTTAACCTGAAACCTTCAAAATTCATATGATACTTTATTTTATATTTTCTCCATTGAGGTCACTGCGACAAAAGTCAATGTCACTTACACTTAAATTTGAAAATCCTTTTAATCAATAATCTGCATACTTTTTGAGTGACCTTCACCTGTAAAAATATTTTTTCCTGCTTAAAAACTGGAGCACGTTTTGGCATACAGGCTTCAAAACAGATAGGATGGTTGCCAATATTACAAGATTTGGCCTTGTTCCTGTCGCTGTTTTTTTCTACAACGGGAAGTTTTTTGGGAAATAACTCTGTGCACAGTTTTCTATAATATAAGCTTTTCTATCTAGGTTTTGTTATATCTCTTCTTCTGCAAGAATAGTATTCCTGTTATAGCACGGCCTTTTTCCAGCACACTCATTCCTATTCTCCACAATTCTCCTCCCGCTAGCCGACCTCTGCCATCTCTTCTGTGTCCCTGTTTCAATGATGCGCTGGGGAGACATGCGTTTTTTACACACAAAAAACATCTAGTTTGATTGCGCATAAGACTCACAATTTCGCAAGCATAACATTCAAAATTTAAGTCATTCCAAATTTGAATGTCGAATATCATGCAAGGAAAAAATTCAATTACAAATGTTAAAAATTCGAATGTTGAATGTCGTGCTAGCAAAACATTCAAAATTCAAGTGATTCTAAATTAGCAGAACATACTCGAGTACGCTAAGAATACGAAATCTATATTGAAGTGGAAATGTTGGAAAGGAAGTTGCTATTTGACAATCATCATAACTTCAATAAGCTAATGAATGATAATAAACCCGTTTTCCAGTTTTCCTTGACGCATATAACCTAACGCTAAACTGACGAAAGCAAGAAAAACAAATATCTTAGTCGATCCTGAAAAAAGTTTTAAGTAGCAAGACCCATTTTTATGATTGTGGATAGAAAGATTATTTTTCAATAGCCATTAAGATGTATATATGTCTCTAATAAGAAACAGCTAAAACGATTTTTTTCTGAGAAAACATATTCTCTATCAAGAAGAAAACAGAAAGATAGTGTGTTGATATTCAATGTTGCTACTAGTTTATTAATGATTTATGAAGTTACTGAATGATTAGCTTTAGCTTTTAGTGTGTATATTAACTGGTATTAGAATAATGCTCTAGACAAAACTGAAACAAAGGACTCTGAATTTGTAAATATCTTTGGTAGAGTTGTCGTTGTTATGCTCTTCACTTCTCCTTAATGCCTTTATTTACTGTACATTATTTACTGTACTGTACATTATTTACTGTACATTATTTACTGTAAATTATTTACTGTACATTATTTACTGTACATTATTTACTGTACTGTACATTATTTACTGTAAATTATTTACTGTAAATTATTTACTGTACATTATTTACTGTACATAATTTACTGTACATAATTTACTGTACATAATTTACTGTACATAATTAACTGTACATAATTTACTGTATATAATTCACTGTACATTATTTACTGTACATTATTTACTGTACATTACTTACTGTACATAATTTACTGTACATAATTTACTGTACATAATTTACTGTATATAATTTACTGTACATAATTTACTGTATATAATTCACTGTACATTATTTACTGTACATTACTTACTGTACATAATTTACTGTACATAATTTACTGTATATAATTTACTGTACATTATTTACTGTACATTACTTACTGTACATAATTTACTGTATATAATTTAATGTACATTATTTACTGTACATAGTTTACTGTACATTATTTACTGTAATTATTTACGGTACATTACTTGCTTAACATATTTTACTGTACATAATTTACTGTACATTATTTACTGTACTAAAGGGCTTAAGTCAATACGGTTTATAAGTTACACTCCAGGCAAACTTTAAACAAGGATTTTTAACAAAAGGCAATGACTTAAAATAGCTATGGTGTAGTTTTGTTTCCTTATGAGTTTAGAGTTGCAGGTGAGCTTTCTATGCAAGAGCGGCTGCCCAGTAATTTTTAAGTAACTGAATTTTCTTAGTTTTACACTATTTCAGAGACACTGTTTATGACATTTCTAATACACAAGAAACCAACCTGGCAGCTGCTTCTCATTCATACTTAATAATGAATGCCTGCTGCAAATATCTTAGAACTGTGTCAGAGACAGTTAAATCTATAATTGGATTGAGACCATGATGAGATAGATAAGAAGCTGTAATTGATATCTTTAAGGATACCGAATAACGATTAAAATCATATTTACATAATGAATTCTCTTTACTGTTCATGAAACTGAAATAAGGAGATGTATTTAAATGTCTCAAGAATACTACGAAGAACCATGTACCTTCATGTTTGAGAACAAAACAGTCTTATTTCCCTTATCAACGGAATGATATTTTCATCTATACAAGATGTTTTTTATCTTAAGTTGTAGTCTGCAATTAATTTGCATAAATATTACAGTAATTCATTAAAAATCGTTTTATTGACAGTATAACATATAACGTTGGCTTTCAAACGCATGTGTTTTTTTTTTCTTTAATCTTTACTCATTGATACTTTTATCATGCAATGAATGCAGACCATTTACAGCCTGCACAGCCTTGCGCTCTGATCATAATCTGCACTCGTTGCAGTTTAGTCCCTACGTTTCAGTTAAACACGCGCAAATGAAATCTGCTCAAATATGGAAGGCGCATTCTATCTATTTATGGTAAGGTTTGATTGATTTCTAAAAATAAATTTCCAAGGGCGTTCGTGGTTTGCCGAAAACAACGAAACATCTCAAACAATGTAAAGAGTTGATGAAAACCGTCTTTGACTTTTGACAATCTAGTTCGTTCAATTGCTAAGCCGGACGGGGGCTTTCAGACCCTTAGTTATATTGATCGTGTTCGTAACTCATGTGTTATACTGAGACGAGGTTAGAACATTTAGTTTCTTTCTTGTTTGCAAGAAGTTTTCTTAGGACAAATCACAGTTTTGTGTCGCCCTTTCGAGAAAGGGCGATACATAGGGATCGCTTTGTCCGTCGGTCCGTCACGAAAACTTAACGTTGGCTATAACTTTGCCATTTCTAAACATTATCTTATTAAACTTTCAAATTGTATTGCTTATGACAACAGGGTCGGGATGATGCCAAAATCTTTAGGTCAAGGTCACATCTGACAGAGTTATGCCCCTTTTTGTACTTGGATTTTGTCATGAAAACTTAACGTTGGCAATAACTTTGCCATTTCTTAACATTTCGTCATCAAACTTTCAAATTATATTGCTTACGACAACAGGGTCGTGATGATGCCAAACCTGTAGGCCAAGCACAACTGACAGAGTTATGCCACTTTTTGTACTTGGATATTGTCATGAAAACTTAACATTGGCTATAACTATGCCATTTCTTAATATTTCTTCATCAAACTTTCCAATTGTAATACTTACAATTGTATCACTTAAGACAACACAATTTCTCAAGGGCAGATAACCCTCAAATTTATTTTTGCAATGTTATGCCCCTTTTTCAAGTTAAAATTTCTTGGTTAACCTTTTTCTCTATGTCCATGTCTCAAAAAGTGTCAAAGATATTACATTCAAACTTGGAATACTCGATCACCAGCAAAACCCCTGTAAAGAATGTTGTTACCCATGTCCCTGGGGTCACAGTTAGCCCCACCCCAAAGGGTCACTTGATTTTGCTTAGGAAAAACACTTCTTAAGCCTAGACACGAGTTGGGTAAGTACTCCCCCCCCCACCGTCCCCTCTGCATGGGACCCCCCCGCCCCATTTTTTACACCCCCGCCCTATTTGTTTTAATACATAGGTACTTGACTCCCCATCTATCCTCAACCCCTCCCTCCCCTCCAGTCACTCTCCCCCGCTCAATTTTTTTTTAACACCCCCACCCTATTTTTTTAATACATAGGTACTTGACTCCCCATCCATCCTCAACCCCCTCCCCCCCCCCACCAGTCATTCCCCCCCGGCCCAATTTCTTTTTAATACATAGGTACTTGACTCCCCATCCACCCCCCAAACCTGTCACCCTCAAACCCCCCCCCCCCACACCCGGGTCCGATTTTTTTTAATACATAGGTACTTGACTTCCATCCTTCCCCCTCCCCCCCCCCAACCAGTCACCTCACCCTCTCTCCCCTCCCGAGGGTCCGATTTTTTTTTTAATACATAGGTACTGGGATTGCCATGCCCCCCCCCGGCCACAGGGGCTTTTTTTTAAATACATAAGTGCTTGACCCGAATTTCTTTTTCATCTTGTATGACTAGGTACTTGCCCTCCCCCACTCAAATTTTTTTCACTTGGGGCTCTTGTTTAACTTGGCTTATAATAATTATCTAGCACTGAGAAAAGTGGAGCATTCTGTCTGTGGACAGGTCTTGTTGTACTTTGACTAGCATGCTGTCTTTTCCAGCAGGCTCTTGTTTACCTTTTTAGTTATTCTAACAGAGTACCTAATTGGGCGACACAAGTCTTCCACTGAACACCCATCTAGTTACTTTTTATCCTTTTAAGATTACTTTTTTTCATTCAAATTGCTAAAAACTATCGGGAATAAATTCTGAAAAATGCTAATAATTTCTTACCTCTGTTTATGTATAGTTTCAACAAACCAAGTATCATAACTGTTTGTAGAACAATCAAAATTTGCGTGAACTTTAACTGCCTCATGTTAAGTTGTTTCATTTAAATCTAACGTAATCAAAGTATTTTCAGTCCTTTACATGTTTCACGTATATGAATTCCTTTATTTAACGATAGCCATTAATTCAGTGAGATTGGTAACACGTTTTTTTAATCAAATTTCACAGAATAACAACAGGTGATTTATATATTGCTATGCTTCTGTTTATTTACCAGAACGTCAGAATCTATAAAACAAACCTAAAACTGTCATATCAAGTTATTATATCATTTGCACACAAAAAGAAACACCGGTTACATCCGTTGACGATTTGAAGCTGTACGATTGAAGATAAAATTCACAACAAATTAAATATAGTTGCATATTGTGTGAAAACTTTACTTTAAAATTTATTATGCATTACTTAGCCGAACAGTGAATGCTGATAATTATTTGTTTTAAACCCTCTAACAGTTTAGTTTAATTTTGTGTATATAATAATCACTCTATTTGTTAACAGTTTGTATGTCTTTTTGTTATATTTTAATTCAATAATTCCATAATAATCTCACTCGTCAGTATGCGAACATTTAGGCATGTGTAATGGCGTCGAGTTAAGTATACTCTAGATAAAATGTGTTGGATTCGCTTACTCATCGCAAGTAGAAGAACAACATACACAAAACGGAAACAAACATGATGCCTGAAGTACAGTAATAATAGCGAAACGTTTAATTCAATACCTCCTCCTATTTCGATGTAAAATTATAAGAGTGGGAACATTTTATGCACTTTTCCTTTAGATGAGGCTATTTGCAAAGGAAACCAAATGGAAAACGAGCTCTGTAGAGGTTTGAACTTTGCACACACGTAGGTTTCACAAACACGTACGTTTCACACACATATAAACTTCAGACACACGTAAGTTTCCCAAACACGTACGTTTCACACACATATAAGTTTCACACACACACACACGTTAACTTCATGTATTGTAGTATTTCCAATTACTTAAGAAGAATATTTTCACAATAAAACACAATAAAAGTAAATTCGACCAACCAATTCCTTTACTATCCGTGACCCAATAATTACATTAATATGTGTGAAATATTCAAAAGCTTTGTTTACATATATATAAAACATAACTTTCACGAAAATTTAATAATACGTTCAAATATTTGTAACCTTCGTTCATGTGGGAATCTTATGTTTAAATGTTTGTAACCTTCGCATATGAGGGAATCTTACGTTTCAATGTTTGTAACCTTCGCATATGAGGGAATCTTACGTTTAAATATTTGTAACCTTCGCATATGTGGGAATCCTACGTTTCAATATTTTAACCTTCGTACAAGTGGGAATCTAACGTTCAAATAAATATTTGTTATCTTCGTATTTGTTGGAATCATACGTTTAAATGTCTGTAAACTTCGTACATGTGTAAATCATACGTTCTAATGTGCATAACTTTCGTACATGTGTGAATCCTACGTTCAAATATTTGTAACCTCCGCACATGTTTGAATCCTACGTTCAAATATATATATAACCTCCGCACATGTGTGCATCCTGCGTTCAAATATATGCAACCTTCGCACATGTGTGCATCCTGCGTTCAAATATATGCAACCTTCGCACATGTGTGAATTCCACGTTTAAATATTTGTAACCTTCGCACATGTGTGAATCCTACGTTCAAATATATGCAACCTTCGCACATGTGTGAATCCTACGTTCAAATATATGCAACCTTCACACATGTGTGAATCCTACGTTCAAATATTTACAAAATTCGCACATGTGTGAATTCCACGTTTAAATATTTGTAACCTGCACACATGTGTGAATCCTACGGTCAAATATAACAACCTTTGTACATGTGAGAATCTTGCATTCAAATATTTGCAACATTCGCACAAGCTTACACTGTGAATATTCCTAGCATCCAATATCTGTGTGTGGTGATGTTTAAAATAAATAATTGCTTAGCTGTCTTGGCTGTATTTCAATAGTCCTAATTGTTGTAAACAGTCGCTGCATCCGCTAAATGAATCCCACGAAGAAACTTCTAGAAGACTTTCATTGTTAAATCCAAAATACTACTTTAAACAAAAGTTCTCCTAAAACCAAACCTTCCTCTTCATGCATGTTCTCCAGTCTTTACTTGAACTTTCAAGAAACTCCCAAAACTGATTTCAAAGACTATCTCGTACTTATTTATCCGACTATATAAAGGTAAAGGTTTCTTATTTAACGTGGGTAGTCAACAGGGTGTTATAATAAGTTATACTGTTGTAAAGTGCCCTATCATTTTCACTTTCCTCCGTTAATTAAAATTCGTGGTTACGATATCCGAACTCTGCATTGGGCGACCGCTTCCGGAAATAATCTGTTATAGTCACCTTTTCTAAGTTATTTATAAAGTTTGCATTATTCCTTTAAAAAAATGGAATTCAATGGCATAGAAAAGGCAAAAGTAACTGATCAGCTGATTAATAATTGGAAGAACGAAAGGAAACGAATACATGTATAATGGATGAATTAATGATTAACAGAATGTAATTAGTTTGCACATTTAATTATTACATATAATACATATAAAAGTGTATAGATAAAAGCAAACATGGTACAATTACTTTCACTTTCATAGCCACACTGAAGTTGATTTGGAAATGCTCAGCTTGCGTAAACGGTGTTACCATGATAACAAATTACAACAATCTCCCCTGATTTCAGTACTTCCGCGCTTTGATTACTGTTGTTTTATGTCGTTATATAATCGTGCATTGTGCAGCTGTCTCACGATACTTTTCATCAAAGAACTGCCATCATCATATTTTGTTTATTTTACATCGATTGCGATACAAGTTCTTACAACTTAGATTCATCACGCTCGATGACTGCTTCCTGGGTTCCATACCAGTATTCGCGCAGCGTGGAGGAATGTGAAGATCGTGAGAGAATCTCGCCTCTGACGGAATTCGAACCCGCGACCTTCGGATCCGGAGCCCTGCGCTCTACCCCTGGACCACGGTGCCTCCTCACTACTAACTATAGATAACACCATATACCAACTACAAAGGGGTAAAATAATTTTTTTGCTAATGGATGTTTTGTGTTAAAGGCAGTTTTGCTAAAATATATACCGTTTACATTCAACTAAATGGTTGAAATACATGTAGACAGATGACATATCTTCGACATTGTAACAAACCAACAGATGTCACAAGTCTACTGTTTAAACCTATAAGTTGATGAGCTTAGTTTTCAAATATCCTACATTATTTTCTACATTATCTGCATTGTCTCCATGTGGTAAGTGTGAGTTCACAACAACATACCACGCTGTTAGGCCAACATGCTTCCCGCCCTCATGTTGTTGCTTTTACACATATCGTCATCATGCAACAGCTCGAGATATAACTTTCACAAATTGTTAATATGAGTTAATGACTGCCTTGAGCTACTTAACGTTAATTAAATTTTAATCCTTAGCCTACCCGAATGTGCAGGCTGATCTTGGTCTGCACTCGTCGCAAAGGCAAACGCAATTTCTGCCAGTAGGAGAAGGGTTAACAAAATCACCTTCCTTTTCAATCAAAATTATCTACTTTATTTGACACAAAACCAAGGGTTGAATACCAGCTAGCATCAAAAGACAGAGTTCCGAGGTATTCGTCCCTTGTTCGATTGAGAATAAGCTCTTCCATACAACTATACGCTACAGGACTATACTCAAGATGGAATTTATTCGCAAACAGTTCATTTCGTGTGGCAAGAGTGGGGAGATCGCGTGCGCCAAAAATGCATATACCCCTCACCCACTTTCCCTGACATGGCCAACGGTGCAATGGGTTGTTTTTTCTATTCTTAAAACGTGCTAAATAAGGTTTTGATTTATCCTTTAGCGATGATGTTTCTGGAATTCCTGGAAATAAAGATCACGAAATCAGCTTTATTTATGCGTCGATACAAATCTTGAGGATGTAAATGCATGGCTAGTCAGCGTACAAGTCAGTGGCGTGTCTTGCCAACTGATCTTTTGCAAAAAAAATATATGTTTGGTGCACATGTAAATATGAGTAATTATATGATGGTAAATTTCTTGCTCCTGATAAAATCGTTTTAACGTGTTTTCAAAAGATTTTGTTTACCCTGTAAAGCTGCATGTCACATATGGCAAATGTTGCGAAACAGCAAGCCAGTTTAAATTAGATTTAACTGAAAATATATAACCTTATTCACAGATATGTAGAATACGCTCCTTGTCTGAAGAAATTTTTAACAAAATTGAACTTTTACCTTTATAAGCGCCTGGAACACCAAGACTTGGATTATGGTTAAGAGTAGAAAAGAATATCTCGTCAGGGATTTTTGTCCTTTTAACCCAAGCAAGAATATCACGTGACCGCCTATCGTGCAATAAGAAGTCAACATAGCCTCGGTTTACCGCAACATGGACAGCGCCTTTTGTCGGCGCTATACCGTGCGGAGGCTTCGGTGCGCGGCGCCATCGGTCACTACTCCTGCAACACATAGTCAGTAAAACTAACGGCATAATTCACCTTAATGAAATGCTCAGGAAAATTAAGAATTTGCTTTTTTTGTATCCTATTTGAAAGAGTTGTACTTTGATTTGAGTCAAACTATCTATCCTTTAAGGACCTCTTGCTTTTAGCATGTGATATAAGTCATTTATTTTAAATATAAGATACTATTTGCTGATATGCTGAAATTAGAAGTAATATTCTGAAAAAGAAAACTCATTACACTAACCTTGTTCTTGAACCTTCAACATCATTTGATCCATTGTAAGCTTTCAATATTTTCACTAGTTCATAATTAGTTCTCAAAGGGAATTCTTGCCCCGTCAAATTTATGAAATATTTCCACGTTATGTTCCATTTCCAGAGTTCTTTCATACACAAGATTTCGGGTTCTAACACCGACATGGTGCCCCATCTAACACTGATTCTCTTTGATGCTACAAAAACATTTTTGAAACAGTTAGCAATGCTAGAAACTGCTCGATATATGTCGGGTGATGTCTTTAAATCCACGTGTATACAGTATACGTTCTGTGGCCTATAAATAGCCCGCAAAAGTCTCTCAAACTGTTCCACATATTTATACATAAGAATACTGAATGCTATAGGGAATTGTCTTTCTTCTTCTGTCAAATGTTTGGTAATGTATCCTCTGTCTTTTACGAAATCTCCACAGTTCTTTGTCACAGAAATATAGTGATAAGATTCTACCTTTAGCACGCTGCTTTTGTCTAGAAATCCTTTTGGCTCGACTGATTTCTGCAACATCTCCCTTTAAATATTTCAGCACAATGTATTGTCTCCAACATTGCTTTGACGAGCAAAATGATGCACTTTGAATAAAGTGTTATAATTTTTGATGCCGCTTACATGCATAGATGTGTAATTAGCTTTGATCTGGCTGTAGTGTTTCCATTTTTCATGCTTAACTTTGTTTCGGCAGACCCTGAAACAGTTTCTTTATTTCCTGGTACAGACTGGATATTATATTCGCTTTCAGCGGTATTGTTGTCATTGGTAACAAAGACGTTTGTTACCAGTGCTATAGTATGACGCAGAAGCAACCAATATTGCAGGAAGTAGAGACACAGAAAGAATAAAAAGAAAAGGATCAACTTCTTTACGACCGTCTCCATCTTCGTGTCAGTTGCTTGCTACTTGTCGCTAATTATCATTTCAAATATAGCCGAAAGAAGTTTAATAATGTAACCTCCATCTGGTACCCAGTCTATTTTGCTATTTCAGGAATAACAATATGTAATATTTAAATGTATATTGTATATACTTTTATAACTATTGAATAAATACATTAACAAATCATAAAATACGCAATCATGGTTTTTAGAACTCGACGACAGTGATGTTAAGGTGTCGTGTGCAAACATTCTATTATTTACAGATTCTCAAGATAGTGAATATTTCGTGTTTGCCTCGAGGGTGTGAAAATGCATTAAAATTTCATTAAATTTAACGATCAATTTTCAAGGGTGAATTAAATATTGTTTCATTAGATATTTCGAAGTAGATAACCGTGTATGAATTCGACAAGTAATATTACCTTATGTGACAAGTCTATAACAAGTGTATTTACATTATTAAATTAAAAAATAAAAGAAAAATTCTTCCAGTGAACAAACAAAATATGATTTATAATCTGTTAACTTCTAACATTTTTTTCTGTTGCCGAAAACACGTGTGAAAACAATACCAGAAAAACTGACGAGAAATTAGATGCATGTTCTTAGTAATACTATGAAATGTTTGTGTGGGTGATAAATGTCAGTGAGGTGTATGAGTCTTGAACTGGATAGCGTTTAGCTCTAAGAAATTTATTTCAACACTAAAAGTAATATGGCTCTATAGAAATGAACACAGAAAAGGCATGACAGTTTGACACTACGACAAAAAAATACACACAAAAAAGAATAAAGAAATAAAGGGAAAAAAGAAAGAAAGAATGGACGAAAGAAAAAAGAAAGAAGAAAAAAGAAAGAAACAAACAATATGGCATGGAACGTTGTCCATGTCCGATACGATTATATTGTAATGCATTCACATCTAGTTTCGAAAACTTTTCTTTTTGATGACGTAAGTACTTTTTTATCGAAATTACATCTAACAGAATAAAATAGAAAAATTTACAAACTATCAAATTAACAATTTTAGTTAACCAACTTTCTTCGCAATAAAACCTAATTGAGAATACCATCTGGGACTGAAATTTCGTCTTCCGAGGTACTCATCCCGCGTTAAATTGAAATTCAGTTCTTCGAGGCAACCAAATACAAAAGGCTGGTAGTCAAGGTAAAACTTATTCGCGAAGAGTTCCTTTCTCTTTGCAAGACGAGCGAGATCGCCGTGTCCGAAAATACACATTCCTCTAACTCTTCTTCCGTCGCATTCCCAGTTATAGATATATCTCCCGCGGTTTTTAAAGCGTGCCAGATATGGTTTGGTTTTAACACGCATGCGTGTAGTTTCTGGGTAACCTAAAATTATACAAGGAAGCTTTCAGTACACGAGTACTAACTAATTTTAAAAGGCTGGAAATAAATTACAAAATTGCGTCCTGATAGCACATCGGTTCATCATAAAATGTGTACATTGGCCTGAATAAGTGTCGTGTTAGCTCATCAATAGACATTCGTCATTTGTAGAAGTAAATGCTATGCTAGCACAACAGTTCGACATTAATTTTCGGTGATTTAAATGTGATTGTTGTGCTAGCACGATGTTCGACATCATATGTTTAAATCCCAGCACGACCTACGACTTCATTGGTTTTAATCACTTTTAATGATATGCTAACATGGCATTTGACATCACTCCTCTCTTCAATTTCTATTTTTGTGCTAACACAACATTCAAATTTGAACTGAGTCGAAATCCTAATGTCTTGCATGCAAATCATTCAAAACTTACCCCATGTCGAATGTCGTGCTAACACAACACACAAATTTGAAATGATTTGAAATTTGATTGTCAAATGTCGATTGCTAGTACAACATTACAATTTGAACTAACTGAAAATGCTAGCACATTACACAAGTTTAAACTGATTACAGATTTGAATGTCAAATTTCGATTGCTGGTCTAGCACAACATTTAAATTAAACTGATTAAAAATCTCAATACCCAATATCGCGCTGGTGCAACATTCAAATCTACGAATGTCAAATGTCGTGCAGTAATAGTACTTACATTTGAATGTTGTATATTTTACTGGTACAGCACTAAAACACAAATCATTTAGATCTAAAATCTTGGTTATCATGCTAGTACAACATTAATATTCGCAAATTTTGAAAGTCATATGTCGATCTAACACGGCATCCAATTCGGTCAAGGTTCAGTGTCAAATATTATTTCTGGACGACTTAAAACACAAAATATAGAATTAATATGACATAGTTGTAACCTATATCAGATTAGGACACGCCGAGATTTTATTTTATTTTTTCAAACTACGTTCTGAAAGTAAAAATATGTTTTTAGATTTAATGCGAGTTTTACCTAATAAATCGTACTGTAGTCGTAATTACGATAAATTACGAGGCCGTGAAGCTTTAGAAATAACACAGAAATGATTTCATTGTATACAAGCTAAACTGATGTTGTGAGGCAATATTTTAAATATTTAGCATGTAGATAACTTGCATAGACCCTCTGCCGTTGGGTGGAGTTTGGTGTCACTGGGGTCACGGTAAAAATCACCGAGGATAAAAATAGATTATATTACCTTTGTAAGACCCGGGTACACCAAGGTGTGGATTATGGTTGAGTGTGGAAAAGAATGTTTCATCAGGTACCTTGGTCAAATTTGTCCAAGCAAGAAGATCATGAGCTCGCTTATCGTGAAGCACGTAATTAACAAACCCTCTGCTTACAGCCACGTGCACTGCGCCTTTTGTTGGTATAATTCTATGCGGAGGTTTTGGAGCATTTTTCCATCGTTTCTGATTTCTGAAAAAAAAATTCATTTTTTTAAATCTTATGTCTCATTAAAGGAGCTGTGTTTTGTGAAAATTGAGGTTCAACAGAGCTGTGCTCCAGATGACAAAAAAAGAAAGTTTTCTTGTATTATAAATTTCTTGTAATATTTATGACTAATGCTTAAAAACTAACTTACTGGCAGAAAATAAGTCAGATAATCATTTCCTACCGTAACGCGACTATAAGATTTAAAGTAAATAATTGTTATTTCAGTTGCAGTGATAGTGGTGACAGTAAAAGCATTGGAAAAAGTTTGTTAACATGAGGGTCCAGAGTTCAAATCAAGCTGAAGCGAATATATTTTTCTGGGGTTCTATTTTGACTTTTATAATCAGTTTTGAAGTAAAATATCATGTTGTTATAATCTCACGGCATCTAGCTATTTAATTTATGTAAAAAGTATTTTTATATCAAATCTGGAGTACAGCCCCTTTAATAACATTGCGTAGAGTCATGCTAGTGCCCCCTTTTGTCATAATTCTTTTTTTCAGTTTAAGACAACAGATGTCGGAGACGATAATTTTGTGATAAAAGAGCTTCCTTCTTCGTTTAAATATAACTATTAACAGTCTAAGCCTTAGTAATATATGGCAGATAAAATACCTTAACTTTGTTCAGGTTTGTGGGTTAATTTGATGTCAACGGTGTGTTACATTTTAAAAAAACTCTTCTTGTTAAACATGAGTCAAATATCATGACTTTGCGGAAGGAACTTGATAATAAATTTAAATAAGTAGGGAAAGTATCTGACTTAAGAACATGAAGTGTATCTTAAAAAGTGTTAAGTATGGGAGTACAGTTTTTTAAAAAGCTATCATTATAATGCACTAGGAAGATTAAATCACGGAAGTATATTGCATTCAGTTGCGATTTGATTTGATATAACGAAACAGTTTGCTAGTGGTTAAATGGAAAGCCAATTATAAATAAAACGTGGAAACTAAATAGAAAACAGGATCTCTGAACCTTTCTCGAGTCGCCTCCACGTCGTTAGACCCATTGTATACCGTCAGTATTTTAACAAGCTCGTAATTTGTGCGTAAGGGGAATTCTTGTCCTGTTAAATTAATAAAATATTTCCATGTCTTACTCCGCCCCCATAACTCCTTCATGCACAGCAACTCCGGCTGCAGAACGGACATCTTGCCCCAGACAACAGATATTCTTCTCTTTGGCATAAAAACATTGCCAAAGCAATTCGCGATATCTGACATAGCGTCAAATATGTTATCACTAGTTTTCGCGTCAACGTGTATGCAGTATAGATTTTGAGGTCGATAAATTGCTCGTAAAAGTCGTTCTGTCTGTTCCACATTTTTATACATTAAAATACTAAAAGCAATAGGAAAGTTTTTCTCCTCTTCTGTCAGATAATCAGTGATGTAACCTCTTGATTCAACAAATTTTTCACAATTTCCCGTCATTTTTTCATATCGTTCAATATCCACCGTCCTTATGGGAATCTTGTCGGCTCTTTTTATCTCGGTTTGATCTTGATTGAACAATGCACGACAGTCCACTTGAGTAACTCTTCGAAATCTTTTGGCATAGTGCTTGTACTGTAAAAATCTGTTGACAGCTTTTTCAGTTAAAATATTTGAATGGTATAAATTTTCTTTTCCTAAATATTTGTGCGAAACCATGCTACTGCCTTCACTGACTATTCGTTTCTCTTGACTGGTTTGGGGCTGCAAAGTGTCTGAGCTATTCTGATTCTGCAAAGTTTGTCCTATGTTTTGCTGACGTAGAAGATATAGTACATTTTGATGGTGTAATGTTTCTTGACCACTCCTATGCTGTACATAGTCATGTGGATTGTGCTGTTGTGTAGTCTGAGCTGTACTTTGCTCATGTACAGATTTTCGTGTACTTTCATACTGTTGAGTTTCTCCCACACCTCGTTCTTTTGGTTCTAGAAGTACTTGCTGAGGAGCAAAATTTTGCTCTTGTAGAGTTTCACCTATACCTTGGTCTTGTAGAAATCTTCCCATATTTTTATTTTGTATAGATTCTCCTTCACGATTAATTTGTGTAGTTTTTATGCCCCGTTCATGTACAGTTACTCCCATAACTTGTCCTTGAATAAAATCTCCTACACTTTGATGCTGTGGAGTAACTTCTATCCTTCGCTCCTGGTGAGTCTCATCTACACGTTGATGTTGTAAAGTCTCATCTACACGTTGATGTTGTAAAGTTTCTCCTATTATTTGATGGTGATGTGTCTTTATATTACTTTGGTACTGTAAAATATTTTGTACCTTTGTATTCGAATACTTTCAGGAAAGAAAATCTTTCGTACAAGGATACTTGATTGTAGAAAGCAAAGGAATCCGCATAATGTGACAAACAAAATAACCCTTTGTTTAAAAGATACCCCGTCCATATTGTTCTGAAATTCCAGCTAGATTTTTTTCCTTTTTTCAAGTAAATTACTATAATGGTATGATTTATCAATAAAAGTAATCAAAAATAAAGATAACAATCAGCGTTGACATTTTGTTCTGGAATTTAGACATGCCTTATTTGCCTTGAGGAAAGTTTAATTAACCATTCAATTGATTAAAATAACAAGTATCATTAAAATACCCTTTTTTTACCATTTTTTTTCATTTGAAAAATAGTTATTATTCGGAAAGAAAGAAAGAAAGAAAAACAACAAAACAATAGGTGTTTGATAGGTATAAAAAAGCGCTGAAGTGTATTAGTTAAGAATGATAAAAAGAAGCACAAATCTACACACAGAAAATAGCCTATCAAACTGATCTTTTCGACTTCCTTGTCAACAAAAATAACGCATATCAATGAAAATAAAGCAATGAATATTTACAAAATAGATTATTTTATTGTTCATAGAGAAAAAAAATGATTGTATCGCAAAGGGCAAAACTACCTATCTTCAAACAAAATCGCACCCTGACTTTTTTCAAAACTTTGATCAAATGTCGATATTAGCACTCTCAAACCTAAGCGGTTGTAAATCATTGAACATGTAAAAGTTTTGTTAATTCAGTACTGCATTTCGTTTATATTTTCCGACTGGATCTCATTCTGATCCTAATTGAAAATTACTGGAAGTTTTTACGTCTGCCACAGCTTTTAAGTAATCATATAAAGCTTTTTAAATAACGCGAAATATTGTAGCCTATCACAAGTTCATTCAATTTTGTATCATTGTCAAACATGTAAGATTATTAATTTAGGAATAACGTTGGTGTTAACATTTGATTCCAGGACTTATTTTGTATAATGACTGTTTATAGAAATAGGAAATATACATATGCCTTTGAGATGGTCACAACTGCTTATATTGAGCACTTCAAGGGGAATAAACCTCTTAGTAAGAAATAAGTTCCTCCCTGATTACTTCCCCTGCGTCCTGCCATTAAGTGCGGGGTATAAAGGTGCGAAACTACCAAATGAACTCCTTCTTTATTCTATATAAAATTCGTAAAGTTCACAGGGCTGTAAACCATAGCAAAACATCTTTTATATGGCTTTAACTTACATATTCTTGTAGACCTGTATCTGTACTCATGAAAAATAGCAAGAAAAGTGGGGGTTGTCTTTTAAACAAGAAAGATATTTCTGCTCATGTGAACTTACCCATAAAATAACCAAAAAAACATGTACCTATTTTCAGATTTGGGTAAGTGAAATAATTTCCTATTATGAATTTTATTCAGAATGTATATGAGCATAATAGTGCTATCACACTATCAGAAATAGTCAAGAAAAATGATTCCATCAAAAAATATACACATTTGGGCAACAATGTTAAAAACAGCCAAGAAAACTGAGAACAACTTCTTGCCGCCATTATGCCATTTTCTAGCTCTGATAGACTGAATTAGTGGTTTCATACCTAACAAGTTCAATATTTTTTACAGCTGCAATGTGATTTTGATGATGCGAGTTAGAAAAACAGATTTTCTTACGTCCACATTTTTTTGCTATTTTTTGCTTAAACTTTGTCAATATCAAATCTAATAAAGGAAATGAAGCAATAATTAGTAGATATCCATAACGTTTTCTGTTGTTGTTGTTATTTTTGTTTTTTGGGGGCGGCGGTGCTGACATCTCACATATGTTGAATTGTTAAAAGAAATTCTTGCGATATTCAACCATAGATTTATTATTTTATTCTATAAAAATTGCAAGATAATAATTATGTAAATGTATTTCATAATTGATAAAAAAGCTCCCTGTATCTATTTTTTAAAGGCGGAGGGGGGAGGGTGAGGGGAAGGTACCGTTATATACATGTCATAATGATCTCGTTTTTATTAGTTCAAGGAATAACAACAACAAATATGTTAAAAATAATAAAAGAAGAAGTATTGTAATTCTGATATCAATATTTTGCATGCCTCTCAGAAAATGGAAAACAAAAAATCCGTATGACAATATCTACTTTTTTAAGTACTAGAATGTCTGACTTGTATGAAGTAAAATCCACATACAGCTGAGTTTATTTATCGTCGGTACCCATATGACTGACGCCCTTTGCAGAGATTAGTTATTTAAGGTTGTGGGGGATAGTGCAAGATACTGAAAACCTTCCATTCCAGAGAGGCCTCTGGTTCTTTTGCATGCTCAGTGTACAACAATTATACACAGGACCTCGGTTTAACGTCTCATCCGAAAGACAGTTAGTAATGTTTGAGGAGGATCGTGGGATCAAACTAGCGACACCTGGGTTACCAGTCCAGAAAGACAAAAGAGAGTTTTATAATCAAAGAAGCGCTTAATGTTGCACCCTTCATCATTACGAGCGGACCAGTGGTCAAGTGGTAATGCGCTAGACTGGTAATCAAGGGGTCGCTAGTTCGACCTCCCATTCCTCCACTGACATCTTTCGGATGAGACATTTAACTGAGGTCCCACATATCACCATGAAGAGAACCAAGGGTGCCTCTTGAATTGGATGCTTTCTTTATCTTGCACTATCTACAACAACATTACTATCTCTGCAGGGGGAGTCGGTCACTTAGGCAATAAGAACCAACGATAAATAAACTCAAATAGAGAGAGAGAGCATCGTCTTGTTTTTTTAAACAATATTGGTTCAAACTGGGTTATCATGAAGTTGCTGGACAAAATGTCGAACGCATGGTCAAAAGATGATGTAAAGTTTAAGTAATTTTTACGCACATTTCGTTACGTCAGGTTTTCAAGTTTTGATTAAACGCTACTTACGTTTTTTTTGTTAGTTACGCAAAGTTACGCACTAAACTATGCACAAGTACGTTGATAAAACGGGCCCCTGGTACAGAAAACGTATATTTAGCTATTATTAACACAAAGTTAATAGCCTGGAATAAAATATCCAGAATAATTTCAGTAAAGTAATTAAATGGCTTCATTTCTGAAACAAAATTCACACGATATCGGAAATGAATAAGACATGAAGTAACGAAAATATATTACAGGTAACTTGATATTAGCAGAACGTTAATGGAAGAAGGGTCACGTGATCGTCTTCAAGGGGCTGTGCTCCAGATGACAAAAAAAGAAAGTTTTCTTGTATTTTAAATTTCTTGTAATATTTATGATTAATGCTTAAAAAATAACCTACTGACAAAAAATAAGTCAAATAATCACATTATAAATTGATTTTTTTCCCTTTCAAAGTGCTATACCGTAACGCGACGGTATAACTATATTGTATAAGATTTAAAGTAAATATCACATGCGGCAATGGTGGTGACAGTAAAAGCGTTGGAAATATTTTGTTAACATGAGGGTCCAGAGTTCAAATCAGGCTGGAGCGAAAATATTTTTTTTATTCTATTTTGACTTTTATAATCAGTTTTGAAGTAAAATATTATGTTGTTATAATCTCACTGCATCTAAATATATAATTTATGAAAAAAAAAATTTAATGTCAAATCTGGAGTACAGCCTCTTTAATGTCGGCTGTCATTTTGTCAAGCATGGAAAAGGTCTATAGGAACACAATATTATTATGCGCATTCTATAAAAAAAAACACTTATCAACATCAACAAAACAATCAAAAATGCGTATACACCGAATTTTCAATTGCCAATGTGAAATACGATAGAAAATATTGTACGTTTGAGTGCACTTTCCGTAGTGTCAAGTAATGGATTATTTCGCTCAGTGGCTAATAGTGTTATTGCTCAAACTACTCATGACCTGTGGATTTGAGTTAGAATTCTGTGGTGACCCGGTTATTTTTTATGATGCATTGCATCTTTCCTTTGTGTACAAAAACCTGTAAGAATACCTGGCGCATTTGAAAAATGGATAAAATGTAGGTGTAAAAACAGTCTAAATTTTCCGGTTGTCCTTCGTTATGAAGAAATATTCAAAAATTCGAAATAATAAGTCATTGGATTGCCTGCAACACGTAAGTCCCCTACCGTTTCATCCTTAGAAATAAACTAAAGCTATCACTAAATCTGATAATAATAATTTAGAAAGAAAACACGCAAAAAATCTGCCTTGTCAGTGGAAAAGGGGAATATGGAATCCGTCACGTACATCTACACTTATTGTAGATCGTGCACACCAAGTTCAAATAAGTTGAAGTAGTTGGCGTTACAAGAAGACCTGTAAAACTGCTGAGCGGGCATTGGGGCGCACGAAGAGCAAATCATGCGCATTTACACTTATGGTAGATCATGCTCAAGTTTCAAAACAACAGTCCAAGAAATCTTAAAGTAGTTGGCGTCACAATATTTTTACTAGAACGGACCGTAAAACTTCAGAGCGCCTATTGGCAGGTATAATCTGTGCGTCATACACATCTACTCTTATTTGTGATCATGCCGACCAAGTTTCAGATCGATAGGCACAGAAATGCGAAAGAAGTTCGCGCCACAAAATTTTGCTATGACTGACCGTAAAACTGCACAGCGACCATTGGCGTGGACGAAAAATGTGTCAGGCACACAGTTTTTGTAGGGGTATAAATATTGAGAATTACATTAATGAATCTAGTATCATATACCTCTTGAGTTATCAAAGGATCTATCTGTTAAATCTATATTTTGCCTTTTTCCATTAACACAGCCACCATAATTTTGATCCGAGGAGGGGAAATGGCGTGCATTATCTCAGTAGTGCCATCTGATATCAGATTTCAAACAGCCGGACAGACAGACAGACAGACAGACGGAGGGCAAACCTACATTCTGGTAGGGGACTAACAACTGACTGAAGCATTGGAGTTTATTTTTGTTTAACTTCAACGTTCTTTAATAGTCAACATCATATCGAGAGGGCAGTTTACTCAACCATCATTCTCCTAGGCTCTCAAACTCCAAACATTGCTATGATCAGTAGCTGGGTATTGAATAGTCTGGTTCCCGGACATAATAGTGTCAGGGGAAGGTACTCCAGACTAGATATTGAAGCGTTACGTGCATATACGGAAAAGTGATTATGTAGTCGACAGCTAATTTCGATTTTTTTATTTGTGACGTTTTAAACATGTGATTTAGATTGTCTCTCGATAGGTTTCAAATACTCCTTAATGACAAAAAGAGGGTAACCTTGCATGACGAAGAATTCTCAGCCACTGCCGATGACGATATCAAGGGAGGGAACTCGTTTGGAAACAGACTGATATACTAGCCGCAATGATCTTTCCTATGCGTTCATTCTATTACAAGTAGTACTTTTATTGAGCATCTTTGCGGAAAACAATTGCAACAGATCTTTGTTTCCACACACATTTAATTATTCGACAAGGAAAAACGTTACGAAAAAAAGTGTTGTGTGTTTACTTTACTAATAAATGAAACAGTCTGTCTTGTTAACTTTCCTCGATATTTATTTAGAAAAGATAAATGTATCTTAAATTACACTGTATATATATGGTATAACAACTTAAGTCAAAATATCTCCCTCATGGTGCTTTATTTGATATGGCAGGCAATTTCTTGGATTGAACGACACCACATAATGTTCCAGCCTAAATGCTTTATTTCGTGTTTGATGACGTTTGTTTTCTAACATTTTGTATAATATTTTGTTTCATAGATATGCAGCATATTCTCTTAAGTATTTATAAGGTATATATACATTTTTCAGCACAGAGAGTTAACCATTATGAATAAGTAATGAGTAGTGAATCTGAAGCACTGATCTCACTGAGGAGAAAAAATCTATAGTAGGATACTACGTCATCGCGCTCATGAATGTTTAATGCTCTCTCGCGGAATTTTTGTTTTGTTTTTCAAGAACTCGTCACTTGTAAGCATACATTCAGTAAAAATAAACTTTCATCGTTTTCAGGCCTAAACTAAAAATTTACATTATAAAAATTCTTTACGAAAGTACAAAGCACATCAGCTAATCTTCGGAGCACATGTCTTTTTGTAATTCTACAGATTTCTTATTGAAAAAGACCATTTTTCCTTTCAAGCGACGGATTGTTGACAAAAAAAGGTCCGCGAGAGAGCATAAAACAGAAGCGCGATGACGTAGTATCCCACTATTGAAAATGCGTCTGCGAAAATGTAATCATAGTAGCTGTAGTTATACACCATTTTTTCTATTTCATTTAATCATTTTATGTGTTATGAACTATTTTGAAATTAGCTATGAAATTTCGTTCGGGCCACGTAAAATATCGCGTGTTTAAAATTTAAATTTAAAACTCAAATGTTGCCTAAACTTCGTCGAGGTTTTAATTTTTCGCTAGAACATATGTTGAGCTGAAAGAGCCAGACAAGAGTTTTTTTGTTTTTTTTTTTTAAATCTCGCCTGCTTAACAAGTAATTTTATTCATGACCCGAACGGGATTCCATAGTTAGCCCACTTTTGTCTAAAATGCCCATTACAGTGCACCTATCGATGGTTTTCCCTCACCAGGGCATAAGCAGGCATATGGGAGTCTTTGGATTTTATATTTTATCTCAGTTTTCTCTGAACGCATTTTCTTTGGTGACTAAGTTATTTAGTTAAGACTTTTTTAAAATAAAATAATGAATAAATTGTTCAGTTGAATTGTACATACTCTTCGCCGATAACGAGCACGGAAATTGCGAATGAACACGCAATACTTCAAGGGGAACAAATTGTTCAGTGATAATACTTCTCTTAATTACTGTAACATATACGGCTGTCTTTTTCAGAAAGTGAACATAAACTATGTTTTCAGAAAATCGTTGTTACATGAAATTAACATATATGCAAAAATCACTTCCGGCAAGTTTTCAAAAGATAATATCAAACGACAGTAGTCACTCGTGAAAACATTATCGACGTGAGGCAAAGCATTCACACGTTATTAGTCTCGTATTGGGATTGCTTGAACCAGCCTGCGAATCAGAACACGTTATTAAAAGGTTCCCAAATAATTTCATAACTTCATAGATTAGTCAGACATCATTTTGTTATTTCAACACATAAAAATCAGCATTGGCGGCTATATTAGACAGGATGGCCCTGAATGGCTCACATGTCTACAACGAAAAGAACAATATATAACTGAATAAATATGATAAGAACAAATATTAAAAATCTGAAGCTTAAATAGAAAAGCCCTTTGGTTTATAAAACAGATTATTTTTAAAAAAGGCAAATTAAAAAAAAAAAAAACTTTTCCTGTATTTTTTATGCAAAACTCCTACCAACATAGTTTTGCAAAGAATGGTCCCAAGTGCATAATTTAAACAGTTTTTGAACTTTATATAAGACCTTGCATAGGATGAAGCAAAGACTCAAAAGGCAAAATTTAAAATATCGTAGCAGTCAACTTTTAAAGCTTCGTTAGGTCTTGTGTTAGTTTCAGGCATAAGTATTTGAAATGTTTTCCTACATATTTCCATCTAAAACATGTTATCCCGCAAGCAGTGCTTATAATACCCAAATAAAACTTGAACAAACAATAAAACTTGAACAACTTGGTAGAGGTCCACTGGAAAAGTATATATAACAAACTGAAGAGCTCTTTGCTTGTGGTTTCAGACAAGAGAGCGTTTAACTTTATATTTCTATGTGACACCCCCACCCTCTCATCCTCCTTTCTTTGGCAAGGATAACAGTGACAAAAGGGAGGGGGATAAATTTGTATTGACAGTGAACATGAGCTCTTTGTGCTCAGGTAAGCCAAAATGTTATATATCTCATTGTTTCATTCATACTAGTTAGTGTTTTTATTCTTTATGTAGCCCATACACATCAGTATTTCAGCTTATGCACACTTTAAACTCAGCATTTCATGTTTCACTTGTTTAAACATCATCTAAACATCGTATTTTGATGATGCATAACTGAACTGTAAAAGTCGGGAAATTGATTATCAACAACTGTCGACTGTATTTTTTGTTTTGTGTATTGTAAAACCAGTTATACCAAAGTCAGTTCTATCAGTTTGCCATTTCGCAAATATTAATTAAAGTTAATAAATTAAAATGCTTCTAATTGTTAAAATAAAGTCAGTTTTTTTTTTATTATGAATGGGGGAGGGTGGGAGTTCTTTATTTGTTAGGAATTTTATTCATAAAAGTCTAGTTACCAAAGAAAAAATTCAGAATGCCGCATACGTAAATTATCGGCTATTGACTGTATATAAAAACACCAAAGATTGTAAAACAAACTGTCCTATCAAAATCTGAAGAATGATAGTGCTTTAATGCAGGATCACACGCAGACTTCTTTGCAAAAATGATATTTCTATATCGCATAGCTGCATTTGTTCACGTTTCAATGAGATTTGTCAATTTTGATCAATGAAACTTGACAAAGTTATAAATTTGACTTCGTGTGTGGGGTCATTCAGTTTAAATCCATATCTGTCAATACAAAATCCATGCAAATTGTAAATTGATTGCATCATATGTGGTAAGAATATCAAAAAAAGGGCTATACAGGCATTCAATTGTCAGAATATAATGTATTGCTATATTTAAATTCAATACAGTGATTAGACGGTATTTTAGATCAACGCTTAGATTTTAAGAGATTGTTTAACTTCATATCCAGTTATTGTATGCATCGCATGCAACTGTCTAACTAAAGGTTGTAACAGCACAAGTTCGGCTTCACAAACACGTTTTGAAAATATCTTCGGAGTTGCCAAAAAATGCAGATTTTAATTTTTGCATATTAACCCTTTTTTATATTTGTTTTGAATTCTAATTTAGACATTTTCTTTCTGTTTTTGTCTGTTTAATAAGATAAAAGGAAATATATGGTAAGAGACGTTTGCAATATTGTCACTACAGAAGCATAGCTAGGGGTTTTATCTGTAGATTTAAAGATCAAAATCGTTTACAACAAAAATCAGAACAAGGGACAGAACTCATTCTTTAACTGGTTTAGATCCCTAGTCAAGTGGCGGGTAGCACATAGTAATTCAAGTAAAATGTAGTAGAAAAGAGATGCTGACACATTAAACTTATATTCTGAACAACAGTTTTATTAACATGTAAAAGATGAAAGTAGTCGGAACTGTGTAGAGAGTAATCTGTAACCACATTCAAATGTTATGCTGACATAACCTGTATGCAAATGTGGAGATATTCTGTTTTCATTATCAAAGACAACAAACAAACAATCTCATTTCTGGCTTTAAAGAGATTACATGTTGTGGTTCTCATTCAAATGCAAAATATATTTGTATTTATAGTTTTATACAAATTGTTCCGGAAGTTTATAATGGTGCAAATATGTATGAATTTCCCGTACTTTTTATATATATACTGAACTGTTTAACTGCAATTTGTTTGACCCTCTGTTATATATCGCAATTGTTTGCATCTTTACACGCTCTAAAATTTTATGCAGTATTGTAAAAAGCGTGAGCGTTTATTTATTTATTTATATTTTTTTTTTTTTGCGGGGAGGCTCTGGGCCAATATCGATGAAGTGTTTGTGATATTTATTTCATAATTAGTGTTTATTTTAATACTTTTATTTTCATTATTTTCTCTCTGTTTTTTTTTTTTTGGTGGTGGGGGGAGGGGGGGAAAGAGTGCGAGGGAAGAAATCTTACATTGAAAATTATTATATAGCATAAGAACTGCTTTTACTTTTTATATTTTCTCTCTGTTTTTTTTTTTTTTGGTGGTGGGGGGAGGGGGGGAAAGAGTGCGAGGGAAGAAATCTTACATTGAAAATTATTATATAGCATAAGAACTGCTTTTACTTTTTTAAATAAATAGTGTGATCATACGCAGTTGGTCTAGTGGGTGTAGTATGTTAATTTAATTTTAAGAAAATAACTGTTTTTTTTGTAATATAGCTATTTCCATTGCAAAGCATACTGCTTTTCAAAGCTATAATAATTAACAGATGTTGAAAAGTATCAATGAAAGGCTGAAATAGAAATATTTCGCTTTTCAAGGTTATTTGATATACGATAATGAAACTCTTAATTCAATGTTAAAGCGTTTTTGTACTCGTACAATTTCGTTTACAGCTTGCAGTATTGTATGATGCAATATCTAGGTAAATGATGCAATTACTATTATAGAAATCATTACAAAGGTTACCTGTGTTTCATTGTCATAGCAAATGGTCTCTGAATGCAAGCGTTATCTAAATGGGGATCTTAATATTTCAGTTAAACTGTTAGCAATAGTAAGGCAGCTCAAGCGTCGTTTGGGTGAAGTTTTGCATCAGTTGTAGACAGTTTAGTTTGAACGTTAGTTACAAATCTCTCTACAATGCTTGAAGCAACGAACTCTAGTCTGTAAGCTGACTATGAACTGTTTCAAGGTATATTTCTTCAATAATTACCGTTTGACAAAGTTTAATGCGGTTTCTTGAAGACGACGATTCACATTTCAATTTACATGCTGAAGTTTACTGTTACACAGCACGGAACACCGTTTTACATCACTGCCATCCAAGGTAAGCATTTCAACTGTTGTTTAATTTTAAGCTCAGCTTAGAGCCTTGTCTTCATGTTGAGCTTATGTGATACATCTTTGATCGTCGAAGATCGTCGTGTGTTGTTATTAAAAGAACTCCGTTTTGTCCAGGACATCGGTTGATAAGACGGCTTGAACAATCCAACAATTTTTATCTGAAGCTGTAATCTAAACAGCCCTGAATTTTTACGTGTAGCATTGTGTAATAAATCTTCAGAAAGATTTATTAATTAAGCCCCTGAGGTCACTTAAGCCATCACCGGTCGCAGGTATCATATCATTTACGAGTTTATAGATACACAGATAAATCTGAATAAATCTTCATGTGTCAAATAATAAGACCTCGGACTTTTTATTCAACACAGCACAGTAAAGTGGCTTAATAAAGATTATCAAAATTAATCTGTTTGATTTTTATGTTGCACATACTGGTGGGTTTTTACTAAGCGTGATGCCTCTTGGGTTATTGATGGACCAAATAGTTCGCTTTTTTATCTTGGAAATATTTGGTGAGGTATAAAGTGCTAGTGATGTTCTCTTGTTTTGCCTATTTTTAGATATAATTAATTTTAATATATTACCTCAGATTTGGATTGTAACATTCATACAAGGTCAAGTTTATTTGTCTGAATGATGTTGGGTACCCCTTTTCTTGATATTTTTTTCCAAAAAGCAGAATAGGTCGTTCTATTTTCATATCTAATCGTTCTTAAGAATGCGTGTAACAGTCCTCAAATTTTACCGTTCACGTGCTCGAGTAGTAACCTAGGCTCAATATAGAAATTAGATTTATTCAATGATGTTCTGTCTTGAAATATTACAGCCCTATTTTATATTTGTAGTGTTTCTTTGAATGCAACGGTGCTCAGTTTAAAACTTGTGTTTCTATATTTAGTTACATGCCAAAAATATCAACACTATAGCACTACCCTAAATCATTAAGATTTACAATGTTCTCTACCCCTGCATATTATTTAAAAGTAGGTAAATAGCTCAGAGAAACTTTGAATGATCAGCACATTTAATTAACGTTCCTAAATAAATTGTAAATAAAAATACATTATTTACTTTCAAACAGGATGAAATATGTGTGCTTCAAGCGATATCGTCGGTAATTTAGAATGATTTTAACGATAGGAAAGGGTAAAATCTACCCAGTTTGTTTGCACTGTGTAAAAGGTAAAATGATAGCACTCGTACAGATATTAAAAATACGTTTAGCTGTTGAACTGGAGGCATTACTTGGAACAAGTTAAATACGATGTACGTGCACTATATATAGATGGTGAAGAATCACTCATCATCTGAAATGTAAAACTAAACTAAATGATATATACAGGAACTAAGAAATGTCATTGTTGTTTGAATTACCGACTGTACAAACTATACCAAACAAAGATATCTTGGCCACATTGAATTGTCTGTAACTTCTTTTTTTGTACACCACATCAGAAGCACAGCTGAAGATCTCAGTTCAACGTTTTAAGACTCCAAAAAGCTACAGTTAAATGTTTATTGTAAAAAGCGGAATCCTTAAATAATTTTTATGGGACTTTCATGCCAACATTTTTTTACCTTGACCTGTTTATCACCTTGACATTTACCTTGAAATTCAGACCTGTTTCCTTGTTTTCGCAGCTACAGAATAGAAGTTTTGTCTATCCATATAATTTTCCATGCATATTTTAACTTTACCGCAGCCGACCTTGACCTACAGACCATTTTGAGTGTGTTGACATTTGAATCATTTGTACAGTTTTACAGTTACGCAGATTTCAACTCTTAAATATTGGTTGCACAGTACATTTACTGCTTATTTTCTAAACATAAACATTAAATTTTAACAATTTGAAAACCTTACCTGTACATTTTAATTTTTTACTAATCTTTACCCGACAAACAAAGACCTTGACTGCCTAACCTACTTTTAGCCTTGATGTTTAGGTAAGTGATACACAGGTGAAAGATAAAGGGTAAGCATCGCCATTTTCGCTCATCTGAACACAATGTACTCAGTTGGAGCTTTTTGATCGCCCAGTGTCCGTTGGTAACGTTTAAGTCTCCTTAACAATTCAGTTAAAGCTGATAAAACTAGGCAAGGTGTTCTTTCATACAGCCGTACCAAAGTTGTTCAATGAATTGCATTCAATGCATATATTTGGTTGCTGTAGCGAAAAGTGTAAAATGATTTGTTTATCTTTTTTATCTAAACCCATCAAATCTAAAGCCGTGAAATAAGGTCGTAGCATTGACCAGTGGACTTCTACAAAGTTTTTGCGAATTACATTATTTGGTCACTATTTGCTATGTCCGAGGGATCACATGTTTTACATGAAAAAAGGGGGAAAAACTTAAAAATTCTACTACATGAAACTCAAGGCTTAAAGTTTGGGGATTTCGCATGAAGTATTGTATAGTTGACCTATTCCATGATTGTTAAACTTTTGCCCGAACAATCTTTATTGGCTTTAAAGATATTTTACAGATATAGGCAAAATCTTAGAAATCTTACTGACAGAAACTGCAAGTTTGTTACCTTTGAAATTTGTTGTGTAGCATTATCAAGCAGATTTCAATGAAGTTTGATCAGATCATGACCCGATTGTCACTATTTGCGCCGCTGGTAGGATCACACTTTTACAAAGAAATATCTAGGGAAATCTTTAAAATTCGTTTAGTATTAGGCCCAGAATATTGCAATTTTGAATGAAATATGACCAGTGGTCCGCTTCGAATATTATTTTAACTTTGCCCCTCACGGTCTCTGCCACGGAGTAGATGTTTTACACTTGTCTTTATAGGCAATCTCTTTAGAAAAGTTCTTGTGTAAAACATCAAGTTGAAACGTTTGATCAAACTTTGTCCCTGGGGTCGTTTTTAGTTCCAAGTCGGAGGTTACATTTTTTTTACAAAATTTCTTGTCAGAAAGCCTGTGCCTGGAATTCCTGAAATTTGGTTTGAAACATTGTTTTCTACTAATTATGCTCAAATAATGTCTCTTGTTTAGATCTGTTGTTTTAATTTCAGTGATAAATTCAAGGACAGGGCGCTTGTTTTTCTTAACACTGTTACTCAGGTTAGCGCTTCAGGGCCATCATGGTCATCTTGTTTAAACCTTCAACGGGTAGGAAACAGTAAGTAATTTTGGCCTTAACGATCAATATTGATCTTGCACAATAACTTCCCACCCCATTTCAACCTAAATGCACGATACAAAATTGTTGAACTCAAGACTATTTTGTTTAACAATGTCGCATACGCTGTGTTAAACGTTTCGTATCGCACGTAGGATCTGGGCGATGATGCAATACATTCTCACGGCGATAAACCAAAACAGACATTTATAGGATTTGCAAATTCTTATCTAGCAATTAACACTAAAGATATCAATCAATGGTATTTTAGAATGAAAACAGCCATTGGTATGATGAAACAAAACGGCTTAATGACGCAATCACAAAATTTCAACCACATAGGCTCGCTCTATGATAGGATTTCAGTATATTTTGAACGATCTACATGAAGGTACATGAATTTTGACTTGTCATCTGAAGCTTGGATTGAACTCACAAAAACGCTTTTATAATGTTATTATATGTCAGTGTAAAATAGTGTTCAAAGACAGTATGACTATTTGTCATATAGAACTTTTCTTCACACACAGAAATATGGCCAGCGTATCTGGTTCACTTTGCAAACATCCTCAAGGCCAAATATGAATGTAAAATATATTTCTAGTTTAAGATATTGTGTTTATATGCATGTTGTTAAGTACAATAGTTTGAATTGAAAACTGCTGATATTGCTGCAAAACAAAGAAAATGACTTTAAGATAGTGTTAAACAAATTCAAAAAGATTCAAAAGAGTATAATGTCATTTTAATGAGAGCAAGACTGCCTATCTACAAAACGTATTTAAGGTAACACTAAATCATTTAATATATCATTTTTTAAACATGTGAAAAACGTGAACATTGTGAAACAAGCTAATGTTTAACTACTTCCTTGCTAACTGAATTTCGTTTATTTCAAAACAACTGTACCCCGTTCTCTAGGTTAATTTCAAAAAGAAAATAAAATGTTATTCTCATCAAAATGACTTATTCTGTGCGGATTTGAAGATTTAAAAGGTACCTGTCACTTTTATGAATAGCGTGTTACGGTTGACTTAGACTTCCGTATCGCGGGGTGGCAGTTACAAATAATTTATGCTTTTTACCAAAGATGCAGTAGTGTTCAAGGTTTTAATCTAGCTTTACATGTTTTATGAAAAAATGAGTCTGTTCATAAAATGTAATGCAATGTAATGACGTAAAATGTCATTATTAACATTTGTGTCCATTCATAAATCAGGGCATTTAGTTTGGATGTTATGTTCATCAGTCAATACTTAAAGATATTGTGTCACCGAAAAGAAATATAACATAACTAGCACAGTCTTTGTTTTCGACTTAGCACACCTTTTAACTGTATATAAAGTTCTCCATATTGGCATTCAGAACATAGATGGTGAACCACTCGTAATAAATCGCTGTCCAAACAAAGGTTTGTACAACAGACATTGGTTGACATTGGTTACAGCTTGTTTAGTATCTTTCTTATGTATATGTTTTCGAACGGAGTGGAATGATCAAAATTTTAGGGTATGTCTCTTACTTAAAATAAACTAACATTTGAAGAAATATGCCTACGATGTTCTGGACACAGGCCGTCTGATTTCACCTCCACTTCTGGTGCACTGAAAGTGAAAGTGGGATGGCTAATAAAATTTCATTGGAGGACAAAACAAAACATCAGCATATCATTGGTCATGGATACCATGAAACGGAAAGGACTCTCGGAAACGCACTCTTAAACTTTCTTACTCTGAACCTGGATATACTGTTACAGGTACATAAGCATTTTCAATTGCTTTCCATTTAAAAGCGCATTTGATATTCGTGGAAAAAGAGGACGATGGTATATTATCGGCGAAAATGTCGTAGAGGTCGTACTCAACATTTTGTTTTTGCCTTTCCGATATTTGCTGAATTAAAATCTGTTGTAAAAGCCATCCCAATTTCGTGTGTTATTGTACCATGGCCGCGTTTCTTGTTTAAAGATACTTCTTGTTCATAAGTGCAAAACCATGCATTCGGGAAATTCTGTACTATTGATACATAATCATATCAGTGAAATATTAACATATTCTTATATCAAAAGACATTCTGTGTATTTTATATGTAACTTCTATGGACTCACAAGAAAACAAATCTTTATAATAATTTGACATTTTAGAACTTACAAAGAAAAATTAAAAGGTATCAGTACTTAATCTTGCTTAAAGATGTAATTCTATCTATTTACCGAAAGGGTAAATATATCAAAGTATATTGGAGATTTATTATGTTGTGATACCGACTATAGAATGTGTTGTGCATTGTTCTATATTTAACAGAAATTTCAGTCTTCGTTTCAATGCTCACTTTGCAAAAAAAACATCACAATCTGAAAAACTTCCTATCGTTGTTTTTACGAGTGATAACTAAGGCTCTATGCTTCGTTTAAATCTTATCAGTTTATACTGGAACTGAACACGTGGTTTTATCTATAGCATTTAGTTGTATTCTGACGAATGCCCTTTTTCGGTTTTTACTTTGGAAATAAAATATTTTAAAAAAAAATCATATAATACAACTACGGAGACATCTTTACATTTTCATATTAAGTCCCCCTCTTGTCTGTGACACGATCAAATAAAATGCCAAAGATATGGCATTATTGGAGTTGATACAGGACATCTTGTCAAGTGTAATAACGTCATCAATCTCATCATTTGACTGTGTAATCAGAACAGCATTTAGTATGACTTGAAATATCAAATCAGTGATATCTTAAATGATAAAGAAAACATGTTGCATTTATTATTATTCGGGGAAAAACAACATCAACATGTTTAATCATTTAAAATTTAAAGATAAGGACCACCAGATAGCTGTTTATACTATTCTGAAGATCAAAGCATAACTTAACAGCATTTAACTTTGGCCAAATAGTTCTTATTAAATCATCGTGATAAAATATATTGTATTTCTTCTTCGGTGAAAGGTAATAATTTATAAGAAATCAGTTTGAAAGATAGTTTTGATTATTTCATTTCAACATTTTAAAGAATAAATAATTGAATCTGTCTCAGGCGGGTGGAATACGTTCGTTTCCATTTCAACTGGTTAATTTTCTTATACTTCCTACTAATAGAAAGTACACATGGTTACTATAGTCAACGACAAGGTTTCTCAGATAATTATCAATGACAGAGGAACAGAACAGAAGAGAGTATGTTTGCCAGAGTTTAGAATGAAAATTGCTAAATAATTTGTTGAAAATAATCCAGTGAAAACGTCACGATATATAGGGCCGGAACCTAAAAGTACCGTTCCAGATATGAACATGAGGGTCGTGATGAGGTGCATAATAAACTTGGTAGATGTCTACTAGAAAATGCAACACACAAGCTGTCTAAGCAATAAAGCATACAGCTTAAGACAAGAATTTTTTTTTCTAAAGTACCCAATGTAAAAAAGTGACGACCGCAGGGTCCTTTTTGCCCTAGGGAAATAATTTAAAAATTCTGCTATAAAATGCTACATACCAATATTTTCCTGACATGACGATTTTCCTTTGATCTAATTTTGACCCCAGATGATGCCTTAAAATTACTACAAACACATTTTCATTAAAAACCATAGCGACTTACTTCAAAATGTGACGTGTTAACAAGGTTTACTGTTTTATTTAAGCCAGTTACATAGCTTTTGACTCATGGTAACTCATATTCAACCTCCACCAAGAAATTATCAACACAAACATTGTGACTGAAAATCAGCGTTAACAAGATTTCTTTTTTACCCAAGGTGACCCATATTCGAACTGGTCCTAGAAATTATTAACTGAAAATCATGGTGAATGACGTGGCTTTGAGAGCGTTAACCAGAATGTTTTGGAATTAAGCTAGGGACTTAGTTTTGTACATTCCAATATCACCTAGAAATCACAAAGACAAACATTTTGACCAAAAAATTATATCTAAGTTGTGGTCTGAAGAGTGTTGGCAATGTTTTCCTTTGATTTGGCCTTGTAATCTAGTTTCTTATCCTATATGACCTAGTTTCAAACTTGTCCGAAACATCCTGAAAAAAATATTCTGAGCAAGTTTCATAAAGACTTAATCGAAATATGTTCCCTAGAATGTTAAGAAGGTAAATTATTGACAACACACGCTGCACGACGCACGACCTTGATCATCCAGTCCGAATCGGAGCCTGTTTAAGTCTGAAATAAAACGTTATTGATTTCTTCACATTATGGCGCTATCAGTCTAAACCGCCAAAGTAACCAAAATTGGACCACCGCCAAAAATACCCGCTATACGTCAATATCTATACGTCATTCTTAAGTTTGTAGTTCTTAACATATAATACTTCTACGTGTTGCTCTATATTCGATGAAATTTAGTTGTCTTTTTCAAACAAATAAAAGGATCAAAGCAATGTTTCCATAACTGTCTATTTAAACTTCATCAAATTTGTGTTCTATGGTTTAGTTTGATCTAAATCGTGATTGTCGTTCTATATAATTATTTTGAATTTACCGTTTGTACTGTAGTAATGATCAACGCTCAAAACAGAAGCTATATTTATTTTAACGACGTTTTCCTCGTGTGATGAATACTGTCTGAAAAATATACTTACATATGCAATGCTTATTAACGTACATGTGTATAAAATCCATATTTATGTACGTTTGCATGCAATATTTATTATTGTACTTCTGTACGCACTACTCTACTTATTAATTTTCTTGTGTATGCAGTTATTAGTGTTCCTGTTTATACAATGCTTATAACTGATTGTTGGTATGCAATGCTGATTAATAAACCTTAATATGCAATGCTTATTAAAATACGTGAGTCTGTAATGCTTGTTGATGTACTTGTGTATCCAATGCTTATTAATGTTCAAGGCTATGTCATGCTTTTTTAATTACTTGTACATGCAATGTATGTTCGTGAGTATGCAATGCTTATCAATATACCTGTTTGCAATTCTTATTGATTTCCGCGAGTATACAATGCATTCCAGTATACATGATTATGCGATGCTTATTAATGTACGTGAGTATGCAAAGCATTTCAATGTACTTGTGTATGCAATGTTTATTAATATACATGATTCTTTCACGGTTTTTAGGCAATTGTGTATGCAAAGTTTATTCATTTCTGTGAGTATACAATGCATTTCAATGTACACTATTAACGTACGTGAGTTTGCAATGCTTTTTAGGTTTTTGTGTATACAATGCTTATTAATGTTCCTGCGAATGTAATGGTCATTCAATAACTTGCGTTTCCTTATGAAGTGACAAAAAACATCAACTGTGTATGTCGCCAGACAAGACAAAAAGTTTGACTATCATCTTTATATACAAAAGACAGAAAGTTCGCATATTTTGTACTACAAATTGAAGTCGATTCTATATTTTAAGATGACCATATTGTCAAACATGCATTTCGCTTATTTTAACATTTAATGCTATACAGTATCATCCTAACCTTAACGTTACGTCTTCATGAAGAAGGAAAAAAACCTACAAACTACAAAACGGTTCAAATTAATAGTTTGAACTTACTTTCTGAACTACAAACTATGAAGCCATGACGACCATATTATGTGCTTCTGACCCACTAAAATGTGTTTTGAAATGTCTATTTCATGAGTGCCAACTGTTGTCAATAGGTATTAAGTTTATTGCAACTGTTTGTATTCCTGAATTACTGAAGAAAATTAGTATAGGTTGGTGCAAAGAAACTGAATTACGTATTCAAATGAAATTGCACGTAAGCATTTAAGTTAAAGTTCATATTTTAAAGGTTTAAACGTTGAATATTATTTTGTTTTACTTTCATAAAGTACAAACAGTGCGTGATTTTTAGGTAAATTTTATTGAATCTGTCAGACACCAACATAACCACATTAAAAAGAGAAACGCACCAACTATTCTTTTGTAGATGTAAACTCAATATATAATAGATTTTCGTATATATAAACGATATTGGAATTTTCTTTATTTGTATTATCTATGACATTGCCGTGATATAATATTTGATATACACTTTTTTTCTCACAGACAAGTTCAGTTATAATTCCTCGTGTAATTGTTTTGTCAAAATAATTCTGCATTTCTTTTATAGCACGAAAGTCGGTCATCTCATATACAGATGCTTTGTCCTAATAAATATTATAAATTATTTCATTCATTTTCCAACAGGTCTTAAAGAATTGACCTTGGACACAAAACTATTAATGTAGCGATATGTGATACGAGTCTTTAGTGAAAGACACAATTGATATTTAAAAAGATGCTAAAGGAATCCCAACATTTTTCTCTTTTGGATTTTTATTAAATTGAGTACATGTAATTGACGAAGTCAAAATCATTTACTGTTTACACCTATTGTCTGGAAAAAGGCGAAAAAGAAAACAATATCGTGAACTAAATTTTCATTTCAAAACTGTAATTCAGTGAATAGCTGTTTAAATACAGTTTGCATTTGCTTTACGATTTTAATTTAACCTACTGTTAATTTGATTTTAATACAACATAGAGCTATTAAATTGGAAAACGAACAGAGGTAAAGAGTCGGTTAATGGTATTATTACATAAGGAAAAAACATTTTCTTCGCTAAAGCGAATACAACCAGTGAATGCATATAGTACTGCAAGATTGTTGAACCCAAGACAAGTTTGCTTAACAATGCCGCACCTATGAATGTTTATTTACTCAGATCAATGATGCAGTAAACCCTTCCGGTGACGAATGAATCTAGATATTGTTTTAAAACAATTATTAGCAATTAACCAATAAATATCCGACACCTGGAAAGCAGGGTGGAGAGAGACAATGGGAAAGTACATGTTAATGACGTAATGGTAAAAATGATCCAGCATGTTAAAATGTATTTCTTACTGCAAAAGCCGGATATTATAAGTTATAAAAAATGAAAATCAATGATACAAATGTGCAAACTTAAAGTTATAACTATACATTTCGAACAAATGTATAATATCTCAGAATTATTATTTGAACATTTCAGTAATCAACGTAAAGTACTGACAAATAATATAGTATTGACTAGAAACAGTAACACAGAATGTCCCATTATCTCGTTTTACTTTAAATTCATCAAATATTCAATAGGGGTTGGGGTAGCACGTAAACTAACAATGCTATGTTTTCTGATGCTGTATTTTTTTACAATTTTAACCATAAATTTAAGCTAAAATTCTATTCTATTTAGTGTACCAATTCTGCACTAAAGTATCAATCATTTATCTTTTAAATCCGACCATAGTGTATAAGAGGAAAAGTATGGCAACACTAAAGACTTTTTAGGTCACCTGTCACGTAGTGACACTCTAGTGGTCACATTTTTGCCTCAATTGTCATGAAACTTGGTCAGGATGTTTTTCTCATTAATATCTCGGACGAGTTCGAACATGGGTTATCAGGGTTGGAAAACTAGGTCATAGAGCTCAAATATAGAAAAACCTTGTTAACACTCTAGAGGCTACTTTTTCAGTCCAAATATCCTGGAAATTTGTAAGAAAAGTTCTATCAATGATTTCTAGCTCAAGTTCAAATATGGGTCATCTGGATTCAAAAACTAGGTCACGGAGCCCAAAAATAGAAAATTTTGTTAACACTCTAGAGGTTACATTTTCAGCCCAAATAATCTTGAAATTTGTCAAAAAGGTTTCTTTGATGATTTCTAGGTCAAGTTCAAATATGGGTCATCTGGGGTCAAAAACTAGGTCACAGAGCCCAAATATTGAAAAACCTTGTTAACACTCTAGAGGTAACATTTTTAGACCAAATAATCTGGAAATCTGTCAGGAAGGTTGCTTCTATGATTTCTAGCTCAAGTTCAAATATGGGTCATCTTGGTTCAAAAACTAGGACACAGAGCCCAAAAATAGAAACATCTTGTTAACATTCTAGAGATAACATTTTCAGCCCAAATAACCTGGAAATTTGTCAGAAAGGTTTCTTCAAAGATTTCTAGCTCAAGTTCAAATATGGATCATCTGGGTTCAAAACCTAGGTCACAGAGCCCAAAAATAGAAAAATTTGTTAACACTCTAGAGGTTACATTTTCAGCCCAAATAATCTTGAAATTTGTCAAAAAGGTTTCTTTGATGATTTCTAGGTCAAGTTCAAATATGGGTCATCTGGGGTCAAAAACTAGGTCACAGAGCCCAAATATTGAAAAACCTTGTTAACACTCTAGAGGTAACATTTTTAGACCAAATAATCTGGAAATCTGTCAGGAAGGTTGCTTCTATGATTTCTAGCTCAAGTTCAAATATGGGTCATCTTGGTTCAAAAACTAGGACACAGAGCCCAAAAATAGAAACATCTTGTTAACATTCTAGAGATAACATTTTCAGCCCAAATAACCTGGAAATTTGTCAGAAAGGTTTCTTCAAAGATTTCTAGCTCAAGTTCAAATATGGATCATCTGGGTTCAAAACCTAGGTCACAGAGCCCAAAAATAGAAAAATCTTGTTAACACTCTAGAGGTTACATTTTCAGCCCAAATAATTTTGAAATATGTCAGAAAAATTGCCTTGAGGATTTCTAGATCAAGTTTGAGTATGGGTCATCTGGGGTCAAAAACTAGGTCACAGAGTCCAAATATGGAAAAACCTTGTTAATATTTTAAAGGTAGCATTTTCAGTCCAAATAACCTGGAAATTTGTCAGAAAGCTTCTATGGATGATTTCTAGCTCAGTTTTGAATATAGTTTCTCTGGGGTCAAAAACTAGGTCACAGAGCCCGAAAGTAGAAAAACCTTGTAAAAGCTCTAGAGGTTACACTTTTAGTCCAAACGTCCTTGAAATTTGTCAGAAAGGTTGTTTCAATGATTTCTAGCTCAAATTTGGATATGGGTCATCTGGGATCAAAAACTAGGTCACATGGTACAAATATGTAAAAAACTTTTTAACACTCCAGAGGTTACATTTTCAGTCCAAATATCCTGGAAATTTGTCAGACAGGTTTTTTTGATGATTTCTAGCTCAAATTGGAGTATGGGTCATCTTGGGTCAAAAACTAGGTCACGGAACCCAAATATGGAAAAACTTTGTAAAACACTATAGAGGCTACATTTTAAGTCCAAATGTCCTGGAAATTAGTCAGGTAGGTTGTTTTGATGATTTGTAGCTGAAGTTTGAATATGGTTATCTGGGGTCAAAAACTAGGTCACAGAGCCTAAATATCGAGAAATCTTGTTAACACTCTAGATGCTACTTTTTCAGTCCAAATATCCTGGAAATTTGTCAAAGAGATTGTTTCAATAATTTCTAGGTGAAGTTCGAATATGGGTTTTCTGGGGTTAATTAACCAGGTACATAGCAACTTTGTTAAAAGCAGTCATACTCAGGTGAGCGATACAGGGCCATCATGGCCCTCTTGTTTTCGATAGGCATAAAACCTACGAAAGGTCTATATAGATTGTTTTGCGTTGTAAACATGAAGCACAAAGACACCAATTTATATCGTTAAAAAACTATGCTTTTCATCATAAAGAGGGGCATTGAGGTGAATGCAGGTCTAGAAAATAAAATTGCTTTTTGAAAACACTTAACAAGATTTAAGATCAAAGTCTCACGTTGGTGTATGGAGTCTAAGAAAACAATGTTTGGAATGTTTAAAACGACTCAAGAATTAATAAACATTCCTCTTGCTATCGAAAATGCCTACCTGAGGCTTTAACGTAAACATGGAAGACAAAGAGGGACACTTGTATCCGTCTGCATTATTTGTACCAAAAGTAAGTAGTGGAAATTTGTGGAAAAATTATGTGTATACGTATCAAGTTTTATAACCTTTCTTGCTACATAAATCCCGTTAAATCTAAGAGATATTTAAGTGCCTGTCCAATAGTAGGCTACCTCACTTGCAAGTTCATCATAATAGAGGTGTTTAAGCAAATGTTATCACAGCCCCATGATGGTTCAAAGGTTTTTTCGTTTAAAATTTTGTTCACTGCTGATATATAGTTTGCCTTTTTTCAGAAATGTCTGTTATGTTATGCAAATACACTGCATTTTGTGAAAAAAATTCTGTTGCAGATTAACATTGTTAGGGAAAATAAGACGTTATATCATTTTCTTTTTATCTTTTATTGTCAAATTTAAAGAGACTACAATACACAGCAAATGTTTTACAACTCTTGTCCTGGTAACAATGAACTTCAAAGAATTGTGTACATTTAATTGCTTTCTATAATTAATTGTGGTGAAGTTTCGTGTTCTCTTTTCACCTGGCAGCTTTATACATACTTCGATGAAATGGAAGTATATTCTTTTGCACATACTGGTCAGTCGATCGGTCCATCCGTCCGTAGACCAGACCAGAATTTTTTCGATCACTAAATAGAGATCGCTTTAGTCTACAGTGCTTAGATTTGGTGGACAAGTTGCACATGACCTGTAAATGACAGCTATTGGTTTTGGGGTCAGTAGGTGAAAGGTCAAGGTCACTGTCACTTTGAATTTGAATACTATTTTCGCTCAGTAACTGGGTACCTTGAAACTTCATAGGATTGTTGCCCTTATAAAATAAAAAAAAAACTATTGTTTTTTCAGATCAGTACGACAAAGGTCAAGGTCACTATATCACTATGAATGCGAGAACTACGTCCGCTCAATCACTGAAGTACCATTTGATCACTCCCGTCAAACCTAATAGTATGGTTGCCCTAAATGAGTAGAGACCTCTGTGTTATTGGGGGTCATTAGGTCAAAGGCTAAGGTCATGGTTATGGTTAGTTCAATTTTTAAATGGTTTCTGCTGAATAACCTGATTACCATTTGACTTACGCACTTCAAATTCTATAGTGTGGTTGATCGTATTGAATGGAAGAGCCCTATTGTTTTCGGATGTTTAGGTCAAGGTCATGATTACTTATAATTTTTAATGCGTTCCATTCAATAACTCAAGTATCTTTGAACCCAAGTCTTTAATCTTAAGAGGGTGGTTGATCTTATTTGACAGAAGACCGCTTTGTTTTAGGTCAAAGGTCAAGATTACTGCTACCTTGAATTTGAAAATCATTTCCATTTGAAATTAAATTCATAGAATGCTAAAGATGTGATTTGCCATATTGATTACATTAGTAATATTGTTTGGATTATTTCCTTTGGAAATTCATAACAGTTATGATATGTTATGATACAGTTATGATACAGTTATGATTACTCTTCATATTCTATACAATATACAACCAGACTTGCTGTATGTATTTTATGTCAGTAGCCTTAATAAACTCACTATGCAACAAACGGGAACTCTATCGTAACATGTTTGAACTCAATGAAAAAAGACCTCATTATTTAACAGTGTACAGATAACGTATTTAGTTCCGCATTTTATCTCTTGATATATTTATCAGGTTGAATTATGTATTGATTCACATTTAACAAGTTTTATGTTAAACTAAGCCATGAGATGGTCTTTTCATCTTTTATATATTTTAACACGAAACAAAAATCTAAAAATAAAATTTTTAGTTCTTGATTTTCCTTCCCTTTCCTCAAGATATCAAACAAAATTCTAAGGAAAACAAAAGAAGTACTTTAGTTGATTGTAAGTTATTATGGGCTGGAAATGTGTCGCAATTTTCGGCCATAGGCCGTCTTATTCCACCTTGACTACCTACTGACTGTAAAGTGAAAGTCATTCGGAACACCTCGGGCGACTTCAATAAGTCACCTCGAAAATAATGTGGTAGGCGCCATATTGGACTATTTTATAATACAGTGGTGTCTGCTAAATTGAAAACATTTAGAAGCTCTACCTGTTTATATTTTAAATTAACATTTATTTTCATTTTTTCTAATGCATAAGACAAACACCGCTTGAGTTCTGCCATGTTTGTTTATATTTTTATTAAAGCCGGGGCGAATTACCATTTGGTGTATTCATACACTTACATACGAGGTCTTTATACGAAGTTGTCGGAAAAAGCCGAGTTGTTACGATTGAAGTGAAAGTATGATCTCTGCTAAAATTTCATTAGTGAACAAAAACCACTGATATTTCATTGGTCACTTGTCACGAAAAGAACTTTCGGAAACGAGCATTTAGGCTTTTTGACGCAGAAGATAAATGAAATCTTATAAGTTCATAAGCATTTTCTTTTGCTTTAAAGTTTGCAGATTGAAAGGAAAGGATGGGAAAATATCGGCGAAAATGTCGTTAAGGTAATTTCAGTAACAATTTGTTGATGATTTCTATGACATAACGAATTCAAAATCTGCCCTTTAGATCGTTTTAAAGATTGTTCTTTGATTTACGTCATTGACCTTGTTTTCAAACCCAGATAACGTATATTTAAACTTGACCTACAAGTCACACAGGTCAGGTTTATAATGAACTATGTGGGGTGAAAAGTAGGTCACTTGTCTAGAGTTCATATTTTCAGCCTAAGCATTGTTACACTCCCTCAGCAGCTAAATGAATACACTACCGTTACTTCACACCGCTGCTTTAAACGAGCAGATTTATGATATTGACCTTTACAATGAACTTTTAAACAACCAATGAAAGTGCACAAATATCCCCAAAACCGAAAAATCTTTAAACCATTTTTTCATTGGTTTAAACGATCATGTGATTCCAAAAAGTATAAATAGACGGGTGTTTTCTGACAATTATGTAAACATATTTCAACTACGCCTTTATGTAAACATCTTTATACAGCAATTAAACGTCTAAAAACAACCATACCATCATGATTTTAACCTTTTTGATAGTTTGATTGGTTTATTTACGTATACATATTAAAAGCACTTTCAAAAGTGAAATACGTAAGTAACTTGCAGACATGCATTGTTTGTTTACATATTGGGTTGTCAATTGTATATATGGACATTTCGTTGTAAGCTAGTCACTGATATGCTGAAAAGTAACCGTGGTTTTCCCTGTCTAATAATAAAAATATCGTTCTGAAAATTGAATTTTAGCAGAGGTAAGAAAGTGAAACATGCGACCGATGCGCAGGAGTGTAAAGCATTGTAAGAATGATTGCCTTTCGGATTCCTAGGTCACGTTCTCAAATGAGTCGCTTGTAATCAAAACGTAGGTCACCTGTTTTGATCCATATTTTCAGGAAGGTCATCATGAACATTTGTCAGAATGTCTGTCTTGGTGATACCTAGATCATGTTCGAAGAATGTCACGTTGCATCTTAAAAGTAGGTGTCTACAGGCTATATTTTTAGACCGATGATCATGAATATTTGTCAAATTATTTGTCTTGATGATGTCTAGGTCATGTCCAAAGGTTGGTCATATTTGTTCAAAAAGTATGTCACCTGGCAAGAAGCCATATTTAAAACCAGACCGTCATCAATTAATTTCAAGTGAAATGAAATTCAGTTGAGCAACATACGCCATCATGACCCTCTTGTTAATCAATACGAGTACATTTTATCCCAAATGTTTTGTAACCATTTCTCTAAACCCTTGAAAATACAGCGCTGAAATTCCATGTATGGATTGATGTCATAAAGAATGAGTTAAATACAAAAGAACCATAAGTATCATGTTGCTATTTCCAGAGTTGATGCACTTCATATTTTTTTTAATACATACAGGCTAGAAATACACCGTCGTTGGTTACCCCCGGTACATATTCCCGCACAACTACATTATGTACCGTGGGGCATTTGGCTGCAGATAGTTCGTTTTCATGAATGAAGCAAAGGGAAGTAACTCTTCGTCCATTGAGATTCCGCATTACAAATAGCGATATGTTACTTAAAATAGACGTATTTCCCAGGATTTAAACATAGCCGCGCGAAAGGCAAATTGTAAGGAGTAATTTCACTGGCTGAGATTGCGCAATGGAAATCTGTCGGAAACCAATGAAAGTAGGTAATGAATTATACACGAGTACGAATTTTTACCAACCAATTCATGGATCCACTGCATGACTTAAATCTTATAACAATAGGTTTTACCTACAAACATTACCACTTGTTCTTTTGTTATATACTTGTCTGCGGTGCTTTGTTAAATCGAGCAAATGTGAGAGGTCAGGGATCCATCAATTGTCTCACAGTCGATGAATAGAGTAAAACGGAATGGATCGAACGTGGGTTTCCATTTGAGCCAAACATAGTGGATTGAGGAAACATTAACTATTTCCAACAACATCCTTGCTATTTACTTGTTATTTGTACTAAAATTACTGTTATAGACACAAAAGTTGCCAAATATACGACTACATTTGTTTTATTGAATCAGACATTTTATAGATTAACGGTCAATTCCATTTTCAACTATTTTCAACTATTTTTTATACTAGTATTATATTTAAATTCATCATCATTAAACTTGTTGTAAGTGTTGTATTAAGTTCCACAGTACATTTTTGGACAGATTTTAGCAACAAAGAAGTTCTGTTATGACAAAATATCTGGCCATGTCAAAAGCATTTTCTTAGAACACTCTAAAAGTGCTTCGTATACCGATAGTTCGTCTTTCTATTTATAGGTTTAATCTTCTTCTCTGAATTAATAAAAATAAGTACGTGACTATATATTTATATACTGCGTAGCCGTTTGATTTGTTAAAACATGTAACTACATACATACCAAAAACCTGCTTCACGATCTCGTATGCATTGCCCATAACATGATCTACTGCATGTTTATACAGGTGTTAATTGCATTTATTTATGTAAATGTTCTTTTTAAAGGACAAATTGTGGTTTGTAACGGAGCCAACAAACTATGTCGAACAGAAAATAAACTATTCGTTTGACTGTTTGAAGCCGCCAAATCAGTTAAAATAGCTTTAATCATGAAATGAACGTTTAATAAGAGAGATAAAACAACAACTTTCTTTGAATTTTAATGTTTGACACTTTTTTGGTTTAATATGGCTTATTTTCACAGCTAAATTTGATAAACGTGTAAATTATGAGATAATTAAGATATATTAACAAGGGTGAATTTCAGGTTTTTCTGTTGTGTAAGGAAATTTGAAACTTGACACGCGATAAGTATCAACATTTTATCGTTAAAAATGGAGCTTTCAAATATTTTTTAAGACCGGAACTGCTTAAATGCATTTAAATGGTGAACATATTGCTGCCGACCTTAACAAGTGATGTAATGAAAAGAAGTAATAATAAAATTTCAAAGGCGGTTGGTGAAAACAGCAAAATTGAGCTAACAAAAAGGTCTTTAAATTATGGCATAAAGGTATGCAAAATGTAGCTTTGTTCTGATACATAGAAATGTGTTTGCACATAATATAGTATGCATGTATATGTATTTGAAAACATATGACATTCTTCTAAAAAAATACATGTATAGAATGTTTTCATTTATTTTAATTTTGCATTATGTTTCCCATGTTACGAACGCTGTTTCGCTAAAAATACTGACTTCATTCACTATCATAAAGATTGACTGGTGTTTGTTACCTGTACTTGTCCAGATCATTCGTACTTCTGAATTCCGGAAACTTCAAAAATCCGAACTTTTTCTGGCCGGTCCCATGGGTGTTCGGTTTTCGGAAGTTCCACTGTATATAACTAGGCTCTATTTTCTTCAACAGAATAATGAAAAACATCTGCTAATTGCATACCACGTGATAAAATCAACCTAATTCGATGTGTTACGCTCTTCGAAAGTTCCGGTCCTACTGTTTTCTTGTCTGTTTGAATTCGTTTAAAAGGATGTGATAATCTATCTGTTATACTTGATGCCTTGTTTTCGAAATATATATTGATGTATCTCTAAACAAAATTGAAGCTTATGTTCGTTAAAGTTATGTGTTTTCATTTCATGTGTGGATAACCTGAAAATATTGTCAATGAAATAGAAACAAAATGAGTTTTCATTTCCAAATGTAAACTTTGTCGACCGCATATATTTTTATCGTGAAGAGACACTTTGCGCTTTTGTTGTTGTTGTTGTTGTTGTTGTTTTCTTGGTCATCTACTAGCTAAGCTAAACTGCCATTATTCGTCCGTATATCTCTTTGTCTTGTCAAGGTATGTCTTGTACATATATGTACAAAGTTACTTCAAAACACTCTATGCATGGTCTGATTCTGCACATTTTTTTTACCCTTGACCTTGTACCTTTGTTCTTTTAGCTACAGTTCTGGTTCTTATATGTGAAACTCTTTGCCAAGGTACACGTTCGTGTAAAGTTATTTTACTTACTCTTAGCATGACAGAGCTGTGTAGCACAGACAAGAGAAATAATTCGTGCACAGTTTTTAACCTCTCAAATCTCAAGGTGACATTGATCTTTTAGCAATAGACCAATGTAATTAATATAACAGTCCTTCTGCCATGGTTAAAGTTTGTGCAACGTTTGTTTAAAATCACGACACAGTTTAAGCCCAAACAAGATTACTTGTACTTTTGATTACCTTTTGGAATTAAAATGTGACCTTGACCTTTACGATACTCTTCTCTGCGAATATTCACAGTTATGTAAAGTCGTAAAGATTCCCTCAAGCATGATATGACATGAAAAGGGCAAACCTTCAACATCAAGTTAGACCTCGTCTTTACAGTGAAGTGTAGCTTACTCGAACGAAATCTAAAATATCTGCAGAATAATGCGTGTTATTTCAAATATGGAATGATTTTTACATTTATTTTCAATGAAATTCGAGTTGAGTTTTTCAGAATTAGAGAAAAATTAATCTTTATCTATTTGAGGTTATCTATCGTCGGTACCGGTTGCCCATATGACCGATGCCCCCTGAAGAGATTAGTTATTTCATGTTGTGGGGGGTAGTGCAAGACACAGAAAGCATCCCATTCCAGAGACACCCCTGGTTCTTTTGCATGCTCAGTGTATATAGCACTGATACATAAGACCGCGGTTTAACGTCTCATCCGAAAGACTGTTAGTAATGTTCGTGGAGGAGCGGGGGGTCGAACTCCGGACCTCTGGACCACATCCACTCCGAAAAAGTAATCTTAGCATTTTTTACTTAAATATTAACTTCTTCATTAAAGATAAAACCTTTTGTTCTATTACTTTTTTAATTCACCGAGAAAAGAAAAAAAAACTGTGTTTTTTTTATATTCAGTCTTTCAACGATGTCTTCTATACTTTCTGTTTTGTCTCTGTCTTTAAAGATTATATATTTTTATTCTGATCTGGAGTGCTAAGTGTGTATCATTTTCTAAGGCAAGAGATGACACTTCCCAAAAATTAACCCACAAAATTCGCCTTTGAATCTATGTCGCACATTCAAGTTTCGCTATGACTTAACAAAAATTGAATTTCTGTTTTGGCAACTAAAGAGAGTTATTAGTTGATCGAAATTATTTTAGACCTGTCTGTTAATCGGTCTGGTTTCAAGAGAAATGTGTATGAATTTTTATTTTTTGTTTTATTCTTATTATTTTTTAATGTGTTACGTAATTAGATAAGAGAGGCTAGGAATCACATGGTTATTGCCTAGGTCTTCCAGTGTGGACTTTCCGATCATGGCATAATTAATTCTAAAAGTAAATTGTTATTTAAGATGTTAAAGCAGTCATAGGTATATGCAAAAATGTTCAATGGTACAAACTCAAGTTCGTTTATTTTGAACAAATACGAATTTCGTTCATTCTCGTATAGTAATGAAATTCTAGCAGATTTGGAGCTCTATATATGAAAAAATCCTCTTTGAAAGTTGGACAAAAGTAAATACAACCAATTAAGTTTGAATAATGACTTAATATAGGTAGGAAGTAGGATAAAAGCAAGACCTCTTGAGCTCATTTCACTATCAAACTAATTGACACACTTGTAATCAAAGAAATGTTGTCAGTGTGTTATTCGAGTCTTGAAGCAGGAAGTTATAGTAGGTAAACATATAGTTTCTCAAAATATGAGTGAGCTAAAATTTTGAAAACCTTCGCCTTCAATTTTTCGAAGGTCACTTCAACAGTGTGATTCAGTTTTGCGCATTCTAATTATCTAATGTAATTACCATCTCAAAGCGCCTCAGTGTTATCTTTTTAAATTATAGGCTGCATTAGATATAGCTAGTTCACCTTAGAAAAATTAATTTTAAATTATATCAGGAAACATCTATGGCCTTAAAAAAATTCTTTACCAAAATAAGAAAAAAAGTACTGTCATTTAAATATTATTATTGGCACGTTTACAATAACACACACTTTTTGTTATTTTCCAAATGAAGACAGTCACGTCTGCAGTTTCAGTTTTATAAAGTAATTATTGTAAGATCATAGTTTCCAGCTGTTTATGGTTAGATATCACATCGTGGGAAAAAACGAATCTACGGAGTGATAAGTAACCATACACACAAAAATAAGGGTCTGTTTTATTTCATAGTGAAATTATTTTGTTGTATTATTGAAAATATTAATTACTAATGTACATTGCAAAACAACGTCTTACTGGTTATTTATACCATGGTAAATCACGCTATCCAATGAAATATTTAGCTGTTTTTAGAAACAGTTTTTCGCAAGTAACGAAATTGGGTTTTGTGTTTCACATAAAACAGATACATTTTTACATTTTTACATATAAGTAATTGTCCACTATTATTTGTACTGTAACAAAAGAGCATGACTTAGAAAAAAATCAGTTATCACGCATTGCACGTCATTTATCACACTGTACACATCAGTTATCACACTCTACACATCATTTATCACGCTCTACACGTCATTTATCACATTCTACACGTCCATTATCACGCACTGCACGTCATTTATCACGCTCTACACATCATTTATCACATTCTACACATCATTTATCACACTCTACACGTCATTTATCACACTCTACACGTCATTTATCACACTATACACATCATTTATCACACTCTACATGTCATTTATCACACTCTACACGTCATTTATCACACTCTACACGTCATTTACCACACTCTACACATCATTTATCACACTCTACATGTCATTTATCACACTATACACATCATTTATCACACTCTACATGTCATTTATCACACTATACACATCATTTATCACACTCTACATGTCATTTATCACACTCTACACGTCATTTATCACACTCTACACGTCATATACCACACTCTACACATCATTTATCACACTCTACACATCATTTATCACACTCTACACGTCATTTATCACACTCTACACATCATTTATCACACTATACACATCATTTATCACTCATTTATCATACTCTACACGTCCTTTATCACACGCTACACGTCATTTATCACACTATACACATCATTTATCACTCATTTATTACACTTTACACGTCATTTATCACACTCTACACGTCATTTATCACACTCTACACGTCAGTTATCACGCTTTTCACTTCATTAATCAAAATGTACACGTCATTTATCACACGCTCAACACAACAAATATTTCATTACTCATCAGTTATTACGCTCTTCACTTCAGTTTTGCACTACACATCAGTTTTCACGCTCTACACATCAGTTATTGCACTACACATCAGTTTTCACGCTCTATACATCAGTTATCGGGCTCTACACATCAGTTATTGCACTTCACATCAGTTTTCACGCTCTACACAGCAGTTATTGCAATACACATTAGTGATCACTTTCTACACATCAGTTTTTACACTCTACACAGCATTTATCACGCTCAACACATCAGTATTCAAGCTCTACACATCAGTTATCACGCTATACACATCAGGTATCACGCTATACACATCAGTTATCATGATCTACACATCAGTTATCACGCTCTACACATCAGTTATCACGCTCTACACATCTGTTATCACGCTATACACATCAGTTATCACGTTATACACAGCAGTTATCACGCTCTACATATCAGTTATTGCACTGCAATATCAGTTATCATGATCTACACATCAGTTATCACGCTCTACACATCAGTTATCACGCTCTACACATCTGTTATCACGCTATACACATCAGTTATCATGATCTACACATCAGTTATCACGCTCTACACATCAGTTATCACGCTCTACACATCTGTTATCACGCTATACACATCAGTTATCACGTTATACACAGCAGTTATCACGCTCTACATATCAGTTATTGCACTGCAATAGAGCGTCTCTTAAATTTATAACATTGGCTATATCAAAAGGAAAGTCCAGCTACTATTCAATAAATAACACTGAGACAGATGCACAAAGACTGAATCGTAAAAGAACCCTAAGTTCAGGTGATACTCGCTGTGTAATGAATTCTGTGTGCATCGACAACAACGAAACGTCATTGATATTTTCATAGTTAACCCATGTTTGCTTATTTACCTATTATTTAGTAATATATTTTATTTGCAATTTTTGCATATTTTACTCACAACTAAACTGTTACATTTGCTCACATTTACTAACGTAGTTATACAATAACTGAGCTTTTTGTGATAATGAATATACAAGTTATAATCACCTTGATAAAAACGTTTTTAATGTTATGAATGTGTAACTGTGTAGGTCAAAATGTCTCAACTTAGATGACAGTTATCTGTATTGTTTGTGATTTTGTATGCCCCGCCAGTTGGTTGGGAGGGGGCATATAGATTTTTTTTTAATTCTTTGCACACGAAGAAAATTATTTCTAGCTTAAACGATCAATAGTTACCAATGTATAATACACACACAGAGATAAGTTTGCTGCACAATGTCGCAATATGATGTATAACGTTTACTTACTCACGTAGTAACACACTGGTGCAGCAATACATTCTCACGGTGATGAAACGAAACAGACATTTAACGGGATTATAAATTCTAAAGAACTTACACAAAGCATGTCAGCCAAAAGTGTTTTTGTTAAAATATTAAAATGATGTTAAGACTGTATGGCACATTAACACATTTAAACCGCGTGGTCTTTCTGTGTGACTTGTAAATGGGTATATTTCGTAACGTTTTATTTTTTTCGGAATTTTACGAGTATTTGTACTATGAGCATCAGATCTGACCTAAAGTAAAAAGAGAAAATAAAGCAATACTCAAACCACTGATCGTAAAATTAACCAATGACAAGGTAGGAAAAAAGCAGTGTCTGTTAAAAGTACCGTACCAAAATGTGCATCTGAAACCTTATTTGTTCTCAAAATAAGTACGTAATAGATATAACATTGTAGAATGATTTTTGTCTGTGTTTGCTGCAACAACTTGTAGCATTGCTTCATAATTTAAAAATCAAGATATACACGTCTGTTACAGTTACGTTGGAACTGGCAAAGATCAAAGTATTATAGTTTTACATGTGACACTCTTAGTCAAAACGTTTAGGCAAAAAAAATTTGAGATCAGATCTGTTATAGTATGACCGATTTATAGCCATACGATCTAAAATACAATTTAAATCTTAGATATTGATCTGTGACATTGACCCTAGAACAATAGGCCTTTGCTAGTGTATTCTGAACTGTTGAAAAGAGTCCGATCATATCTACAAGCCTCCTCTCAGCATATTCTTGAGCTGGCAATTGCATGATTTGCAAAGGTCGCTTTACTTAACTTGCGGTTACTTTCCTGCTGCAAATAGGAAATATTTTTATGGTATTTTTTTGTAAAAAGACACATATATGAGCACATGTATCAATACCTATTTTAGATGACTTTCTAAATATTTTCAAACTGCTGCATTGTCTCACCTTTCGTCGAAAGGACATTCTATATTTGCTTTTTGACCTTATACCTTACTGCACTGTGTAGTGCTAAAATTGGTATGGAAATGCCAAATGTAAATTACTTGCATTTAAATGTCAGGACAATTGATATTCTAGTACACGTCTTCACGGAATTGTTGAGAAATTCAGGACTACAAATATATGGAGTTGCCTTCCATGCATGCATTACTGTTCATATAACCCGTTCTGAGTGAAAAATGTTTTGTCGGCGTAGCTGTTTAACCCAACTTTTGATAATCCAACAGCCATGTCGAACAATTTGCAGAAAAGGAGGTAATAATTCTTCTGAATGGATATTTACAATTTTGTAATTCGTCCTGAATCATAAACTAGACATGAAAGCGTTACGTGACAATACAATTGCGTTGGCGATATGCAACTTAAGATTAGTATTTGATGGACTGTCGTGCAATTCATACATACGACGAAAAACATTTAACTGAAATTTACAAGTAACAAAAATGCAGTTAAAAAGATAATAGAATTTGTGTCGAAATGAATAAGTATACATGAGATAAAAACATTTATTTCAATGGACAAGAAGAAAGTTAGCCATGTCTAGTCCTGAAAGCTTAATATTCAGGTTATCTATATGTTATTCAATTATTTTATCATAACACTTTTATCTTAATACAGTTGTAGTTTTTTGGTTTTGCATTTTCAAAAACGGTAAGACGATTATTTACAAAAGACAAGCTTCTGAAAGAATTAATGTTTGCTACTGATTTGATTTCTTCCATTGAAATTAGCGCTCGGGCAATTGTAACTGTTTGGCGTTTGTTTTGTTAATTTGATCTTATCAGACTGAACAGCTGTATTTTGTCCTTTAATTCCATTTTAAAAATTGAGGAACTCGTTTCTTCAGACCTTCTTTAATAGAAACAATACATAAATTATCTTTTCTCAAGCTTTTCTTTACAAAAATAACGGTTGGTTTTATTTTCATATCTGTGTTCTAAATACAGGATACTTTGTGGTTTGTTACGGAGCCACCAGACATATACTATTAATTGCTATGTCAAACATAAAGGGCCCTTCATTGTCTGAACGAAACAGTGTAATTAATGATATCTTTTATCATAAAGAAAAAAGTATGCTCTAATCAAGATATCAAAAAAGCAACAGAAGGCTTTAAACACATTTTTGGCTCTTTGCTATGAAAAAAAAAATCTCGGGAGAAATGTTAATTAGGTAATAATGTTTGGATCAGTGCAAGGTTATATTCCGGGCCACACTATTATGAAACTACTGATCTTTTTAAACATAAGATAAAAGGTATCTTAGAAAAATGTCTTACCTAGCGTAGGTGATGAAAAGGCAAGCATTCGACACATAATGCTAAAAATATGAAGGAATGGTCTTTGTTCATGTTCGTTTTTAAACATTCCACATCATGAAACCCACAGGTGTTATTGTTTAAAACATCTGATCAACACCACCTGAGGTTTGTCATATCGTTTTTATATAAATTCACGATTAATTGGCAAAGTTACTTTTTTCGATCATCACGTGATGAAATTAATAATATCTTGGTTAACTAAGTTTGGAATATGTTGAATATAACGCAAAATACATGAACTTGTCAAATTTATATAAATGAATTTAATTGTAATAGAATTTTGTTTATATGTTTCTTTTTTTCATATCTGATTAAAACACTTGTGGAGTTGCTGCTAAAAAATAAAACATAATAGATTAGCTTTTTTTTGTTAATAATAATCTCTCCACCCCCCCCCCCCCCCCCCCCCCCCCCCCCCGAGACACACACACATTACACACACAAACGGCCAACACCACCACCTCTGAACAGTATCTCTCGGCGTAAACTAATAAAATGAAAATGATATTTAGTAGTCTAAGTCATTGCTGTGTGAGTTTGAAGATCTTATTTACGTCTTTTCAGGGACTGCAAGCTTGTGGTCAAATATGGACATATCTAAGAAATATAAACCACAGTGAAATCTTTTTATTGAGCTTGGCGACCCGATTTTTCGATAAGGAATTGCATTTTTCCGTTCAGGGTCAATTTCTGAGTTGAATGAGAATGAAAATGCAATTGTATTAAATCGCAACATCCTGACCTGAAAAACAAATTATGTTACTGGCTTAGTTTTAATGAAATAACACAATACCCTTTATTTCAAGTACTAATGCGAGGCGATACAACCAACACAGTGCAAGCGTTGTCAGGTTGTATAAGAGATTTATCAATGACAGAGAGGATAGGTCATTTTAACAAAACCCCAATAGACGTAAGTCTCTCATTTTGATGATCGAAAGGCAGGAGTGAAAGTGTTAACATTTGTTGTTAAAGTCATGAAATAAATTTCGATTTTTTCACTTTAACAAGCACCGACCACCTATAGAATCTGAATTATTCTAGAGCAGTGATAATGGTTTCACAAAAAGACACACGAGAAAAGGTAGTCATTAGATAAAAGAATTTGTGGATCCTAAATTGAGAGGTAAGTGAAAATATTTAGACATCTTGGTTTTAACCTACTATTTGTGTGTGTGTGTGTGTGATTTGGTGAAAACAATTGAACTGCGTACATTTGTGTCGTTGATGTATTAAACATAACCAACTGGCCTCTTTATTTTACAACAACAATAAGGACGTTTAGGTTATGTGTAGTCTTTCAAACACCTTAATCACTCTCTCTAGCTTTCATAATTACAAAGCTGATTTACAGTATTTGAATACAGATACGAGATATCGGACCATCATGACACACTTGCTTAAAAATGAATAGGATCTGAGCAGTAGCAGTACACAGCATACTTCACGTTTTTCCTACTGCTACTGCTGTACTGCTACTGCCAGCTTTATGTTTTTCCTACTGCTACTGCTAGCTTCACGTTTTTTCTACTGCTACTGCTCTTACTGCTAATGTCAGCTTTATGTTTTTCCTACTGCTACTGCTGTACTGCTACTGCTAGCTTCACGTTTTTCTACTGCTACTGCTCTTACTGCTACTGCCAGCTTTATGTTTTTCCTAGTGCTACTGCTGTACTGCTACTGCTAGTTTAACGTTTTTTCCTACTGCTACTGCTCTTACTGCTACTGCCATCTTTATGTTTTTCCATAATGCTACTGCTGTACTGCTAGTGCTAGCTTCACGTTTTTTTCTACTGCTACTGCTCTTACTGCTACTGCTACTGCCAGCTTTATGTTTTTCCTACTGCTGTACTGCTACTTCTAGCTTCACGTTTTTTTCTACTGCTACTGCTCTTACTGCTACTGCCAGCTTTATGTTTTTCATACTGCTACTGCTGTACTGCTACTGCCAGCTTCATGTTTTTCCTACTGCTACTGCTACTGCTAGCTTCACGTTTTTCTACCGCTACTGCTCTTACTGCTATTGCCAGCTTTATGTTTTTCCATAATGCTACTGCTGTACTGCTAATGCCAGCGTCACGTTTTTCCTATTGCTACTGCTTTTACTGCTATTGCCAACTTTACGTTTGATTTAATTTCTACTGCTAACTGCTACTGCTAACTTCTTCTAGTTGTTAAAAAACTAAAACTATTGTGGAGCCATTTGGTTAAGAAATATATCGATGTTTTTTAACTATTTTGGAGTACTGTTCTATACAATTTCTTCAATAATGAAATACTGTTTGACTGCAACAAGTCAAAATTCATCAATATACAAGCAAAAAAAATCGTAAATATATATTTGTATTGTTTTCCAATCAAAAATAAAGGGGAATTGAATCAATTAAAAGAAAGCAAATAAGTTCTGTTTGATGGCATATCCTAATTTGTACGGAGGAAATGTTATATATTTAACCGTCACACAAGATGGTTAGACGGTTTTCTGGAGAAATTACTGAATGCTTTTTCAGGAGAAAGGAAGAGTGTTTTTTGCTGCCATCGAGTTGTACATTTTTAGACAGAATATGTCATGTATGTAGGACTTTTTAAATTGCTTTTTCAGGTTAATCACAAGTAGATGCATCTTATGACATGAAAACAAAAAAAGGGCGCATACTTCACAGTAAATGATATCTTGCTTTATATTTACCCGTAAGAATACACTCTTATGGAAAGGTGAAAAAAGTAACTTAAAAAATTGAAGGTACGTTCACTCCAAAAAGTCTCAGTTGGTGATTTTTGTACATTTAAAAGGCTTAGGATTGTCACGATTGCTGTAAATTATTAAAAAAGCCTCTTAAACGTTGAAAGAGTGTTGAGCGTTGGCATAAGGCGTTTGAAATATGCTCATAAGTAGATCACAGACTTTTTCTTTCATATGTCTTTGGCGTAATCGTTTTCAAAATCTTTTCAAGAAAAACAAGACATTGCATAGTCTGTCTAGAGGAGACTTAACAGTTAGACGAGCAGAGGTGGGATATTTTACATGACCTGTTTATTTAGTAGTTTTGATCATACAGAACAGGTCGTGTTCATTACGACATGTCGTGCTCATTACGACAGTAGATTACAAGATGCCATTAACTCACTATCAAAATAGATTTGGTCTTGTTGCTAAATGAATCACCTTACAGAATGCTGCAGAATGTTAAATTATGTACTGATTTAACATTAACAGAAAGGCTAAATTCCATTATTTTATAAGGCATGTGATCTTTTAAACTACAGATAAAACAATAATGTTTAGTGGTTACCTGTCCAAACTTATGCCCCTACCTGCATCTGCTATATATCACCATGTTGCGATGTCATATCCCACTTTTATTTTCAGGCAATTAATACAAACATTGGCACGCGCCGGTGTTATCATTTTAACAAAATGATAAAAACCATCTGGAGGTTTTCAAAAACTTTTAAATATTTTATCACATAAAAAATGCCTTTAAAATTGGCGAAGTTCTTATTGCTACAATTATCACGTGATAAAAAGCTAACATTCACTCTTAAATGATAGATGATAATTTCTGCAAGAATGTGTGAGATAGATTGTTATGAAGCTCAAAATCTAGAAAACAAAACAAAAAAAAAACTTAATATTCGTTACGGAGCATAACACAATCATGATAAATTTAATAATTCATTTTCAAAATGTAAACAAGAGGGTCATGTTGGCCCTAAGTCTCTCAACTGAGTCCCATTGTTCGAGTTTTATAATTATATTTGTGTATATCTAAGATATCAGTCAATGAATAAAAGCTCTATGACGAAAAGAAGAATAATATATCATTAGCCTCGGTGTCCTTGAACTTGACCCCAGTGACCTCAAACTCCACCCAAGGTAGAGGTCCTTGCAAATTACCTACATACCAAATATCTAAGTTATTTACTCAGTTAAGGACTGTTGGTTTCTGACAATATGATTTTTTTGTATATTTTTCCATAAAGGATTACAAAAAAAGCCAAGTGACGCCTGGGGCTTGGCCCGTTTTGACTCCAGGCCATAGTTTGAACAAATTGGTAGAGTTCCAGTAGGCCGCGTTGCACACCAAATATCTTAACTCAAGACATTGTGGGTTCTGACCCAAAAAAAAATTAAATTTAAAGTTTTTTTCATAATTATGTATGTCTAAACAAACTATGCCTAGTTTGGCCTTTCAAGGGGCCATGACTCTAGAGCCAATGACTTAATCTAGCCAGTTCGAGAAAGGAATCAAGATCTATTCCTGGTGAATATTTTGCATAACTTTGGCTGAAATAAAATCAGATATAAAACCCTTACCATGCAGAAATGGCAAAATATGCCTGTTTTGTCCCTATCAGGGGCCATAACTCGATAAACCATTTTGGGATAAGGCCACCCCATAAAAGGAACCAAATTCCATTGATGGTACAAGATCTGTGCAAGTTTCGTTAAAATCAAATCAAAAATGAAACTTCTGCCATGCAGGCAAGGTAAAATAAGCCTGTTTTGGCGCTTTAGGGGCCATAACTCTGTAACGCATAAATGGATCAGGCCGCTTCAAGAAAGGAACCTAGATCTACTTGGTTCATATCAAGTCAAAAGTGAAACTTCTATCGTGCTGACAAAAATTGATGACGCACGTACGCACGGTCGAGGGACATCAGGAGCACTGACCAAAAAGTGGTCAGGTGAGCTAAAAAAAACCATGCCGGATATGTTCGTCATCAGCAATTTCACAGTGATGTATTAGATTAAGTTTTAAAAAAGATGAACATTATGAAAATATATTATACTGTAATGACATATTCACTAGCAAATTTCAAACGACGTTTTTACCTATGATTATCTGTGTTAGTATAAAAATACAACAAGGAACATGTTTATATTCAGGAATAAAGTACCTTTTCTCTGTTTAACGGAGCGGATTTTCTTTTTTAGATGTTGAAGGGAATTGTCATTTTGAATATTTAAGTAACAAATTAAAGGATTTTTAAGATGAAGATCAAGTTTCTACATTTACAGAAAGTACTGGCAATAATAAAAGCTTCAAAGGCACGTTTTTCATAATTTTTCTCTCTCAGTGAAAGTCCTGGTTTTGCTAACTTTTGGCATTGAAATGTCTGGCAGATGTAAAGAGCGAACATTTAACATTGATTATATCTTTAAAAAATTCAAAACAGCACATGTGTCTTATAACAGTCTTCACAAACGATAAAGTTTCATCCTTGTCATGTAAGTGAACTCTAGTAGTTTTAAAGACTAAATAAAATAAATGAATATTTTATATTATTTTAGATATTTGTATCAGTTCTATGTTTACGCAAATTTAAAAAGAAATACTAATTTATACACGTGCACTGAGTATAACCATATTACTCTGAAACTTCTGTGTCATAAATAGTTGTCAGTGAACCGATTTTTAGAATACATTGATAAACATGCTATATCAAAAGTAAGCTGTACAGCTGAATTTCACAAATAATATTGAAAAAAAGTACTCTCTAGTTCATACGATAAAACTGTTTAAGTATGAATGAAAATGAATGAAAAAAGCTCATAATAATTAAATAAGAGGGGGGGCGGGGTGAGGGGGGGGGGGGTGAGGGGGGGTGAGGAAGTATTAAACAAAGGCTCGGGATAAATTAAAATGATTTAATTGTAATTGTAATTATAACATTTACCTCGTGATTTGACTGGAATTCGAGGAGTCAGTAATGCTGTTATTTAATATGATGTTTCAGTATATTTTTCTCTGAACCGTCGGAATACAATTAGCAAGACTAAATAAATTTATGGATTCACAGCATGACTCTTAAATCTTATAACAAAAGCTTTTACCCACAAACATTCCGATGAGCTCTTTTGTCATATACATGTACTTGTTTGTGGTGAAAATATAAATGTACTTCTTTGTTAATTCATGCAAATGTTAGGGGTCAGGGATCCATCAATTATCATTTTCATGGTGCGCTTTTAGTTGACCTGCACGAACATCGTATCTTCGCTTTTTCGCATCGTCTTCTCCTTGTTTTGCCCTCGGGGTTAAACGAATAAAATGTTTGCGACATATATCGTAAACAGCGTTTATTTTGCAAGCGACCCTTCCTTATATCCAATCATAATTACTGATCTACGCTTAAGAACCGCCTACGATTCACTACCCAGTATTTAAACGAACGCACGCTCTTTGAGCGTTCTTTTACTGGCAACTTCATCAAGAAGAGGTAGAGAGTGTTAAATTTTCGGACATTTTAAAATCGTGTTATCGCATCGTGTTTTCGTGTTGTCGCATTACAATTTCGTGACCTTGCATGGTATTTTCGTGTCTCCGCATGGTGTTAATGTACGTTCGCCTTTAAGGCGCTAGAGCAAAACTACGACTTCTCTAGTCGGACACAGTACTAGACAGAATGGCAGTGTTTAAAGTACTTGAAGACTACTCAGAATGAATGAATAAGTAAAGTAGATATATATATATATATAAAAACAAGACAAAAAAGGCAAATTTAGAAGTCCAATGCTCTGACTTCATTCAGCCTCTTCAAACAAAATCTAAAATACATGAACCTATTAACTCGAAATACATACTATTATTGAAGAAATTATTCTGCTAAGATGCATAAAGCACAAATTAGTACAAATGATTTTTTTCACTATAGTACGCGCTTTCTAGAGTGTTACTCAGTAGATTTCAATGGTGCCAAATATGTCATTTCGAAATGCACGGAAGTGTGTTTTGGGTCACTCAAATATAATAAGAGTCAAATTCGCAAAAATAGAACAAACTTTTTGATGAGGATAAACACTTACTATGGAAGACAGTCTGATAGAAAAAAAAGTTTGAAAGAAATTACCAAATCGCCGATTGATAGAAATTATTATTAGCAGCAATAAGAAAATAAACATATCATCGGGTAAGTTTTAACAAATGAAAACAGACTATCTGAACCTGTCCTGATTGATATGGTTTATAATTATATTGTTCGCTCCTACATAACTGCAGTCAACTATTGCCTTAAAAGTGTTTTTCTGAAAATAGACGACAACATTTATCATTACTTAAATATGTAACAGTCACGAAATTGATAAGTATTTTTTCGTGATATCAAATATTGATAAGGATCACTTTGGCAATTTGACAGTGCAGGTTTAATAGGCCTAGAAGCATGTACATTCATATTTGTGTAAGATTTGTAAATAATGGTTATCTCGTGGCGATATTTCAATCGCGCTAGAAATAAGAAACCTACGGAAATATGGTGTTTCAATGGCATGTACCTTCTTGTACAATTGGTTGTTTTGCAAGTTTTTTGGTCATTCTTACACTGTTACTCGAAGTAAATAAACGGAAATGGCCATGTTAGAAGGCGTCTAAGTTGTGCAGAGATTAACAGTGGGTTTAAATGCTTAATGCGGGGTTTTCCTGTAGGTAGATATCGCACTCGGAGTGTCGCAGGTCGTTGTTACTGGGATGCAGCAGCGTTACCATCAGTTCAGGGTTGTTTCATTGTGGTATCGAATCGATCTCGTTATGCATTGTCCCTTTTAGATGGCTTTCAATGCAACTGGACTGCCGTCGTTAGAGTGGAATGACCGGCACGATACCAAGGCCAGAATTCAACTGTGTACATCTGGTGCGAGTTGTGCTCGCTATTCCCAATCCACTACCGTTCCAGATAGATAAAAGGAACCAACTCATTCAAGACCGGATCTGTACGATTATCAGAAGCATGCGCGGTGCTGCTAAGCTAATCAATGACCATAGGCATCATAGTCTAAACTAAAAAACCTATTTTCCAATATAAACGTTTTTTAGAACCTTTTAGAATCTACAGTTTTGCCCATTGCCTTTAACAACGCCTTCTTTCGACGATTCCACTATCCTGGAGGATGTATCGCTTAAATGATCAGGCTTAATTATTCATTGTATTTTCAATCATACTGCTGAATCATTAAAATGACAATAATTATTGTAAGTGATCCTTTTTATGCGCCCGTTGAAAGACGGCGCTTATTGTGGGAAACCCCGTGGCGGATGGCTGGGCGGGCGGTCGGGCGGCGTCCAGCCCTTGTCCGGGGTTAAACTCTGTTCCTTTTTTGTCTACAGCATAACTTTAAAACTATGAAGTGAGTTGATGTGAAACTTAAAATATAGATAGCTAACGACAGGAAAAGATCCATAACCCAAGAAGCAAAACTCTATCTTTTCTTCTTTTTGGGCTATTTTCCATTTTCTTATTTATTATGAATTTTTTCTGGATCATAACTTGAAGGCAATGAAACGATCCACTCGAATCTTAAAAAAAATATAGATGATAAGAATTAAAAATCCACTGCATAGGAACCATAACTCTGCCTGGTCCAAATTTTGAATTATCTTCCCTCGTAATTCTATTATCACAGCATCATTTTATACATGTGAAGTGAATTGATTTGAAACTGAACAATACATAACTGGTGACAAGGAAAAGTATAGTGCCAAAAAAGCATAACTCTTCCTTATCCAGGTTTTGAATAAGCTCCCCTTCTTTAATTTCAATAATGATTTTTTGTACGTTACGTTACGTAATACTATGAAAGGGATTGCCTTGAACCTTAAGATAAAGACAGATCGTAAGAAGTAGAAGTGCAGTGCACAAGAACCATTACTCTACCTGGTCCTATTTTTTAATTATCTTCCTTCTTAATAAATTTTGTCCGGAGCATTACTTTAAACTATTAAGTGATTTGATGTGAAGCTTAATATAGATATCTAGTGACAAGAAGAAGTGTATTGTATACTCTACCTATCCATTTTAAATTATCTACGTTTGTATGATTTTATAATGATTTTGTCCAGAGCATAACTTGATCATTATGAAATGGGTCGACTTGAAACTTAAAATAACTGATAAGTGGTAAGAAGTAGAAGTTGAGTGTGCAAGAAATATATCTTTGTCAGGTCTCATCCTCTTAAAACATTTTTGGTATATAGACATTTTATGGTATACTGAAAGAAGTCTTTTAGAGTCGTTTCAAAACAGAGTTGTAAAAATAGTCTTGCTGAATTTGATGATTTCAAAATATTTGTGCAGTGTTATGTGAAATGTCTCACATCATCATTTCGCAGCCTAGGCTAAGGCTGATGGGCGTATATTGCATCTATTCTACGATGTTTTTCTTTTCTTGTTGAATAGTACATTTTAGTTTATTTTGCAGTATCGAAACGATACAATTTATTGTGAAAGAATCAGCTTTGGAAGCATAAAGGGTTTAATTCATACCTTTTAAGATGTAAAATCATTTTGACATAGCATCCAAGTAGTCGTATAACTAGAACAATGTGTCACAGAGCTGGTTTCACAGCATTATAAGTATACATGTATAACCTGTCAGATGAACAGGTAAGAACTATAGAAAAAGAACTCTATGTCCATTTGACGTGGAGCAAGCATTTTATTCATTATATAACACAATGGTATTTCTATTGTTAGTGTACGTATACTTACAGAAACAGTCACTACATCCGTGTAAATGCAGTGAATTCTTATGCTTTTCTGAGAATGCTGTCTCCATTTCATAAAAAGGGATATAAAAGATTATCATAGAAATAATAAATAAAGAAATAAATACTGAAAGTAATAATTTATCATTTGTCTGTTATATAACAATCAGCAAACCAAATGTCCGCCTAAAAAAAAACAAACGCAAAATTGTTTTTCGTTATTTTCTGGCATACATGTATAATGCGTTGTAACTTGTAAGCTGTTGACATTAGCAACGACGCGAACCCCGGCCTGATTTCCACGAAATATCTAAGCACAGAATGGAAAAGCAGTAGCCATACTTACGAAAAATGTTAATAAAATAGCCGGAATGATGACTGTACAAGACAAAGCATCATGTTTGGACGTTGCTTGCGTAAAATAGAGGAGATTTAATTTCACTCTAGAGAAAATGTAATTCCAAACTAAATCATGAATAAAGGTGTATGTTTAATTATATGTAATATGTCACAAAACTTACTAAAATTACATCAGAGCATGGACCATTACTTGATGATGAAAAACAAATGACAGCGTTTGTTCTGTACGATATGAGCTTTATTCAAACTAACTTCAAATCCACACAATATGTCGAAATTAACTGACAAAGACAAAAAACAAGACAGATCTAAGGATTAACGTTACCGATCTTGCAAACCATTACATAAAAAAACATAAAAAGGTACTGTCACTGTGCTGTATGGTATACTTGTCTTATGGAGAGACTGGATGAACTAGGCCTCTCTGGGTAGAAGAATATTTTAGCTGGTGCTGCTACAAATAATCCTAGACGAAATCAAACTGGATCTAATTTTGTTTGGAGAATTGATTGGTAGCGAATCAAATTAGCTTTCTGCAAATGTTTTTTTTTCTGATCTTGAATAAGCCATACGTCATTGCATGAAACTGAAAATGAAACAAGAGATATTGCTGTTGTTTTTTTAAGAAAATTGCAAATGTGAAAGTTGAAATTGTTACACAGGAGTCATTCTCTTCTGAGAATTTGAATCCCTATCTTTTATTCTCGGAAAATGCGTTTTAAGGTGGGTTGTCCCTCACCTCTGATTTACGTGATGTAGCAGTCAGTCGCTTGCGAGGAGATTTGTTAGTAAACTGGTCGGATACCAAGCAACACTTCTTAGGTGGACTGACCGCCATGATATGACCATAAAGAAGTTGACACCGGCGTTAAACCTCAATATCACAAACAAACAAAACTACTTTTTAAAACTATTTTCCAATTCAAAGTGACCGGAATTCATACAAGTAATTCGAGACGATTCGGTCACCTTTAATAGAATTTTCCCAAAACAAATTTGCCAGAAATCTATTATAAAAAGAAGCTGAGACAAGAACTCTACAGAACCCCCTGAGAAGAAATGAGGGAGGGATAGCTACATTTTAATTTGCGATTGATTTAAGTGCGCTGACGCTTACCCTAGTAATTTGTTTCATTGAGTGTATTTAACGTATGTCAAGTTGAAAACTTGTTTCCGCTATTTGTTATCTTGTTATCTCGAGCATTCATTCTACTTCTGGGTTGCTCTTAAAAAGAAAGAAACTCGGTCTCTCCTTTGATAAATACATAAAACTATTTCATTCACCTTAATTCGGTTAATCAAAGGGCAAAAGGTATGCGAAGGACATACAAATATTTTTGTCGCTTACATAACGATTATCTTATCGTCAAGCTACGTGATCACTGTCTAAGTCAATACAACCTGATTTTCTGTCTCCGCATTTTGTCTTCCATGAAAGAGGGTCAAAGGAAATATGTTGTCAATTACAGATAATAACCTGAACCTGCTGCTCACGTTATAGTAACCTTAATATAGCATCACACACACTATATTTAGAAATCATGCTATGATTAAGCAATATTTTTGTTATAAGCGGAAAACACTTAAGGTATATAAATTATGTAATTCATATCAATTCTCGTAGGACAGGAAGAAGAAACACTATCATTCAGTACACAATACCTTCACAGCGTGATACAAAGTCATTGAACCAAGGTCTAGTTTGTTTAATAATGTCGCACATGTCGTTTTCAACGTTTGGTAACTCACGTATTTTTGGGACAGGTGATGTAATACATTCTCTAGATTATGAACCATACTAATTATTCTTCTATTCTTCACCGACAAGTCAACATAAAAGAAATATTACAAAGGAATCTCGATCAAATATTTGAATAGTATAATGAAATAATGGGTCTACATGCCGGAACAGGAAACTTTAACATATAGTTCGTTATGTACAGGTTAAAATTTATACTTCAAGGTGTTAATTATCTAAATCCACAATATATGTATATTTTTTCACTCTAATCTGACCCCTCACATTTGCATGATTTAACAAAGAAGTACAGTCGTATTTTCACCACAAACAAGTTTATAACAAAAGAGCACACTGGTAATGTTTGTGGGTAAAACCTATTGTTTTAAGATTTAAAAGTCATGCTGTGTATCCATGAATTCTGCTCTATAAACCAAACCACTAGGAAATAAAAGATAACAATCACGAAAAGTAAACTATGATCATGTAAATAGCATGAAAATGGAAACGTGAGAAATGAAGTGGACTCATTTGTTTAATCCTGAGAAAAATGACCAAACGCTTATCACTGAAACTAAAACTGAAATCAGTTAAATCTTCGTTATAAGAGGAAGCCATATGACAATGCAAGCAAAGATACTGACGTCATAGCGTTTAAGATATAGTATTAAGATACGGTCATAGGCTTTGTATTATGCAATCATAAACGAAAATCAAAATTATTTTCTCTATATTCGGTGTATTTGGGGAAATGGTAAGAAAAAGACAGAACTAATTATATTATGTTCAAATGAGAACATAAAACCGCGGTGCATGCCTGTTCGATGCAATGCAATAGAGGCTGTTACAGTTACTTGACTTGTTATTTACTGTATGTACTGGTATTTACTGGTATTTACTGTATGTACTGGTATTTACTGTATGTACTGGTATTTACTGTATGTACTGGTATTTACTGTATGTACTGGTACTGGTATTTACTGGTATTGGTATTTACTGGTATTTACTGTATGTACTGGTATTTACTGTATGTACTGGTATTTACTGTATGCACTGGTATTTACTGTATGCACTGGTATTTACTGTATGTACTGGTACTGGTATTTACTGTATGCACTGGTATTTACTGTATGTACTGGTATTTACTGTATGTACTGGTACTGGTATTTACTGGTACTGGTATTTACTGGTATTTACTGTATGTACTGGTATTTACTGTATGTACTGGTATTTACTGTATTTACTGTATGCACTGGTATTTACTGTATGCACTGGTATTTACTGTATGCACTAGTATTTACTGTATGTACTGGTACTGGTATTTACTGTATGCACTGGTATTTACTGTATGTACTGGTATTTACTGTATGTACTGGTACTGGTATTTACTGATATTTACTGTATGCACTGGTATTTACTGTATGCACTGGTATTTACTGTATGTACTGGTATTTACTGTATTTACTGGTACTGGTATTTACTGGTATTTACTGTATGTACTGGTATTTACTGTATGTACTGGTATTTACTGGTATTTACTGTATGTACTGGTATTTACTGTATGCACTGGTATTTACTGTATGCACTGGTATGTACTGTATTTACTGGTATTTACTGTATGTACTGGTATTTACTGTATTTACTGGTATTTACTGTATGTACTGGTATTTACTGTTTTTACTGGTATTTACTATATTACTGTAACAAAGAAATTTAAACCTTTACCTTTACATAATTTTCTCGCCTACAGAACTGAAGATAAAAAGGATCACAAGAAGTTCGAGGATAAATCGAAAGAACTTTTTGGAAGTTACAGCTAAAATCTATTTTTGTATGAGGCATGTTGACTGTCATTGTGTAAATTAAGACTGCCTGCGAATTAGGAATAAAGAGCATATTGCTACATTCACTGCTTGCAAGAAAAAAATACCTACCTGAGACATAAAACGTAGGCAGGAAAGACACAAGTTTCTGTCTGCTTAAATTGTATCAAAAAGGTGAAAAAATAGAATGATACTTGACACAGAGTGAGATAACGTGAACACACTTATGATAGTGTTTGAACAATGTTCATTCATTTTTTAGATATTTAAGTCTATCGTAAAGGTTTAACAAAGATGATGCAATATAGAGCTTTACCTTTTTTTAGAAAATTAAAGTGAAGCTAAATGTTATATACAGAATTGTTTTTTACAATGTTATAAGGCGTGTTCAATCGTGCAGATGGTGTTGTTCTAAAGAACAAGAATGGTTTGCTACAAGTTTTGATGTACAGTCTTCCCGTAATAGATTATTCTCGGTGTAACTTACAATAACTTTTAAAAGATCGCATAATTGGCAGAGTTTATGTTCATTCTACGTTTTTTCTGGAATGAATGCTAATGAACGACAAAGTGCCACGATAGATGTCTCAGGTATACGAGGTCAAATTCTTGAGACAAAGAAATTCAAAAAGAATAATAAGAATACTGGAACTTAGAGCGACTTTTTCCGTGTCACAACACGTAGAGTTAATTTGACATTGTTTAACCTTTGTGAACTGATTTTAATCTGTGTCATAATGATTTAAGTTTTAAGTAAAACTTAATATTACTAGGTTGAGAAGAAATTCTATAAAAAAAAATACTAAACGGTGAATGAATCTATCGTGTCAATGTTTACCTGAACTAAGATTCTCCTAGATATTTCAACTGATGTTTGAGTTTATCTTTTACTCTTCCTATAAATAATGTTGCAGTTTTGAATTTTGTACGCAGAAAACTAGATAAACTAGATAACTTGTAATCGTGGCGATCATTGGGCATTGCTGCTGTATTGTTGCTGTGCAATTGGTCGCTTTGTTGGATTGCAAATATCAGTGAATGCTTGTTCATCAGGCAAACATGGTAAATTTGGATCAGTATGTCCCTTTAGAAAAATATTTCGGACTTATATTTCACTTTTTAAGTTGTTTATTTAACGAAAGAAGTTATTTTATGAACCAAACTTTCGTCCAGAATCTAGAATGTTTCTAAAAGGCTTATGGTTATAGCCAAGTGTGTGTTAGTAATATCATTTTCTTCAAGTCGTTATGTAACGGTTCATTGTAATGAAATGCTTATTAACATACGAGTAATTAAGAAAATGTTGCTTTTTTGCAAAGTTTTGTGTCAGAGCAATGTCTGCCAAGGCAAAATCTGCCAAGGCAAAATGTCTTAACATCACATAAAACATTTGCAAGAATCTATAAACGAGCGTCGTTGTTCCAAGTTTTGGTTGAACTGTATAAACAACAAGTATATAGACATAATTTCTTATGTTTGAGAAATTGCAAAAAATACCCAATTAACGCCTTGGGTCTACAGAACAGAACAGAGCAGAACTAAAATAGAGAATGGCAAACAGTGCAGACCCAGATCAGACCCCGCAATATGAAATATGCGGGGTCACATTAGGGTCTTCACCGTTTGCATAAAGGACTTTCTTCCCCTAACAGAATAAAATTGAAAGTTTATACCAGAAACTTTTGTTATTGAAAATGGACACCTTTAACTGACCAGGATGACATAATCCATTAGGCATAAATGGGTTAACGCTTCTAGATATGAAAACTGTCACTGGAGGCATATAAAGTGCCTTGTACATGATTCAGTATAAAGTCTCCTGTTCTGTTATTTGTAATTTATTCTTTACTGTATGTTTTTTTTTTTCAGAATTTCGTGGCGTTTTTTTTTTTCTTTTTTTTTTTTTTAAATTATCTGATAATAGATGTATTTCTATAATGGTGTAAATAAACCAACAGATTCAAATGTTAATGGGTATGCGAAATACAAATGACCGTGCAGTTATGTAGATGAAACAGTACTGATATCTTAATTCCAAAAAAAAGGTCATTTTCATTAGCAGAACAAAAAGGCAAAAACATTCTTTGAATTTTCTTTACAGAAAACTTTAGAAAAATAATATGCCCCAGTTTCTGTTTATTTATTTATTTATTTAATTATTCAGTTAGTTATTTATTATCTATTTATTCATTTATTTATTCAGTTAGTTATTATCTATTTATTCAGTTAGTTATTTATTATCTATTTATTTATTTTCAGTTTTTAAATGTTATAATTGACCTTGGCGTTACCTAGATTACCTAATACATCTTGCAATAGCGATAAATTTGTTTGGCATCCGTTGTTGTATATAAGATAAACACCACCTGAGGCTTTTCATTTAACTTCTTGATATTAAATCACCACAAAATTACATTAAAACCTTTGAGAAGTTATTACTATAACAATCTTTGTGATGAGATAAACACAATCTACATTGACTGATGATTATTCTAGAAAGAATACACACGATAGATTGTTAGGGAAAGTGAGTTTGCTTCACATTCCATCAAAATGAATAAGTAATATTTCAATCTACATTTATTCATTATTTCAGACTCTTGGTACCACGGAAAAATCCTTTCTTATACGACGGCCCCATTTGTAGTCGGAAAAAAGTTCAGTTCAAAAGTTAAACATTGGTTGACATATTATTTAATGTATCAGCATATGTTCACAGAAATAAATTGCTTGTGGCCTTTTTCACAAGAAATCTAGACGACAATTATGTTGATGTAGATTCCATTTCAAATTAAATTGTTTTTGTTAATTTTGCTTATCAGAATGAATGTTCTTTGATGTGTGAAATATATATCCAATATAAAGAGTTCTTTTCAAATAAAATAAGATAAAACTTCATAAAATCGCAGTAAGTTTTAATTTTATAATGAAAATAACGTATATGATTATGAAGTCATAGACATATTCATGGCTTCGATGCATGAGTTTTTCTGTGCAATTTTTGTTTCTTCTTCAAAAGCTTGAATGATCTGCTACAGAGTTTTGGCAGCTTCGTAAACATATACGAATCACGGTCTAAAATTTAGTTTTCATTATTTTAGTTCTGTAAAACAAAAATAAATTGTACTTGTTTAAATAAAATGAGTCTTTTTATTCTTCGTGTTTTGCTTGAAACCAGTGACAACGGTTATGAATGGAGACAGAATACGAAAAATTGCGATCTACATAAGAGAATATATATCTCGGACTCTTTAAAAAGAAGCCATCGAAGTACTTATAAAACTTCCGATTCTGCCTTATTGACTTTACACACCTACGAGTCTTAATGATAAAACAATCAAGGGCTATATATTAGTATTTATAGGTTATTTACTTTGTGGGGAGTAATGTAATATCATACGACATTCTTCTGCTAATCACAAGCCACCTTTACTTCAGAATAACGTGGTTATGAACGAGAAATCACGATTTTACCTACATTGTAATGTAGTTCCTGTAGGCATACACACCTGATATCACATTGCTGGCACTTCCAGTACAAAGAAAAAATGTTACATACTCTACTGAAATGCATTCATTTCATTGGTTGAGAGTGTTGCAGGGGCGGGTCCGTAAAAAGTAAAATAAGTCTATAACTGTATAATATTGACTTCTAGATATGAACGGACAGATGGTCAAGCAATAACTTAAAATACCACTAAATCAAAAAGCAGAATTTCAAAGCATTTCAGAAAAAAGCAAATTCAGATTGACAAATATAGATTACCACTTCAGATGGAATGAACATTATAATCCTGTTTAATTAGCTGGACATAAACACAGAATGTATATGTGATTACAGACACGAAATGACAACGTACGATATGGCGTATTACATCAATCTAATTTATAACCAATAGTTAAGCTCGATGTCAAAAAAGCCCTTTATCATTGTGGTTTAAGTTACACTGACCGCATTATGAGGTGGAGAACGTGATTAAATTCTAGCAACAAACTAATCACGTGTAATGCAGATAAAATTCATTCTCATCTGAAGACAGAGCTTGAGTGAAGAAAATCATTCCAGATGTAAATCTGTATCATCTTGGATACGGGGAGCGATCACCAGATAGATATAGTATTGTACTTTCTGTTTAAGACTGATTTAGCAGGTCTAGAAGGATTTAACAGAGATTGAAATTCTTCTGTTTTATTGCAAATTTCAATGTAAAAATCACTATTAATTCATATAAAGAGGGCAGCTTTTTTGAAATTTTGAATAATAGAATCTATCATTGGGGGTGGCTGAAGATCGGGATATCCAAACCCGAGGGTGACCGGTTCCCGCCGGAAACGAGTGTAAACAGAGATAAATTTAGAATGTCAACGCTCGAAATTGACTGAAATAATACAAAAAGTAGTTTGCATTCTAAAGTCATTCGAGATAAGCCCATGTGAGAAGATTTTTCACCACGGTTATTTTTAGTAACATTTTCGGATTTTTCTGTCTAGTTAGTGAGAATTAAGAAATCTATCATCTTTCTGACAGCACGTGTTTTCTCCGTTAAAAAATACTGAAATTTTATATTTTTTTCTGATTGAAATATACATAATAAGTTACACTTTAGAAAAATAAAACTTTTGAAATGTATTGCCAAAGGCAAGACATCGGCCGATTTTGCAAATAAAGATTGATTGATTGATTGATTGATCGATTGATTGATTGATTGATTGATTGATTGATTGATTGATTGATTGATTGATTGATTGATTGATTGATTGATAAACCTTTAAACTAATTAATCTTGCCCAGAAAGGAAATTCTATGACATTGAATTTATTCATGGAAATCTCTAATCTTTCAAGGCAATCTTTCTCTCGCTATTTAATCTTTTAATTGTATAATCGACACGTTTTATGTTTAACTCGATCGACGTCTTTAAACATATTGCTTGCTGTTTCGGGCGACTTTTTAAAACGTTGAATTGACGTTACAACTTACACTTATCATTCAACTTTTTTGGTTTCCATATCAAACAAGAATGTATTCAAACAGATGACAAAACAAAGCCAGGTGTTAATGGTTAAATAATGTTCAAGTGAGTGCATATACTTGCAAAAAAAAGTTCGTTTAAAATCTGACAAATTATGTTAGGAAATCAGACGGAAGTATGGTGATTTTACTGGAATTCTGAAATATTTGTATCGGTTCTTTTTCTGAGCCTTGAAATGAAGAATAAAAAGCTATTTTTCAGACCCTAAATCCATTTTCGATTTTATTGTAAAGATGATATTTACACAAACTACATCAAGTTCACGGTTGTAAAATAAAACGACCACCCTCATTTTACACGTAAGTAAAAAAAGCAAATCAGTTCTGTCTCCAAATGGTTTAAGTGCTAGCCTTTGACATCATTTGAATGCCTCGAACATTTCAGTAACAAGATCGGTCTCCCATATCTTTGATCTTACTTTATTTAGCACACATTCGATAACATTGTTTAGTTAAACCTTTCCTGAGAGACATTCATCTAAAGGAAACGATTGCGATTAAAGTGACCCAGAAAAAAAAAGCGTTGACCTGCGTAACTAGAGATTTATAGGTGTGTTCTCGAAAATATAATTCAGGTTTACTATAGATATTTTATTATCCATAATCGAATATTTCTACCGAGCTAAATCAATCAGTTATAGCATTCACTTTCTAAAACATTATTTCAAGAGCTTCACTAGAAATCTTGGAAAAAATACAGCTTTTGTATTGTAGTTTTATGAATGTTTCTGAATACAGTGCTTTGTAAAGCATTCAAAAATTGTTGTGGAAAAAAACATGATTAGTAGAAATACGTGCAGGACCAACTAAATGACATTAAATTTTGATAATGGATAATTTCACGATTTAATTTCACGGTTTAAAATTAAAATTCAATGAATTAACTTATACCAATTCAAAAAGAAGCAAAACTTCAGAAGGTAATTTAATTTAGCGAAGTTGAAATTAAATGAAAAACTGATGTTGTCTTTTCGGGGCATCAGCGTCGCAACATTTTGTTCAAAATGAATATTTAAATGAATTTTGTCACGTTTATTTTTTGCTTCTATTGAAACTTTAGAATGTTATCTCAATTAATTTTAAGATCTAAAAAACCATATTTGTATACGGGCCGTTTGTTTGTATGGGCTGAGTGTCACTATCTCATAGGTTGTCGATTAAAGTGTTGTAAAATTTTGTATCTCTTACGTGACGAGAAGTTTGAATGAGAATAAACTTACTTTATAGAGAGCCCAACCATAGGGAATCTGCTGTTTTTAGTGAAATAATGATGAAAATGTTTTATATGATATGAACTTTGTCATAGAAGTGAATATGAGGGGTTTCGAACCCACCCAGTCCCAGATCAGAAGAATTATACACGTTACCTTAAAATCGTCACGTTGCAAAATCTGCGATATCTCCCTTTAGCCGCATATCTAATAACTTTTGACAATAATATAAAGCCTTTAGAGGTGACATTTTAAAACAACTATTGACTAGCATTCCTTGCCTCAGACAGATCACATATAAAAAGCAATTAATTTATCCGCAACATGTTGCAATCATTTATGTCATTCAAAGATTTTGCAACAGTTGTTTCTTAACAGAATGATGAAATAGTTACATATTGAGAAAACCCTGAATGAAAATATGACCGACTGATCACGTTCCCTTGGTCAATACTTATACACCTATGTTTTTATACAGTCATATTCAAATATTTGCCTTCTAAAGTGCAGTAACACAGTAAGAAGTTAGCATGAATTATGTTTAAGGTAAACTCTACGAAAAACATTGTCACTCTCGGTCGAAAAAGTCCTGTTTTGAAAATATCATAGCTTGAACAGTAGGCATTTTTTTTTTTATCAAAGTTATATTTCTTCATATTAATATCAAAGCACGTGTTCCCACTTTGGTAAATGTAGTCAACTATCAATCGATAGGGACAAGATGAATGGTCTAATCGATAAATAAAAGTGTCTTTTAATTTCATATTTTAAACCTTGCACAGTCTAGACCCGATACACTTAGGAAAATGGCAAAATAAGTTTAGACACTGATCAAACACGGGACAGTCCAACATTTCAATGTTATCAAAGGAAAGCAAAGATTACAGCGAGGTTTACGTGACGGCTTCAATGTTCGAAACTTTTCATGTATGATGACCATTGTAAGAAAATGTCAAAATCGTTTTATAATGGATATTTGAACGTGCAGTTTGCTGCATATGCACAAGGCACAGTTTATGTAAATGCACGTTTAGACAAAAAGGCCCCCACTGCCTGTCTAGCATTGAAAAAGCGTTTTGGTGTTAAGCTATTTAAGGAAATTTTAAAGAATGTGAACAGATTCACGTACCGTAAAATATTCTGCATTGTCATAGAGGAGATTTTTTTCTCAGAACTGATATTATCCAGTTTTCTGTTGTATACAATTTCCTCAACAGTCTGCTAAAAAATATGCAAAATATCCATTTGAGCACAAACGCTTGTGTTTCCTAAAGATCACTCGATTACTTTAAGATTCGAAGTATGATTTTGGGTGCTCTTTTTTTCATCTGATTTACTTGAGAAGAAATCATCAAATTTTGTTCATATCACCAAACTTAATCAAAAATATCTTTATTAAGGAGTGGATTGAAGTCCAAATACCAGGCCATGTAACTGTGTGAAAAGTTCACTTTCCTATAATATCTAAATGAGACGCAGAAACGAAGTAAAATTACGTCATGCTTAGAACAGACCAATCGAAGGGAAGCAGGTAAAGTTTATTAGTGTCTATATATAGTAACTTTCCTTGTTATCTAGCTATACGACAAAAAGGGAACTGGACACGTGCTAGAATTTTTTCTCAATAACGTAAGATTTGTTTCAATTTTTTGTCTGATCTCTCAGTCTGTCATTTCGTCATTAATTGTTTAGATAGGTCTTTGCACGAACTACTTTCTTCTCATTTGATAGCACTACTTTTTTCTATGTAGATTTTCTTAATGTTGTCCTTACGCGTATTAGGGTCAATCATTGAAATTCTTTGACACTGAAGTGCTTAAAACATATATTTATCAAATATTTCTTTATTCTCTGAAATTACTAATTTAGCATTAATTGTACTCTTATATTTCTTTACCTTTTTGTTCATAAGATTACTGACCATTTGTGCTGTATATAATGTGTCCACCATGTCCCAGACAGTTTACCTTATCTTATCTGTCTACTGGATTTTACAGAACACACTTTCGTTCTTAGATATTTTTTGTTCAAATGTTTTTGCTCGAGCATTAAGGCAGTTTTACAGTAAACACTGTTTGTTCTTACAGCTCTTTTATGTAGGTTGCGGTTTTCTTAAAAAACCTAACAGTTTTCTGTGCTACTAGATTAATGTTACAACTCAGATTGTTGACAAAAAACTCTACGTGCTCATACATAAACTCCGTTTATTCAAAATTGCACATACACTGACGCCTACTCAAGTTAATACAGTAAATATTATATTTGCATTTTACAAGTACGATTTATATTTTACTGGATGAATTAACATAAAGATTAATAATTTTCGTGTTCTTTCATTTATTTGATCTAAAACATAGAAGTGTTTGTTTCAAGGACAATAAGAAATGAATTCATTTCTCTCATTGGACATGTAAACCACATAAGTCTGGCCTAAATTTATACTTTCATCTTCGTTTAAAGATACGCTTGTAACAAGATACAATTAATCTAGTATCGTAATTCAATGACATGTCCTGCAAATTATGCAACCGACTTCACTGAATTATACCACGTCAGTTAACCTGTGGATATATTTTCATATCACTTGGCTAACAGTTAGAGTGTGTTATTAGTACCTATCGCCTTTACATGTTATACCAAGAGAGAGAGAGAGAGAAAAAATCATGGTATGACTTTATTTTGACATTGACATTTGGGAGTATGTATCATTGATAACAACTGTTTAAATATATATACTTGCGTAATATGAGTGTTTTATACTTGTCTACTAATGCAGCAGTTTCGGATAGCCAGGATATTTCTCGTGCCTATCGATATGTTTGTCTTGCACCTTCGCGGCGTGATGGATTTATAGATGTAGTGCACTGCAGCAAGTAATTTAGAATAGAAACAGACACACTATTATATTTTTGATGTTGTATACGTTGCCTTTGAAAGAAAAAAAAAGAAAATTTATTATGAAGTATTTGGATGATATTTTAACAACAATTTAGAAATTTAAAGCACAGAGTATTTGATATTTTTTGCAATATTTTGTATAAGGTGCATACATAGATAACACTTGTGAATTGTTTTATAAGAAGGAAATTACTATTATAAGTGTGCTAGTTCCGTTTATTAGTTTTTGTATACTAGATAGGTATAACTTATAAATAGGATGAAATAACTTTTGGCCAGAAAATGTTAAATTTTGACACGTCGTAAATAACATCTAATTTAGTTAGGAGAATTTCTTTGCCGTCCAAACGTCGGGGAAAGTTTGACAATAATTTATTGTGCTTTTAATTATAATACGTGCATATGGTGAAAATTTTAATGCATACCAGACAATGATGTGAATCCTTACGTAATGAAAACGAACGACAGAAAGAAACTTAACAATAAGGAAATTAGGAAGTCAGTGGGCCAGGTGGCACAGGTGGACCTAAGTTCTAGCATGGAGTATAACATTGGCCAAACCTGTAGCGAAAAACTAGGCAGAACGCGAAGTTTTCAAAGGTTTAGGGGCTTTGAGGACATGAAAGAAACAGAGATAGGGACGGTATTGCGTAAAATCAGAAGTGATGAGTATCTTAAATTAGACCATAACACTAAGACAGTGGAGGAAATGCCCATTGCGGAAGTATGTTACGTGGCAGAAAACGTTGCAACAAGTCACGGCGACGTGAAACGTTATAAGGAGAAACGTTACGTTAAGTTTAACAGTGTACCATCGGAGCATATAGCAAATATGGAATTAGATAACGATGTTTCGGACGAGAAAAATATCAGTGATGGAATAAATGATGTATTGAGTGAAAATGACCAGTAAGTATTTATTAGTTTCCAATCATTGATACTTTAATTATTTAAATGCTGTGACCAAATGATTTTTTGTATATATATTTTCATGTACCTTTAAGGAAGACCTTGCAAAATATTTTCTTGCACGCATGTTATGACCAAAATGTGTAGGATTGTTACAGGTATTAATTGCCTACGCATATTTATTAAGGCTACATATGTTTTTGAATAATATTTCGAGTACCGTATCTGTGTTTTAGATTTTGTTCAAAATCTAAACTAGTGTCCATTATCTAGTGCAAGGTCTTTAAAACAAAAAAAGTAAAACTTATTTTATTCAGTAACATAGTTTAAAAGTGTGTTATCTACGAGGGATAAAAAAATAGATCGTACGTTAAAATACCAAAGATAAGCGCTTGATTTACAAGAAAAAAATGAACTGTTTATTTAAACGTCACTGTATTGTATTATGCTAAATCATGTGATATACTGCTTTACAAATATGTTTGATAAAATATTTGAGTAAAAGTTCGACGATGTCTGACAAACTAAAATACATTTATCGTTTAAGATCATTTAAAATTGTCAAACGTGCACCGGATATGGATACCGAAAATGTCGAATTCTAATAAGGATAAGTAGCAATCAATTTGTCAAAGTACTGAATATTTATTATTGGAAGACAGTCATTGTGATAATTAATCAAACTTTAAAGACTACAGACGTGTTGGGAAAGTCATAAATATCATGTAAAAAGCCAACGTGCACCATGTTAACCTATTTCCGTTTTGCATCGCCATAATTGTCAACATTTCACATGCTGGCACGGTCTAGGGTGCAATTATAAATTTTGTGTCAGTACGGTGTTCAGTATTCTACAGCGTGCAAGTTTATTTTTAGATTTTAAGATCTTACGAACAATTGTTCTTACATCGTATCGTTTACAATATTTGTCTAGACAACATCATTAACTTCCGTTTGAACATGCCATTTCACTGGCTACTCTTTGTTAAATCAATGCATGTCTAAATTATTACGGTTGTTGCCACCGTTATCTGTCATAACAAGGCAAAAACAAAAGTCAAGATCACTTTTTTTGATTCCGTTAGCTTCTGACAAGGCACTGAATACTACAGTGCGCTGTGGTTTGCTGTGTTCCACCGGAAAAAGAGGATAATGAATGTGTTTGTGTTTTCAAACCAAAGCGTATGATATAGAATGAATCTTAAGATTTACAGGCGTCAAAACAGTGAAAATAAGCCAACAGCTACGAAGCCACAATTGGTTTCTCAAAGGAAAAGCAGCAGAATGAACTGTGACGTCATCTCCTGTGCTAGGAACTGTTGTGAACATTGTACTCGTGTGCTTATTATGCACTTCAGCAACTCCTTGTTTATTTTGTCTGGTAGTAATTACATTTATTGAATTATGCAACAATAAAATAAGCTCACACGAGTAAGGTGTTCCGTGCGTTAGAGGGTGGTACGTCATTTATGGTTACTTCGTTATTTTGACATTCCCTGTCTTAGACAAATATCTACTTCCACACCTGAATTATCACTGAAGCTGTAACCGTTATTGGCGAAAACACTCATGTCAGTATATCAATAAATGTGGGAACTAGATATCGTGAGCTTCTTAAATTTAGTGTCGTTCGCTTATCTGAACCCTAGCTGTTGGAAATCAGGAAATCATTGTCAACTCTTATCTTATTAGGATTATATAGCAGAAATCATAGTTAAATGTGAAATATGAAATCCACTGTGTGTGTCAAGACAGTCTTTGTCACAATAATAATATAACGAATTGCAAATATATCTGACGATTTAAACACGGGTCTCGTGTTCAAAGTCATAATAATCGTTAGTATCCCATCGGATGTGGATACCACAAATAGTGAAATTTAATTTTGTTGTTGTAAAGATGCAATTTGCCTATTTTGGTGGAATTATATCAGAAAAAAAGTAAAAATAATCAAATTGTTCTGCTAAAAATGGATGAGTAGCAACGCATTTCATTCCGTTTTCCTTCGTGCATTTTTTTGGCAAAGCCAATGATGCGTCAATAAAGTGAAATTATGCCAGTTCAGCGTTAAATATTTTAAAGAGTTGTCAGTTCAGATCGACGTCCACTATGCCAAACCGTTGTCAGTTAGGGTCGGCGTCCAGTACAGATCGTTGTTAGTTAGGGTCGGCGTCCAGTACAGATCGTTGTCAGTTCAGGTCGGCGTCCAGTACAGATCGTTGTCAGTTCAGGTCGGCGTCCTTTATAAAATGTTATCAGTTTAAGTCGGCTTCCACTGCATATCGTTGTCAATTTAGGTCAACGTTCAATACGGTAGACTGTTGTTAGTTTAGTTCGGCACCCATTACAGATCGTTGTCAGTTCAGTTTGGCGTCCAGTATAGACACTTGTCAGTGTAAGTCGGCGTCCAGTACAGATCATTGTCAGTTCAGGTCGACGTTCACTTCGCTAGACTGTTGTTAAATTAGTTCGGCGTCCGGTACTGATCGTTGTCTGTTCAGTTCGGCGTCCATTATAGACCTTGTCAGTTTTAGTCGGAGTCCAGTGCATATCGTTGTCAGTTTAGGTCGACGTCCACTATGCTAAACAGTTGTCAGTTTACGTCGGCGTCCAGTACAAGTCGCTGTCAGTTCAGGTCGGCGTCCAGTATAGATTATTGCCAGTAAAAGTTGGCGTCCAGTACAGATCGTTGTCAGTTCAGGTCGACGTTCATTATTCTAGACAGTTGTTAGTTTAGTTCGGCGTCCATTACAGATCGTTGTCAGTTTATTTAAAATGTTGTCAGTTCAGTTTGGCGTCCAAAAACTAGCTATTTATCAGTTGAGTTTGGCGTCCAGTAATTTAAAAAGTTGTTAATTCAGTGTGAGTCTAGTATATTTGAATGTTGTCAGCTCATTTCGGCGTCCAATATATCAGATCTTTATCAGTTCAGTTTTGCGTTGAATATTTTGGAGCATTTCAGTTCATTTAAAGACATTTTATTAACTTTAGGAAGACACTTTAGATTTACCTTAAAATTATGTTTTCTGCTTCACAAACATGTATATGATAAACAACACAACAAATCCGTGCCCGGCTTTAGTGAAGCAGATAACTACGGCGAGTATTAATCTACAACTTGCCAAAGGCTCTTGATATCTTTTTCTGGCAATTATTGATTTTTTTTAAGTAATGACACAGTAGGGACAAGGAGACAATTATGATTTGGATATCATTTGATTCTTGTGATAAAGCATGTTCGAACGAAAATTAGTTCTTTCGTCTAGACAGAAAATGTAAGTGATAAAGAAAAGTACAGCATAATGTCTCGGAAAGAATGTAGAAAAAGATACCAAAGAAACTAAGGACTAAGGCTGTATTAATTAATGTCACTTTTTCTAACGAAATTTGAATAGAATTGCTAAGGACTTCTGTTTGTTTCATCTTGCACCGGTCATGTATACCACAATTACTGAATCCTAATTTAGCCAAAATGACAATTAATACGTCATAAAGCTGCAATTTGTTGTTCGAAGGAAAGAATTTAAATATTTTAGACTACAGAGGACTAAGACAAGTGTTCGACTGCCTAGTTATCACTTTGCTAACCCACATTATGTGAAGCTTTTATTTTCAACATTTTCAAGTAGTTGCATGTGGTGAATTTATAACGTAAAATTATGTCAGTACGGTGATCAGTATGTAAATGCATGCCAGTTTATTTAAAGATTTCAAGATGGTAAAAACAATGGTTGCTCATTGACATTCTCTGTCTGGACTAAAGCATTAATTTATCTTTAAGCACGCCATTTACTGGGGAGGTTTTCCGTGCAGCTATGTACATATGAATTATAACGGTCATGGCGACCGCAATTTGTCAAAACACCAAACAAAGATATCAATACTTGTCAGAATTAGATTTTGATAGCTTTTGACAAGGTAAAGAATAGAATGCGCTGTAGTTTACCTAACCTGAACCTGACGTTAAAATCTAGGGAGTCAAGAAATAAGTCAACCAATTAGTGTAGTTTTACTGGTAATTGTAAATGGTGAAAGTGCATAGAATTGAATTAATCTCGCGCTTAACTTCAAAATATACTGAACCCTGAAAAGCAGTATTATTGGCTTATATTGTAGTTTTTACATCTAACCCTTTGATACAGGAAATGATAATGTGCTACAAAATATGGAACGTTTCCAAATGTTTCAAAAGTAGTTTAAATTGATTTAAATGTGATCAAATAACGTTATCGAATTTAGTGACACCTTATTGGAAGCCCTGCAGATAAATCTTTGAATACCGCACACTTGCAACTGTTGTGCACATAAAAAGTCTTTGTTTAATTCGGAATTTACGTTCTTGGGGTTAATAGTATTACATATTGATGAATTATACTCTGAACTGTTGGTCTTTTTAACAGTTGATTGATGTTTATGTTATGAAATAAATACATTTTTAACGTGCCAGTGAGAGAAAAAAACGAGTCTTAAATATTAGTACAAGTACACGGTTTTTTTTACGATCTAAAAAGCAAAAAAAGGGTTTGCGCTGTCGTAACATGTACATTTATTTGATTTTTTATTAGTTAAACAATTTTTGTTTCTACATTATCATTTTTAAGCTATTTAATAATGTAGTCATCATAAATTATCAGTTACAGTTAGAAGTATTCTTATACCTAATATGCAGTTAAATTCATATTCCGCTTCGTATTTATTCTTTGATATTGCCATGAGAAATTCCTCGTCGATGCCTTCTTCCTTTGGTGAACATTCCTGACTCAATTTGTCACTAAAGGCTCTTGAGATAGTGCTTATAAGTAAACTAAAAACCATTAGCCTACGAAATGTATAAAATGGGTTTTGTACATCAGTCAGTTTAGTCGAACCTTTGTTTATCATTTGTAAGGGCAAACACACTGAAAACTTTCCATTTTAATTAGTAAAATGTGTAGACCATGGTCAGACTGCATGGTTGTGTATGCTGGCCATGGTCTTCTAAGAATACAAAGGCAGACACACTTGCCTTAAGCGTGGAGAGAATTAAAATGGCATCTGTCAACTTTGAAGGTGTGTTTTTTACAGAAAGTGTTCATGAATAATTCAGGCCTTGTCCAGATTGGTATTCAGAAACGTCACACTAGATATGTCAGTCTTAACTGCTGTGTATCTAAGGTAAGAAAAAATGTTAGGGTATTCAGGACAAGGTGCCAGTTTGTAGCATATTGGGCAAGCCTGTTTTGCTTTAGTAACTGGATTGATTAATCAGTACTTTGCTTTAAAAATCAACAAATTTAACATTGAATTTTAGTGCGTGTCTTTAAATGAATGTTTCACTGGACATAACTGTGTTTATGACTATAAAATAAGCTATATACACATTTAACTAAAATGACACCCACAAGGACGATATATCATTAAACCATACACTGCATTATTTTAGAATTAAGTTCTTCAAAAAATATCAATCATTTCATACAAAATGCAAAACCTTATTGAAAACGCTATCAAATGCTTTTAACTGAATACTGAAGGCAAAATCTGACTGTAAACTCAATAAATGCTTTAAATTACATACAAAAGGCAAAACCTTATTGAAAACGCTATCAAATACTTTTAAATGCTTACTAAAGACAAACTCGTACTGTAAACGCTATAAATGCTTTAAGCTTCATACAGAAAGGCAAAATGCAATTTCAAACGCTAGGTCCAGATTATTAACGAAGAAAACTCAAATATATCATTTATGTTTAGTTAGACAATTCATTTTGGTGCATTTACCTTTTTGCTGTAACTGTAGTTTAGTTGATATGTGGTCCGTCTCTCTCTCTCTCTCTCTCTCTCTCTCTCTCTCTCTCTCTCTCTCATAAACTACACCTTTGGTGATGATATATCATATTATTTCTTATTCAGATATTCGAAATTTGATTACAGTTACTGAAGTTAATTTTAGCATTTTCACGATAATAAACGTACCAAAAACAGAAATTCGTGAAATTGTATCACACTCTTTGATGTATTTTTACTGATGGTGAACATTTTATTTTAAATAAATATATTGGGAGTTGGCTGAACAAATTATATGATTGACAACTGTCCGATGAGATGAATGGGAAATCAAAGATTATTCGCCATGACTGACACACGAATAAAAACTTATAGTTCTTAATTAAAATTCAAACGCCATATTAGCAATTTTCCTTCTTTTTTTTTTCATTAAAAATCCTTTGAATACAGCGATACCTTTTCGTAAATGACTGCTTCTCATCTGTTTCTATGCTATCAAATGTCTATTTTAAATTTCACTTTTCACGCTTAAGCAATCCGTTACACTTGCTGTCTTTTTAAGAGATTAATTACAAGCTTTAGCTTTTTTATCAAAGTTATTTCTAAAACTTAGTATCTTACCAAAAATATCCTCTGTAGTGTTATAAAGTTTCCTAAATGTGTATGCGATGACATGAAGGCTCTCAATTTTTCATTGAAGAGGTATCGTTTGTCAGTCCACCATAAATGAGATGCAAAAATGTGAAATTTTACACATTTATATCATTTTAATTATTTTAAATGGCAGGTTGAATGTATATATATCTTTCGTCGTAGGGGAGACTATTAAACTTGTATATAATACCGAAAAATAGTAAATTTCATGTAAAATTTCTGACTAAACGTCTAGAAAGGTTTCGTATGATAATCTGAGATAGCATCGCACCCGTGTCATTGTAAGGTTTTGTAAACTGTCAGCTATCAACTAGTTATGTTTTATATTTCATACAACGAGATTTGAGACAGTTTATCATAATACAAAATGTGTCATAAAAGTAGTACTGAAATGCAACTAAGTAGTAAACCGTAAATAAGATTCCCAGTTTAATCTTGCCTCTATGCAAATACACACATTTGATTTATGTCATGTTATTATTCAATCGTTTTTTTGCTTAATCTTATTAAAGTATACCATATCAGGAAACAATCAAATGCAAGAAGATTTTGATACGGAAATAATTATACCTATATGTTTTTAAAGAATTGGCGGTCATTTGTATGTCTTTAAGTGTGAAACTACGGTATTAAAATTACACTTTCCGTTAAAGAGAAGGTGTGGGGGGTGGGGGGGGAGAGAAATGCTCAAAGCATCATTCACATTCAAAAACATTTTTTCAAACAAATATGGTTCTTCGGCAGTTTGTAAAATGATAAAATATACTTCAGTTATAACACATTCCAATCAATTTGCATGCACTCTTACAATTTCTTCTGAAGGCAAAAGTATATGACGAAGTTATAAAATAATGCTAGAGAGGAATATTAAAAGATCTAGAAACACACAAGTTAAATATCATTGACCAAAGTGAAACTGTTAATATGAAATGAGAATTCCCTCAGTCAGATTATATACATCCTAAAAAGCGTTATGCTGTGATCCATTGGTGGATCGTGCACTTGAGTCAGATTATGAATGTGGACATGTAAACTTTACCAGCTTTTGTTGATGTCTTGCCATTTTGCTTTTTTTATGTAGTAAAACAACAGGAGGTTTTGATAAAGACTAATGGATTCCTTTTTCTGTGAAGTTGTGTGTTGTTTCATAAAACATAAGCGATAGTGGAACTGCGGTCTGGCAAAAGCATGATAGCTGAGAATTGAAGATTATTTTAAATCATATCAAAATATTGCAAAACATTCCTGCATTGAATATGAAATTTAAAATGCTCAGTGTCTCACTTGTGTCTGCATCTTGTTGGAAATATAATTTTCCTGTATATTAAACCACGTTTACTAGTTTACGCCTAAAAAAAAGAACTCAAAATATTAAGTGTTTTTGCTGATTACGTGTCTTTTTTATGGCTCGTAGAGTTATTCCCTGGCTATTTCAACTTCAGCGTTCATGAAATCAGAAGAATAAAAAACCGATTAACATTGCAGAAAACTTGAATGAACAGCTCTGGTATTGTCAAAAGCGGCTCAAGGGTTGGCCCTTTTATTCAGTTGTTCAACTAATCTGACATGAACGAGACACTTTTTACATGCTTTATATTGATAATTCTGCTGATACGCATAGCGAAATGTTTTGTTTGTTGCAATAAATATCACTAATTAAGAAGAAGTTAATTAGATCTTGTTTTTGTTTTAAACAACCGACTTTTCTTCAGATATTTTAAACAAAACTTTCTAAAGTTCAAACCTGTCTAAAAAAACAATCATATCTCTTCTTGATGATTCTTCAATTTAAAAATCAGTTACTGCACTTGAAGGGTCACACATTAGGAGGTCCTTATTTGTGTCAATTTTTTATGTTATTCAGTAGGTGGTTTACTTGTTTTATTTTGTTTTATTGTTATATTTGAGGACTTGCCTTTCGAAGGTGCAGAATTGTGTGATATTTCTTTTGTTACCTTTTCATGTATTTTTTTCAAAACGACAATTTAAGGTATTATAGGGTGTGTCAGTGCATACTTTTTAAATATAGCGTGTATTTTTTATTCTATTTTATTTTATCTTATTTTTATTTTTATTTTTTTTAAATCTAGAATGATATTTACTTCTTACTTATTCGTTTTACTGATAGTGCATCAACACGACACCAGTACACGTGTTTTGCCACGTGACTTGTAAAGTCGATTTCAGACATTTGAACAATATGTTAAGACGGTGAATACTGTCTTTTCTTCCCTGTTTTGCTTTATATAGCTCTCGGACATTTGTTGTTTGTTGTTGTAGTTTTTGTTGTTCTGTTGTTGTTGTTGTTTTTGTTGTTACTAAATGAGATCTACCTGTCTCGTGACTACCCACGTAACCGTAAATAATTTTCATTTGGACGTATCTTCAAGATGGCATAACCGACGGTGTTGTAAAGATTTTGGGTTGTATTTAATAGTCTGAATTTTGGAAATACTTGATGGAGACATCGTTTTAAGTCCTGTTATTTTGATAAAGTGAAATAGTATCTTTAATGTTGATTAAGTAGAAACCGCTTTGAGAGCAAAGAGTCATTGATTCGAATTCAATTCTGGGGCATGATGATGTCTCTGGGTTGAATTTCTTTGATATGGAAGCTTTGATGTTTCTGCATTTAGAGCATGTGTTGCGTTGCTGTTTAATTACTATCTGAAGAGCAAGCGACGTTTTTTTTCAACCAAGTATTTATTTAAGAATTGAAAAAGATAATGAATTGGCTTGAATGAGTGAATTATTTATACTGAATTATGTCGCTGAAACCCTCTTATCTGTAAATCTGACAGAATTATCTTTATTACACCTCACCGAAATTAAACGCAATCCTCTTGCATTAACATATTCAGAAGTTTATCCCCGGTTTAGTTTTTGAAGTGTTTGTCTTGACCTCTGACCCTTCAAGTGCCATCTTTTTTAAATTACCCACTTGTTAACAGAAGCACAGAGCATTTTGTTTGCTAAAGAACTCATAATGCATGAGATTAAATTTTCGTTACTGATCATGTCCCCTATAACTTTTTTATCTTAATTATTCTCGACCAATGCACAGAATTTGCTACTTGAATTATCAACACAGTTTTATAACGTCGTAAATTGTTTTTCATTTTGATGGAGTATCTTTCCGCGTAGTCATATATGCTTATAAATATACCCCCTCTTACGTTGCAAGAGGTATTTACCATTGAATAGGAAGCATTTCTTGTTGTCGACAATTAAAAAGCTTGAATGCCTTTGACAGTTTTAAGAATGCTGACTGTTTTTGCTATTAAATTTTTATCAAAATTAATTAAATCAAGTTATCTGCGTATGAGGCAAGTGTAACAATATCCACTTCGTTACCAGTGTCAACATTGCTGTTACTGTTAGGTACCCATCCACTTCGTTACCAATGTGAAAACTGTTGTTACTGTCAGGTACCCATCCACTTCGTTACCAGTGTGAAAACTGTTGTTACTGTCAGGTACCCCACACTTCATTACCAGTGTGGAAACTGTTGTTACTGTCAGGTACCCCACACTTCATTACCAGTGTGGAAACTGTTGTTACTGTCAGGTACCCCACACTTCATTACCAGTGTGGAAACTGTTGTTACTGTCAGGTACCCCACACTTCATTACCAGTGTGGAAACTGTTGTTACTGTCAGGTATCTTTAGCTGCTGTATGTTTTCTCTTTTAATAAGTACACCCGTCACGATTTCGTTTGATTTTCTGCCTGCCAAAGTCTGGAAAACAAATGCCGTTCCACAGATTTGAGATAAAAAGAATTTGATATTATAAGTACCATTGATGAATGCATTATTGATCCTTAGTCAGTTTAGACAATGTCATAAATTTATAATTTCCAGTTCACGGTGCTTATATCAAGTACAGTAAATAATCCGTAATTTCATATCTAAGTTTCTCAGTTTAAGTCTTTTTAAAATGTTTTTGTAAATAAATTATTGTTGTAAACTTCATAGTACTATATTAAGCAGATCATTTATGTGTTTTTCAACCTTTCGATTGCCTGCATTAGATAAAGAAAATCATTTAATACTTCAACTGCATCTTAACCGAGAATTTGATGGCTTTGAATCTCCTGTAAGTTTAGATTAAACAATATTTAGTGGAGATAATTTTGAAATCATTTAGTAACACAAAGAAATCAGTAAGCCTTGAGGTTTCGTAGTAGGGAATTGTTAATTTTAGATATTAATTGAAGAATATCTAAGGCTTCGGTGGCTGCAATTCAAACGCGCTTTGCCTTATTTCGGTTATTTTGACAAGGTATCAAACTATGCTCAATTTATCCGACTGTAACATTCCGACAACTGTACATCATTTCTTCTTGTTATTGAAGTTTAATATAACATTTGGTTGAATTCAAACCATTGTTACCTGAGAAAATAGCTCGGAAACGGATCTTTCCTATTTAGTATTCAAAGGGCCGTAACAATGTGAATTTTTCTATTTAGTATTCAAAGGGCCGTAACAATGTGAAAATCATCCAGCTGAAATATCCGGAAAATTTATACATCTGCTTTGCCACTGAAGTGTGACATAAAGTTTAGGTGAATTCAAGCAACTGGTTAGCCCGAACTTGAGGAAACGCCCGAAAAGAAAAACTGCTTAATTTTACTAACAATGAGTCATGACTGACTGGAACATGCAAACAAAATGCGAACAAAATATTTCCTATTCTTAGTGAAGCTTTACACAAAATCTGATCAAAGTCTTTGAGTCCTGAAAAATAGCCCGAAAACGAAAATCACTTTATGGTGAGATCAAAGAGTCATAACTATGTGTAAATCATCCTACAACATACGTATCTCCATACATACTTTACACTGGTTCCTCCAGAAAAGAAACTGCTCTATTTTACAATCAAGTTTAAATTCATCCGACTGCAACATCAGAACAATATTTACATCTCCCCTTGCAACGTAAGGCTTCATGCAAAGTAGTGCTGAAATGAAGTCATTAGTACTGAAAGTAGCCTTGAAACGAAAGTGGCAACGAACGGAGGGTCGGACAGATCGATAACTGTATATTGTTTCCCCTTGGGAATGCATAATAATGGTATTGAAACAGATTCAGTGTTGCATTTTTAAACACCTTTAGCTCGCATGTTTCTCTGTATTTTCTATTTTTCTACAAATTTTGTGTTAAAAAACAACAACACTTATCCTTAGTTTTTCAGAAAATATAAGATACCTTATGATGTGAATAGATATTTACAAGATATGTTGTCTTTTGCTGCTGTGTTTATTCCATCAGCATGCGTCTGTGTCTTAGATCTTTGAGCCCCACTGTGGCAAATATCAGTAAGGTAATCGATTATCTTATGTAGCGTGTGCATGTACAGATAACATGCGAACAAAACATCACACTTCATTCATCACCCTGAAAATTAGCCAAAATACTGCATGTTTTTCAGCGAAAAAAACTTTTTTTTATTAGCAAAATATACATATGCACGTGACATCAAAAACCTATACTTCAAGAATCTTATATTTTTTGCTTTTAAAAATGTCTTTTAAAACAACAAAACAATTGATACGGCTTCCTTTTTTGACATTTTACCCGCTGTTGGCATTGGCTGATGCCATGTGCCTAGTGTAGACGATGTTAAACCTTTAGATCCATGCCATCTGATCAAGATCTTCTCTGTGCAGAGATTCAGTTAATACTTACAAAAATGATAAAGTGACCTTGGACAAGACCTGTTTGACAAGACCTTTCGTAAAATACAGCAGCGCATTTTGGGGAGAATGTGAGATATAGATGACAAGCATAGTTTTTTTTGACAGATAAACTTTTATCAGACAAAACCCAAACTAGATACACATGTACTTATTTCTTCAGCTAATCCCCAGTCAAACACTTGGTTTTTTTAACAAACTAGTCTGCTTATATGCCTCAACTATATTACTTTTTACCTTTATTTAAATACTGTTAAAAGATCTAATAAATAGCTCTTTCCAACCAAATGTCATATTGTTAGTGTTTAACTCGAGGTCGTAAGTTTTGCACATAATTCAGGCTATAAAACTGTACAATATTTCAAAACCCATTTGTTATATCTGCCAGATGCTTTTTCTATTAACAACGCATTACTTTTCATGAAATACGCATCAAATATAGCTAACCTTGTACAGAATATGAGATAATTCTTACAATATTACCCCACCATCTGCAATAACCTTTTTGTAATGACAATAATATCATGCGAAGCAATAATATCAATCCGTATGTTATAAAGATTTATCAAACTATTTTAGATTGCATAAACAGAATTACAGTAGCTGTGAAACATAAATACACTTGGGATTACATTGCTACAACAGAAAATAGTCTGAAATATCAATTTGTTGTTCGAAAACACATCAGCTTGCAGTCCAAACAGCCTTTGAATTAAAATGGTTTTAAATAGAATACGCTTTCGAATTTAAAAAGTTTACAAGATTGTACCTGGTTAATTATTGTTATTTCTTGTTATATAATGATCAGCCTCAGGAGAAGCAGATACAGTAGCAGTAGTTAGATGGTGGTTAACTAATCTAGTGTTGGCTTCCAGAACATAATTGTACAGAACTGTTGTCAGTGATATGTACATATAAAGTGTTATGGTCTGACATATTGTCGTTGATAATCGTAGGAAAATATACGAACATGTGCCAGGTTTGTCGGTGATATTAACCCTGAAACAACACGGCCATGTTTCAGCTAACACTTGTCTGTTTCATCATGGTTGCATCTTTGATAGATGAGTATTGGATTGTTCATAAATGTAAAACATATTCAAATATTTGAAATAAAGCACATCGCTCAGGTTGAACTTTTACATTTTAAACATTATAATGTGTCTTATATCAAAATTTTTGAAATTTGATCACATCTTCTAACAGAACATCCCAAAAGGAATGTTTTTTTTGTTTTTGTTTTTTGTCTTAATATATATACATTTTTATATTTCATTTTTCTCATTTGCCTTCTATTCTTTGAGAATATATCTAAATTGATAAAACAAACAGATTTTCTCAGTATAAGATCAGTAATATTGGATATAAACTTTCCTGAAATATTCAGTTAGCTTTCGGACAAAATAAGTAAAATGATCCGGAAACTGAAAACTAAAATACAACAATTTAAAGTAATAAAATAACAGGTCCTACCCGATCTTTTATCACTACCGGTATCTACATAACACTGGGTCCTTTAATAACTGTTTATCGTTTCTTTCATGAGCTATTAAATTTCTTGAATTTTATGCTCAAGCAAACAGTGATCTAACGAACATTTTTATGGATATGTTTTAATCTATTAAACCCGTGTCTGAATTTCATATGCTACGTAATTTTCGTCTCGAGTAACGTGTAAAATTACCTGAACGTATAACGTGACGACATTCATTATTTGATTGAAGAGATATCATTTGTGTTTTAACATTATATGAGATGCGAAAAGTGAAATTTTAAACTAATTTCTGTTTATCGTTCACAATAAAGGTTGAAACTGTGGCTGAAATGTTTTGCCTTTTTCGACAGTGCCTCAGAATAATCATATACGTACTAAAATATTGAAGAATAAAGGTTCGATCTTCACAAGAACTATTTAACTATTATTAAACAACATTAGTCATTTAAAGAATTGTATAGTAAACAACTGTTGACATTTTTATAAGTATTGCATTCATTTATTTTTCGCCGATGGCGCATTATTAACTTTTTTCTTAAGTGGCCTGATTAAGTGACAAGATTTAACGCCCATGATCTAGTGACAAGATTTAACACCTCATTAGAATGTTACTTGTGATGAGTGTTTACAACGTAATTATACAAAGGCATTTTCAAGGTTGTTGATTGTTCTGAAGGTCACAAGAATTTGAATAATGTCTAGAGCTGCACAGCTCTGAGCTGGTCCGTTAGATAAATGCCAGCGGTAAAAGCATTTCTGATAAAATCATATCGTTTCATCAAAGATGGCAGATAAATTTCGCAAATGATTATACGAAATCTTACGATATTTATCAGGAATGTTAACTTTTTGAGTGTCCGTATGTATTGAAATACCGTTTTTAATATATAATTTGCTTTTGGACTATTTGCACTAATTATGTGCAAACGCGAATATTCCTTTGGTCACGTCCAGAAAATTCTGGGAAGTAAAAAAGCTAGTTAACACATTAATGACTAGGGTCCATAAAATTAAACGTAGGCAAACAGTGCAGACCCAGATCAACACGCGGCGTCTGATCAGGGTCTTAACTGTTGGCTTTAAGGATTTTCTTCCCTAAATAGAATGACATAGTAACTTTATATCACAAACCCTTTTAATTGAAAATGGACTCATCCAACTTACAAGGATGGCATAAATGGGTTAAACCTAACAGCCAGATAAAGGCATCCAGTCGAAAAAAAATCTGCATTCAGAAAACATTTCAAAATGAATTTATGTTTGCATAAGATCACAAGAGACGGTGGTGCCTCTACATTTCATAGTTAATGGAGGAACCTGAAGAGAAACGGATTGACGTTTTGCGTTAAACGTTCTGAAACAAAGATAAGAAAACAGTGGTGGCGTTTCTAGATAGCTTTGTTGTCTGAATGTATTCGTCTTAGCCTTGAAGAATGAAATGATTTGTAAACGCACTGCAAAGTAAAGATAATGAGCAATTATTTCACAAAGTTAAAAAAAAGTAAAACCGCGAAATAAAGGAGTTTTGTCTTACTGTTTGTTTGCATTTGATTTAATGATCCGGGTTTTATTCAAGTCAAATCAAACGAGCCGTACTTGATGCATTTCTATAGTGATGACGTTTAGTGTAACTGGTGTCGTTTTGCTTTCAATGAAAATGTGTAGCAGCAATATGGAAAGAAATTCCTTTGCCAGATTGAGATCCAGTAGTTTCATGTAAATTTCGAACATTATCTAGCGTTAAGGTTCAAGTGTTTCTTCTAAACAATTCTTTCAGGTTCAAAACATTGTATCCTGAAATTTTGTTTCTGAGACAGGAGCTGTATACTATTCCCAACTTGCTTGTCACCTTAGCTTCGTATTGCATAACAATTCTTCTCAACTTACTTTTCAAAGTTGCACAATTCAAACGAGGTTGCAGATTATTTCATTTATATTTCGTTACCAATACTATAAAAAAATTCCGTTCATAATTATAACTGGGTCATTACCTAACAGAATAAGATGTCTTGTACATACTGGTGATAGTGCGCTGATTTGGTTCACAAAGAAACTATTAAAATGCAATGAAATTCTGGTCCAAAAATTTTATGGATTCGTTCTTTCCTAATCATATGAAGACATCATACATAAACATTTCTATGAATTACTGTTTCAGCTTTGTGAATTGACTTAAAAACCTTTAAAATATTAGGAATAGCATTTGTGGCAGAGTGATTCATCGAATCAAATTTGTGTCACTGATATACTATCAGCGGTAAAATTGGCAGTTTTATCGTTATTAAATCTCTCTGCAAATATCGTCTGCTAACTGAATGCTACATTTTATCACCGGAAAACATTTTACTCTTTCACTTGACCTCTTGAAAGCTTTAACTTTTTTTTTTGATACCCTCTAAATTTTTTGGACACCCTTATAGTACTTGCTATTCGTATATGCATTTACACTGTATGATATCTGTACTTGGTTTTTTCCCCGTCATAAATCATCTTTATCTCTCACGATAAATATAATTTTATGAAGTTAATCATGAAATTATTTCGTTAGCTTCGTTATTTGAACTTTCAGTATTGACGTGAGGATAAGAGGTTTTCCAACTTTGTGAAATCTATTTTAATTAGAAAATTTAATTAAAACAAGATAAAAGTAAAATCGGGTATCTGAATATCGAATAAAAACCGTCTGCAATTTTAATTTTCGCGTGTAATGTGAAAAGTTTTTTCAAACATTCCTCCAACTCTTTTTGAAAATAAAGCTGCAGAAATATATGATTATCACTGTGTTGCTCATCGCCTTTAAATCAAAGCTTTTAATCATCCCACTTATTTTATATTTGAAATACTTTCTGTGCATGCTTATTTAAATTTATTCAAGTTTAAATTCAGTATAACGATATTCTTTCAAATACAAGAAATATGTTTTTGGTGTTTGGCTGTTGGGCATTAGGAAAGAAGTGTCAGTATTCATGCCAGTCTAAACGCACTGAAAATATGTTTTCTTTGTGTCTTTAAAACTCTACGTGCACTTAAAACATGTACAATGTGCTTTACTCAAATTCCAGTATTGAACAAATTAACTGTAATGAAAACAGATATCTTGTACTATTTCTATATTTTTTATTTAGTGTACAAAAGAGTATGTCCTGTTATAGTTCACTTGTGCTCATGGTGAGCTATTGTGACTTTGCTGTGTCCTGTCATCTGACGTGCATCGTGCGTCGTCAACTTTTGCTTTAAACAACATCTCCTCCAAAACTGCTGGGCCAAATTGATGGAAATTTTGCATGGGTGTTTCTTGCATGAAGCTCTGCAAAAGTTGTTTAAAAACTTCCATGCAGAACTGTAGTTGTTATGGCAGCCTGAGGGAAACACTTTTTAAAAATCTTCTTGTCTGAAACTACTTGGCCCAGAGCTCTGAAATATGGTCTAGAGCATCCCCTGGTAGATCTCTACCAAGATTATTCAAATTATGTCCCTTGGCCCCGCCCCAAAGTCACGTTTTGCATAGAATTACATAGAAAAAATTGAAAATGATATTGTCTAAAACCACAAGCCCAAGAGCTGAGATATCTTGCACGGAACATATCATCTAGAAGTCCTCTACAAAGAGTCATTAATGGCACTGTACCGGGGATCACTTAGTTTAATAAATACATATATAGGAAAATCTTTAAACAATTTCTTCTCTTTAACCACATGGCCTTGAGTCTAAATATTTTGTGTGTCACATTGTCTAGTAGACCTCTACCGAGATTGTATAAATGTTGTCCCTGTAGTCAAAATTAGCCCCGCCCTAGGGATCACATGTTTTTGCAAAGAATTATATTGGAAAAAACTTTGAAAATATTTTTGTCTGAAATATAAAGTCAATATCTCAGAACATTTTATTTATCTGTCATTATTTCTATGAAGACATTTTGCCTCACAGATTATGTTAATATACTAGGGATGTATCTGTACTGATTATTGGATATCGCTGTTATTATTACTTTTCCATCTGCAATAACATTTTTGTAATGACAATAACAGTATTTTAACGTGAAAGATAAAAGAAAAACAGTTTGTAAAATCTGTTTAATTATATTGACAGAATTCCAGAAATTGGACATAAAACTTTTTAAACTGAAAATTACAGAAAAAAAATATAAGGAAAAAAGGTAAAATACGTTTTTGAGATGAATAAAATAAAAGGTGCAATACAAAAATGCTGGCAACTCCTTTATCTCACTCTGTTATGGTGAAATCGTTATTTCACTTCTGCTTATCTTTTGACGTTCCTCGTTTGTCCCGGAAGTGAAACAAATACATGCACACTCTCACATAGAATGCTCAAGTATGGAGATAATGCACGAGCATGGAGTATTACTTCTCAACAAGAAGTCTCTAGGTATTTATGTATTAACCAACAGAAAATAGCTTCTATACTGAATCTTACAGTAACAGGTTATGATACGACGAAATATAACTTTGTATTAAATTCTATGTTCCCTTAAATCTAATAGGAAACTCAATGCGCCACGGACATGATTTATTTACAATTGCCCTATCGTCTTCTCTGCGCGTATGAAAATTAACCTAAGACATTTAATTAAAAATTTAAACCAAAAACAGCACATTCAAATATTTGAAATTTTAGCATAGCGTTCGAGCGTTATAAAACACTCGGAAGATTATAAATGTGTAAAATATTAAAATATTTGAAATTGAATCACATCTTCTCTACGATCTCTTGTGTCATTTTAGTATAACTTAGATAGTGTAACTTATTTTTACGCCCAGTTATAAGACAACCAAACGTTAAATCTGTCCGATTTAATGCAACGACAAAACACCCTCCGAGTTTCAGATAGCTCTGGGATCAGAAACACGTAATTTTCAGGATTGTCACAGAATAGAGCGATTATTTAATTTAATCAAAATGGGTTTTTTTGCTGTGTTTGTCCACAGATGAGTACTATTTGCTTGTTTCATACGCTATCACGTTCCTAATCTCCTGCGCATCGGTCGAATGTTCACTTTCTTACCTCTGCTAAAATTCAATTTTAAGAACGATATTTTTATTTTTAGACAGGGAAAACCACGGTTACTTTTCAGCCAATCAGTGACTAGCTTACAACGAAATGTCCATACATACAATTGACAACCCAAAATGTAAACAAACAATGCATGTCTGGAACTTACGTATTTCACTTTTGAAAGTGTTTTTAATATGTATACGTAAATAAACCAATCAAACTATCAAAAAGGTTAAAATCATGATGGTATGGTTGTTTTTAGACGTTTAATTTCTGTATTAAGATGTTTACGTAAAGGCGTAATTGAAATGTGTTTACAAAATTGTCAGAAAACACCCGTCTATTTATAATTTTTGGAATCACATGATCGTTTAAACCAATAAAAATGGTTTAAAGATTTTTCGGTTTTGGGGATATTTGTGCACTTTCATTGGTTGTTTAAAAGTTCATTGTAAAGGTCAATATCATAAATCTACTGGTTTTAAAGCAGCGGTGTGAAGTAACGGCAGTGTATTCATTTAGCTGCTGAAGGAGCGTATTGATTTGATCACGTTCCAAAAACCTCATGCTTTAACAAACGGTGAAATGAAGCGAACTTTTGTGAAGGTACGTCTTTTCCAATTCATCAGAGGCTCCACGGTTTTCTTCTAAAAATAAACTTTCTGGAACCTATATTTAATAAGCAAACGTGACTTAATTCATTACTCGATTGTATAAACTATTTATTAGTCAATCATTTTGATAATATCTCCTATCAGTTATCCTCTAAAGCGGATGCCTTAAAGTTATAATACCGCCCATTAACTAAAATTATATAACATTATCGCCAGTTTATGCAAATGTTCACATTAATGCATACACTTTTTGCTAAAAAGTACAATTGCTGTTTATTTTCACTAATATCTTGACTATGTACGTTGATGTCAGCGAATATAAAAACACCTACTTCCGTTTTCTGTAATTTCCCCACCATTGTTCGGATATATTCGGAAGATGCTAATTTGCATACATAAAAGTTATATCTAGAAACAATATTTTATTTGTACGACCTGATGAATTTAGTGTTAAAAAGTATTTTCGTCTGATCGTACGACTTCTTCATCTGAAATTTTTACAGCTATTTCTTTCTGTATTGGAAAAGTTTTGACGATCATCTTTTCGAGTACGTTTAGGGTGATCGATAAGTATCTACGTCATTTATTCAAATTTGATCACGTGATATTGACGACTCGTTTAACAGAATTTTGCGTAGGGCGTTCGGCATTTCCGAAGCAATTTAAGACCCGGCGGGACATAAAATAATTTAGTAATTTAATCTTTTTGTATCTCAAGCACATCTTGCAACCCACAATCACCATGCAGATAGGATATTGATAATATTTTCAAGCATACTAGAGTTCTTATTTGGTTTATTTTCTATGACGATTATGGCCAGTATGATAACTTTGAAAACCATACTGGTACAGGTTCAGATATATTAAGTTCATCAAAAATAGTTTAAATAAATACTAAAATGTTAATGGTTCAGAGAACTATTTTGTTCGTTGCCTTTAAGGGCTACCTTTTGAGTCCTGTTTTCAGTTATTCTTCCATAGGTCTTTCTAGCGTTTTGTGTATATCAGTGTGTTCAAAATTCCAGATATATATTCATATTACATGTAGGTATAATATTTGTTTTTAGTTTATATGAAATTTAGATTTTGATAATTTGCACTATTCTAAGTTTTCTAAAACGCTTTCAAATAACAAGAACTAAAATTATTTTAGGAGGTAAGTATCAGTCTCAGATATTTAAAAGAAACAAAATAAAAACATCATTTTGAACTCTTAGATTTTTATCATCTAGTGGTAACATCCCTCTATGTATGTAATGAAACATTGTGTTAAAGTAGCACGTAGTAATTTGATCTTTTTCGTTAGTAACGAGCAAACACTAAAACTCATTTTGTCACGTTACTTAGCAGTCCGGAAATATCTTTTCTTAATCTAAAAAAGTACAGCCCTAGCTTTTGATTTTTTTCTAAACTTAGGTGCAGTATATCTGGGGGCCATAAATGGGGACACAGGGAATCAGAGGACTCCTGTCCCCTTGAAAAATGACAAAATGTGTTAAGGTGTAATGGCCTGACTTTTTGCGTTTGGTAATCTAAGATTCTAAGAGAAAGAAAAATTGAAAGTTGAAAGGTTAATAAACAACAATGCTTTTATAGATTTTTCACTGAACAGAATAAAATGTGTTTCAAAATCGCTGTTAAGTACATAATATAAATATGACTTCATATAATGCAACTGAAACAAAATTTTTTTACAAAACTACTTAGTACTATCTTGTTCAAATAAGTTTAAATGATTTCCTACTTTGTCATTTTCGCTAAAACTTTTTTGAACTGAGACATGCTAAATGTTGGATGTATCTCTATTCTAATACTTTTAGTACTTTCCAGACAACCATGAAAAACATGTTGAAACAAGTCCAGTAATGTTGGTGAAATTGACAGAAAAAGTCTATGTCGTGTTGTTGAAGCATTACAAATAAGAAAATTCAAATATTGTCTTAAATACCTCAAAATAACAAAACCTTATTTCTACAACTAATAAAGCCTACGAAAAAAATCCTTTCGAAATATTTTTTTTCCTTTTTTTCAAAATTTTATAAGAAAAACTGCCAAAATATTTCTGGAAGTTACCTTCCTGTTGCTGCTGTGTTTATTCCATCAGCACACGTCTCTGTTGCTAGATTATCTTTGAAGTTAACCCCGCTGTGGCAAATAACAGTAATGTAAACGCTAATCATGTGTAGCGTGTGCACGTACAGATAACACGTGCAAAACGTGAAGTTTTGTCGACAGACTATATTCAGTGCTGAAAAAGACGTCTATGGCTTTCGCAGAAGTGAATTTTGTATGTAAAAAATGTGATGATTACTATGGCAGTAAAACAATTAAAATATTTGAAATAAATAAAATGTTAGCTTTATTTTTTTATTATTCCACCATTTTTTATTTAAGTAAAACTTCTTAACAAATTTCATTTGAAATCTTCCGACATATTTCAAACTGAACAATCACAGATGTGGTAAACTTCCATCAGTTCATCGCTTCTTTCATAGTTTATTAGTCTGCATTCAGGAGTGCCGACAATATTTGATATTGTCAAAGTTAAAGCAGAAGTTGTGGACTAGTTGTTGATTGATGATTAATCTTTTATTATTATGTCGTTTCACTTAATAGAAACTATTGAAATTTATCCAAGGTTCTAACTTGAAACAATGATGAAATATTTCATCGGTATCAAAACGAAAATATCATGTTTAAAATTTGATCCCTTAACATTACTAATGCCTTTCGCAGTAATCTCCCAGTCATTCAGGGAAGTAACTGCTGCGTGGTGTGGCGATACATACGACGCAATAATCGGCTAATATGATTCTGGCCCATATGAGTTTGCTTTTTCCTGGTTTCTTTTGAAGTTACTTACTGAATAATGACCTGAAGAGAAACATTCGCTACCTATGTTCTTTCGCATATAGTCTGTTCGCTACTCAGCAGATTTGCTGTATGGTTAATCGCGCATTGGCTGACTGTGAGTAATTTGACCAAGCGAATAGACTTTTTACTGGATAGCGAAAAAGCAGAGGTAGCGAAACGACCTGAAATCTATAGATACGACCTCTGACAAACGCGTCTGAGAATCAATTCTTTGGGTCAGTGGTAAGAGCGTTGGTTTAGCAAACTACTTATGATCAAGACCGCATGAGTACGAGTTGCACTCATAGATGGTTTATTTATATCCACTAACAATTCTACTGTTACTTCAGTAGTACGTGTAAAATTAAAGTATCTGACACGTTCACGCCATCAGGATCTTCTGTGCTGACTTAATGCTGTGCATCAGTGTTTTTCTTGTATACTTATGATGATACGTTTATATCAGAAGTAACGCATTTTTGTTAACCTATGAGGGGAATTAAATGTTATTGTTAAATCAGATAGAACTCTAAACATTGCAATAAGAGATAGTAAAGATAATTTGATTTTATATCTTTACTTTGAATTACTGGAGCCTGAAACGCTGTATTTGACATAAAAATATGTTTTGAAATGTTTCCAAGAAAGGAAATAGATTGACAAGACAAGACAAGCCAAACAGTTGTTTGTACTAACGTTTTAACATCCACTTATATAAGTTCAAAACATTCGTTCATGAAATCGTGATGATTAAAAACTCCTAACAGTATGAAATAAGTCACAATTTCTTCACGACGAGTCGAAAGTCTGAACGTTGACTCTGGCGAACTGAATTGTACTTATGTTGCCCCTAAGGCACAAAATATTCTGAAACATCTTCAGCCTTGCTTGTTTTTTTATTATTCAATTTTGTATGAGTTCCGCATTACAGTTGATATAAATATACCCTGAATATAGTTACTGTAATAGAGATTAAGGTTATTTCCCTCGATTAATTCTTTGGCATCTGCAGTTATCTTTTTATCTGAATTTGTGTCATAACTTGTATCTGAAAACTGACGTAAACCATACTAATGATTGTTATTTGCAATAATGTAAAAGGTGTTTATTAATTTACACCAACAGATATAATTTAGTGTTGTATAGCAACCTTAAAGAACCTTTTCGTAATCTCAATAATATCTTGTTTTGCAATAATATTTATGCGTATGTAAAAGCGTTTATTGCTTTACACCAACTGATAACTTTTAAGTAATACACAACAATACACGTGGAAAAGCTACTAAGGAAACAAGAATAATAGCAGATCTGGATTAATCTAAAAGTGCAGTACAGAAATTACATCCGATCAGTTAAATCTTATTGATGTTGAATTGATTGCTTTACCATAATTTGAGTTTGTTTATTCATAACTGTGCGGAACGCACAGACAACAGAAACCTTAGACCAAAAATAAAATACCAAACTGTTTAGATCAGGCTTAAACTTGAGTCTTTGAAATTATATTAATTGGACGTTTATCTATTACAAATATCAGGAGATACATTGTTTTGTATTTGAGAAATATATTTGCAACATATAGTAGACAAAATGTTATATTCACAGCATAGGCTTTTGGGTATATGCAATCTATACGGGCATATGTCCCGAATGTGCAATATAATTGCATATACAGAAAACCCACGCAATACTGTCAATTAGTGACGTCATTTTAACCGGTGTTAAGGCCGAAGAATAACCGATGAATCGCAGTTATAACACAGCTTGATTTGCCTGCAAGGTATATTAGAAATATACACAGTTGAAAAACAAAGCAGACTATCATATAATTAAGAATTACAAAAGATGGGACAGAACTGACACGGACAGCAAGGACTACACGTAGAATGTGTGGTTGGTGTCATAACTTGTATCAGAAAACTTACGTAAATCACAATATGTTATTTCTTTTAAGATTTACCACCATTTTACAGCTGTGCTGCCTCTTTGCTTTTCTTTCTTGATTTTAACACATTCTATAATAACTACCCTTTGCATAAGACGTAGGAGACTTATTAATGGTTGTTATTTCTTTGTTTGGTTAATTAATTAAAATAGTTACTGTTATCTATTTATTTTGTGAATAAGCACTTAAACGAGTTCTAATTTTCCTGTTGTATAAGAAGGTACATCACTTGTTTACTCTTAACGTTTAAGTTTGGTAATTATAGCATGCTAGGTCTGCAAACGGACCATGTGCTAAGTCTTCATCATCAATGCCTTATAATGTGTTCGCTCGCACACGAGTTCAAAATAAATACATTCGCCGTTATCAGTAAGGTGTCTAGTGAACAGAACATAACAGTCTACTGGAATTCATAAACTGTTGATAGCATAATGTAAAGTTTACAGAATTTTTAGCTTATTAACTCGTCAGGAATTTCGATACGTTAACTAGATACACCTAGAAAAAGAAATATATTTGCAGGTCCTGCATTTCAGTATTTAGAAATGAACGAGAAAGAAGGACTCTTTGCAAAGAATACCGTAAAATATGTCATTTCTGTAAAAAATATATACGTCTCTTTATTCATATAACAATTTTGACACTGTGAAGATAAATTGGTGAAATCACACTGGAAGGCTGTTTTGATAACCATATACCACAAAGAATTATTGGGCTTCTTTAACCCATTTATTCCTAATGGATGATGCCATCCTTATCAGTTGGTCGAGTTTTCAATTAAAAGCGTTTCTGGTATGAATTTTTAATTTTATTCTATTTAGGGAAGTAAGTCCTTTAAGTACACAGTGAAGACCATGATAAGACGGTGCATATTGCGGCGTCTGATCTGGGTCTGCACTGTTTGCCTAAGTCTACCTTTGTAGACGTTTGGCATTAATGAGATAGACCTCACGTTATAGTTAATTACATGTTTAACAGTATTTATAGCAGAACATGTAAAACTATAATGTCTTAACATTGTGTTCTGTCGCATGTCAACATCTAGCAAATGTTATTCTATTGATAAAAGGTTTTCCATATTTTCGACGGTAACCCTGTTCGCACCTGTTCCAATGTTACAATGCACGCATCTTTTATTATTGCAGATCCTATTTTATGTTCCAAATATATTAATCGAATAAACAAGTTACATACACGCCTGGTATTATTATTGTTATGATTTTATGCCTTGCGTATGTAACTAATAAGCAAAAACAAGAAGATATAAATAAGTTCAGAACATACTTTCTCACAGCGTGTGGTAATGCAAACGAGTGTGAATGCTAACGAAAGACAATGTAATAATGTTATAAAATGGTTTATCTAACTCTTAATTACTCAAATAAGGATTACAATTACGAACATGTCAGAACCATTCAGGAACAAGAACAGTGATGCTTTTCAGATGTCCTTGGACTTTTTTTATTAGTTACCTCAGACATTTGAAGGAAAAAAAGTGAATAATGGAGCTTATGTTTCTAAAAGGCAAGGACCAGTTATCTTTCACATATTGTTTATTTTAATTTCAAAGGATTTCTGTTGATTCGTTTGTAGAGGGGATAGATATTGTATTCTATGTATTTGTTATTTATTCCTGATTGAACACTCATTATTTCTGCAGAAAACACTGTAAGATGCAGCAATACTTGTTTGGGGGAATACTAATGGTTTATTTGTCTGTATATAAAGTATATATTTTGAGAATAAATTCGTTCAAATATTTGTCATAAATATAGTTTTTAGACTAACAAAATCTGTTCCGCTCTTGTATAACTTTATTATAATGTTGCCTTTTTATAAGCAATGTCTCATGATAACCTATTTTTGCATCTGTTTGACTTTCAGGGTATTCACTTTATAATATCTTTATTATATATATGTTTCTTTCCTGTTTTCCTCCCTTTCTGGCTTCCTATCTAGTTTCCATATTTTTCCTTTTACCTCTCATTTATTCGTTTATTTATTAGTTTCTTTTTTCTTCTTTCTACCTGTCATATTTTCTGTCTTTCTTTTTTATTTTTTCTTCCTTCCTTTTCCATTTTTTTCAATTTCTCGTTCTTCATTTTCAGTTTTTCTCCCTATTGTCCTCACCAAATCCTCATTCTCTAAATTTCGTTCTGTTATATCAGTGTCTTCATTACGTTATGTTAAGTACTGTTTAGAGGATAGTAAATGTCTTGAACTTTTTGACCGACCCCGTTTGTAAAAAAAATTAAATTTCTATTCAAATGTCTCTCGACTGCTATTTTGTTTCTTTTCTTCCCACAGAAGTAACGTGTTTCAGTTTCTAATCGTATATTTATTCACAAATTGAATTATCAATTATTTAACGTTTAACTCAAGTATTGGTTTGCCTTATATTATGGAACGCTGCAACTGACTTAGCTCGCATGTGTTGATGTGTAGACATATGCAAATATAACGCAGAATTCTTATTGAAAGTGTTTGTCACGTCTAATTACATCGGCTTGTATTATATTCTATAATCTTTATTTCTTCATTTGAATTATCTTATAAGGTAAATTTACACACTTTAAAGTATGTACTTTAAAATACAATATGTTTTACGAATACTTGAAATCTTGACCAGCATAGATACAGCTATAGGTATTCGAAACGGTTTCTGGCTGAAAGTGACTAACACGATAAAACGTAAATGAATTATTAGTAATTCAGTGAGCAAACCATAGACACAATTCTCTCTGACATTACCTGTCTTGTACCTTGAATATCCTGTCTATAAATGTTTTCAGTTTTGTCGACTCTGGCTTTTAATGGATAAATAGTTATATGTATGTGTTGGTGTGGGAAGTTACAGTTTCATTAACTGATATATAGTTGTAAATAAGGTATTGATGTGAATATTTTGGTAAGGAAAACATGCTAACTTCCCACAAAAAGATATGAGCACCTTTTCAGTGACAACATTCGTTTCTATGCGTAACGATATATACAAAGAAAATGAATATTTGGAAATATTGTCTCTTCTGGTAGGAACTCATTAACCATACATTGATCAGTTTCTGAAAGTGACTTTCAAATCAGTTTGGCCTGATCGATTTATCAATTATTGAAGTATACCTTGAAAACCTCCTGAATGAATAGCAAGCCGTGCAGACCATAACTAGACAACGCAAACATGACGCTGAAACGGCAGGTGTTGAGGTCGTATCCTATACAACTAGATCATGACGCTGAAACAGCAAGGTTCCAGGTCGTATCCTCAACAACTAGATCATGACGCTGAAACAGCAAGGTTCCAGGTCGTATCCTCAACAACGCGATCATGACGCTAAAATGGCAAGGGTTGAGGTCGTATCCTCAACAACGCGATCATGACGCTGAAACGGCAAGGGTTGAGGTCGTATCCTCAACAACGCGATCATGACGCTGAAACAGCAAGGGTTGAGGTCGTATCCTCAACAACTAGATCATGACGCTGAAATGGCAAGGGTTGAGGTTGTATCCTCAACAACGCGATCATGACGCTAAAATGGCAAGGGTTGAGGTCGTATCCTCAACAACGCGATCATGACGCTAAAATGGCAAGGGTTGAGGTCGTATCCTCAACAACTAGATCATGACGCTGAAACAGCAAGGGTTGGGGTCGTATCCTCAACAACGCGATCATGACGCTAAAATGGCAAGGGTTGAGGTTGTATCCTCAACAACTAGATCATGACGCTGAAACGGCAAGGGTTGAGGTCGTATCCTCAACAACGCTATCATGGCGCTGAAACGACAAGGTTTCAGGTCGTATCCTCAACAACGCGATCATGACGCTAAAATGGCAAGGGTTGAGGTTGTATCCTCAACAACTAGATCATGACGCTGAAACGGCAAGGGTTGAGGTCGTATCCTCAACAACACTATCATGGCGCTGAAACAGCAAGGTTCCAGGTCGTATCCTCAACAACGCGATCATGACGCTAAAATGGCAAGGGTTGAGGTCGTATCCTCAACAACGCGATCATGACGCTGAAACGGCAAGGGTTGAGGTCGTATCCTCAACAACGCGATCATGACGCTGAAACAGCAAGGGTTGAGGTCGTATCCTCAACAACTAGATCATGACGCTGAAATGGCAAGGGTTGAGGTTGTATCCTCAACAACGCGATCATGACGCTAAAATGGCAAGGGTTGAGGTCGTATCCTCAACAACGCGATCATGACGCTAAAATGGCAAGGGTTGAGGTCGTATCCTCAACAACTAGATCATGACGCTGAAACAGCAAGGGTTGGGGTCGTATCCTCAACAACGCGATCATGACGCTAAAATGGCAAGGGTTGAGGTTGTATCCTCAACAACTAGATCATGACGCTGAAACGGCAAGGGTTGAGGTCGTATCCTCAACAACGCTATCATGGCGCTGAAACGACAAGGTTTCAGGTCGTATCCTCAACAACGCTATCATGACGCTGAAACGGTAAGGGTTGAGGTCGTATCCTCAACAACGCTATCATGACGCTGAAACGACAAGGTTTCAGGTCGTATTCTCAACAACGCTCTCATGACGCTGAAACGGCAAGGGTTGAGGTCGTATCCTCAACAACGCTTTCATGACGCTGAAACGGCAAAGCTTGAGATTTTATCCTCAACAACGCTATTATGACGCTGAAACGGCAAGGGTTGAGGTCGTATCCTCAACAACGCTATCATGACGCTGAAACGACAAGGTTTCAGGTCGTATCCTCAACAACGCTATCATGACGCTGAAACGGTAAGGGTTGAGGTCGTATCCTCAACAACGCTTTCATGACGCTGAAACGACAAGGTTTCAGGTCGTATTCTCAACAACGCTATCATGACGCTGAAACGGCAAGGGTTGAGGTCGTATCCTCAACAACGCTTTCATGACGCTGAAACGGCAAAGCTTGAGATTTTATCCTCAACAACGCTATCATGACGCTGAAACGGCAAGGGTTGAGGTCGTATCTCACCAATCGCACTTGACTAGCACTGACTGGTCAGGTGCTTTCATTTGGAAAGAAATTTCCCTCTAATAAATCTATGTCTATTTCATTATATCACTCCTACGTTAAATAGCTGTTTGGTGCTTATGGAAAGACGTTTCCTCCTTAAAAATGATGCTTGATTTAGTTCACTGTATTTTAAGTATTGTTTAATAAGCAAACAAAAAAGGTTGCTGTTACGAAATAGTAATCTAGTTTTCTTTGTATCTTTTTACCTCACTAATTGATATGTTGAAAGATGTCGTTGTGTTGTTAACTTGTTTCTTTTGTTGAAATTATTACCTGGAAAACATAGCGTTCATCTGTCACCGTAAAATAAGTGTTAAACTAATTTAATTCGTAGCGGCGTAAGATGAAACATTAAGATAAAACATTGCACAATTCATTTTCTAAATGGCAAAGAGAATGCCTTTGTGTCCATTTTTCAGTATAATTTGACAAGCTTCTGTTTTGGCTTTTAGTTTCATAATGATAAATATTTTTTATTTATTTAATGTGTCACTTCAATGAATAAAAATTAAATTGAATTAAACCGCGCTGGCAGTTTACGAAGGCGTATCATGAAAAGTATTAAAAAACTTGATGAGAGAAAGAATTGTAAGGATTCTTCGCGGATCAAGTCACTTTTAGTGCGCAAAGGTCTTTATCATTATATCTCAAATAAATCAATCAATAATTGACAAGTTATCTTTTTTATAAAGACTGAAAATTTTCAAGTCATTTCAATGTCGTCAATGGACGTCAATGTTGTATGCTTTGAAATGACCCAACAGCAAATCTATTGCATTTTAATTAACTTCTGGTTGTGTTTCATTTGTGTTTTATGTTCAGATATATGTATATCGTATTTTAGTCTGTACACGTAAACTCTTTCTAAATCAGGACAAGTGTGTCTGGCAATAAAGTTTTCTTTCCTGCAGATTTGTAAATATGGGGTTGTATTTAGCTGTGTGTTCGTCTGATGCTAGTTGCAACACAAATCTTAATTCAGGTATTTTAATAGTTTTTTTTTCTTCTTTTATAAGTGAAACATTGCTTTTAATGTCTGAGTGAAATATCATGAAATACTGACAATATATACAGACGTTTCATTTTGTAATTTTGCAATAATCCTTATTTACAGGAAAGGTAATCATAGCTATTAAATCGTTGCAGTTATTTACAAATAAATGTATAAAACTGATGCAGGTATTATGATGGTAAGAGTAAATCTGTCATGGTAAAATTATCCCTTACAGAAGTGGAGTCATGATTTTGTTGCATTTATTACAAAAAAGAGTAACAATGTGGTAGAAAAATGATTTAATTTCATGATATGCATGAAGTCATTTGTAACCAGTGTTGTACCACTAGTCTTGCCTGCTGCTTCCTGTTACAAAATGTCTTCCTACATCATATATTGCAGACGACATTTGTTTTAGGCATACTTTTACTTTTTCAGGTTCTTAAAATAGATGACATCACATAAAAATTAGTGTAACTGTCATAAAACTAACCAGAAAGATTTAAAAGAAATGTCTCGTGAATATGTTTTTTTTTTCTGATATTCCACTTTTCACAAAGAGATTTGTTTCTTTCAAAATAAAACACAAGTACGGTACAGTAAAAATAACACTTAACATTGATTATAAAGGTTAGATTAAATCAATTAAAATCAGGCGTCCAGATATTGATACAAGTCAAGAAAACTTAGCAATGGGGTGTGTGTGTAACAGAAATGTCTTTCGTTTTTACGGGTCTGCTATATTCATTGTCAAGAGAATAAGTTGCTAGTCCATGTTCTGAAAAATGAACATACATCAATGACAGTATGCCACCAAGTCTTAATTTATCCCTTAAAGTTAAGCGTTGCGTATAGATATTAACAGACCAAGTTCTGAAAATGACCGTCCTAATTTTTCCCATAATGTTAAGCATTGCTTACAGATAATAACAGACCATCTGCATAGGTTTTGTCGAACATGCATAACGATAATTGCTTTGCCTACAACCACTTAAATGCAGGTGTCTAGTGAACAGCGAATAAGAATGCCTTAGAATGCATAAACTGTTTATAACTCAGTGTACAAAGTTTACAAAATCAATCCAGTTTCTGTGATTTGTAACACTTGAAATTTAGATACGTGAACTAGTTTCAATTGAAAAGTCTTGATCTCACCACATCTCGAATATTCTCCAAACGTACTGTTATTTCTGTGTTTCAGTATTAATCATTTTCTCTAACTTCAAAATGCACCAATGCATATATTGTACATTTTAAAAAGAGCTAAGGACTAAGAAAATAGTGAAGAGCTGAATGACAGCCAATTCATCTCAAGTGAAAAATATGGACAGTTTAAAGATGTGTGTGCTTTGAATGAAAAAAACATGATGACACTAGGAGTTCTGCATTTTAGAACAGTGGCACCGTGTGGGGATACAATTTTTGGAATTTTACTGAAAAACGACATTTGTAACAATGCAATATGGGGCTTTTCAGACCTGACGAAACAATCATAATTCTACCATATCATTCTGATAAAGGTTTGTCAGGTATTTGAGACTTGACTGAAGGCTGTACTTTGAAAAGTAAAGCAAGAAAAAAAATCAGTAAAATTCGTTTTGTCGTAACATATCTCCGAAAATAGTAATTCCATTATCAACGACCTTCATTTCTAATGGCAACCCTGCACAAATATACGTTAGTTCGTTCAGTATAGCAGACCCTATCAATACAACATCTATATTAATATATTTAACAAGCTGTATATACGCCTAGAATTATAAATGTTATAATTTTATGCCCTACATATGTAACTAATAAGCAAAAAACAATAGCGTATAAATAAATTTAGCAAATACTTTCTCACAGCGTGTGGGAACGCAAACGAGAATAAATGTTATTGAAAAGGCAATGTAATATCGTTGTAACGTACTTTATCTATCTATAAATTACTTAGATTAGGACTTCAGTTACGAAAATCGTTCTTAATGGTGTATCATTCAGAAAAAGAATACTGGTGCATTTCAGGATCCGTGAAGATTTTTTGTTCGATTTTTTGGACAGTTGAACTGAGATTGTATGTAACTGAGTTCGTTTCATTCTTCTTTGTGGGCAAGGAACGCTTATGTTCCTTGTAATCTTTTAATACATTAAAATTGTACCAGTGTTTCTGTATTTAGACGTATCTAAAACCTAAAATTTACTAGACATTTTTGTCTTAAATACCAGATCAATTATCGAGTTCTGCTTTTTCAAGGCCGGTCCACTGTACCTAAGACACAGTTATGTAGACGTATTCAGGTTTGAGTGCACCTGGGGCTGCAGTATTGTATATTGATGTAAGAAACATGACAATACCGAGTACATTTTGAAACCATAGTGCCTAGAGTGTTCATGTTATGCATGAAGCATTTTCTTGTAAACCTGTTAGAATCATGACCATAATTTTCTCCCTCTTTCGAGAGGAAACGTATAAAACAAAAAGAAGAACTTTTATTCAAGCAAATCTTCTTATCTAAAAGCACAAAAAATAAAACTTTCATAATTTACAGGTAGCATTGTCAACGGGACTTTCACAATTGATGCTGAATGATTGCCTTAGAGTCATAATTTGCCCTTCTTTAGGGTTTTCATTATGTATTATATGGAGAAAAGAAAATCTTTTAAAAAAGGAATATCATCTTGTGATGAGTTCTTCTTAGGTGAGCGATTCAGAGCAGTAATGGTATTCGTGTTTGCTTTATCTATTTTCAGTAAGTATTTTGACCTCTTTCTAATATTGTTTGAAGGAAACGACAGCACTGAATCTATGATTATGTGACTGAATGTTAAAGTTTTCCATTCATGCTGTGCACGAATGAGACGAGGTCATTCTTTATGACAAATTGTACTGATACAAGATTAATCTGTTTAAAGTTGCATCTTTATTCATAAGTTCAAATGTAATAATATTTCATTGCCAACCTTAACGAACATGAATGTCACTGACTTGCATATCATGGTAGTTATGGAACGCCCCAATTGTCCTATGTCGCATAATTTTATATGAAGTCATCTTGGATTCTGAATTAATCTTCATTATTGTCGGGCTGTAATCATTTTTCCTGCGAGGCTACTAAATCGTTCATATACAGTTATCTTTTTGGTTGGACGAGTAACTCTAATTGCAATAGAAACTCGTAACGGCTGTACTTTTTAATCCAAAACTATACAGTCATTAGAGCAAAAGATGCTAATGCGACCATTTTGTGAATATTAAGCTAAATTAAAAAATGTTGTTTTTTTTTTTTGTATTTTTACAACACAGGGAGAATAGCAAATAAAAACATAGAACTTTTTAAAAAAGTTGACTTAATTCTCTTAAAATTTGACAGCAGTTTACTTTTTTAAAATAAGTTTCATATGGTGTAATATTTTTAGGCTGGCAGGACGTGACAACAGGACAATTAGGAGACATTTTTATTAGGGTTTACATTACTCTTGACAATTTTAAATATATATAACATGTAGAAGGTAACATAAAAACGTCTTGCCCTTGCAAGGAAAATATATATCAAATTAAAAACACCAGGTCACTGACACTGAGCCATTTTCTTAAAATGCAGTTTAAGTGAAAGATTAAAAATTCTGACATACATACTCTTAGTAATGTATCGGTTTGGAATATAACTTTGATGTTTTTTTTCAATGACGTGAATTTCAAATTTTGCGATTATTTTTAATCATTTTAATGCGCACATATATGGTTTGGTAAAGGAAGACATATTTTCTGATTTTTTTTCAAGTATTATTTTATCTACTTCAAAAATTGATATATATAACAAAATAATTTTTTACGTAAAACTATATTATCAGATACCATGGAAAAGATATGCCACTACTTTAATTCGTGGCGTCGTTAATGCAACCTTGGATGATTCATTTTCTACTGGCCAAATAGACACTGTTTTCGCATCACATGATATGCTTTGTTGTGGATTTTCGTTGCAAAGTCTTTTTATTTACATTGATCGAGAAACTGAAATGGTATGTGACTGTTGTCGGACCGAATTGCAAAACAAATTACTTACAATATCACAAAATTGTAAAACGTAAGCCAAGGGGTCAAGATGGTACCACTGCGTTTTGATATAACATAATTTTTAATCCTGAAAATGAGATCCCAGTAACCAAGAATTGTCATGTGATATAGATCAAGTAGAGAACGGCAGTGATTTTTTTTTTAAATTTCGATGAATATCATTGTCACATAATCAAAAATACTTTATGCGTATGCTTGTTTTTATGTTGTACAGGTGTTTATCTTCACATACATTCCGAGTTCTCCCCTGAATGTCTCTGAACATAAAGATATGCTGTCACACTGTCAAAAATTGTCACACAAAACTATTTCAGCAGAATTATCAACAGATTTTCGCAACAAAATGTTCATAACTTTTTAAGATATAAATTGTATATCAAGAATTAGATAAAATGAATGTCTAGGCACTTGCTTTTACTCAAACAAAGCTTCACTTTATGCGACTACCATTTTTATATTCTTATGCAGTGTTTGGTTTCTTTATACCAAATTAGACACCAGCTTTTGCGAAAAAGGTAACTAATGATAACTAAAAATGGTACAATAAACCCTAGTAAAACACGACTAACCTTCATTCTAAATCGTATACTGTGCCAACCTTTACAATATAACGAAGAAACATGTAAGGGAGGTAATCATTATATATATTAATGATCATGAGTTATCCGCCACTCAAAAACTCAGGAATATTGCTAAGTAAAACGATTCTTGTAAACTGCATTAGACTTAAATGTTTATGAAAAGTGAAAGAAAAATGGCCCTTGTGAAGATGTATTTATTTTTTTCACTTCGTAAAAGAGCAGCTACATAAGACATATTTTTATTAAGCAGTTTTTTAAAATTTCTAATGACTTAAAATTGAGTATTAATTAATTTTCATATACTTGTGGATATTTATGTTAGTATACTATAATTATGTATGATGACCATTTAAGTTAGTATGTTAAAGGGAAAGTAATCATTTGTTTTAATATACCACTTGTAGGACAAGCATGGCGTAAATATATCACTTTCACTTTAACCATAAAGAAGGAATTAATTTATTAGATTTAAGTTAGTCATTTATAAGGAAAATTAACTCAATGTCGTGAAGGGCCGTGAAGAAATTTGTAACTAATTTTATACCACCTGTGTACGTAGTTGTTTTTGTGGTAGTGGTAAATGGTCTTTCTACATCAAATAAAAATGATTACATTTGTCTGAATGTTGTTATATTTTCACGTTCTTAAAATGGACGTAATTGCATGCAAATTTAGAAGACCTTTCTTAAAGATAACGAGGAAAATAAACGGTGACTGTTTTGCAAAGACATAGTTTGTGTAAAACAAATTCGTTATGTCAGTGTTGGATCTGGTATGTGTTACAAAGAAACAAAACACATAGTAACAAGACAGTGTGGAGTCAGATTAAGTGCTGCATATCAAATGTCGAATAAATAGTTTTAATAAGATCTATACTGACTTAGGTGAAATATATTTTTCCTTTCAGGAATCGCCAAATTCATTGACGTTCATTTCCATTTTGAAACAACAGGAATATATTCATTGTGGACCATCTTGCTATTAATATTTTTTGATGATAGAATGTTATTTATAGTTTAGTTACCTAACGAATAAAAACAATAACGCTACAAAAGAAAAACGAGCACCGGTTTAGTACTGATTTGTCATTGGTCATTATAATTATTAAGTGATGAATGATTAGGCGAAAAGGTTACATTTAAAACTTTGGATACGAATTTAAACTATAGGCTTTTAATAATGTATGAGTGATCATATTTATCAAGAGTTGGTAAAAAGGTCATAACATATTTCCTTGCACGAATATAAGTTTATACTTAATGTATTGCTGTTTCCGTACATGCATTAGATCAATCAAACATTTTATTTAATTTGTTAATTTGACAGACGCTTGCGTTTGAGGTGACAAATCCATATATCAGTTGCACATGGTTTCACCTAATGAACATACTAAGTTAAGTTAATCAATTAGACATTTGTTTAAGATATGACCTCTCTTAAGATTTTACTTCCTTAATTTAAATAGAAGACAGATTGCGGGCAAAATGAATAAACTACGGAAGCAATTGTGTGCCATTCTGTTACCTTTGCCTACGGAAGCAATTGTGTGCCATTTTGTTACCTTTGCCTACGGAAGCAATTGTGTGCCATTCTGTTACCTTTGCCTACGGAAGCAAGTGTGTTCCATTCTGTAGCCTTTGCTTACGGAAGCAAGTGTGTGCCATTCTGTAACCCTTGTTATACGGTGCCTTTAAACAAATAATGATAACTATCACATTATTTTTTTAATATTATCGGTGTTCAATGTATAACACAAAGACTAACATTTTTCTATTTGTATATTTCCGACAAAAAAAAGACCACTACGATAGTAATACCATAATGAACGATATTTTTCCTTGCTCATCGACCGTGTATATTTCAGATATATAGTGCTGTTGAGATAATTCTTTGACGAACGGTGCCGTCTTTTAGTGACATATCAGGCAAAAACTCTAGGTCATTTACGACAATGCCTTGCAACTGAACTGGGAATTAAACCAAATTCCTGTGATCTTTAATGAGCCAAATTCAGCTATTTTTTATATTCTATGGTAGCAAATATCTCTGGCATTGAATGTGTATAGGTTATTTTTACTTAGCCCTATACCCTGTGGGTACAGTATAAAAAGAATATGCTCACAAAGTTATGCTTATACTTTAATTACCACCTAATGGCAGTAAGAGTTTGTATAAAAAATACTATTCCCAATGAAACATTCAAGTTATTTTTTAAAATTTTATAGCATTGTTTTGAATTATATATTTTTGATAGTGATAAAAAATAGCAATTTTCATATCCGTTTCCTCTTTTTAGGGATCATATCCGGTCATTTCGTATTATGTTTTCAAAACGCAAAATATAAGTCGGTAACACGATGAATTTACAATCTGACACATGCTATGAAAGGGCTGTTGCACCGTGCATAGAGGAAATTGCGGTTTCTTTTCTTTCTAGAAACAGACGGCGGGAAGCATTTAAGACAATCTTTCTATCACACCTGAAGATGACAGACTTTTACTGCTGAAATAAATTTGTCTATATGACATAAAGATGTCTAAATGTATTTTTATTCGTCTACTTTGGATGTGACAAATACGTTTGAAGTTACAAACACATAAATCTGATGAAAAGACTGAGAACAGATAAAGCAGGAAATTTTATATACACCTTCCTTAAAAGGCTAAAAATTATAACGCGAAGAGCATCGTAGACCAATTAACACAAATAATCTATTGTGGCATCTGTATTGTCTATGATTATCATATCTACTTTAAATTGAGAGGCTTTTTTTAAAAAATAGAGCTGATCAGTCTTGAGACAATACTTTAGGGTAAGAGGCTTTTTTTCAATAGAGCTGATCAGTCTTGATACAAAAATTGTAAACTGTAAACTTGCCATCAAATCTAACATAACTACACCTGTATACAAAGCCAATTCATTTTTTTAAAACAATAAAACATTAGAAAGGGATACCTAAAGTTTAGAGTGAACTGTTCCTTTACAATCATATAAATGTGAATGAAAATGAATGATATGAAACTGTCTTGAAAAACTCCAAATGCAACAGATAAACTAAACCCTCACTGGAAGCTTTCTTACTCTGAGAGATAAAGAAATGTACGAACTAAGTCATCTTTTTGTGGCAAAGTTCACTTAAAAGAAAATCACAGACAGATATTTGACCCATTGTTATTATTATTGGATATATTATGTAAATAATGTCACAAATTTCATATTTGTATACAGTCGTTATTATACTTGTTATAACAGCATTCTACACTGTAGCACGATCTTTGACATTTAACTGTTTTATTCAAATAAATATATGCTTAAAATATGAGGCCCAGTCAATGTAATTATAACCTAGTATGCTAGATTTATTATTTGAACTCGTGTTATTTCCTCAAATATTAAGTTAATCGTTTCACTTTTCAATTTTTGTATCGGTAAATGTGCTGTTTCCTGAACTAAATTCCATTGACTGCATTTTAAAGGACTTCTGGTTACATATTTTTATTAGTCTACATGACAAGGCGTACATTCAGACGGCTTGTGTTTCATCATTTTATACACTGTTATCCGTAAATGTTAAAATATATGATTTAAACTCTGTATTCATAACGATTCAGAATTTTTAGTTTATGTCGTCTGTCCAAAATGTAAAAGCTTACAATTATGTATACAAAAAACAAACATGACATTGATAGGCATGTAAAAACTACCATAGCCTGAACATCCGGCGGCTGAATCTGGTAAAAAATATATAAATCAAAACAATACAATGGCATATTAAAACACATTAAAACCATAAAAAACATTTAGCAAGCAATTATAAGCTCTATCAAATAATTATAAAGAGAAACAAAATACTTCCCTAGATTTTGCCGCAATAATTCATAATGGTGAAGAGTTAAACTGGCAGTAAATTTCCAGCGAAGGTTAAAATGTTGATTCCCTATCATGTGGTGCTCATCGAGATTTACTGTTCCGATATGTAGACAAGCCTCATCAGACATAATCTTTTTTAACGTAAAAACCCTACGTGATTTGCTTTTATTTCAGGACAAGTTGTGTCTGCAAGTGCCACTGCAGACGGAATTATCAAAAGCATGGACTTACTAGGAAACCTAAATTGAAATCCAGCAGAAACGACAGAAATTACAGCAGTGATAAATTACAAAATCATTCAAGAAGGAACAAAACAATCGGAGTAATTAAGGCAAATGAATCCAGCGAGACGCTTTTTAGAACTCGTCTGAAAAGTGAAAATTCATCTGAAAGGTCAAGTGTCTGTCTTAGTGAAGGTCATAAACGGTGTATTAACTTGGTTTGTGTTCGATTAAGGAGAAACATGGCAAAAATATTGTGTCACTGTGCTATATTATTATTATTATGTTTGTGTGGAGGCGTTGTAATGGTTCATCTGAACGAAGATAAAACAGACAATAGTGTGATTCAAAATGGTGCTAATGTTGGAGGATTTAAAAGCAAAGTGGACACCTTCACGTCAAAAGAATCGTCAATATTATTGGTAAGTAGATAACAAAACTGATAGTAAACTGTGTTTTTGATTTTTCGTCCGTCGTTCTGTCTCTCTGTCTCTCTGTTAATATGTCTTTTCTGTGGTTCCTCGTCTATCTTTCGGTTTGTCCGTCTTTCTTCCACAGTCTATATGCAGAAATTTGTGAATATTTCCAAAATATTACTTGGATTGGATACAAAGAGTTTAAGGTTTACGGTATCCGGAACACCTTCAAATTGACCTTCTAGGAATATAAAATTTGAGAATCAGCGATGCAATAAACCACACTAACACAGATATAAAAGCTTTTATCATTTGGACAGGTATCTGTTCAGTGGCTGGAACTGTGTAGGAACTGCATACTTTCAGTTGGTTCGAACTTTTAGGATGTTCCCGACGATGTTTGTAATCGTCCAAACAAATTTAAAACTAACTCTATCCACTGGAATGCTTGAAAAACGCAGACACATGCCGCATACAAAATAAATATTCTCAGCAATTAAGTGGAAATATAAATATTCATATTTATTTGAGCCATCTGTTATAGCTAACCTAAATAATTTTCTGTTGCTGTAACTTCGTGGGAATTATTTTGCATGTGCTGCATTGGGAGAGCAGCCCAAACTTTAATTTACATGCCTGATTCTTCTGGGTTTTAACTTCATAAGAAATAAATTTTAAAGTATCAACTTTGGACTCAAGAAATTTCTTTTAGAATGCAAAACTAAACCAAAGTGTAACGAAAATGACTGTAAGAATAAAAAAATGCAAGCTTTTATTTTGAGATAATGGGCTTTTTGTGTCTCTGGTGCATGAACGATTATGTTTTTGTCATAGGTAGAGGATAAATTAGGGTTTAATTTTATGGCTTATCTGCTACGTTTAAATGGTAGAATTCGATGGTAGGTGTATGTTTGTTTTGTTTTACCAGTTAAATATTTAAATGTCGTTTCTGAGGTAACTGTACATACAGAAATTTTGCAGAAATCATAAAATGAATAAAGTAAAAAAATGTAACCACTCTTTCTGAATCAAGATTTAGTACTTTTGACGATTTTATTAAATGTTTTACCAACTGCATTAAGAAAATGATACTTGTGCATTTCCATTGAAATAAGGTATTTTCTACTAAAGAAATATTGAAGTTTCTGCACCTGTAATTGAATTCTAATAACTAAATCTGAGATGCAGCGCTTTGAAGTCACGATTTGTAAAGCTGTTTCGTTAAGAAGCCGAATTATGTTCAGTGGCGGGTTTCAAAAGAGTAAATCTCAGGCTTTTAAGAATTTCTATCACACCCTAAACGTAAAATGAGTTCTGAGAAGATAAATAGTTTGGTAACATCAGACTTTGTCTTAATCTTACAAAATCCATCTGATATTTGCAAAACAGAACCATTTTGCTTACTTAATTCTACAATGTTCGTGGTAATTTCAACAAAAGGCATATCAGACTTCTGTTGTCAAGATATTTCATAAGGGTTGATATCACAACCGCTGCATTAATGAGCGGAAATCAATGGATATTCTACGATGCATCCTCTGCATTTTGCATCATAGATATGAAAATTATACCCTTTTCGTTTTCTAATGCTACTACGGGTTTTCGAAAAGGTTTGCCATTGGGGATAGATAATATTCAACATTTATATTTTAATAAATGTACTGAATACTTACACGTAAACAACATGTTGATCTAAAATGATGAGAAGACCTAAGTGCACGTGGATTATGAATCATAAATACGTGCATAAGATTTAATTTTCCTTTTGGATTACATCAGTTACCTGTTTGTCTGTAGCTGTCCTACTGTGTGCCGGCAAAAAGGCAGATCTGTTGCAACATCAAGACTCATTTCCAGAAGTGATAAGGGATTGAACTGCTAAGTGGATGCTAGATCTTGAAAAAAGGCGTTGGTTGCAATTCAGAATTGGATTGAAAGTAGTTCAATTTAGTCTTCATTTTTAGAGAGTGGAGGGTCGGAAAAGGGGAATACAATATAATGGTAGACGGTTATTACTAAGTATATACACTGTTCTTTAATCCGGGAAGGTTTTAGCTTAGACTTTGAGATTTTCAGTGTAGTTAGACGACCAGTTTGGGCTAAAAAGAAACTTGAGAAAGAAGCTTCTTTGTCTCTTTTATTAAGTTCAAATGCCAATAGAATCTGCTTCCCTACAAATAGAATGTCCACCGTGCATACTGTTTATTTAACCTATATATCAGGCTTTGGAAATAGACTTACAATCGTTGTAGTGCAGGTGTATTAACTATACTATGTATATTGTTAAGGCCAAGTAGATCATTCACAACAATTGCAGCGCATAATTTATACCAGATGCTTAAGCAGATTAATAAAAACTGGTCGTATTTGTGGTAGATATCTATTTATTCCTGTAGTATAGCAGAATGAAAAAAATTTGGATCACTAGAACAGATATAAGTGCAGCATTCATATTTCTAGTACTATATTTATTGGAATAGTTTCAAAATCTAGTACTTATGCCTTTCCATAACCAGTGAAATATCTTGCGTGTCTGCCCCAGTAAAGTGTCAGTTGGTTAAACTTAATGTTAAAATGCACAAAATAACTTTCTATAAATAAAGCATATTGTCTGGCATCAATTGGCTGTTCTATCACCACATGTAGTCTGTGTATTTACTGCCAGTTTATGTTGGTTAATCGATTCATTTTCATGAACAAAGTTAATTCTCAAAGGTTATAAAAAGTTCAGTCAAATCTAATAATAACAAATCATCAATATAATAATGCAGAATTTCTTGAAAAAAAAGGCAAACTTATGGGGTATGAAAACTGAAGAGCTAATTTAAGCTTTTGTTGTGAGAAATCGTGATGCAGTACTATTCCGCCATTTTTTCCATAGAATTACAAATGTAATGTTGAGAGAAATAAGCAAAATAATTTCATATAACTTTAAGTTATATCAGTGGTCAAAATGACTAAAGGGGATGGATGATAGTCAAGACAGATATCGAAAACACAGTTAAAGGTAGAAGTAAAAAAGGAGTTATTGGTAAGATGAAATTGTACCTTCCAGTGCAGTAGTTAATTGAATTTATGACTGGGCTAATCATAAGGGTCAGTTTTGGCGGTATGCAACTTACATTAGGAGTAAAACCTTTTTTTTCAATAATGGTTATACATGTATATTAATGTAAAATATACTAGTAATGCTTGTTTTCAACAAGTATTCAACAGTGCATATTTTTCTTGAAATTTCAGGGTCATTCTGACCTATTTTATCATTTTAAATGACGGGTTGACAGTAATGGAGATGGCTTTAGATTCTGGCAGGTATTATCTTATGTTCTGTTAAAATTGTGGCATTATTCGATCTTAAATTTTGATTTTAAAAACAAGGAAAAGGTTTGAGAAATAGGATTGCCTGGGTAGAATGTTTGAATCGTTGTTTCGAAGAGAAGCGCTTTGAAACTTGTGTCAAATGCTTACCTGTAACTGTATTATAGTGTAGGTCACCTTTATTTTTTGCTGTTTTATTTGCCTCAAGATCAAAATGACTTCTCTTGACGTTCTAAAACTGTGGCAACTGCCGCACTTTTTGTAAACAACAGCGGCAGCTATTACATTTATGTTGGCATTGCTCGTCAAATATTTCTACAATAAATGTTGTAATTAATTACAGGATGATGGACTTTGGTTAATATTGGTATAATTAAAGAGCAATTTATTGCTTTTATTTCGTAGGATATCTATAATTATATACCTTTTTGTTTCTGGACCATTTAAATTTGCTTCATATTGTTTAGATTAGAGATTTATGAATATCATAATAGTTAAATATATTATATTACTTTTTTTCGTCCGTTTTCTTTAACTTCAGATTAAAATTGGCCTTTTATTAGGTTGCCATCCAAAAATAACAATTTATATAACTTTTTTTTCTATTACAAATGTGTGACTAATATCTCAAAATGAGTTCCAAGCGATACTTAATAACATTTTTATGTCAATTTCATCTAAACTAGACATATTCTTCATTAAAAAAACAAGATAAAATGAGCTAATAAAATGCTTTGAGTATACGAATGCGTGCTGAGAACAACTCTACAGTTAAATAACAGCAAAACATTCACCACCCATGCACTCAAATCTGCAAATTATATCATTTCCATCAGTAAAAAGCATCAGAAGAAATATTAATACCTGACGGAAGCACTTGACTGTCTGGTGAAAAAATATAAACATAGATTACAAGTGCCTTAAACCATCTTGTAATGGCTTTTCAATAGATAAGAATTAAGAGATTATAGCGCATACATATTGCATCATCCTAGGGTAGGATGATGCAATATCTTAATTCCGCTGTATTTCTGCACCTGGGAATGCACTTGACCTTTGCAACGCAAAAGCTGTCATGCCATGCCTCGTTGGAAGTCGTGGTTTTCTGTAACCGAGATAAGATAACTACTGATTGATGTAAAAGTAAATGGGTTTTCAGTTTAAACTTTAATTGCGTAAAATCTTTTCGGGGTTTCTATTAATCCTCGAAAATGGGACTTCTTGGCGTGCATCAAAACTTCAGGCACACAGCAGTATAAAATTTGACCAGTTATGGGGTTTTAGTTTAGGCCGGTTGCACTGAAATACTAAGTGGTTAGTCTTGTCATGATTTTTTCTTTAATATAAGTTTAATTTTATTGTTTGGTAAAATTTATATTATAGTTCTTCTTACAACAGATTACGACTACGGAATCCCTAAAAATAAACTGTATTTGTTTTCAATTCTGCTTGCTCGATGATCACATTTGATTAGTTTATTGTCTAGCCTTACTGTAATTTAAAAAATAAGGTGATGATTCAACATTACATTTAGCTTAAAAAGGGAATATTTCAAACTAAATTACATATAATTTTTTTACTTTTTCCTCCTCATGACTTTTTTCCGAGAGTATTTCAGTTTCAAAACAGCTACTAAAGGACCACCTTGGCTTATCACTTGATCGTGAGAAAACAATATCGGTGAACTCATTCTTCATTGAATGAGGACGTTTGTCTGGAAGGAAGGAAATATAAATGTCCTCTTTGATTGTTGCAATGATTTTTTCAGATGATACAAACAGTGATAATGTCAAGCAAATGTTTATACGGGCGTCTTATGCAACCCTGCTTAACCAGCTGGCTGTTTTGGACAGAAACTGGAACAACTAAAACGAAAAGCATTGGGAAAAATTGGAGGAAATCATTGTATCGTTACAGAAACGTTGTAGTCTTGGCCCCGTAATGTTATCTTACTGTACAATCCTGTGTTTGTCACATATGGAATGTTAATGACATAGATTACCAAAACTATTATCTAAAAGAGTTTATAAGATTATGACATTTAATTGTTTCGCAGGAATTACTTCACGTTTTTCGTGGAGAATGTTGTATTAATGTAACTTACATACTTTTTTTTCAAGAGCACTGAAACTTTTCTGTTGTGTTAAATCTTCTAATATACCGTTTTGGTATTTTCACGAAACTGTCATGTCCTAGAATAATCATTACACATGAAAAAAGTCAAGCATTATAATATCCACTATTTTAGAAAAAAAAACTAGAAATCATAAAATGTGCTTAAAGTGGGTACAAAAAGTAAGGGCGTCGTGTGATTAAGCTGAGACGGAAAGTAGATAAGGGATAGAAGTTTCCAGAGTTAAACTACTGACCTACTTCCTCTAGACGTAAAGATGTAGGTGGGAAAACATTATGTGAATGTTTTCATTCATTGTTTCCGTCACCTATAGGATGAGTGTCTGGCTAACAACTATTAATGTCCTTTTTGATGTCTACCGTTGCTGTTTTGATGAAAATGTTTGTTGTATGAATCGTGCTTTTGTTTGCTGTTATACTAACCAAAATTATAAACGCAACCAAAAAAATATACGAGTTACATCAGATTTAAAAAGGAATGACTTTTGTTACAAATGAACACTTGCCTAGTGTCAATACAAGCTATGGGCTGTTTTTTCCTCTTACATTACTGAATATTTTACGAAGTTCTCATGGTGAGCTATTGTGATCGCTGGATGACCGTGGTGTGTCTTCCTGTCCACACTTAGCATAGGGAACGTTTTGCATCCAATGAACATGAAAGTTGGTAAGGATGTTTATCTTGATGATTTAAGGTCAAGTTTGAATATAGTATGCCCGGGGTAAAAAACTAGGTCACTGGGTTAAATCAAGGAAAACCATGCCGATGCCTTAGAGGTCATACATTAATACAATAGTCAAAATAGGAATTGTTTCTAGATCGGTTTCGAATATTAGTCTTCTGGGGTCAAAACTAGGTCTCTGACTGAAATCAAAGATGATCTAGAGGTCACATTCTGAATTTTTAAGTCAGTCATCTTGATTTTCAGGCAAAATTTTTGTGTTAAAAATGTCTAGATCAAATTCAAACATTGGTCATTTGAGTGAAAAATCAGGTCATATGAGGGCCATGTCAGCCTGATCATCATAAAACTTGCCTTGATGATATGGAAGTCATGATCTTAAATTGGTCACTTAGAGTATAAAAGAGGGTCGCCAGTTTAGAGGTCACATTTTCAAGCAGATATTGTAAGAGTTTTGCATTAAGTGATATCTAGGTCATATTTAAAATTGGGTCATGATGAAGTTTAAGTAGGTCACCTTGTTAATGCCCACATTTTCTAACTGATTATCATGAAAAAATGTTAAAAAAATATTGTCTTGATAATATGTAGGTCGTTTTTAAAAAATGGGTCATTTGGGGTCAAAAGTAGGTTAATTAGCTAGAGGCCATATTTTCAAGCCAGATAGTGAAACATTTCAGATTGAATGAGTACTCAGGTATTCTATATAGGGTCATCATGGCACTTTTGTGAATGCTATAGATAATGAACCAATAAAATAGAAATACAAATGTATCCTCGGATTAATTCTAGCTAGTGTTATAAACGACTTATGTACAACATTCTTGCACTAAGGTATCATAAAGAATTTAATTTACCGTGAAATATGTTTATACAATAATATCGATGTATAGTTACTTTTTCTTACTTAATGTTCTCCTCTGTAAATGTTGACCTGTATGTTTGTATTCTGTTATTTGCTCATGATTATGCAAATGCAGTAATGAGTTCTTGAATCTTGAAATGAAATATATTACTTCCAAAATACGCGGCTTTATAGTTTAATAGTTATAAGAAGCACCGCGTTATTAAAGTTAGGTATATTCCAGGAAGTTGTATCAAAAGAATATTCTATGAAAAGTTTAATTGTGAAAAGGAGAACAATCCTGTTTCAGTATTGTTTTGCATTTTGAAAACGCATTTGTCAGAAAAATGACTGATGGCTTCCTTAAATAGAAATTTTAAAATGGAAAACACTAAAATAGAAGTAAATGTTACGCACAGGATGCCAACAGCCTGATATGACGATGTATTTTAATAACAATATATAAATCGCACACTAATATTAAGAATATACTGCAGCAAATTTATTTTATGCTACTTATAGAAAAGGAAACAAGTTTGACTGAACAGAACAGAATTTTTATTTACAATATGACGAACATAAATAGTCCCTGTCTATATGACTTAGACAGGTTACATATGATTGACACGATTGTATCTGGGCTGCCGTTTCACTGTTTTGTGTATTATACCTTAAGGACTCCTTTTTTGTAAAATGCGGAATGTAATAAATGACAAAATGTCTTCTTAAAACTGAAATGCGATACTTTTTTATGAATTCTAATCTTACTTTCTTTAGCATAATGAAAGGGGGGGAAAGCAAAAGTAAGAACTCTTAACTATAATCTTCGAATTACTTTTTATTATTTAGTTGTTGTTTTTTTAAGAATCCTGTCTGTCGTGGGCGTTGTTTGTTGTAGTCTGAAACAAGGTATCATCTTGATGAAGTGTCATTTTTTAATGTTAATTGGTTATTTTAATAATAATAATAATAATTAGTAGTTGTAGTAAAAGTAGTAGTTGTTGTTGTAGTATTTTGGACAATGAAAAAGAAATACAAAATGTTCATGTGTAGATATTATTACCATTACTATTTTGGACAACGAAAGTACATCAAACCGTCTATGTGTAGAAAAATACATACATGTTTTATTTAAATGATATGTATACGGCTAATTTAATGGACTGGTAAACGAGTCAACTTACGTTCCACTGGAAGCAACTTAAGCGGCCTGTTTTACCCATTACAGTTCGTAAATATTAGATCTTCTTAAAATCTTACTTATTTCCTTGAACTTTTCAAACTTGTCAAACGAGATAATAAACACGAGCGTCTAAAATGTGAAACTTTCCGTTGCGCTGAATTTAGGATACAAATACAGAGTGAAAATATGAAGTCAGTGACTTCAGACTTATCTTAAGATATTCGTTTTTCCTGGCCTCAAGCAATGGTAAGATTGGAGCTAATTTTCAAAGCAATTTGATAGGAAAGATATGACAAGCAGAAGAAAGTATTTAGAGAGATTATCTATAACAATAATCGTATAATGATTAAATATTCTCCATTTGCTTTTAGTGGTGTCTATGATATTTAAAGCGAGGCAGGACGATTCAATCAGTCGTAAGCAACGGTGTTTAATTAAAAGTTAAGTGTACCATGCTGAGTGGTATCACTACCGATAACTTATGAAGGCAGTATATTTTTTCTGATACAAAAACGTTAAGAAATTATTTAATTCGTACAATAAAAGCGTATTTATCTTAATTTGCCAAAGCCACGCGAATCGCACGCGCAGCAAGATTTATCGGGTTTCCATGCGTTTGGCACTACCTTTCTTAATTTGCTCGTGTTTAGATAAGCTTTTCTTATTCCTGTTTTTTTTTTTTGTTGTTGTAATTTTACTTTTTATTGCAAATTGGTCGTGATTTTGTTTCTATTGTTTTCGTTCTGGGTTTGTTACATGCTTTAATGAATCACGCTAACCTTTCCCCGAATAAAAGAGACGGGTGTGGATGGTGAGAGTATGTTTAAAAATAGATTACAAAGAACCGAATGAAAGATTACTTTACTCGTTTATTTCTTTGTAGTATGACGTCTTTTAGTGATGGTTGGTCGTATGCTTGTCTCTATGTGAGATGTCCTTTATGCCGCTTTGCACGCTTTACAGACTCGTCTGACTACAGTTTCAAAGATGTATCCCTTCATTTTACTTAAACAATATTACAAGCAAGTCACTGAATTTTTATCGGCATAGTGTATTCACCGTTACTGTGAAGGAAATAACAAGCAGTATTGACCTGAGCCCAAAGGGCGACGCTTTTACGGTTGACAAAAGACAAATAACCGCACCTATATGAAATCACTTATAATTGATGTATATTTCATGTGTTCTAGATTATTGAAGGATGTAAATCAATATGTATATAAGAATATTTTGCCACTAACGGCACATATTATGTAATAGTTTTTTTCAAGCGTAAGGTAATAAGTTTCAAACAAGTGTCAAGTTTTAAATTAACAATTGTTATCTTGGCATCTGTTCTAACATTCTTAGCAATTTTAGAAACTGTAATATATGTGTTTTGCACTATACATTAATCACAGTTATCTTTATGTGAAGTGCAAGCAAAAATAGATATGAAATGGATGGAAACACGGTCGTGCTTTGATAGGTATAGTTTCATAGGCGTTGCACATGCGTTCATAGCAGTGACTCAGTTTAAATACTTTCGGTTTTAATAATCAGGTAACATTCAGGGACAGAGGGTTTCTAGTATTTTCATGAAATAATCAATGTCAGAATTAATTCGAAATATAATAGTGCTTAGTTAAAAGAAAAAAATATTTGGGTGGAAGTGTGTTTGACAACTTCCACTCAGGTAAGATACTCACTTCTTACTTCTGCTATCATCTGATAAAATCATCAGACATCAGACATTATCAAGGTGAGAAAAACAGAGGGTGATATATAATCTCAGTGCGTATTATGTCTGCAAGGCTGTGATGGAAAGGATGTAGATGTAAAGTAGGTTTGGATTGGTTCTTCATTACCCAATAACAGAAGCTCTTACTAAGCTTATCACATGGACACTGACCCTACTATAGTTATTATAAGACCTGTGCTGTTATTAACTAAGTATCTTTTTAAGTAAACGAACTTCTTGAGAGAATTGTCTAACTGAATTTAACAGCCGAACACCAAACTTCTGTCTTGATATGTGAATTTTCCTTGCAATCACAGATTCTCAACAGATTGTTCGTAAAGACTGTTATTTCGTTTTGTTTTAATCTAGCAACAGCACATTACTCTGTTATCATAACGTTAAATCCAAGCAAAAATACAAAAATAGATATGAAATTAATGGAAATGCTGTCTAACTTTGATATAAACAGATTCACATGTTTCAGACCGCAGATTCTACTATTTCAAACAAGCAAAATGACTCAAACTTTGATTATTTTAATTCAAAATAATATGGCATTTGATATAAGAAACACATTGGCTCAAGAAATGCTCTGACATGCCAATAATGTGTCCGTTTGATACCAGCACATGTACATAGGGCTAAACTATTGGTTGTGTTTCATTTGACTGAAAAACAAAATTGTTCCTAATCTGTTTGTTACATTGGGCTCTCGCAAGGAAATAATACTAAATGCACAAATAAGTTTGAATTCATATTGACCAATAGTGGCGCATAAAACAAATATTTTTGTTCTCACGCTTCTGATTGGTTTCTTCTCTGCAGTAGGCTTTCATGATACAACACAAATGTGGATCTCACCAAATTCAGGTAAATGCATTTTAAACACATGAAAAATACAGATAACAAAATAAAAATGTGTCAGTTAATACAAATGGGAGATTTAAATAATGTATCTTACAAACTATTTCTAAATGCTTAAATTTGATATATGAATAAAAGTTCGGGCAGAGCAGCATGGAGAATATAAACAAACTGTTTGTTTTAGCACAAAGATGACAACTGTATCAAGAGATGGTGAACTTGCCAATCTGATCAGATGGTTAAACTGTAGATAAAAATAAGTATAATGTCGTAGAACTATATGATAATCTTGTAACTCCCCGCAAGAATTTGCATATACTGTGAACAATGAAGGCTCGGATTCCAAATTGTTTTTACCCCCCCCCCCCAACTTTTCACACACCCACACACTCTTTGAATTAAGGTGAGTTTTGTGGTAATGGCCAGTTAAGAAAGTACGATATTTGGTCAACTGAAGAATTAAAGATTACTGGTACATGCAGTACAAAAACCAAATGTCCTACGTCTTAATATAGATCTAAGTTCTGGGGTTTTCGCTGTGTCCAAAACAACTTCGTAAGACCTATACAAAAAGTATTTATCAGAAAAAAACTGTTGTCTTGGAAATGAATTGGAGAATTATGTTCCGAATAACCTTTTTATGACGTCACTATTGTCACAAGAAAATCACGATGTCGACGTTAACTACGAATTGGTCCCGCCAAACCTCACTTTACTTACACAAAATGCTTTAAAAATCTTGTCTGAAACCAGAATTTATTACAGCGTTTTTCCCAGATACGCTAAATAATTTGTCTTAATGTATGCAGTGAACTTCTTCTAAAAAGGTGGTAGTCAAAAAACTAAAACAAAAACTGAACAGAAGTAGGTATTTAAGAAATGAAAAAAGGGCCTTTCATATTCAATCTCATTTAGTTGTATGGCAATGGACAATGAAAATCAACTCGAGACATACTAAAACTACTTTCAACTAATTCTTTTCAATGGGCTCCTCACATATAATTTGACTTTTATGGTGCTCTTGTGCCTTGCTCTTAATCGCGGAAAAGTTCGAGTTTGCATAATTGTACTACAAACCTACTTCTTGCAGAAGTGTGGATGTAGGTGGAAAAAATATGAGAATACGTTCATTCATTCTTACTGTCACAAGCTGGATGAGTGTCTAACACACAACAATTAATGTTCTTCTTTGACGTCTGTTTGGTGAGGATATCGTTTGTTGAATAAAGTTTATGTGAATATTTTCATCAAGTTTAAGGTTAACGTCCAGCACTTTGATTAAGGAGGCATTTGAAGTATCTACTTACCGTAGGAGGTATTCAGATTTTAAACTGTAAAAAAAATATTTTGCGTGCAAATCAAACAATTAAGCACTTTTATATAAAATGCAATTGCAAAGAGTTTTGCTTTTAGGATGTTTACTAAATATGTTCATAAAAAAAAGAAGTTTTTGTGGCAAAGACTTTTTTGTAGAGAGTTAAATAATTCTCTTCTAGTTTTGTTTGGCATTTTGAAATCATATTTGTAACAAAATAACTGCAGGCTTTATTTGTAACAAAATAACTGCAGGCTTTATTTAGAAAATAAAACAGATCCAATAATTAGAAAAAAATATGAGATAATTTTGATTAAGTTTGTTTGTAATTATTTACTATTATGGGGTAACCCATTTATATATCACACAAAATGTGAGTACAAAATAGCAAAAATTTCATTTTATAAGATCAAAGTGCTGAAACGAAAAATAATTATGACATTAATGAGACAACTAAATTTGAAAGAAGAATGATGGTTGCACCACCGTTTTACTGCTATTTTTCATGCCTCTTTCATTCTGGGCGGAATCCATGTCACTTTATTCTGGCAATGTGAAACATTTTTGATGACAGTTGGGATGAAATGGAAGGGTCAGTTAATCTGAACTATAGTTTGCAAAATTTGTTTGATATTTAAAAAAAATTCAAGGTCTCCTCTTTCCAAAAAAAAATAATTCAAATAATAGATTTTATTTCATACTCGCATTTCTATATTAGTATGTTGTTAAATTAAGATCTAAAATCAAATTCTAATGGGAATATTATGCTAATATTTGAAGACTACAAACAAAGCTTTACATCTTTGTCGCCTTTTCTAATACAATAATGAAATATATTTAGCGGTATATTTTATTCCTTTACATCTTGTAAAGATGAAATAGTTTTACTTTTTTATTTTACCTTGAACTTTTTCAAATTTACTCCGAACGGTAAATTAATTGTAAAGAAATATTTAACATTTCGCTGAGTTAAATTCGAGATACATAATCAGAATTTGAAGTCCATGATTTATTTTAGAGACAAAGTTTGCGCAAATATGCCTCAGGCTGTTAGTTAAATAAGAGGTAATTTTCGAAACAGCTTGAAAGCAAATGAAGTTAAAGCAGATGAATTGTTTGGTAGATATATCTCGAGATAGGTATGTATTCTAATTAAGTTTGCATGGTATCGATGATATTAAAGACTATAACGGGATGATTCAATCAGTCATGGGTAGAGTTCTTACATTAAATGTTGTTTATCATGCCGAGGAGTATCATTGTCGATAGCTGAGGAAAACATTATATTTTTCCGGATGCAAAATACATTAAAGAAATGATTAAATCGAACAATAAATGTATATTTATCTTAAGTTGCCGAAGTCACGCGCATCGCACACGCCGCAAGATTTATCAGGTTTCCATGCGGTTGGCACCACCCTACTTGAATTATTCCTGTGTTTAGATAAACCCTTCTAATTGCTCTATTCTTTGCAATTCTGCTGGCCCATGACAATTGATTGGAGGTTCTTAATTGATTTCGTGGGATATATGTTTCTTTTTTAAATGAATCAGATTTACCCCACCCTCGTTTTTAATAACCAGGTGTGAAGGGCAATGAGTTTAGCATAAGGGATTATACCGCAACAAATCACAGATTATATACGCATTGTTCTGTTTATCTTCGTAGTTACTGGAATGTTACTTTTCAATTATAATGAAGCGTCTGTATTCGCTCTGCATGTTTCCCCTGTTTTCTGACAATAATTATATAGATTTCTTATGTAAACTTGTTAGCACTACTGCTTTTTCAACAAGATCTTTCATGTCTGTAATGTCTGTTAGCATTTGATATGTGCTTCATTTTACAATAGTTTCGTTTGTTGGACATTTTTAATATACGGCATGTTTTTTTTCAACATTTGGACCCTATTTCTTGAAGCTACAATTATATTAGGAAAATATTTAGACAAAAAGGACTGTACAAAATTTCCGTGAAATACCTGTTAATTAAAACTGGAGTGCTAGACGCGCTTAACGACACATTTTGATAGTATATTGCGAATTCAGCCGGTGTAAAATACACCGTTTTACGCAATGTGTCAATAAGCGTTTATTAAAAAAAAAAATTATTTATAGAATTTAATAAGAATTTGAAATTCTTGAAGAATTTGGTATTAAGTAGGATTGAAATGGGCTTATTCCGCGTTATAGAGCATTTGAATCTCGGCTTAATATTGACAAAAGACTTGCTGTTAAAACAATCAGAGCTCCTCCTCGTCGGCATCAGTTGGCTGAATCTTACATTAAACTTTTTTTCTCAAGTGTAAAACCGAACATTTCCAACCTGTGTCGGTGTTTTCTGACATTCTAAATTGTATAAGAATTTTGAATTTGTAAGGGTATGCACAAAACATTACGAGTAGCAATGTTAATGTGAAATACAAACAACAGTAGATACTAAGTAAATTGAAATCCTGTCTTATTTTAATAGATATATCTAAACGTGCATTTCACCCCTAATTTTCAAGATCTAAAGCAGTGAAATAACTTGATATCAGACTATCTTTGAATAAACAGGAAGTGATAAAGATGTGGTTATAAAATTTATGCTGTTCGGGAATGTGGACGCAGTAAATTATATCTTTGATTGATTGGTTCCTAAGAATGATGTTGGTCATCCACACGAAAAGTCCTGTCTTTTGTACCAAGATTTTCGGATGTGTACTGGTTTGGAGAAACTATTTAAATGTTTCATATCTGGATAGCAGCTATCGAACGTAGGCTCTATTTCAGTTATATTTTCATAATTTTCCTTTCAACATTTAGTAAGTAAAAAACTTGTTTTCCGCTAAGGATTCATCCAGAATTGAACACAAAGACTGAAGGTCTTTTTTTTTTTAAATCTACTTAAGTGTATTGTATAATTCTCTTAAAATGTATTGACCAGATGCTACTCAATACGTTTGAACAAAGGGCAGCGTAATTCGTCGATTTATTTAAAATCAAAGTTAGATTATACTAAAACTTGGGATGACAGACTGTGATACCATATGTCTAAGCTAAATGACAGTGAAATACCTGCTGCTGTATCTGATGAAGTCGTCTGTAGGAATTTGCCAGGCAGCAGACATATCAAGGTCAGAAAAACAGAGAGTTATAAATAACATTTGCTTGTATTATGTCTAAAAGATCTAAAACTAACGGAATGAGGGTACACTAGAATTGGTCGCCCTATCCCGTGTACAGCCACAATAAACAGGTTTGAACGCTGTAACAACATATCAGTTTTATACCAAAGTCGACAGTTGCTAAAATTATTCTGAGTATATTTCCGTTCATCTTTAAAATTTCGTCTTGGTCCTCTGTCGGGGAAAGCTTAATGCGAATACTCTTAAAGTTGGAGACAAACCAAAACGGAATGGGTATGAAGGATATGACCAGTCCTTTTCTGATAGTTGCAGGGACTTTTTTATAAAGACAGAAAGTTGCTGTTTTTGTCTGTATTTTAGCCACGGCACAAGGTATTATTCTTTGTAATATTTAGGTGATTTTCAAGCTAAACAAGATTTGGAGTTAATGGAAATCTGGTCCATATTACAGAGTTATGGGTTCGGATGCCTCAAGTCACAGTAGTATAGATTGAGAAACTGTCTGACTCAGAGTTTCAAGACACCCGAAGCGTTTCACAGGATTACATTTGGTTTACATTTCAGGGGCCAGTCTGACTGAAGTTATTTATAAGCTGATTTTAATCAGATTGCTTCACGGATTTGTTTATACACTCATTTCACAGTGTGCTCCATAGAATTCACTCGGGATTGCTCGGGATTCCGTCCTGCCTTGTGCTATACTGTCCTTGCCCTTCTTCTGCTCTTCCAGTAAACAGCCTCATCTTTGTTCATAATGAAGCGTCTAGATGGTATTCATCTTGACGACAACATATTTTCATATAATTATATTTCCTTGTGGTTTACTTCAATGAACAGTATTTTTTCGGTGGAGTTAAGAATTGTTTTTGCATTAGTTTCATATTAATAAACTAGATAATGTATGTGACTAACCTTAATGCCTTAATTTATTCATCTGAACGAGTAAATATATTTTGATCTTAGTTAATGCTATCCACTTTTCTAAAGATCAAAAGAAAACTGTTAAATCATGCATTTTTTTATCCATTAACACGGGAACAATTGGAAATAATCTAAATTATTTGTCTTATAAACCACATACATTTTCTGATAATGAACAACATTCTTGGCAGAGCAGCATGGAAAATGTAAACAAAGTGTATGTCTGTTTGTATTATCAGATAAATAAAAAACTGTATCAACAGATGGTAAATGCGCCAATCTTGATTAGATAGTGGAACAGCCGATAAGAACAATTAGAGTATTTGACCTTGAAAGATGAGAAACCTCTCGCACGAGTGCGGCAATGCCGGGGTGAAAACAGATCCGTCCTTACTTCACGATTGTGTTAAAAAGTATCTATAAATCCAGTTAAGTTGATTGTATTGCCCGTTGGTAAATTATTAAAAAGTTACAAATATTTCAGTCATTGGTAATGGCTGAATCATCCATGCACTGTGATAAGGCTAGATTCTTAGCTTACTTAAAGAGAATTTTAATATTGTCTTAGTGATTTCCTATTAATATTAACGAAGGTATGTTTTGTCAGTACAAAGGTATAAATGCTTTCCCGTATACGGCAATTTTATAATGAAAGAAAAGTGAAATTTCAACTAATATACCGACTAGCAGAGTCTTTAAACAATACGATAAACAAATTCTATTGCGAGCATTTCTGATAAGAGTAACCCGGAAGTAGTGTTTAAGTACCGTAGAAATGTCAAGGTCGAATACTTGCTGTTGATGGACTGGTACATGGTTAGTCGTTAGGCCCTTAAAAATTGTTGTTAATTCATGCAATCGCTTAGTTGCACATTCTATTCTATGGATTTTTTTTTTCTGTTCCTATGGAAAGAAAAGACAGTGCGAGGATGTAAAATTAATGTCATTATTTATTTCAGTCTCGAGAGAGGTACTGTTCTTTATAACATTTGTGTTGACATTGCAAGCGATATAAAGAGACAAGTCACCTGTTATTACAGCTCAGACTGAAATGTTTTTGTGTCTCCATCTGTAGATATTATCGATTTTAGAAAAAAATATCTAGAGGCATTTTATCTGGGAAGAAAAAACCTGGTAAATTTAATTTGCTAACGATCTGTTGCTTTAACTCGATAGACATCTTGACTTGGCGCAACCTAACACAACATCGGGTGGTTCGGGTCATCTACATGACGTCATCTTTAATTCGTTTTGCTGACTTAATTATATTTTTTTCATTTTAGATTACGCCATCGCGTAAAGCAGAGGTTATCATATTTCTGTAGAATAATTTCTGTGGATGTTGTTTACTGGCTGAACCTCGCTTCTAGTTAAGATAAAGCAATCTGATTGATTATCAGGCAGTTATTCACCTTTCTGTTTGCAACTGTCAGTGTTGTTTAAATTCCTGTTCGAAAGATGCGATAGCAAAATAATACATTTATAAAAACTCAAGGTGCCAAACTGCAGACACGCTAAATAGTTGTGATTCAGTTCTGAATGTTGTTTAAGTGCTGTTGATTTTGGTAGTTACGTGTTATTTCTGATGCTTTTAGGTGTCGGTGTTGTTATTGTCGTTGCTTCTGTTGTTTCTTATGGGTTTGCTTTAGTTTTTGATGTTGTAGATGATGGCGTCCACGATCTTGTTCTCGTTGTTGTTGTTGTTTTTGTTGTTGTTGTTGTTGTTGTTGAAGAACAACTGAAAGTGGTTCGCGGCAGTTAAGATTTACAGGTAACAAAGTTGTATGTAATTAATTAACATTGCAAGGAACACTTCAAAATGGTTTGTAAATTTACAGATATAAAGAAGACATTAAAGGCTTGAAAATGTAAACCTAGATCTATATAAATGGCATTAAGCTTATTCTAATGGTTTCTACTTTATAACTCCTGCAAGTTATAAAGCAACCTACATAAATACTTAGAGCCAAATGAAGAGCCGAGAAGTAACAATAAAGGAAAATCCTTTGCAATATAAATTTTGTAAATTAAAAGTAAAGATATGGTTGTCAGATTAACCCAGAGAGCAAGGAAAAACATAAACTTTTCTAAAGCAATCAATCAATGAAACGAAAAAAATATCTGATTGGGGAAGAATAAACTCTAATTGGGAAAGGAATAAACTCTGATTGGGGAAGAATTAAACTCTAATTGGGAAAGGAATAAACTCTGATTAGGGAAGAATGAAACTCTAATTGGGAAAGGATTAACCTCTAACTGGGAAAGGAATAAACTCTAATTGGGATAGGAATAAACTCTAATTAGGGAAGGATTAAACTCCAATTGGGAAAGGAATAAACTCTGATTGGGGAAGGATTAAACTCTAATTGGGAAAGGAATAAACCCTAATTGGGGAAGGATGAAACTCTAATTGGGATAAACTCTGATTTTGGAAAGGATTAAACGCTAATTGGGAAAGGAATAAACTTTGATTGGGAAAGGATAAAACCCTGATTGGGAAAGGATTAAACTCCAATTGGGAAAGGAATAAACTCTGATTGGGGAAGGATTAAACTCTAACTGGGAAAGGAATAAACTCTGATTGGGGAAGAATTAAATTCTAACCGGAAAAGGAATAAACTCTGATTGGGGAACAATTAAATTCTAACTGGGAAAAGAATAAATTCTGATTTTGGAAAGGAATAAACTCTGATTGGGGAAGAATTAAATTCTAACCGGGAAAGGAATAAACTCTGATTGGGGAACAAATAAATTCTAACCGGGAAAGGAATAAACTCTGATTGGGGAAGAATTAAATTCTAACTGGGAAAGGAATAAATTCTGATTTTGGAAAGGAATAAACTCTGATTGGGGAAGAATTAAATTCTAACCGCGAAAGGAATAAACTCTGATTGGGGAAGAATTAAATTCTAACCGGGAAAGGAATAAACTCTGATTAGGGAAAAATTAAATTCTAACCGGGAAAGGAATAAACTCTGATTGGGGAACAAATAAATTCTAACCGGGAAAGGAATAAACTCTGATACGGGAAGAATTAAATTCTAACTGGGAAAGGAATAAATTCTGATTTTGGAAAGGAATAAACTCTGATTGGGGAAGAATTAAATTCTAACCGCGAAAGGAATAAACTCTGATTGGGGAAGAATTAAATTCTTACCGCGAAAGGAATAAACTCTGATTAGGGAAGAATTAAATTCTAACCGGGAAAGGAATAAACTCTGATTAGGGAAGAATTAAATTCTAACTGGGAAAGGAATAAACTCTGATTAGGGAAGAATTAAATTCTAACCGCGAAAGGAATAAACTCTGATTGGGGAAGAATTAAATTCAAACTGGGAAAGGAATAAACTCTGATTTGGGCAGAATTAACCTCTAACTGGGAAAGGAATAAACTCTGATTGGGAAAGAATTAAACTCTAATTAGGAAAGAAATAAACTTTGATTTGGGAAGAATTAACCTCTAACCGGGAAAGGAATAAACTCTGATTTGGGATGAATTAAACTCTAATTAGGAAAGGAATAAACTTTGATGGGGAAGGATGATAGCCTAACTGGGAAAGGAATAAACTCTGATTGGGGAATAATTAAATTCTAATTGGGAAAGGAATAAACTCTGATTGGGGAAGAATTTAATTCTATTTGGGAAAGGCATAAACTCTGATTGGGGAAGGATGAAACTATAACTGGGAAAGGAATAAACTCTGATTGGGGAAAAATAAAACTCTAATTGGGAAAGGCATAAACTCTTGATTGGGGAAGAATTAAAGTCTTTTTTGGGAAAGGAATAAACTCTGATTAGAGAAGAATAAAACTCTAATAGGGAAAGGCATAAACTTTGATTCTCATTGGGAAAGGCATAAACTCTGATTTGGGAAGGATTAAACTGTGATTGATCTTTTATACGTTTATCAGTGAGTAAGCTCGGAACAACATAATAGTGCTTCACAGACATTTTGCACCAGAACACACACGTGGTGAAGGTAACCATCGTCTAAAAATCGTTTAAGATACATAAATAAACAGCACTCGTTGAAAAAAATGTTTAGACATATACATTGTTAGCATACAGCAAACGTTACCTGTTGCGATTTCTTAGAAAACAGGTTTTCTTGCCTTGTTCCTGATTCTTTATCACAAATGAGAAAAAAATGCAGAGATACCAAAATCACGAATAGAAAACGCTAATGGGTGCATTTTTATAAAACGGTACGATTTTGCTGTTCTGATGGCAGAATGTGGTCTTAAATTGCTTAGTAGATGTTGTTGGCCTGATAGCTGCATCAGTATAGGGCAGAAGCAAAGAGAGAAATGTTAACATGAGTATATAAGCAGCAATTTCATAGTACCAGCAGCTGTAGTTGTATTAAAAGTATAGTAAGCAGACGTATTTGTAACAGGAGGAGAAATGGCAAGATTATCCGCAGTTAACGCAGACGAAACAATAATCAGAGTCACAGATGAGCCATGAGCCACTTAAGATACAATACGTTGAGCCAGTATAAACAGAATTAGTGCAAGAAATGTAGATATAAATGTATGGAAAAATGTATTTGGTGGTCTAAGATCACTGTTTACTTAATTTCACTACTGCCTACAACATGAGATGAATGTCGCTTCTGTTTTCCGACTGGGTGTGACGAATATCTTTGATATATCTCACTAGAACCTGCGTAAATATTGAAAGAAATGATTTATATAATTCTATTATGTATTTTTGATGTTTTATACATAACATATTTGCATTTATTTTCCAGAACCAAGAGTTCAAAAGTGTACCAAAAGATGTGTTCCAAAAACATTTGTCGAAATCAAAGAGTGCAGCTGAAATGTTAAAAATATTCTTTAGTGATCCTTCATTGACTGAAGAACAGGTGAATTCCATAATGTACATGAAACAGCATCAGATTAATTACGGGTCGAAAAGTATGGACGACGAATTGATGATGGGGGACGAAGGAGGCGATCAAAACTGTACGTTATTTTTTTCAGAAAGCTGTTATATTTTGTAGATATTTTTCTTTAATACATATCAGGCCTGCAGTCAGAACCTAGGATAGAGAGAGATGGGGGCATACTTTGGTGTCTGTATTGGATTTAACATTAGAACGATATTTTCAACATTAAAATAACCACTTCAAAGAGCAATTCAAAGCTAGCTGAGGGGGTGCGTGCTTCCCATGCTCACCTCTTAAAGCCGGGCCTGCATATATAAATGTGACCTTACCGTTTTGTTGCTGAAATTTACAGAAGTAATTCTATATTGTATTTTCCGTGTCTATTCTTTCTTCAGATAGAGAGATAGCCTACCAGCATTACTTAGACTTTGAAAGAAACCCTCTTGCTGACTGTAATGAACCTAGACCGGAAGTAGTCCGAATAGATGACGTCAGTTCTGAGTCCGTCCTCCATTTCCTTCCGTCTTGTACTATAGTCCATAGATGTCGAAATCATACTGCGTGTTGTCCACGAGGGCACGTATGTGCTCCCAAACAGGAAAATGGAATTGAATTAATAGAAAAGTTTTTTATGGTAAGTAAGTTTAAGCAAAAGACGTATTATCTTATATAGTTGTAGACTAAGGTCAGTGTTCGACCATTTATAAAATACGAAGAATGGGGAAAAGGGAGATGAAAGATGGCTTTTGCCATCAAATCAGACATATTTTTTTCTATTTTACCCTTTTCCTAGAAATAAACTCTAGCGCTCCTTGCTAGTAAATCGAACGTATGTGCGTGAAGTAAGCTGCCGTATGCCAGTTGCTAATTCAGTTGGTGATCTTTGACGAATTGGTATCTGGCTGGAATTTGCCAGTTGTCATTTATTTTATATTAACAATACATGAAACATATCGAATTGGGATCTGGCTACCAATTAACAGTTGACGATTTGCGAATTTGGACGAACTGGCACCTGGCTGCCTGTTGCCAGTTCCCAATTCACTCAATTTTCAGAATTTATGATACTTATCGAATTGTCATCTGGCTGCCAGTTGACAATGCGCGATCTTTGACGGATTTCATCTGGCTGTCAATTGCCAGTTGCCAATTTACTTAATATTAATAATTCATGAAACATCGAATGGCATCTGGCTACCAATTCACAATTGACTATTGATTGGCATTTGGCTGCCAGTTGCCAGTTCGCCACTTCTGACGAATTGGCATCTGGCGTCGATTTTATATGTTTGAATTGGCAGCTGGACTATGAAGTTGGATGCCATTTGCCAGTTGCCAACTGAATTGGCAACTGGCAAATGGCAGCTAACTTCGCGCACATATCAAACGTTATATCTAAATATATATACTTGACAAAAAAATAAACTGAGTTTCAAAACGTAAATGCAACTACACTGTATTCAGAAACTCAGAATCCAAAACAGAACAGACTAGCTGGTCTATCAATATACTGCAGTTTGATAAATGTCTTGATGCATTGATTATAACAAATGAAGTCAACTTTGAAACACGAAAAGTGGTAAGTATCATTTACTGAAACTTATCATATACATGTATGTGATCTTCGTTTATTTTAAAGGTGCTAGAGGCAGTTCCTGGGTCGGATAAACTTCAGCCTGCCAAAGACTTTATTGCTGCTAAAACCTTTATAAACCATACAGCATGTGAGTGCCAGAAAGTAGACATAGACTCAAAGTAAGTTGTAAAATTTTTGGAGTAACTTATATAAGTAAAGGAATTTTCGTATGGTATCATTAACATATTTAAGCAAATTAACGTCATTTAGAAAACATACGAAAAAGTGGGAGTATATTCTTTTGCTCATGACTGTCGATTCCGTCGGTGGAGCAAGTTGTTTTTGCTCAATAATTAAGAAGGCATAGACACAGATACTTGAAATTTAGTACATTAGATTGGGCATCTTGCAGAGACGAAACTGAAACTACTGGCCCCCTTGTTAGAGTCAAAAATGCGTGAAAGCGTGCATAACAGGTATGTGTAAAGATACTTTAGACTTTCTTTTTCTAATTACGGTGTGTCAAAAGCATCCCAAACAGTGTTTGTTGCGGTTGGTGGCTGCAAGCAAACCGTTGATTGTAATGCATCATGATAATAATTGTTTCGACTTTTCAGCTGCCAAAAACGTTGTCCAAATCAATTTACCAAAACTCGTCCCGGTGTGAACTGTGTATGCGAATGTGGTTCTGGTCATAGAAAATGCCACAGAATACATAAAGGTTTATTGCCTTTAGACGAGAAAGATTTAGAGTAAGTATAAATGTGGTATCTATTCAGATGAAGATTTTAAGACAATCTAAATAAAGTGTAAAAAGAGTTATCACTGATAGACTTGACAATTTGCAGAGATAAGAATGTATAATGCAAAAAGACACGTTTTTTTGATGAAATAATGCAAGATCTCGTATTTATTTCAGAGAAGCAAAAGATATACATACATTGTTTTACGCCACGACCGTATTTTAAGATGACTCTAAGTTATATTGGGCAGTTAACAACATATAGTTTGTTTTACGATTATATGAATAACAGTTCATAACTTACTATGATGATTTCCTTTATTTTTTTAGGTGCATAAAGGAAGACAAATGTATTGTACCAAGTTGTCACTCTGGAAAATTCAGTATTTCCAGTGGGTTTTGCCCTCACTTCCGGCGGTTTCGTAAAAGCCTGTAGGAGTGAAAATCACTCGAGATAAATACGAGATGTGGTTATAATGTGATATTTTGTCTTTGATATTATGTAATATAAGATCCTTGATACAGTTTAATCGATAAGGAAAGTCCATATTGGACTGTCAACTACGTATAACCTAGCAAGGAAATTCACTGTTATTGTCCCGTCTGCAATACATCAATGCGTGGAGATGTATTGTTTTCTGCTTTTGTGCATGAACAGAAAATATTTGTGTATCTGAAAATTTGAGAGAAACGGAACACAGCTAACTTAGCTAAAGTTAAAAGATTACCGACCTCACACATAAAGTGGAATTGCATGTGTGCGAAGTATTTAAACTGAAAAAAATGTTTATAAGGATAGCAGGTACTTTATTTAATGCACCATAACGTTTCTACATTAAAAGCCATCAACAAAAACAGAAGCTAATAATGGATTCGTTTAGACAATGTCTGTGAATATTGACACGGGTGTTCCTGAACGCCACGTTCATACAACAGACAAAATGGACCAACCGGAAATAGATGACCTTGTATTTATTCGTCACTGGGAATGTGAGAGACGCACTAAAAGATAGTCGTGCCCCTTCGCAGTCAATACTCTAAACTGTGTAAACATGTTAGTCAAAAATTTCATATTCAGGGCGCAACGACTCACTATAAAATCTGTCTGCGAAAAATGTTGTTACATTTCGAACTTTCAACTGACCTTTCTTGTTTATGACTTTGTTTTTGATTTTCATAGCGTCATTCAAATGACTTATTAAAAGTTTATAACTTTATATTGAACTGGTGAACCTGATAGCTTTTAATGACGCTTATGCTAGAATCACAGAATTATTCTTACAATGTAAGAATTAAAAGGGAGATGAAAAACTGTCGTCGTGCAAATACGTACAGATTATGTCGTGTACTTCACTGAGAGATTGGTGCATTTTAAGGTGTGAAGGATACATATAAATAAGTGTGACAGATTTTGTGAAAATATTTAAGCCGATATACACAATTTATCTTTTTGAAGGATAGGTAATCTCTGAACATTTTAAAAGGAACTAGACTATACTCATCGGATATGTGTTAACTGGTGAAGTAGATGGAGGCAGTATTAAAACTTTTACATAACATATATTTTGATGGATACGTTTTACTTACCAAGATAAATGTTTTGTGCTCATGAAACTGTTATCACAACATCATATTTTATTATTTAAAACCGATAACTATAAATACCAGTACATATAATACATGTAATCGAACATTATTTGACATAAATATGGCGTGACTTCCGTTTCTATGGTTTTGCATACACTTCTGTGATTACGACAACAAACAACGACGAGAGGGCATTTTGTGTTCTGATATTATGTATGAGCCTCGCTGTGAAAAACAATCATTTTAGACATTTTCAGTAACTTTAACCATATTATTTCAGTTTTGTGTGTCCTTGTCAATCGTACCTATTCGGAGATTTCCGGTAAACCTCGGAAAATTCCAGAGGACAGTTAACTGTCTTAACTGGTTTCCAATACGAAGCTTGCGATCGGTAAGGCGCCGATGCAGCTGAGCGTTTGTTTTCGCACGGCGAGGCTCGGACATTCGTACATGAATTATTTATTTTATTGAAGACTTCATTAGATTTCATGAACTGTATTCTGGATTATATGTGTATAAGACTAAATTATATGTATAATTGGTGACCATAAAAGAGTGCTACATAATAAATTTCATTTCTTATGTGCGTTGTTGCATTTTACTGCATGTGTAAGTTTGGAATTTGAAGCTTGCAGAGCGTTTACAGCGAACAGATAAGCATATATTTATGGAGCCAGTGTCTAGTAATAATGTCTTGCAAAACAATAAGAATTTATCATTTATGAGATGTATATAAATTTCTATCAAATTTAATGCGACTGTATCAAGTATCTGGCAGGTGTAATGATCTTTTTTTTTAATTTGACCCTTACCGCTGGACCTAAAAACAACTGTGCTTGCATAGTTAAATTTGTTGTTTCTTTACTTTCTAAGGAGGACTTAGAAACTTAATTTTGAGCACAGAAGACATTATCTTTTTACTTCGCGCGTATATGTCCACACGTAACGATGGTAAGTCCAACCAGTGTTAGTTGGCTTAAAATATTTATATTTTGACATAAATGTTACAGTTACACTGCACTTCTACCTATGCGGTCTGAAGAACTTAGTTTATACTTCAAGTCATGGTTTAAACGCGCTGAAATCTGTGTGTTGCTCTGTATCCAACTATGGACAACACCTAACCCAAACAAAATAAAACAGATTTTATGATCACTTCCGTTTAATGAACAAACATCACAGAACCAAAGGACTGATTTTGTAGCATAACAAAATTTCTTAAATGCTTTGCAAAGTATCATCTTCAAAAAAAAAAACTTGTCAATAATTTGTATGTGTGCGCAAAAAAATAAATTTTGCATAATAAATCAACGATTATAAATCAAAATATCAGAGGTGTGTCCATAATCTATAACAAATAGTTCGGGTATCACAAATTCAATGATTTTAGCTTACCTCAAAGCATAACAAAAGGACGATGATGGCCTTATATCGCTCACCTAAGTACCAGATCAGTGTCAAAAAAATTCGGTATTTTTTTTAATCTTTCTGAGAAATTCCTTATTCGAAATTTACCAGGAAATCATCAGGACAAACATTCTGACAAATTTTCATGAAATTTGGACAGAAAATATGGCTCTAGAATGTTAACAAGGTTAACATGATTTGACCCTGTGACCTAGTTTTTGACCCGGGATGACCCATATTCAAACTGACCCAGATATAATAAGGATAAACATTCTGACAAGTTTTTCATCTTTGTTTCGACCTCAGGAACCTACTTTTTGACCTCAGATAACCAATATTCAAAATTGACTTAGCAACATTTAAGATTCAACATTCTGACAAATTTTCATAACATTGGGTAGAAAATACGGCCTAAGGAGTGTTTACAATGTTTTACTATGTTTTGACCCCGTGACTAATTTTTGACCTGAGATTACTCATATTTAAACTCGACCCATATATCATTAAGACCCTGACAAATTTCAATGACATTTAGGTAGATGTGAACTCTAGTATAAACTAGGTAAATCTATGGTTGTCCACGTGCCCGAGAGGACCTATGTTCGAACTAGATCTAGATACTGTCAAGACTAACAATTCTGACAAAAATGCATGACATTTTGTAAAAACATTTGGCCTGTAGAGTGTTAACAATAGATTACTATGTTTTGACCTCGTGTTCTAGTTTTTGACCCTATATGAACTATATTCAAACCTGACTTAGATACAATCAAGACAAACATTTTGGCTAATTTTCATAAAAAATGGAAAGAAAATATGCCCTCTAGAGTGTTAAAAAGGGTTGATTTCTTTCTTTTTTTTTAGACTCTGTGACCTAATTTTTTTCTCCGAGATAAGCCATTTTCGACCTTTGCCTAGAAATCATTAGAACATACATTCTGATACATTTTCATGACATTTGGAAAGAAAATATGTCCTCGAGTGTTAACAAGGTTTTTCTATGTTTTGACCCTGTGACCTAGTTTTTGGCCCAAAATGACTCCCATTCGAACATTCTGACATGTTTTCATGACAGTTGGAAAAAAAAATGTGGCCGCTAGAATGTTTACAAGATTTCTCTTTGATATAATCTATAGTGACCTAGTTCTCAGTCCGACATGACCAATATTCAAATCAGTCCATCATCTGACCATTGGGGCAAAAGAGTGACCTCTAGTGTTAACAATCAATTATGGACGACAAACGACGGACATTCGACAATTCTAAAAGCTCATCCTGAGCTGAGTTCAGGATGATAAAAATGAAATATCATAAGTGTTTGTGTGAGATCTATGCAATGTGCACAGGTGAAAAGGAAGGCTATTTAGCGATGACACGTGGTAAGGGAATGTTAAAAAACGCGCACACGAGCTAAGTATGAGCACACGTGACCAAACACATCTGTCTTCTGTGCACACGTGACAGACAACATGGAATATAAACACACAACATATAATTAAACTGACGGGTCGGCAAAAAAAATGAAAGTGAAACAACTTTCTGCAAAAGACTCATCGTGTGCTCAAACTATCGACATACCGGGCCTATCTGATCCATAACCTAACATTACGGATATTTTTAATGCAAACTTTTTCAATGGATAGTTTACGGTAAAGCTTGAAATAACGTTTGAAACTGCTTTTGATCGGGAGAAACATGGCAAGGCTGGAAAAACACGTGTATAGTTCGTGAAAGTCAAATGAACAATAGTGTGTCGAGCTTTATGCATATTATTTTACATGTATTAGCATCACTTTTTCCCTTTAAATATGCAAGGTAACACTGCAGACAGCCTGATCGTGAACACAATTCTGACCTTGTCACTATAGAGTTCTAGTTGACGGAACACAGTAACAGAACTGCGTACATCATTATTATAGATATGATGAAAGAGTTATTTCCCTTATATAAAGGAACATGATTAACCTTGGGTCATATATCGAGCATGTCTTTAGCAGGCAAGTCAGGGGTTAATCAGTGGTGATTTGCAGGACTTGTAATCCAGGAGTTGCTATCTCCCACTCTTCCACTAACATTACTGTCGTTCCCATGAAACATTCGGCTGAGGTCCAGAGTAAGGATGATATCTCTGGAATGCGATGTTTTCTGTATCTTCAAAAGCCTCACAACTTAAATAACTAAACTGTGCAAGGGGGCTCGGCCATAAAGGCAACCGGTGCCGATGATACACTCAAGATACACTCAAAGAGACAAAAGGCAAGTCATTTCACATTCCTTGCAATTTAATGTGGATCAAATAATTTTTTGTCACATGTTTTCTTTTCCTAAATATTTTTCAATCAAAAGAGAAATTTCTGTCAAGCATTGCCCACATTTTGACCCAGGTGTCAACAGTGCAGATACCGTATGTGAAAGAGATACCAAACACACATGATCTTCAAGATAGGGAAACAAAAACATTGAATACATCAAACATTTTGATGTCAAAGGCTACGAATAACGCCATTTCTGGGTCAAAAGGTCATTCAGTTGGTCACAAACAAAGGTCATGACATATCTCGTGCGGAGGTATGAAAGGACAAGACATATCACAACATTTACTGATATACGAAGCAAAAAAATACGTTTCAAAAGACACATTTTATTAGCTAAACATTCATTTTCACAAAAATGAGGACAGAGATAGATTATCACATTTCAATTTTTTTACCCAATAAACCGTCGTATATTCATTGCTAACAAAATAAGGTTGGTTATTTTCGACACGCAACAATATTATGACAATTCAATTTCACATTATAACAAATTGTTCCAAGCAGAAATTTTGGATTTAGCAGTGTAGATATTAAAACTAAGCATTTGTCTTTAACAATAAGACTTATATCATATCTAACATAGAGAGTAAAGATCTGGTTTTCCTTTCATTTGTCAAAACTTATTTCAGCAGATATACATTCAGAAATCATCCTTTGTGCCATCTAATTTTCAATTTGAGGAGAACATAAGATTTGAAAATAAATACATGTACTCTTATATAATGGTTCCAACTAAGCAAATACCTATGGGTCATCTAGAAGCTGAAAGTATAAAGAAAAAAGGTTGTAACAAAAAATGAATATTAAATAAATAAAAATAATAAATAAAAATTACACAAAAACAACTAAATGTGATTGTTAAAATACACATTGTGAGCATTACTTGACTATCTAAAATAAATAGAGGATATTCAAGTTTTTTCTAAAAATACGGGAATTATTTTCATTGAGTGGTATGAAAATAAATATTTCAAGAGTGGCAATAGCCATGAGTGAAATATGATAAATTTCATACCACGAGATGAAAATAAATCCCGTATTTTTAGAAAAAACTTGAATTTTCTGTTTATTATATACTTGTACTCTCTTTTTTGACTTTATGATTCAAAAGAATTCTCCTTTAAGTTTGTGTATTGGCTGAATTTAGAAGAAAGTAGTCTGGCAAGACACCAATGAAAATATGGAAAATAAGTTTTAACTGCAGTGAAAAATAAATTTTTAAAGTGAAAATATGGAAAATGAAAATACACATTTTATTTCATCAATATTTCTCAATATTATATTTATAAGTATAATAAAAAAAATGAAAATCCTGACAAGTACAAAGTTTAAACCTGACACAAGCGGAAAAAGATTTCAAACCAGTAATTAAAAATGCCAAACAGATTTATGATATAAAGCCATATTTGAACTTTACTATAATTTCAATTATCCATATAATGTGAAAAGTCTTGAAAAAATATGGTCTACTTTCATCGACCAAATGTGCTACCAGAAATCTCCTGTAACAAGTGAATACTTTCTGTGCAAAACGTCTAAATGTTTTGAGAGATTCTGAAAAAAATCTACTAGACTGAAACTGCATAAATTATGCTAAATGCAAGAACTCCAATATGTGACAATCTACAAACATGGCAGATAATATGCATAAAACAAAGAAAAATAGCCTAAACATAAAAAATTCTGATATGGCAACAAAGCAGTTTGAAAAGCCATGATTTCATTACCTGTAAAGGTTATCAAATGACAATCTACCCTAAAGAATGGATATTGTTAATGTTTTAAGGAATTCAAAACATTTGAGAAAAATTATTATCACCTAAACTGGAACTTTTAGACTATTATATAATATATATTTAGACACAATCATAACATGACCCTCATACATGTACATGTATATGCGGAACATTTTTTTCTCATGGAAATCAGTCAAACATGTTAAGAACTGGATGAAAAAAAAATCAAGTAATTTCTATGATTTATATAAAATACTGAATGTTAACCATTTTAATGATCACCTAGAAAATACAAAAATACAAAAATGAATAACAGTAGTTGCGGGGAACCACCCTGGACACTATAGGTCACAGGTTCAAATCCCACCGAGGCTGTGAGACTCCAGTGACTCCATATTCACCACCTAGGTGCAAATTACTAGTATGAACCAATGAACTAGTTACTGTGCAAGTTGCAAAGACTTGTTTCTCCAACCCAACTGATGTAAAATAGATGTGTAAAAACTTAAATACATGAAAACTTACTGCATTCTGGAACTGTTTATAATATATTAATAATAACATAATATAAAGCTAGTTTTCAACAGATCATGGTCAAACAAAAAACAATATTCATCCAAAATTCTTATGTTAAATGGCCATGATAATACAAAAAAAGTGTGCACAAAAAAAAATAAATAAACTAAGTCATCTCTAACAATTAAAATCATTCTAATACAGACTCTTAAACAGGCAGAATGTGAAGACCAACAACAATAGAGAAACTTTAAACTTTATCAGTTATTAACATTAAATATTCACAGGTTTATATTAAATTAATAAAAACAACAAATGAGACAGTTAGCAGATTCCATTAAAAAAAAAAATTGAAAAGTCTCCTCTGGTTTTAAACACAAGGTTTTGGAATGTTTGCAGTGTCAGTAATGAAGGTCCTGTTGAACACAATGACTTCTCAGTTTCACAAATATACAGTAAATGATACAAGAAAATACCTGAAACTACCAGCACACCATTCAATTATCAAAACAACAAAGCTATCACATTTATTTTAACAATATATACACAAGAAACCACTAGAAACAAAAGCAAAAGTTAAACATCCCAACTCTGAACATTTTTAGATTTTTTATTCATGCCAGAAAATGGTGCGTTTTAATAGGGTGGTTTACCTTCCCTTTGAGAGCTCTGCTAGAAACTTCCAACTTTCTCACATTAAAATAAAGCCAGTTATCACCTTGGATTTAAATTCCTCTGCCAGTGGTAGGCAACAGCGGTTTACAAGTGAGCAACTTCAATATTTCAAACATGAATTTATATATATTCAATTTGCGTATTACTTGCACCCTTAAATTAAAAAAAAAGTTCTGTCATCAGTTACTGTATGGTCAAAAATTCAAATAACATAAACCCTCAGGACACTGTATGGCCGGTACCAAGGGCCTCCTCTATTGAACAGGGGATTTTGTCTTTCAAACAGTGGATTTTTGTTCTTCTAACAGTAGATTTTGTTCTTCATTGGATTTTATTCTTCAAACAGTGGATTTTGTTTCTCTAAATGATAGATTTTGATCTCAAACAGTGGATTTTGTTATCCAAATGATAGATTTTGTTCTCAAACAGTGGATTTTGTTATCCAAATGATAGATTTTGTTCTCAAACAGTAGATTTTCATCAGTTTGTGATTCTTCTTGTGATTAGTAGATTATTTTATCTATAAGAATGGATAATGGATTTCCTTCTTCTGCAGACTTTATTCAGTAGCAGACATAAAGGCAGGTAAAACAGAGGCACCTTATGTCAAACAAATATCCTCCAAATAATTAAGACATTAAATATTATACTACATAACTTGTACATATTGAAACATGAGGATTGAGTGAGCATTAATGGTAATCAGTAAGTTTTATGAACTTGATAATAAAAAGGACAGAAGTTTAAATGGATAAGTTACAAAAGAAAAATAATTCTAGCAAAGCCTGTGTCCAAATTCTTTTAGTTGAACTCAACCACAGGTCAAAACATTCTGATCACATAACAAAAGTTCAAGGACAGTAATTCAGCATAATCTAGGAATGAAGGACACTTCCTCACACAAATGTAATGGCATTTCAACCAAGTTTACATTGGATGCTCAAATTACAGCTACAATATGAGAATAAACACTAGACTTTTTCATGCACCAATAAAATAAACATAGTATCACACAGACACCTTTTTCAACAATCTATGGGTAAAAATCGACTGCACAGAAAAAAGCGGTCACCAAATGGTCTTGAGCAGGTCTACCATATGCCATCTTAATTCCAAATCTACTCAAGCAACTCCAGTAAATGTAAGCCTGTAAATTTCATTAATAAAACTAACTGTTTGGTGTCAACCATCAAAAATGATGTGACGCAGTTAATGACTGCTAGAAAAATGCAAGCTCCTTCTAGGCATAAAACCTTCATCAAATACTACACTTCTTTTTAAGCTCTGGTAAAGACCTTCAACTTTTCACTTCAGTCGAACTGTCAACGGAATACTATTGTTACAACAGAAATATATGTGTATCAACCTCAAGACTTCAGAAACTGGGAATAAGATCCTGAGACAAAAATACCCTCTAAAACGGGGTAACTATTAATAAATGTAACTATAATCAAAATTAATTCAAAAGTAAGGTGTGCTCAAAATAATGGTTATTTGACATTACTTATTATACAAAAGCAACAAGAAAAAATGCCATTTTCTTGAAAGCAGTTTCCAATACTGAGTACTTGGAAAATTCTAAAACAAGAACTTATCTGAGACAACCTGTCCATGCATTATGTCTACTTAGTTTACAAATGTATCACTGAGATATTACATTTGAGACACAATATGCAGTTCTGCACATTTACGCAATTTAATATAACAAATATCTTCAATGTAAAGGAAGTCTTATGAAAATAAATTATCATAGTATTCTATTACCAATAGCAGTTTATACTTGAAGGACAAACTCAAATGCAGAAACATATCTGTTCAAATTGTTTGCCTTGACTTTTACAGTCTGTTCAGCTGTTAAAGATATCAGAGGTCACAGATGTAATTTAGGTGTTAAGGCATATTTTAAGGCCAGGCTTCAAAGTCTTTGACTAAGCACTGAGACAACAACAATTTTGTTCATGAGAAACTGAATCTGTCATCCCACTGGGGCCTGTTGTCAATCCTGCCGTCAGCCATTCTCCTCACACCCGGCACAACTATGCCAGAACGCATTGACACAGTTGACCTTTTAGACACATTTGACCTCATAGATGCATTAGACCTTATCGATGCATTAGACTTAGCACTTGAAGGTCGTGACCTCTTTCCAGGTGTCACAACAGTTGAAGCATTGGATTTTGCACTGGACGGCCTTGACCTCTGAGTTGACCCTGCTACATTACTCACTGAGCCTTGAAGTGATGACTTTGACAGTGTGTCATAATGTGACCTTTGACCTGGAATGATCACTGTGCCAGATGGAATACCGTATGACATCTGACGTTCAGCTTCAAGGATCTGTTCATTTCCTGACATCCCACGGGTTGGCCTCACAGTTTGTAACCGCTGAAGAATATGCTGAAATACCAAGAAAACAACTTAAGACATAATCTTGTTACAATGCGGTTCTTTTCAATATTTTGTCTTTTCTCAATACTTAGTTTCAAGTCTGCATTATCATGTATCTATAATCATTTTATCTATTGATGTCTGAATCAAATTAATAGGGTTTTTTTAACAAATGATTCACTACTGAAAGTGAATTTTTTCAATACATGTACATGTATGTTATACAAATGTATAAGTTCTTCAGAATATATACATGCTGTTTGTAAGTATACATATCTAGACATTCATGTTCAGCTGGCAGATCTTACAAATAGGATTATATTTAAATGGAACTGAAAAGAATTATTTATTTTCGTTTCTCAACAATTTTTCACACGTTTTACTGGTAATCTTTTTATACACCTCAATGCTGATTTTATTATCTTGTCTGGATTTTGAAATCCAAAATCAATATTACTTCAAAGTCAAATGACCCGAGTTTGTTTTGCATGGTTATCTTAAATATTCACCTATTTAAATATTAAACTTCATTTTTGCAAACAAATATCCTAGTAAGAACTAGTGGTGCTAAGCACGAGGCAAGAATTTGAAACCTGATTTCCAATTTAATGACTATAACGATGGATTTCAGAAGGAATTTTTGCTGAATGGCAAATACTGCTAATACAAATTGCTCGGGTCTTACAATAATTAAGTAAATAATTGTTTTCCGCTATTTGATACTGGTGCATGCTAAAACGGCCTATGCATATATCTTTTATACTTGACAACCAAGTGGAAAGATAAATATTATTGTGTAATTGAAAATCGCTTCAAACAAGGTGAAAATGTCAGTCAGTAAGTAATCAGTCTGTCCACAAGAAACAATATTATCAAATTAATGTAAACATTAAAAATCTTTTAACATAAAGAAATAATTTCACCATGATTTTTTAAGTAACAAAAAGGACAGTATATTTATGAATGGTTGTTTGCATGTTTTTCCATGTATGCTTATCTAATAATGTGTGTAAAAGATTGTCTACATCTTGGTTGAAAAACTAAAGAAATATCAGATCTTTAAAAGCAGTTCAACTCTTTAAGCATAATGAACTGGGTTAAGCACAGATCTGGTTTATATAAAGTATCCCTAGTTTAACAGAAAAGTACTCCCTTTCTAAAATTTACTCCCTCATATACATGTATTCTTCAATAAATTCATATGGACTAAGTAAAACTATATACTTATCAATCAGTTGAAAGCTTGTATAAAACTTTGCCCTGAATTTGATCTACCTTCAGATGCCAATGTTAGTCTGTCAAAAGCAATACTGGCTTATCTTAGTGTGCAGTTATTAATTATTAAAGGGCTGAAATCTGCAAGTTTTATTTTCCCAAAAAATGTAAACTGAAATGAAAGGATAAAGAAGTGTGTATGTACAACAGTGTTGCTGTTTAATCAAGACAATCATTTCTTATATTCACACAGCACAGTTAGGCTAGCCTGGTAGTCACTTACTATTTTGCACATGTTCACTGAACAGTTGAATGCAGGGACAAAATTTAATATAAATCTAAAAAATGATAAAGCACTTTCAAAGTGAAAGTTTGATACTTACAATTCCTTTTAAACTATTTATCATATACTATATTCAAAACACTATCTTAGATTACCATTATGGTTGAATGTGAATAAACTTGTCAGTAGACTCAGTACCACTGAAAATTTTTGCGATTTGACTGAAAGATGCATGTATGTTTGGTTTTATTTAACAGTAATCTGATTACATATTTATTTTTTATGCTCCCCGAAGGGCGAGCATATAGGTGCCACTTTGTCCGTCCCGTCCGTTCGTAATCATAATTTTGTCCGGAGCAATATTAACACCAAAACTATGAGAGATATCAAGACCAAACTTCATAGGTAGTTAGATCTCATTAAGGAGCAGTGCAGTGCACAAGAACCATAACTCTTGCTTTATTAATTTTTGAGTTATTGCCATTTGAAATTTCTCATACTTATTTTTTGTCCAGGGCATATCTCACAAAGTATAAGAGTTATCAACTTGAAACTTTATAAGTAGATACATGTAGATCTCATTGATGAGCAGTGCTGTGCACAAGAACCATAACTCTTGCTTTATTAACTTTTGAGTTATTGCCTTTTGAAATTTCTCATCTCATACTTATTTTTTGTCTGGGGCATATCTCACAAAGTATAAGAGACATTAACATGAAACTTTATTGCAGGGTTCCCGCTGTCGCTCGCCAATTGCGCCAAAATACTAATTCTGGCCCATAAAATCTTCCATTGGCGAATTTTACTGGCGCCAACGTAAAGCAACCGACAACTAGTATGATTAAAGATCAATAAGCGACCAACAAAAATTACATAAGCGGCCCGGATGTTTAGTACAAGGTCACGCGTGACTAGTTTGTTTATCAAATTTTATGACACTTTGAGAACGTGTTGAGATGCAACTGACCATCGGTTAATTGGATTAATTTGCCATCTTTAATGGTCCGAAAATAAGATAATTAACCACGTGTGTTCAGGTAGTGGTTGTAGCAAATTACAGTGATGTAAAGAAAAATCGTCGGTGATGTTTGCAGGTGTCGTTTTCATGTATGGAAGATTAAATAAGTGTAAAAATAAATGGTACATGCTTGTTTGTCAACTTTGCTTATACATTTTGTAATATGTTTTTAGGACTGCTAACGGAAGCACTTTAACAAAGCTTTTTCTTTATATTGGAAAATCCTCATGTTGTATGTTATATACCTAGAGTGAAATAAAGAAATTGTTGTTGTTGCTTAATTTTATAAAGACATTGTTCATATTTTCATGTTATCATATGTATATTTTAACAAGAGGGCCATGATGGCCCTGTATCGCTCACCTGAGTATGACTGCTTTAAACAAAGTTGCTATGGACAGGGGTTATTTGACCCCAGATGACCCATATTCAAACTTGACCTAGAAATTATTAAAACAATCTCTCTGACAAATTTCAAGGTTATTTGTACTGAAAATGTTATCTCTAGAGTGTTAACAAGATTTTTCCATATTTGGGCTCTATGACCTAGTTTTTGACCCCAGATTACCCATATCCAAACTTGAGCTACAAATCATCAAAACAACCTTCCTGACAAATTTCCAGGACATTTGGACTAAAAATGTAACCTCTAGAGGATTAACAAGGTTTTTCTACTTTCGGGCTCTGTGACCTAGTTTTTGACCCCAGAAAACCTATATTCAAAACTAAGCTAGAAATCATCGATAGAACCTTTCTGACAAATTACCAGGTTATTTGGACTGAAAATGCTACCTTTAGAATGTTAACAAGGTTTTTCCATATTTGGACTCTGTGACCTAGTTTGTGACTCCAGATGACCCATATTCGAACTTGATCTAGAAATCCTCAAGGCAACTTTTCTGACAAATTTCCAGATTATTTGGGCTGAAAATGTAACCTCTAGAGTGTTAACAAGGTTTTTCCATATTTGGGCTCTGTGACCTAGTTTTTGACCCAAGATGACCCATACTCCAACTTGAGCTAGAAATCATCAAGAAAACCTGTCTGACAAATTTCCAGGATATTTGGACTGAAAATGTAACCTCTGGAGTGTTAAAAAGTTTTTTACATATTTGAACCATGTGACCTAGTTTTTGATCCCAGATGACCCATATCCAAATCTGAGCTAGAAATCTTTGAAACAATCTTTCTGACAAATTTCAAGGACATTTGGACTAAAAATGTAACCTCTAGAGGATTAACAAGGTTTTTCTACTTTCGGGCTCTGTGACCTAGTTTTTGACCCCAGAAAACCTATATTCAAAACTAAGATAGAAATCATCGATAGAACCTTTCTGACAAATTTCCAGGTTATTTGGACTGAAAATGCTACCTTTAGAATGTTAACAAGGTTTTTCCATATTTGGACTCTGTGACCTAGTTTGTGACTCCAGATGACCCATATTCGAACTTGATCTAGAAATCCTCAAGGCAACTTTTCTGACAAATTTCCAGATTATTTGGGCTGAAAATGTAACCTCTAGAGTGTTAACAAGGTTTTTCCATATTTGGGCTCCGTGACCTAGTTTTTGACCCCAGATGACCCATATTTAAACTTGACCTAAAAATTGTCAAAGCAACCTTTCTGACAAATTTCCAGATTATTTGGGCTGAAAATGTAACCTCTAGAGTGTTAACAAGGTTTTTCCATATTTGGGCTCTGTGACCTAGTTTTTGACCCCAGATGACCCATATTTGAACTTGACCTAGAAATTGTCAAAACAACCTTTTTGACAAAATTCCAGATTATTTGGGCTGAAAATGTAACCTCTAGAGTGTTAACAAGATTTTTCTATTTTTGGGCTCCGTGACCTAGTTTTTTAACCCAGATGACCCATATTTGAACTTGAGCTAGAAATCATCAATAGAACCTTTCTGACAAATTTCCAGGATATTTGGACTGAAAAAGTAGCCTCTAGAGTGTTAACAAGGTTTTTCTATATTTGGGCTCTGTGACCTAGTTTTCCAACCCTGATAACCCATGTTCGAACTCGTCCGAGATATCAATGAGACAAACATCCCGTGCAAGTTTCATGACAATTGAGGCAAAAATGTGACCACTAGAGTGTTAACGAACTAATTGTGGACGGACGGACGGACGGACTGACGGACGGACGACGGACAAAAGGTGATCAGAAAAGCTCACTCTGTCACTACGTGACAGGTGAGCTAAAAATGATATGCAAATGTGCTTATTTTGTTAATATAAATTGTGTTTGTTGTCACAGTGATACTACTTCTATAATATCTTAACAGAAAAAGGCATGTCTCCTTACAAAATCACTGGCTCCAACTTTTGAGCCATTGGCACAAACTTTTTCTGATTGGCGAATTTGCTGGCGCAAACTAAAATTGACCCAGAGGAAACCCTGTATTGGTACATGTAGATAGATCTCAATGAGGAGAAGTGCAGCGTGCAAGAACTGTAACTCTATTTTGCATAATTTAGGAGTTATTGCCCTTTGTTATTTTTCATACTTGAAAAAAATGCATATCAAACAATAGCCCTTTTGTAATTGGCATTTATTCGGGGAGCATCCATCGGTTCTACCGATTTCTTGTATTACTAAATACATACTGTCAGTCTGTGTTTGGACTATCTGCAATTGTCTGCATAAAATAATAATGTAACTTTGCTCTAACTATCCTCAATCTTTTAAGTCTTTATCTAAGTCGTTATCAAATAATTAATGTAAGGATTTTTTTTGAGGCAGGTTTGTGGGGGGGTGCGGGGGGGCCTAATTAAAATGCATTGGGTCTTTTTATAATAAATTCATTTATTTGAAAAGAATGCATTTTTTAAAACAATTTCATTCTACAAAGATAAACATATTTATGGCAAGTTAAAATCTTAATCTGCTCTAACCAGGGTTTATCTGACACTGGTACATTGTAAAATGATGGGAAATACAACTGTTTCTCAAGGCTGCCGGCAATAATGGGAATTACCAAGAAATATAATGCAAGCAGTTTTTCAGCATTTACATCATCCAATTTCTCCTATAAATAAATATGATTAAATATGTTGTTAATAGTGTTGATACGTCCCCAAGCTAAAAAGTAATATTTAAATAGGTCAAAATAAAGACCTGTATAAGTACATGAGGTCCTGAACTATTATTCAATATAGGGTTAGGTTCTAGGTTATAAGCAGTCTATCTCCTAACAAATATAAACTTCAGACGATAGTCATACACACCATATTTTCAGCCTCAATGCGTCTCTGTTCTCGCATGCGATTTACTGCTGAAGGTGTCAATCTCTGCACGGCTGGCTCAACAGCCCTCTTGGGTCCTTTAGGATGGGGAGCAGCCCCTGGTGCTTTCTTTACAGTGTTTGAATTCATCTGCATCATGATTTGCTTCAGTAGCCTCTGGTTTTCTTTTTCAATCATTTTAGCTCGACCCATGGAATAAGTGTAATTAGCCTTATTTTTCGCTCCTGCAGCTGGAGGTGCAAACATTACCCTTCTAGAATTGGTTTTAAGCCTTTGCTGTTTTTCTCTATCAATATCTGCCATACACTTCATCAAAATGCTTAAATCAATCTGGTCTGACTCTAAATTTATTGAATGATTAACATCTCTCTCTGGTGAGCTTGAATTACTGTATTGCACATTTTCAGATTTTCCATTGTCTTTATTGTCCTCCCTATTTTTAGAACGTTTCCGTGAATGTCTTGGGCTATTTTCTGGACTTTCTAAAGGAGAAACATCAGTAATATCACTGTTATTTGAGTATGAACTGCTTGACCTCAAAGTTTTTTTTCTGTCATAGCTTTTCCTGTTTCTGTCCTTAGCACTCTTTGCTCTATCATTTCTCCTTTGACTTAAATTTCTAGATTCATGTTTATCATGATCACTATCACTTTCACTGTCTGAGGAATCAGACACAGACCTCCTCCTTCTTTCCTTTCTGTCTTTGCTACCTGAGAACCTTTTTCTATCATTATCGGTTTTATTATTACCCTCGCACCCCCATGCTTCTACATGTGCTCTTGGGACGTGAACATCTATCATCTCCTTCTTTTCTTTCCGACTGTACTTTTCATACTGATCATTTTCATCTGAGGAATAAACAGAATTAACAGAGTCTGAATAGGCACTTGAACTTTCTGACATGCTATTTTCTTGCTTTTCAACCTTTTCCACTTTCTTTTTGCCTTCCTTTGTTTGAGCCTTTCCCTTTTCATACCGTGGAGTTTCAGACTCAGAACTGGAACTCATGAATGTGTCATCACTATAGTCGTAATCAGAATTCTGTTTCGAACTTTGAGAAATTCTACTCTCTGCCGTTTTATCATTTCTCGACTGTTTACCATTTGACAGGTCGCCATTTTTTCTCTGTAAACTCGCCGGACTGGGAGGCTTTTTATCAAGCATTTTCTTTGATCCTGGACTCGACAAATTGTCATTCCTTGGTGTATCGAAAAAATCAAAATCTACGTCTTCTGTCATATCCATTATTGCTTAATTTCTGGACCAGATCTCAATAAAAACGGAATCTTAATATCAAATATTTTCGCACATTGCTGTTTCCTGTTGTTTAATGTAGCAACTGGGTAAATCTCGCGAGAAAAAGAGGGTACTCGCCATGTGGAGTATTTCCGGTTTTTCACGCGGGAATTTTTAAAAATCGTTAGTTTTCGTGTGTTGCGTTTTCCATTAAATTCTGCATTCAGTTTCCTGGCATTCGAATCTGTTCAAGGTAAAATAAATTCAAGAAAAAGCTTAGCACGATGCTATCATGCATATATTTTCTGAGAAAAAAATAATAAAAAAAATAAAGAAAGAAAAAAATATGCAAGCATACTCATACATATCATAGTGAAGATTTAAATTGCAGAAAATCAGTTTACTCAATCACTGACTGAATTCAAACATGCAGCCAACACTGTATAACTATGTAGCAGGGGTATAATGCGGCACTTCTACTCCTTTGCCAGTCCAGTGTTATTCTAAAAAATTAAGTAAGACTTCACCGGAATGACCCTGGCCTGTCAGCTATCTTTTATGGCTACTTCAACTTATTACTGCCAAAAGTCAATACTGACTTCTAGGCAGGCGTGTCAGGAACATTAAAATTGTAAAAGATAAAAACAAAGTAAATAATTATTTTACTAGAGATCTTACTTAAATCCAAAAAACTTGTTCAATCCACTGATAAAAGCTGGTACAGTTGGGGTAGCCTAAATCTCGGTAATTTATTCCACAGGCGTGTAGTCCTTGGGAAGAATGAGTTCATGTGATGTTGAGTATTTGACTGCGGGATGAAGAATTGGTTATTTCTTTTGTCTGTAAGATGATTGTGATCGACATTGACCTGTATATTTTTAATTTTGTAAAGCATGACCAGACAGGCTTGGTTTTGCCTTTGCTGTAGTGTTGACCTTTTTAATTCATGTTTGTTACACTGCTTGTTTAGTGGTAATCATTATGAACATACCTTGCAGCTGATCTCTGGACCAGGGTCTTCTTTGTAGATTGTCCACTCAGTAATCAAGGACACCCAATTAGAATGGATTTTCAGGGTTACTCTTAGTGCCCAACGTAGAAGTGTTGCTTTATTTTACCTTTACTACAAATTACAATCAGGGTCATTCTATTAAAATGATCCTGTTACAATAGAGTATACCGGTAATACTAACACCTCTTCTTTATTTTCTTCTATAGAAATAGCTAACAATCAATTTTAATATGATGGTCATGCATGGGGAGTTAGGTGTGGCCTACTTTAGCGATCATATTACTATTTTCAGCATCAGCTTGTTTTTATTGCAGTTTATTCTTCATGTAACATCATCAAAATCTAGCTTTGATGTTTAAACAAACATTCCTGCCTTGGTCATCATTTTCAACCATAAAAAACCCTGTTTTTTTGTGTAACATTTTGATCTTTTTATATCCTTGATTAATAAGCATATAATTTGCAGGTTACAAGATAAATGCATAATGTTTTATGGTTCCAGTCATAAAATGAATGGCATCTCTAAAGGAAAGAAGCTCATTTCAAGCCCAGATGGAGGCGTCAGGTTTAAAACTTTTGCAACAGCTGAAAAGGCCAGGCTCAGAACAGCATACCCATTCCTCAGTTCTAGTCAGATTAATGGGAAAATCAAGGAGAAATGGAAGTTACTGGATCATAGGGAGAAATACAGTTATTCCAAAGTAGTACATAAAAAAGTGACTCCTTCAAAGGGTATGGTTTTTGTTGTTATTTGACAGCCTTTTTTAAAATTAGTGGTTTAAAATCATCATTTCTAGTGATTATACAACTCTTGCAAAACCATTTTTCATTTATGGATATTGACCATACTGTAGGGTACCTCCTATCTAGATTTTAATTTGTATTCTGGCATAATTCATTCACTATAAGAATATGATTATATTTGTCACTAATCAAAAGTAAATAATAATGGCTTGAACATTTTTAAGTAGCTATTATATAGTTATTTCCATTTCATACATATTATATTGAATATTTCTGAAGATTTTGCTCTTTGTCATGTTTATTAGCGAGAAAAAAATGCTTTTACCATTAGAATTAGTTGAAATACATAAAGAAAAGAAGATAATTACTCTAAGGTATAAAAATTCTTCTAAGATTACAATTTTCATAGTTCTATTAACAATAAAGCATTAGTCATGCAAGTTTGAAATGCAAAATAGCAACACAGTCTTATGTTTTATCTCAGCATGGAACTGCAGATTCTAAATAAAATATTTACAGGGAAATCTACAAAAAGTACTAAAAAGTCACCAAAAAGGCAGGAGAAATGTAAATTTGATGTGGGTGATACTCCTGAATATGTCAACTTGTACAGACTAAGTGATTTCCGTAAACAACATGCAGAGAGTTATAGGAATGACTTCAGTTTTGATGAGAGCACTATACAGCCAGGAAAAAATGGAGGCTCTGTTTTGTTTGGAAAATCACATGATGTCTTGCTAGATGGGTAATTCATCAGCCTTCTAACAAATAAATCAGTATTCTTGTCACTTATTCAATTACTGATTACTGATTTGAGGAGGCACCGTGGTCCAGGGGTAGAGCGCAGGGCTCCGGATCCCGAGGTCGTGGGTTCAAATCCCGTTGGAGGCGAGATTCTCTCACGATCTTCACATTCCTCACCGCTGCGCGATACTGGTATGGAACCCAGGAAGCAGTCATCGAGCGTGGTGAATCTAAGTTGTAAGAACTTGTATCGCAATCGATGTAAAATAAATGAGTCTAAACTAAACTATTACTGATTAGTGCTACAATTATGTTTCGCTTAACTGTATGAAACTGTATTTCAAGGTAAAACTACTAAACTAGTTTGACCATTTAATTCTGAAGATTCATCATAAAATATCAAAATGTACCAGATACTAGATATATAATTCATACTGTATGTATTAACTGTATAATTCTGCATTTACACTCTGTTGTGTATGTCAGTTTCAGGGAGGGAAACAATGCTGCAGAAGAAATGGATACTGGTGATGCTGAGACCCTTGAGTCAGATGAAGAAAATGATGGTGTTTTAATCAGAAGAACTGACTTTGAGTATAATGATGGCATGGGTAGCACAGTGGTTGACAAAGAATTAGACAATACCATAAGCAGAAGTGTAGATCGTCTTGACAAAGAAGAGAGGAGAAATACTTCTGTGGAAAGGGAAAATAATATGAAGGAAACAGAGCATGAAGTTGTTAGGAATGAATCGGATATTCACTATAACGAGAATAAAAAAGTTACAAACAAGAGTAGAAATAACATCACAGACATTGCCCTCTTCAAATCTCCAAATCCATTGGGTTCTGCAACAAAGAAATGTTCAGGCAGGAAAAGTAGACCAAGTGTGCCATCAAACCCCGAGACACTAAGCTTGTCATCTAATATGCCAGAAGTTTTGACACCACAGGTCAGTAACTCTAATGAAGAAACAGAGAAATACACAACCCCACAAATGGATGAAGTTTTACAGAAATTGACCATAAATGAAGTAAATAAGGCTCCAACAAAGCGGAGATACAGTCATGAGAGTGCAGACTATATTAAGAAGGTAAAAGCAGCTGTTTCTGGTCGTCCGAGTTACTCGATCATTGTTAGCCCTTCAGTCAGAAGTTTGTGAAGATGCTAAAGAGAATTTAGAAGTGGAAACTGGTGAGTCTGGTAATGTTAACAGTAAATGAAAGTTATAACAAAGATTTTAAAGACATAGGTAAGAAAACCTCAAGACTGTCTTTAAAAAATAAAAAGAAATTAAAGTTAAAAGGTGCAAACAAAAATATAGGTAAAGATAAAACAGGAATACGAATTGGAGATAGTTTTAAAGAAACTGGAATGAACATTGAAGCAGTCAAGCTGAAGGTTGCAAATGAGTTTGAGGACAAGAGAAAAATTTGATGAGAATATGGTAGGGATGAATCCAACAGGTGATGCCTGGTCAAGTTGACACAGAAATCAAAGACACTGATGGTGTTAACTTCAGCTTAAAGACAGGGTTCGGTGATGGTAATAAAGGAGACAATAAAATAAGACAGTAAAAGAAAGTCAGATTTCAATGAATCTGGTCAAAATGCAAAAATGCAAAAAAGAGAAGCAACAACTCCATCAGAGATAACAGGAAGCCGAGTTACATCAGCAGAGAAAACTGGGAACAAAGATAATTTCAGCAGCAGCAGCAGTTCTGTGAACAGTAGGAGGGGAACACAGTCTTCTGTTGACTTTGGTTCTAGTCCAGCATCTTCTCTTAGGAGTTTGACTCCCCTTAGGAAGGTAAGTTCTGATCTTGTCATTTGGTTACCTAGTCTATCTTCTGTTAATGACAAAGATACACAGATATAATGAAAGCCAAGTTGGTGATATTTACTTTTAAGCTACTGGCCTGCAGAGTTTAGCTTCAAAGTATTTTTCATTAACACTAAACATGCTAAAGGTAAGTCAAAATACCATTTCAAAACCATAATTTTATGCTTCTATATATGGCTTGAAAACATGTTGGTAGCAGGAGTCAGACCCAAGAGACTGGATTAAAATGCACGTAAAATGATAGGTGACAGGCTGGCTTTCATGTTAATTTATTATTTAAACTAAGTCACTAACATGGAGGGTGAACTATTTACTGATGAAAATATGAAAAATAGTAATTTCCTATATGTTTTCTGTGACAAAAAAAGGTCAGTATGTGTGACGTGTTTTCACAAATTAATCTAAAATTCTGTTAAGTATAAACATTTTCATTTTTATTCATCAGCAAACAATGTGTAGGTCATTAGTTTTAAATAATGCTCTGTTATAACAGCAATTAGAGAAAATATGCAGTCACTTTTACAAATTGGACATTGGCTCTCTGTATTAGTACTACTAACCTGTACAAATGTACTAGCTTTTTTGTAAGTCAATAAACAGGCAAGCTATGGTAAGAAAAGTTCCAAGAGGGATAATTTTGGGGGAAAAACCTTCAACAGTCCTTGGGGAATCATGCAGCTCCAGTTAGACCTTTAATAATATTTTGCTGCAAACTTGAGATTTCTATCCGTTAAGAAAGATATTGGGCATGTAGTAATTTTTTTCAGTCCTACAGTAATACAGTTTCATCAAACCCTGCATTAGAGAAGGTCCTGCAAAGTTTGAGGTCAACCAGAGTAACAAGTCCAACATGGTCTTGTAGTAACAGCAGTGTGTCTTCACCAAGACTACTTTCTCCAGCACTATCAGGTGTAAGTGAGGTAGGTCAGTGTGTCTATCAGCATGATGTAGTCAGATTTAGCCATCTCTAAGAAGGTAATTTATTGATAGGTATATTAAAATTGGACAAGTATAACTGATGAATGCAAGTACAGTTTACAGCTTCACAAAAAATTTGTTCATTCATTTTCGTAAACTATCTATGGCAAGTTTTCTGTGAGTTCATCATTTAATAGTTGCAAAAGAAGGAAGGGACTAACCTCCAACATTACAGCCTTCACACTAAGTAGCCTAGTGCAGGTTCAGCCCTTTGTCTAGGGCAACCTAAACTGATTCCTGTAATCAGGAATACACAACTTCACAATAGATATTTCTACTAGGTATGATTGTTGTTTTGGGCTACCAGCTAGAAAATTTCAGGTTTAACTGTCAACTGACTGAAACCAAACTTGAAAGGCAGTCTTGAGAAAAGTTGTTTTTGTTTCCATAGCTATTCATCATTCCAGCAAAATGTAATAATAAAAAGGTTTTTGAAATTATATAACATTATGTACATGTCATGTACTAAAAACACTGTCTTTCAGTTTTCAAGTTTATCTGACCAGCGTTCCATCAACCAGCAAGAGAGTGATGATGCAGAAATGTCTCTTAAGACTGCAAAGGTCAGAAACATTAGTTTAAGCAACAAAGCGACTGACTCACAGATTGGCCGATGATGAAAAACAAAGAAAATGTTCTATCATCTTGAAATTTTTGCTGTAATTGTGAAGAACATATTTAAACTAAGTTACTGACTCATTTTTATATACAGAAAAACCTCAAAATATAAAGTTTTACACACTTTTATGGGTAAAAAATTTACCCTGTTAGTCACTGTTTAGATACTTTAGTTCTAAAATTAATTTTGATGCATCCTAACAACTAGGTACTGTGGCTCAGTGGTCTAGATCGTCGCACTATATTTTACTGACCGAAAGGTCATGGGTTCGAATCCTGGTTAAGTCAAAACTTTTTTTTTTCAGTTTTCATGGTGTATAGAAACATAATATTATATTTTTTCCATAGTATATCAAATTCTTGTAAATTTTAAAGAAAAAAAATTTTCAGCAAAATTCTGTGAGTCAGTCGCTTTAAGTATTGAGTGAGTAATAAGTCTGAATCATAATCCCTCAACCCAATCATAAAAGGCTGCATTTCAGTATTGTTTTTAAGTACATGTACATGCGACAAAGCTAAAACTGGAAACAAAGACCACCCTTGGGAAAAGAAAGAAGTGACTTCTGTAAGCTTATCTTTGCTCAAAGGCAGTTTTAGGTCACCTGAGCACAAAGTGCTCAAGGTGAGCTATTGGGATCACCCTGTATCAGTCAGGTGTCTTCAATGTTTTACATCAAATGACAGTTTCTTCAAAACTGCTAAGCCATTCTCAAATTTTTTTTACAGAAATGTTCCTTATGCTGCCATTTTTAGAACTTCAAATCATTCCACTCCATTGCACATATAGGGTTGCAAATGCTGAAAAGAAAAAAAATGCGTATGTTGTGTGTCTTTAACATTTTACATCATTATATGACATCTCTAAAATTGTTCCCCTCTTGTGCATAAAATGGCAGTTTGAGCTCATTTGGCTTCAAATGACAACTTGTCACAGACTGCTTAGTCATTTTCCATCAGACTTTACAAATACGTTCTAATATTGCTCTTTTCTTGAATCGCTCAGACAGTTTTTCTCTACTGCATTTAAAGAGGCTGTACTCCAGATCTGACATAAAAAAATTTTTTTTATAAATTATATATTTAGATGCCGTGAGATTATAACAACATAATATTTTACTTCAAAACTGATTATAAAAGTCAAAATAGAATTTAAAAAAATATTTTCGCTCCAGCCTGATTTGAACTCTGGACCCTCATGTTAACAAAATATTTCCAACGCTTTTACTGTCACCACCATCGCCGCATGTGATATTACAGATATTTACTTTAAATCTTATACGATATAGTTATACCGTCGCGTTACGGTATAGCACTTTGAAAGGGAAAAAAATCAATTTATAATGTAATTATTTGACTTATTTTTTGTCAGTAAGTTATTTTTTAAGCATTAGTCATAAATATTAAAAGAAACTTATAATACAAGAAAACTTTCTTTTTTTGTCATCTGGAGCACAGCCCCTTTAAGGGCTGCAAGAGCTAAAAAATAGAAAAAAAAATCAAATGGCTTTTCTTCCTAAAACCCAAGGTCTTTTTGTACAAATTTCACAAAATAGTGGGGGTTTTTTTTATTCCCCTATTAAAATTGCTTAAATTGTTCTACTTTCTTGCACAAAATGGCAGCCAGAGCTAGAAATAGGTATTTTTGATCTTTTTGCTTCAGATGACCTCAGTTCATTAAAATGCTAGTTTTTTATGCCCCCCATCAAAGATTAGGGGGCATATAGTTTTGCAAATGTCGGTCGGTCGGTTGGTTGGTAGATTGGTCGGTCCGTCGGTAGACACTTCGTTTCCGATCAATAACTAGAGAACGCTTTGACCTAGGTTCACCAAACTTGGTATGCTGGTTGGTCTTCACCAATAGATGACCCCTATTGATTTTGAGGTTATTAGGTCAAAGGTCAAGCTCACAGGGACCTTCATTCTTAAATCGGTTTCCAATCAATAACTAGAGAACGCTTTGACCTAGGTTCACCAAACTTGGTATGCTGGTTGTTCATCAGCAGTAGATGACCCCTATTGATTTTGAGGTCATTAGGTCAAAGGTTAAGCTGACAGGGACCTTCATCCTAAAAACGGTTTCCGATCAATAACTAGAGAACGCTTTGACCTAGGTTCACCAAACTTGATATGCTGGTTAGTCATCAGCAGTCGATGACCCCCTATTGACTTTTAGGTCATTAGGTCAAAGTTCAAGATCACAGAGACTTTCATCCTAAAAACAGTTTCCGATCAACAACTAGAGAACGCTTTGACCTATGTTCACTAAACTTGGTATGCTGGTTGGTCATCACCAGAAGATGACCCTCTATTGATTTTGAGGTCATTAGGTCAAAGGTCAAGCTAACAGGGACCTTCATCCTAAAAACGGTTTCCGATCAATTTCTAGAGAATGCTTTGACCTAGGTTCACCAAACTTGGTATGCTGGTTGGTCATCAGCAGTAGATGACCCCTATTGATTTTGAGGTCATTAAGTCAAAGGTCAAGCTCACAGGGACCTTCATCCTAAAAACGGTTCTGACTAATAACTCGAGAACGCTTTGACCTAGGTTCATCAAACTTGGTATGCTGGTTGGTCATCACCAGTAGATGACCCCTATTGACTTTGAGGTCTTTAGGTCAAAGGTCAAGATCACAGAGACTTTCATCCTAAAAATGGTTTACGATCAATAACTAGAGAACGCTTTGACCTAGTTTCACCAAACTTGGTATGCTGGTTGGTCATTACCAGTAGATGACCCCTATTGATTTTGAGGTCATTAGGTCAGAGGTCAAGCTCACAGGGACCTTCACCCTAAAACCGGTTTCCAATCAATAACTAGAGAACGCTTTGACCTAGGTTCATCAAACTTGGTATGCTGGTTGGTCATCACCAGTAGATGACTCCTATTGACTTTGAGGTCATTAGGTCAAAGGTTAAGATCACAGAGATTTTCATCCTAAAAACGGTTTCCGATCAATAACTAGAGAACACTTGGCCCAACCACAACCAATTTGGTGCTGCTGGGTGGGGGGGGGGGGGGGGGGGCATTTATGTTTTACAAACATTTCTTGTTTGTTTTTTTTTTTGCTTCTGATGTTTGCTCAACAGCAGACCCACAGCATAAGTAGTCAGATGAGTGACACATGGCCATCTTGTTTATATCTTGTGAATTATAAATGGTCTTCATTCCTAGGTGGTCCCTGTTCCATAGTGTTCCTTGAATTAGGATGGACTGTATTTATACATTACACATGAATAATTTTAAATCTTTCGGTCACTGTTGATTGCCTCATATATTGCAGCTCAGGTCAAATATTAACACATACATGTATATAAAGAAATTATTTCCATTTAAGCATTTCCATTCTGTCTGTTTGATATATCAGCAAAGAGTAATTCTTATTTGAAGCAAACAAGTAACATTTAATGCAGTCACAGTTTTAATTACTTTTACTATCGTTAAATAGATTACAAAACAAAGAAAATGTTGTTTTTATGTGTTACATTGAAAATACTTTGTGTTTCATTACAATTATGTACCTTTGTTTTACAGGCTTCAGGCCTGTGTGACATGTTTAATGACATAACTCCACCAGAATGCAAAACCAAAGGATTGTACAAAACGACAAGGTATATATCAAAACCTATTTGGTATGTCTGTCTCCCTTTCCCATGCTGTTATGAACTTATTATAGCAAACAGACACATTGACAGTTATGCAGTGAACTTGACGTAGTTAACATATTAAGTGGTTGAATGTGCTGTCTTTTTTTCTGCTGCCCTAACAATTAAAACAAACTGCAGCACTCTTTAAATGTTTGACATTTTGTCACTATGTCTAGAGATAACCGCTTTACTAGTAAACCCAAGCAAGTCTATGGCTTTAACCCTGCTACTGACGACTGTGAGAAAGTTGGCAGTATCTTACAGAGGATAGGAATCTAGTTATGGTCCTTCCTATGAATGTTAAACAGTCTTGTCTGTTAGACAGTTAAAACTCATCTTAACCAAATTACATGTAAATCTATGGCTTAAAGGTCATTATTGCACCGACAGCCTAGGCTGGTAAAAATGTTTATTGGCAACTGAAATATAATAAAACATAGCCAAAGACATTTTGATGCGATTTTTCAATTCATGTTTGAGCTGAATGAAACTTTTTGTAGATAGGTGAACACAATTGGGTTTTTTCTTATGCCTTTTCTTTTTTTTTTCTTTTCAGGATGGTTACTAGTGGAAAACAAGATGACAGCAGTGACTTTAAGCAGTTGTTTCAAGAGGAGAGAGACAACTTATTTTGCTGAATTGTGATGACCTATTCTGCTGAACTGTTTATGTATCGGCGTTTGTCGTTTCTTTTGTAACATGTTAATTGTTAATCAGATTCTGTAAATAGGCAATTTTTCTTGACTGAATACGAGTAACTCTGTGTTAGTTATTTGGGATTATGTTAAGCAACTAAAAATGCTAGTGTTATCATTATGCTAATAGGATTTGTGTTGTTGTTGTTGTTTTTTTATAAATTCAAAATATTCCGAGAGGTCACGAAAGCTGGTGAATATCTGTTCTCTGATGAAATGAAATTTCAAGAAAACTTGTTACAGTAATATGTATATTTCAGTGTTGTAATTTTGTTATCTGTAAATAACTTGATCGATTTACTTTGTTGTCACATCTATTCAGGCCATCAGACATGTTTTAAGCATTTTTCTCCATCAAAAATAAGGAAACGGAAACCTTTACAGGAAATCCCTAAGACATGAAATGTGAGAGGTAGTCATATGGATCTGACACTTTTATAAATTGTATAATTCAGTGTGTGTTTTACTGCCCTTTTTCTGTACTTACACAAAATAAAAGCAGCCTTCGTTACTTGAAATAACTATGAGAAATATTTATGTTTTATTTTTTCAGAAGGAAAATCCGTGTATACTTGTTTTATTGTTATGCCTTGTTCATGAATAAATTTTCAGGACGACATGATGGTGTCGTGTAAATATTTTGGCTGAAACAGACACTGGAAATATTATCAAATGATTTTCTGCTTGAATTACCTTTTCAACATTTCAAGCAGAATTCAGTAACACGGGAACTCAATGAATGATACTTCCTAGGTATACAACTTTTTCACAAGACAATTTATAAAAGTCTATGGAACAATCAGATATTTAGGAGTAAATGCAATTCTATCATCACTGGTGCAACTTTAGATTAACAAATATACATTAGGACCCTGGGTCTTCTCGTTCCAGGTATGCCAAGTGGCATATATGCCCTTACAGTTTGAGACAAGAAAACTATTTAAAGGTTTTCCCTTAGTATCTTCATGTGACCCCTGAAGCAGGATAAATAATGACCCAAGCGGCATTTTAGTAATCTTTTTAAAGGACCACCAATCAATGCTTTAAAGTATAAATCAATATATATAAAATTATAAACCAATACAAAGAGCTTGGCGATTAAACAGAATTTATTATCATTTTTCTAGCTTTCAGAAATCTGAATAATTGAACATTATTTCTATCAATATTTGTAAAGCTTCATGCAGTTAACAGTATGTTCTATGAAGATATGTTTAAAGCTAAATGTTGAAAAAAAAGATGATGGTTAAAGCCCCATAAACATTTAAACCTCTTGGATAAGATCCACTAAAATGAATCAGTTATTGAACCATTAAGAAAATGAATGAAAATTTTACCACTTAAGTCATACAGCTTAGAGAGATGGTGCTGCTAACATGTCAGTACCTGCTTATAAATGACTGGTTCTTCGGCACTTGCATCAAGATGAAGCCAATTGTTTATTCTAACTTATAAATTCTCCCTGCCTTAACAGGAATGCAAAATTCATCATATGAAAACCTGATTTTATCATATGAATGCTGAAGTCGGCGGTAACTTATGAGTAAAGAAAGTTAATTTTAATATATTTTAATTGTTCTCTTTTTTTCTCTGCCTATAGTTCATTTCAATTTTAAATTTTTCATCTAAGTATATTAAAATTGTACAGAGATACTTCAAAAAAATATTTCTATGTATTACAAAATGCTAGAGAAACAAAAAACCACTCACTTCTGCATTTTTTTAAATAAAAGGGAGGTAATTTTGGAAGGGTTTATCTGGTTCAGTTTTCATTGGAAATTATCGACTGGTAAGTGTTGCATCTGCCAGGGGCGTAGCTACCAGTACGCAGAATACGCAGCTGCGTACACATTGGTCCTGAAAATCGAGTAAATTTGGTGAAAAAATATGACCTATTTTATGCCAAAACCTGCCAAAACGCTCCTGAGACGATCAACAGAAAAAAAAAATTCCGGGGGAGCATGCCCCCGGACCCCCCTAGGATTCTGCGTACACCTTCAAAAGCCCTGGCTACGCCCCTGTCTGCAATAAGTTTGCTACTTTATTCTGGACTTCCAAAATTGTTGATTAAAGGTTCTGTTTCTACTGAACTGCACACAATATTAAGATAATGCATTTCATAACTTACCAAAAAATTTCCAGTAAAAGAAAGCCTATTTTACTTGGAATTTTAAATGATAAAAGGACTGAGCTTTTAACATTATCAATAAGCTGTTTCCCTGAATCTCTATTACCTATTTACTAAAAAGTATCTGAGCTTACCTGTTACAAAGGGTTGATATAACATACACAGTGATTTCTGATAAACTGTACTATAAAATAAGTACCGTATTTATTCCATTAATCGCCCCCCCCCCTCTAATAATCGCCCCTCCCCCCCAGTTTTCGGTCTGAAAACGGCCGTTTTTCAGACAAATTCTATAAAAAAAAAAACATAGCCTCCTTTAATCGCCCATCCCCCTTTTCTAAAAAATATGACCTAACAAGTTTCCATATTTCTTTCTAAATAAAAGATCGTACTTCACTCTTTTTGTTTTTACTGCCAAATAATTTGTACGCACATGGTATTCCAATCCCGCCACCTTTCGGGAATGTTCCACTGGAGGAGGAGCGCGGCTCTCCGCTAATTTCGGCAGTTATTTGCACAATAAGTCCGGTATTTCAATCCTGCCACCTTTCAGGAATGTTCCACTGGAGGAGGAGCGCGGCTCATAAAAATCCGACACTTTGGATTGATACCGACTTGAAAGGAAATGCCGAATTGCTAAATAATTTTGCAAAGCATAGTATTGCTTGTGCTTTACATTTTTATAACCTCCAAAAATAGGACACACAATTTTGCTGGCTTTTACGTGATAAGGACCGTATTGATACCTATTGCTGTTACCTGCATATTAAACAGCGAGTGCAGGGAACCACATACTCACTACAGGTACTTCCGGTTTGAATGTAAACAAACATGCAGACGCTGTTTTCATCAGTTTCTAAGGGAGGAAGCGTAACAAAAACGCATATTTGGAGAGTTTTTGAGCTCAGTATTTCCTGAAGACCCTGAATAACTTCACAAGCAGTTAAATTGACAGTAAACCACAGTTTGTTAACCATTTTACGTCTTCCGATAAAAACCTTTGTCTCTGTAATAATCGGCCACCCCCTACTTTGAGACAAGGTCCGATTTTAATAAACGCCCGGGGGATTAATGGAATAAATACGGTAAATGGTTGAAATCACATTTGTCCAATCATAGTGTAGTATTGCTAATAGGTTGACAATTTGGGTTAATTAGCATTAGCCACTAGCTCAGCTGAATGATCCATTTTTAGTGAGTAGACAAGACATAGCTAGTAAGAGTTTATTTTGTTTCTTCTTCAGCTGTGTATATTTCTGGTAAAACTGTGCAGGTATATCTTGCCTTGCTATATAAAATTCATTCCTAACTGCTTTTTAAATCCATGAACATGTTAGTTCAGTGATTTTTTCAGTAATACTGCAGAAAACATAAAAAAGGCTTTTTCATGACAAAATGACTAATACACATGTAAATATTGTTTTAGAGTGAATAGTTCAATCATTATCCTATCAGTACATCAGTAAAATCAACGTGAATCTGAGACTTTTAAGAGGATCACAAATCAAGTCTTTTTTTATTTATTTCTTTGTTATTTTATAAGACAAGAATATCTAACATCTGCAAACAGCTGAATTTATAATCATGTACATGAATACAGAAAATGACATAAAACTTTTCCATTTCAGAAATAATGCTGTCACTCATTTTGTCTTTCTTTTACCAACATGACTACGACGAACGAGATCTTTTACTTCAATACAACCATGATTTCATGAAATTTATCAGTCAAAGAAATTCTTTCAAATAATTATACAAGTACACAAAAGTTTATAACACGGCTATCTGCTATGATTTCTTGGACCCTCCAAAACCTGTAAACCCCATCATAGCTGCCATATCTGGATCTGCATCTAGGTCAAGGTCTCCGTCTGCTTTGCGTTTACGCTCCTTACGTTTTTCTTTTTTGTATGCCTTCTGTTTTTCTTCCTGTAAAATAACAAAGATAGCCTTCACCAACAGAGCGAAACATATTTCATGTTTACAATTAATGGCTAACATGCTTGCATTAGTTTTATATCTTTGCACTGAAACATGGAAATTTTTTTAAAGGAAGACACATGTCCTTTAGACCAGACAATATATATCTTATAAAGTGACACTATATACCACTGGTAATAGTCAAAATAGCAACAAGGTTCTATACTTAAAGGAAAGCAAATGTATGTTTATTTTTGGTCTTGAATCTGGGCTATGGTTCAAGGACTTTTCTTTATCATTTTGTCTCTGTTACTGCTATTTTCTTTTTGGTTCTAGTCATTATGCATCATTGGCATACAACAAAGTGTACAAAGTAACATTTAAATTACCAACACCTTCTTGATACTGCTTGTTTATTTGGTTGAAAAAACGTAAGAGTTTTCTCCTTGTATGGTAATTTTGAAATTTAACGATTATCACCTCCAAGACAATGTATCTGAAATGAAATGGCTTACTAAACAACAGACGTATAGACTGTATTACATTTTTACTGATCTAATTACCATTTTTTCAAGCTATGAATAGATCATACTTCAATTTTACACAAGATTTGTAGATTTCAAGATAATTATTCACTTTATTAATGTATCATTCACCCATATTATGTGTAAAGATCAAACAATGCAAAAATGATCATTATCTTATACCTCTTCTTTCAATTCTTTTATCCTTTCCTCAAAATCATAATCTTTTTTCTTTTCTTCCATTTTACGCTTGTTCATTTCAAATCTTTTTCTGACCTGTTCCAATGATGACCTCTCTACCTTCATTGACATTCCAAGATTTCTCTGATCTGTAAATAGACATATCTAAATTAAGGTGTACTATTAGTAACATGCTGAGTTAAAGAAGCTGGGAAGAAGAAACTGAAGGCTGTTAAAAACACTATATTTTAAAGAAGCTAAGGAGGAATGATTACAAGGCTGCATAGACAAGACAAGAACGATCAGTGATCACATGTGTCGCCTGATGATAGCCAATTAATGACAAACTTGTTCATCTTCTACTTGGACTCCATTCTGAATAATTGAGCTCTTTAGGTCCTAGAAACAGGGAGCTGAGGTATAAGCCTCCAAAAATGTTTTTTTTATTTAATAATTATTCAACATTTCCAATTTCACTGTCATCACAAATATTTTTTTTCCCAATTTGCAACTCAAAAATTTCTAAATTTCAAAATTGAGCAAACACGGACCTGTTCCCAAAAGGTTGGGGGAAAAATGTCATGTATTATGTACTGTAGGGAAAAGTAATAATGTTTTCTATGCACAAGATGGCATAAAAGTCATTGTGTTTTGCTTGGTGAAACATAATTTACGATGAAGTTACTACACATAAATGCTCTTTCTGATATACTGTCACCAAACAAAGAAAAGTCACACATATAAATCTATTCTCAATTCCTTCTCAAACTTCACAGATTCTGTAGTTAGATTTATAATAGATTTAAAGTGTTACTCACGTTTCTTTCCATTTATGTGATCTAAAAAATTGATGGAATCTTTGACGACACAATCACATACATTGCAGTAGTACCTGAAAATGTATAGTTAACATGATCCCAAATCTCAAACAAGTTTATGTCTCTGAAAAGTTTTTAATTTTAAACATTTTAGAAGTTGATCAAGCATCTTTATAACTGTTCATCATATATACAGTTTACATCTGTGGCAGGTTGATTATTTAGTCACTACAGAGATCAGAGAGATAATATTATCATATATTACATTTTAAGTTGCATGTTAGGGTGATAACCTGATACATTAAGGTTTCCAAGTGAGACTTTCAGCAGCTATTTACCAGTACCAGGGTCTCTCTAGTTATAAGGAATAAAAGGTGAAATATTCTGCATTATTAACAATGACTGATTCAGACTATTTCCATTATGTACAAGGTAAGAAATGTTTAAGGCATCTTTACTTTATAAAATGTAAACATTTGTGACACCTACCCTCCTTGTTGACTAGCTGGTGTTGTTTTTGTAATCACCTGAGATTTTCCAAGCTTTGAGTCTAAATCCACCTGGTAACAAACAAAAAGAAATGCCTTTATACCTGATTATCAAAAAGTATGCCTGAAGGCAAGGAATCTGCTAAAAAGGTGCCTTTTCCAAAGCAAACATTTCATGCTGAAATGGAAACAACTCTAGACAAGGTGCTCTTTTAAACACTTATATACTTTTAAAAAAACCTTTATATATTACAATCATGTTTATAGATAAAAAACATAACCCATGTTTTGTAAAATTTATATCAAATAGCTAAGACATTTGATCAGCTCAAGCACCTTATAATCTCTGGGTTGTAAGAGTTCCCTTTTCACTGGTTTTTCTCTTGATAACTCTCTTTCCAATGCCTTCTTCTGCTCCTCCTCAAGTCGAGCTGCAGCAATTTTCTCATACTCATCTCTGTCCCACTTCCGTCTGTGGTCTGGAACTGGTTTCTGCAAATGACATACATATTTAAACATTACTGTTTAACAAATTCAACAAATACTTTCCTGTTAGTGTAACTGTAGTCACTACCTATAATTGAACACAAAGTAGTGTGGAAAAAAATTAGACCTTTAATTTGTGACAAAATGACAAAACATTAAATTATGACTGACTTTTATTCTAGTGATGGAACTCTAAAATCCTGAAAGTCCAACTTGCAGTTCTACAATCTGAACTCTATCTTTTGGGAAGAACAACATACCCACTTATACCCAAATACTTGTAAAATATATCATTTGTTCAATAAATCTCAGCAAAGTTGAGTGAACAAGACTGAACTGTCACTGCAAAAAGTAACATTTCATTGCACATTTATCAGTATCTTAAATGCAATTGTTTCTGAAATTAAGCTGTAGATACCATAGTGCTGTGAGAATAAGAATTCTCAATTTTATGTTTTAAGTAACTATCCAATACTAATACATGTAATTATTGAAAATACACATGCTGTAAAAAAAACACACACACAATATAATTAAAAGTATATTAGTTTGGATGAAGTTTTGAGTTAGAAATATTATCATTATATAATGTAACAATTATGTTTACCATTGTTGTCAGGCAGGGATTTTTTCTGTTTAAAATCAAACAAAACTCTAAACCATCTTAATCATATCACTAACTACATTGAAAAGCAAACAGAAGACTTTGTTAATCTACCATGGTCAACGGTATTTTGGTGTAGTCTAGTCCAACTAATCAGACTTGTCGAAGAGACATTGAGAACATTTTTGATAGATGATGTCTTTGGGTTTGACAATAATAAAAAAAATGTCTATAAAATGCAAAATTAATTAGGCTGGGTGTAGTCTAGGTATCCTTTCCACTTAAGGATATTGATATATACTTCTGATTGTCAATATCTTATAGGGCACATAATGATCAAATGAAAATGAGTGCCATAGCTCAAACATGAGGATATAATATTGTGTATTTAGTATTCTGTGTCTACTGTCTGGACTGAAACGACTGTTACTTCCTTTTGCAAAGGACTTGTGAATATAAACATATCATGCAATATTATGAACATGCTCCTGGAGATTTATTTTGTCATAACTCTTTCAAATATTTAAGAAAGAACGTAAAGTAGAATGACACTAAACAATACAAATACTGGTCAGGACGATGTCCTATCCAAATTTTTTACTGTCCGAAAATATATACAGTAATAAAATCAATTCTGTATATAGCAAAGCTACTTTTTGTGGCGTTTAATGTTTCGGGACAAATAATGACAATATATATGAAAATATTCGATAATTCTAGAAAAATACTGGTCATGGTAAAAAATGAAAGGGGAAAATGTTTGTTTTTCCTCTCACCTCATACGCCATTTTGTTGTAATAAATATGCTTCTACAATATTTTGAAAGGGTCTTTATCCGAATTAAATTATGACATTAATTTATTTTTAGCATGTGACACAGAGTCTTAATTGAATTCAGTATCTTCAACAGTGACAGTGTCTTTTAATAATTTGCATCGCATTTTTCACATTCCTCGTCTGTTCAGAAAACTCAAAAGTACAGAAACACGATATGGAGGTTACGTACCACTGCTATAACGTACCAGGAGGTTACGTACCATTTTTGGAGGTTACCTACCACATATATATTTTGGACGTTACGTACCGCTGATATATTTTGGAGGTTACGTACCGCTGATATATTTTTAAAAAATGACGATGTAGTATGTTTTTAATATTGATATCAGACTTTAAGAAACAATGAATTAATAATTTTAACGGTTTTTTTAATACACTAAAAATATAGCAAAGCAATATACAAACGGCAAAGTTTTTACCTTTATCTACGTATAATTCCCCTTTATTTACGTATAATTATTACACATGAATTCGACAATGAGTTGTCAAAAAATCACAAGCTATTGACATATGAGTGAATAAACTCTTTGTCATTATTAAAATTTAATTTGTTAATTCGATTTAACAATGATAATTGTGAAACAAACCTCTCTACCTGATATTTTTACACCCTTAGGCAACACCTTACCTGGATGGTATGTATCCTCTTATTAATGTAAGTGGTACGTAATTTCCAATAATGGTACATTTATGGTACGTATCCTCCAGTTTCCGAAAACAATCACCAATCACGGCCATGCTTTAAAAATGCGATATGGCTATGGGGAGGGCCGGATGATACACAGGCACGTGAAATTTTGTCATTGCACCGTCAGACGGCATAAAGATCTTGCAACATTTTACCTGTCACCGGTAGACGCACGACAACGCGATACGATATTCCAATAAATATCGCGTCGCATTGTCTAATGTCGCTTCGCGTTTTCGAGCGTCGCGTTGTCTTGTGTCGTTTGACATTTTCGTGTGTCGCAGTAGAGGATCACACACGACGTGCGACAATGCGATATTGTGAAAATGTGGCGTCGCGTTGTCACGCGTCGCTTCGCATTGTCGAGCGTCGTATCGTATTGTCGTGCGTCGAGGCCTACACAAATGCAGAACGCGACGGACGACAACGCGACGCGACATCGCGACAATGCGATACGACGCACGACAATGAAGCGACAATGCGATATTTTGCGCTTTTATAGCGCGACAATACGAAACGAAAACGCGATATTTCGTTTGGCATTGTCGCGTGTCGCTTCACATTGTCGAGCGTCGTATCGCATTTTCGCAATGTCGCGTCGCGTTGTTGAGCGTCTACCTCTAAGCGCGACGGCGACATTTTAATTGGCCCCAACAGGATTCCGTAACTAAACGACTCTGAAACGAATTACCGACCGAGATTAAGGCTACCCCAACTGTAGCACATATTATAGCACATATGGTACTAATAACAAGATCAAATATAACAATTAAACAAGTTTTGGTTTGAACATTTGAACCAATAAATTTTGAGACATATATACTACACAGGATAACCCATTAAGTTTTCCAACTTATTTCCAATGGGGTCCTTCTAACTCAAGAGGTATCAAGGTCTCAAAAATATTGGCTGAACTGGATATATCTTAAATTTTACAAAGATAGACAACTCTGTATAGCTAATTAATTTAGAGCATGAAAGAGTTACTTTCCTTGTTAACTTGTATACATAAAATGTTATGACAATTCTCTAATATATTGTAATCACAGAAATACTTTGCTAATGACACATTATCGCAGAATAAATCCTTAATATTATACACAGACATTAAAATTTGGTACTAATAAAAGATAAAATCTGACTGTTCAGCACATTTCATGTTTTCCATAAGATATAACTTCACCCCCCTTTTTAAAAGCACGTTTACTTTTTAAAACTCTTATTTCCTGTGGCAGCCTGTTCCAGTCCAGGATCGATTGGTAGAAAAAGGTATTTACTGTAAACCCATTCACTTGTGGTATAAGAAAACTGTTAGCACTATTTCTACTAATATACGAATGTGTCTTATTAACCCGAATAAAATTGTCATGTAAATAAGTCGGGCATTTATTATTGAAAATATTATAGACATGATTTAATCTTAGTTGCTTCATTCTGTTCTCTACATTCAACCAACTTAAATTATCAAAAACGGACACATTTAATGAAGTTCTACATGGATATCCAAAAATGAATCTAATAACTTTATTTTGTGCAACTTGAGGTCTATTTTTCAACTGTTTTGAGAGGCCACTGTACCATGCTGAAGAGGCATAGTCAAAGTGACATTGTATTAAAGAATTACTTAGCATTTTTCTAAGATCATATCTAAACAATGGTTTTGCCTATACAGAAACTTCAACCTTGCATTTACCTTTTTAATAATGTTGTTAACAATAGATGTTGCAGAAAGGTCATTATCTAATATACTTCCAAGGTATTTAACAGATTCTTGAGATTCTATGGTGTATCCATTACAGTAAACATTAAAATTTTCAACCTTGGCTAACTTATTTTTAGAACCAAACAATATACATTCTGTTTTACCTAGATGTAGAGATAATTTATTGTCAACTAGCCATTTACTACAATTTTCAAGTTCTGCACCAAGTACCTCTCTAATAACATCCGGATTTTTGTGCGAGAATAGTATGGCACTATCATCAGCATATAACACTACTTTACATTTATTACTTATGCTGATGCTCATATCATTTACATAACATAAAAAAGCAACGGACCCAGGATACTTCCCTGGGGAACACCACATGAAATGCTCATATATTCTGACATTGTTTAATTTACACTTAGAGTTTGTTTTCTACCGTTCAAATATGACTGAAACCACTCCACAGACTCCACGCCCATTTCTTTTAGTTTGCTACATAAAATTCTATGATCCACTGTATCAAATGCCTTCTGCAGATCCAGCATTAATCATACCTGTATAAAACCCTTTTTATATGGTCTGTTAGGTGCGTCAGGCAGGAGTCTGTGGAGTAACTGCATCTAGATTTTTAAGTATTTAAAATAAATGTTTAAGTAAGATCTTCAGTTAAATTTTGTTTTCTTTGTTATTATCTTTTATAATTTTAATGTTCCTGACACGCGCCTGCCTAGTATAGTCAGTATTGACTTCGGCAGTAATAAGTTGAAGTTGACATTCTTGTGAATGTGACAAAATCTTTCTTGAATACAGACCAGATTACTTTCTTGTATAATTTGCTCAGTTAAACAATATCTAGTTTCTCCTTCTTTGAGAAGATAAGACTTAATATAACGCAATATCGACTGGCGCAAGCTTCGTTCGTCGGCCTTTGGGATGTCATTGAATGCTTTTAGCAATTTTAATCTTTAAGTAAGTACAATATACAAATTCGAGCATGCGCAGTTGCAATGTTGACAAGTTAATGTGACGTGGAGATTTGAGTTCAGAATTTTGTTGCATTCTAGATGGTAGAGTCAACAGATTGTAAACATATTTGATTTTACAAACGCATTAAGATAGAACGTAGCTTCAAAATTGTCTGTCAGATTGAGCTGACTCAAGATAATTTAGTTAATATCAGAGTTTCGGATAACAATTTTCGGACACCTATTTTAAACAGTCTGCTTTATTTAGCGTATTTTATTACCTTATCCACTGTCATGGTTTTTGTATTGTTCATATCTGTGACAGTATGCAAGTTCCCCGTAAATAATCAGTCTCAGTTAAGCTACATAAGATCTTTGGGACTAGCCTTTGCCATGCATTTTGTGTTACAAGATTAATAAATTGTGTTACTGACGGAGATATGTTTTTTTGCTAGACCTATTATACATTAATGAAAAAAAAAATTGAGTAGAACTGATATATCATAAGCTTTCTTCGATTTGCCTTGATGATAAGAAAGAAGAAAGACTTCATAATTACAAGTTTTATTTTGCAGTTTATTTAGGAATGAAAAAATCACTTTCTGATGGGTTTTAGACAAAATTTCTCATCACTGCATTTAATTCCAAAAAGACATACAATTTTTTCATCATTCTTACAGATTTAAGAGATAAAGAACCATGTCTGACTCTGAAGAAGACTTTGCTAGTGCAGATGAAGGGGAAGAGTCTGCAGCAGCAGGTAGGAGACAAAGTAAATTTAGAAGCCCAGAAAGATCAAGCAGCCATTTGATAACCTGGCAGCCATTTGATAACCTGGGATCTGTATTATTTAAGTTAAAAATAGCTAATTCCTAAGGTGTGGCAGTGTTGAAATTTCAGCATGAGTGGCTGCTTATATCAGGCTATATAATATACAGTAGGCATTTCTTGTTCATGTTATGAACTTTTCTGTATTCCATATAGTAAATAGAATAAGCACTTAATCATATATTGATTTAATCATTTCAATTTTTTCTATAAGAATTGTTTGCTTTTTCTGAAAGAAAACACTTGTGCACTTGTATTGTAGGTAGCTACAGTAGACCCACAGAGGTCAGAAAAGGAAGATAAAAACCAGCAGAAGGAAACCAAAGCTGTTGAAAAATTCCCAAACATGGTAAAACTGCAGCAAAGAGAGATTCAGTAACTGAAGAAAATAAAGGAAAGCAGAATAAGGAGAAAGCTACAGGGAAGAACTTGGACAAAAGTGTGCCAAAACAGGGATAAAGGAAAAGGTACAGGTCCTGTCAAAGTTGAAGCAGGTTCATCTGGAAAAGAAAGTGGAAAGAAAACTACATTAGATTCTGAAAAACAGGACAAGGATGTTCATGAAAAAGGAAAACAGAAACAGCAAGCTGGTAAAGGTAAAAAAGGTAAACAGAAGCAAGGGAAAGGTAAAACTGGTCCGAGTGAGAAAGGAACAAGTGAAAGTAGCAAAGACGTTGATGAAAATACTGACGTACAAAAAGATACTGCTACTAACAAAAAATGAAAATACTGACAAAGAACTAGAGAATGAATCTATTGAAAATGTAGACAATAAAACAAGTGCAAAGGAAGGAAGCCAAGACTACTGAGTCTCAGGGACTAATACCAGATGAGAAAAGTGCTAAAGATTCTGTTATGCAGCCAGAAACAGCACCTGATCTCAAGTCTTCACCAGAAAAAAGTAAAGATATTGTAAGTGCTGATTCCCAGGAAAATTTAACATTGGAACAGAAAGTTAATATGATAAAGTCACCAGTCATCACAGAGTATAACCAGACCTGAACCAGACCATACTGACCGACAGGAAGCTGTGCTTGAAAAGCTTGCTGGGGCTGCTAAAGAGAAAAAGGTGAGGGTTATTGTACTAACAAGATCAAACATTTAATATAGACATGCCCTCAGGCTTAGCAGACACACTTCATATTAAATTTTGTTAAAGCATGCTTATTAAGGTGAAATATGTAAATACATTATAAATGGTACCATGAATATTAGAATTGTCAGGGAGATTTTATCTCAGGCTGATAGACACATACCGTCTCGTATCCCCCTGACACACACACACAAAAGTTTAAAGCTTCATGGAAAACAATACTAACATTTTGAATAATTGGCCACAGTTTTAATGTTTTACATTTAGTTGGTATCAGTGATACAATCATGATGTTATCTTTTTTTTCAGTTTCAAGACTGCCTTCTCTCTGAGGTCTTTATTTTATATTACTTGCATTACTACATGTAATTCTGTTATTTGTTTATTTTCAGGGTGGTTGGGGCTGGGGTTGGGGGTCTTCTCTGTTAGAGGTAGCATCCTCATCAGTTACAACATTCACAAGTCAAGTTGGTAAGTTAATGTTTTTTTGTGACTGTCAAAATACCTATTCACATAGTCTGGCTATATTTTATGGAAACAGTTCAGTGTTATAGAGCATTTAATTATGGAAGATTTGTTAGGAAAATCACTATAAATAAAACATGTACATTGGCTTCAAATCTCTGACATCAGAGAACAGTCTTTGCAGTCAGTAACCTTTCTAATAGAATTAGCTACCATAATCTCATTTCCAATAAAAGTGATTATACCAAAGATTATTGGTACTGTATCTCTGATTAATTTATTTTCTTATATTTCATTAGTTCAAGTTCTAGCTATAGATAAAACTGATATTCCTATTTGTAACAGGAGAAGGTTTACATACAATGATGGAGACAGTGGAATCCACACTTAATGTTCCTGACCCAGAAGAACTAGCACAGAAAGTTGCCAAACAAACTGACACATCTCAGGAGAAGGAGTCTGAGAACAAGGGTATGTAATTCAACACAGTTCCTATACTGAAGAAACTGATGTTAAACTACAGGCATCACTGCCTTATTTGACCCTTCAACCAGAAGCATAATTGTCTCAAATATTATGTAATAACATGTTATGATAAAGTGTGAACTTCTGGTGCTGGCAGAGATATAATTTAGGGCTATTTTGGCTATTTGTTTTTGTACTTTTAAATTCTGGAGAAAAGAGATAACTTACAATTATTTTAAGATTTCATTCCTGTGCTAGCATTTTTATCTAGTAAAGTGTGTCATTGGCAGTCTTTTACAAGAAGTAATGTTTGCAACAGATAATGTTAATATGAAAGGTAAAGAAATAAGATACACTTTTATGCAGATTAATCAGTGTTGAAAAAGACGTTGCTATGGTAAATATTTGCTTTTTGAGTCTGCTTATTACGAACAAAATCAGAATGTTGACTATGTGATTTCTCATTCTTGAAACAAACAGATGGGGAACCAGGGGAAATTGCTGGCTCAGATAGCAAAAGAAGTGCTGATACAGTGAGCCAGTCTATGTCTGAAGCCTTGCTGAAGAATGCAGAGGCGGAGTCTGAGAAGAAACCTGATATTCAGTCTAAATCAGAGAATATTGAGAAGCAGTCTGGAAATGCAGAGAAACAGTCTGATACAGATGGGAAGAAAACTGATAACCAGTCAGGAGATGGGTGGTTCTCTGCCTGGGGAGTTTCAAACATTACAAAGATTGTGGAAAACACAGTATGAGAACAACTTATGTATATTTTCTCAGATTTCATGTTAAACTTTGACTATACAGTTGAGTATTTATAGTAAAATAATTTGGTATAATGACTACTGTAACTGTTTAAGAGGATACAAGATAGGCACTAAGATTTCTCATCTGATCTATAATTCTTTATGAACAGAATCAAGTATATTTGGGATTTATTTAAAGTGCTCTTACCTTTTAGGGTAAAAACCTTGTAACAGGCGGTCTTGATGTGTTGGAGACACTTGGAAAAAAAACATTTGATGTGATAAATGAGCATGACCCAGGACTGAAGAAGGCAAGAGCATTTCTACATGACAGGGGAGATAAGCCAAATTTATCTGCAACATTACGTGATGCCAAGGAACAGTATGAAACTCAGTTAGAACAGGAGAAGGAATCAGAGGAGGCCAGGAAAGCTCACTTTGGTTCTTTGTTTGATGACTTCCAAGGTTGGTTTTTCTTCATTTACCAAACGCTTCAATATAATTCAGTTTAAGCTTGCTTTTTTCAAAATCAGTCATGTTTTCATTACCTTGATAACCCCTGCTACAAAGGGAGAGGGGGGTTTAGGAATGGCCTTACTACGTTTGTCTGTCTGTCCATAACATTTTCGTTTCCTCTCCATATAGTCAAGCCATGTAAGTTCAAGGTCAAGGTCACACTTGAAGGTCATTTATTCAAGCCTTCAGTTCCATGTCCGCTCAGTTTAATGTTTAATTATGTTTTTCAACACTTTTGTTTTTGTACTGTAATTTTGTGATTGTTTTGAAGGTTCATTTATATGTAACCAGGAGAATGAAGGCAAACTATCACAGATAAAAATTGTAAAAACAGTAAAGATAAACTCCGTTTATCTGAACATATTTTTTAAAGATATACTCCGATTATCTGAACATATTTTTTTCTGTATTTATAATGAAGTTCATCAAAATTATTGATGTTATTTACTTTACAATGTATATATTTATAGATTCATTGTTCAAGATGCAACACCAAACGTAACCAACAGATTTATCATGTATTATCCAGACTACTTTAAACTTTACTAAACACTGGCCCAGGGGGAGGAGAGGGTGAATATAGCTGCCCTTTGGACCTCCTTATATCAAATTGAAACTGATTGTTATTTGGATATTCTCTTTGGGCACATAATATTTAATGAAAAAGCAGTAAGGATTACAAATTTTAATTGTTCAAAAATAGAAATAAATTGAATTATGCCTGTAATTTGTAGGTCTTGCCCACCTAGAAGCATTAGAAATGTTGTCAAATCAGAGTGAAAAAAGGGTCAATGTGCTTCTGAATGCCCTGCCCCCTGAAGCAATAGCCAAGCTGAAGCCACAGTTACTGAAGATAAAACAAAACTTTGAGATAGGCGAGGAAGAAGAAGATGTGACTGAACAGGACTTCACGCTTCTCGTCACTGATCTAATGAAGGAGCTCAATGTTGGAACAACTGCCGATAAAATTACAAAGGTAAGCGTAAGGTTGATTACGCACAAAACTTATTCTTTGTTCTTAATACTCCCTGCTTGATGTAAATATTCTAATTCATTCCATTTTCTTATCCTAGAATGTTAGACTATTTAAATTTTCAAGAGTCTGCATTAATATGTGATTTAAATTAAAGGCTTTTAAATTTTATACTGAATGACAGTTTTCTTGTTCAAGTTTTACAGTATACTGTCCATATGTTTTTGCAAATATCAGCTAGATTGTTTTCTCTTCATAATATTTATTTGTCAATTTCAGACTCGTAAAACTATTGAAGAGCAACTTACAAAGTGTTGTGAGACAGAGAGTCAGCCTGATGTCAAGGTGAGAAACAATATGTATCATTTATCTGTAACCTTTATCTTCAATATTCTGTGTTCATTGGGACAGAACTATTTTCTAAGATTGCTGTTTTTCCCAACAATTTAATAAAGCTGAGAGGCAGTTCCTAAAATCATGAATCTTGACTTCATGATTAGAATTTCTGAACAGAAGTTTGACATTAATTTTATTCTTTGTCCATTACACTGAGTTTGGAACAAATCTTTTGATTCATCATCCCTAGAAATACTTTTTCTGGAAACTAAATGACACAAGCTTTCAGTTGTCCTGTAGACATCAGTCATTCAGGCTGTCACCTATTTTAGATTATCATGTAATATTACAGCACTAAACGAAGCTTTGAATTGTTTTAGGAGGTCCACCGGGTTGCTATCAGCAGTCTGGCAGAGCTGACATCAAAGTGCATAGAGCAGTTCCATAAAGCTGGAGAATTGATACTGATACAAAAATCTACAGTGTCAGACTTCTCTAGCTGCAGTAATACTTTACTCAGGTAACTGGCTTTATTGTAAATTTTACTCAGGTAACTGGCTTTATTGTAAACTTTACTCAGGTAACTTTTTATGGTAAACTTTACTCAGGAAACTGGCTTTATTGTAAACTTTACTCAGGTAACTGATTTTTATTGTAAACGTGACTGAGGTAACTGGTTTTATTGTAAACTTGACTCAGGTAACTGGCTTTATTGTAAACTTTACTCAGGTAACTGGCTTTATTGTAAACTTTACTCAGGAAACTGGCTTTATTGTAAACTTACTCAGGAAACTGGCTTTATTTTAAACTTTACTCAGGTAACTGGTTTTTTTGTAACCTTTACTCAGGTAACTGGCTGTATTGTAAACTTTACTCAGGTACCTTGTTTTATGGTAATCTTTACTCAAGTAACTGGCTTTATTGTAAACTTTAGTTAAATAACTGGCTGTATTGTCAACTTTACTCGGGTAACTGGCTTTATTGTAAACTTTACTCAGGTCACTGGCTTTATTGTAAACTTTACTCGGGTAACTGGTTTTATTGTAAACTTTATTCAGTTAAATGGCTGTGTTGTAAACTTTACTCAGGTATCTGGCTTTATTTGTAAACTTTACTCAGGTAACTGGCTTTATTGTAAACTTTACTTAGGTAACTGACTTTATTGTAAACTTCACTTAGGTTACTGGCCAATTTGTTAAATTTACTTAGGTAACTGACTATAGTGTAAGATTTAATCAGGTAACTGAATAAATGTAAGATATACCCAGGTAGTTGGCTTTATTGTACAACTTACTTAGGTAACTGAACATTTTTAGATTTTAACAGTGTAATACACTGCATTTTCAATTGAAATGAGTTAAACAGAACGGAATGAATGAATTAATCTGCTATAATACACATGTAAATGCTGCATATGTCTATAGGATAAAATGTATGTATTAAAAGTCTGCATTTTTATTTCTTTCCATCCATCTATCCATTCATCTTATTGTTGATATGCCTTATTTGGTATTAACAAATCATTGAAAAAAGGTTTATACTCAGAAAAGCTCTTGACATGTTAGTTGAAACTGATGGTTGTGATGGAAGATATCACATAAGTTTGTAGGGGGATTAAGTTGTACTGGTGTGAAGTTTATGTGAACATTTTTTTTCAGGTTAACTAAAGTTCTCACAGCAGAGGTTGGAATTTTGTCAACAAAGTTTTCTGACTGCTTAAACAAACATGTAAGTCTGTGTTTTATTAGATTTTACCCCAAGTATGAATATATGTTTGTTATGTGATATAGTGTTATCTGATGTGATATAATTTTATGTTTAATATTGTACTATGTGTGTAATTTGCTCATTCTCAGTCAATAAAATAAAAAGATAATTGATAATTTAATGGAGAACAAAAGTTCATAAAGTTTTACTATAGGCACATGGCAACTTAGAAAGTTTTCTTTTACAATACATGGCTGTTCACAAATGAATTGTTACAACAACAACTCCTCACATATAGAACTTGTACTGATACATTTAGAATTCCCATTGTACTTATAATTGTTTACTGATACCTTGGCATCGGGCTATTATTCATTCAGTATTATTCACATTACATGAAATTGAAGAAAATTAATGCTTTAAATTTTAGGTTTTTCTTCTTTAAAAGTAGTAAGCATATCAGATACACTAGGGATTGTACAGAACAGTTAGTTTCAAACGTATAGATAATTTCTGTGCAGTAATCTTTCAGCAAAGTCTTTTATTAACAAGCATTTGTGATTGGCTTGTTATGGCTTTGTTGAAATTGTGAAAGAAATATCTTATTCTGTTTTAGGAAGGTGAAGAGATAAAAGTGAGTCATTTGGTGACAAATATCTACCTAGAGGTAAGTTATCTGTTTTGATACTGTATTTTCCTCAGTCCTTTGTCAGTTAGGTTAACTAGTAGTTCAGATATCTCATTTACGTTCAGTCATTTACCCTATGCTTTATGCAAATGAATGGCAAAATGTATTATGAATGGTTCCCATCTTTTTACAGGCCAGCAACAGTAGCTCATATATCCAGGATGGTTTCCAGCTTCTGCTACCAGTATTGCAACAAGCTGCAATTGAGAGGAGCCAGGAGCCAGCAGACTGATTCCCAGCTTCATTCATAAAGCAGGCAGGGAAACAGCAAAACATTTGAACTTTTAGAAATAGTGTATTGAAAATGCTATAGATGTATGGCCAGAAAAGCTGCTGTGATGAAGCCTCAGACATTCAGTGTATGTGCTATTTAAGGACTCGTACTGGAGAAGACAATATGAATAAAGTTGTTTAATATATAGATAAGTCTCTGTTTATTGATTTATTAATGGTGTTTTATTTATTGAAATATTTAAGTAAATAATATTTAAGTGCTGGATATTAAATAGAATGAAGAAATAGAAATACTACAACAGTTATCAGTCAAAATCGGCCTGTATCACTGCTGTGTAAAGTAACATGATGCTTTGGAATTTGTACTTTAAGGTATTTTAGTAACAAACATAATTGTAAGGTTGTGAATTTTCAGTAATTGAGTTTTATTATGTCTGTTAAGTTTAAGGTCTGTTGATTTTAAACTCTGTGATTGTTTGTGTGTTTACCTGTCGGACAATCTCTCTGCATATGGTATACAGCCATCTGTGTTTATCAGTCTGTCCATGAAGATGTTAGTGGCTGTCTGTCTGCCATACTATATCTGTTCCTTTGTGTCTGTTGGAGTGTTAGTCTTACCACAGGAATTTCAGTCTAAGAAAAAGCAGCCATTGGCCAAACTGTCAGTGCATGTCGCACTGTTATTGAATAGTACCTACTACATAGACGATTTAGGTATACACTTTAACATACAAAATAAGCTAATTTTATACATGTTCACCAGGCCTGATGTTCACACACATAAACGTACAACACACAAAGTACAATATGTTTAACTCAGAGGTAATGCCATAGTTATGGCCCCTGTAAACCAGTTAAGATCGAGCATATATATACATAACCATATCCTAAGAAAAAAGGAGAAAAAATACAAGAAATAACAATATTACTGCATCTACTAATCTGTAATGGTATTTATGTCTCTCAATGTTGGGTATAACAGTAAGTTTTCATGTTAATGAAACTCAAAACATCAGAAGTTGTTTTTTACCTTTTATAACATCTGAGCATACATGCATTTTTATAAGAATTTTACCATGTAAACTATGTAACAGTTCTGTTGTATAGTAATTGGTTGTACAGCTGTCCTGGAACATTGTGGGAAAATTATTGTCACTAACTTATCTATCAGTTTGATTTGGCTCTGATTTCCATTAGGACAGGCGCCCATCGAAGAGTTTACTCCATTTTGATTGTGGTTTATAGTGCAAGAACTTACGATTGTCAAGGCTTATTATATACATGTTTGTATAATGTTAAAGAAAACAGTTATCTAGCTACATATGAAGAATGTAACAATAGTGCAATAAAAAAATAAAGTTTAATTTTCTTGCTTTTAATTTGGAATGAACCAATCATATCACAAAAACAGTAATTTTTGTATCGGATTATGAATGTTGAAAAACCTTTTGAAATCAATTTCTATGCTGGTGATATGTAAAAAAAAACTCCATTATCAAATAATCGTTATTTAAAAAAATGCAAGAAACGGTGAAGAATGGTGTCATTTTCATTTTGTAATTTTGGAAAATTGAATAGCCATTGTCTGTCATAAATTTTGTGTTGCGCATACATCCACAAGTAGCTGACTTACATTCATCAAACATTTTAGTTATGATTAACATATTCTCATTAAACTGTTTAACATTATTATGCCCCCACTTCAAAGAAGAGGGGGTATATTGCTTTGCATTTGTCTGTCTGTCGGTCCGTCGGTCCGTAGACCAAATGGTTTCCGACCAATAACTAAAGAATGCTTAGGCCTAGGAACTTCAAACTTGGTAGGATGATTGTCCATCACCAGTAGATGACCCCTATTGATTTAAGGGTCAAGGGGTCAAAGGTCAAGGTCACATTGACCTTGTAGGTAGAAACGGTTTCCGACCAATAACTAGAGAACACTTTGACCTAGGTTCACCAAACTTGGTATGCTGGTTGGTCATCACCAGTAGATGACCCTATTGATTTTGAGGTCATTAGGTCAAAGGTCAAGATCACAGAGACCTTCTGAAAAAAAGGTTTCTGATCAATAACTAGAGAATGCTTTGACCTAGGTTCACCAAACTTGGTATGCTGGTTGGTCATCACCAGTAGATGAACCCCTATTTATTTTGAGGTCATTAGATCAAAGGTCAAGCTCACAGAGACTTTGATTCTAAAAACGGTTTCCGATCAATAACTAGAGAATGCTTTGACCTAGGTTCACCAAACTTGGTATGCTGGTTGGTCATGACCAGTTAATGACCCCTATTGATTTTGAGGTCATTAGGTTAAAGGTCAAGGCCACAGGGACCTTGATCCTAAAAACGGTTTCTGATCAATAACTAGAGAACGCTTTGGCCCAACCACAAGCAATTAGGTGCTGCCGGGGGGCATTTATGTTTTACAAACATTTCTTGTTAAACCTGCATTGAATAGAAGAAAAACTTTACTAAATGCTAAACAGAATTATCTAAAATAGAACCCAGTCTTCCTCCATTTGTTGCTACATTGTACATGTATATGAAAATAAATTCTGATGTAGCAGCATATATGACCTAATGTTTTTTGACAATATGTTTATGTGATGTATGTATTAACAATGAACATGACGTAGAAATGACAAAATGTCATATTTTTTAATATAAATTGGTTCTACTCTTCATTTGATACAAAGCGTGTATAGATTTTTCTTTAAAGTTAAACCTTTTGGTTCAATTACATTGATTTATTTATACAGTTCCCTGAAATATTAGTTATATTATAACACAAACCGCCACACCCTGTCGTAGTATGTGCTTAAAGTCCCAGTATCACATTGATTTTACTGATATAGAAAAATAAAAGTATTGATAGGATAATGTTCTTTTCTTTTGTATTCAAGTCATTTCTTCTTGAAAATGTTACGGAAAAAAAAATCTGCACGGCATTTCTAACATGTTCATTGATTTAAAAAGCAAAATGAGGAGTGATTTTGGTAATGACATTTCCGCCGCTAAGACATTTTTCTTGGTAAAACAAAAACTGCTTGTAATTGTGATCTTGGGACTTTAATAAAAGTAATATTCTCAGATACATGGAGTTTTGCGCCACTTGGCAGATCGTTACGATGTGGTTCATGGTAAGAGCTGTTAAGTTAAACATCCGCTTTTTATTTTTTCCTTTCTGTTACCATCGAATCAGTCACGCCATATAATTTGAGCCCTATTTTTTTCATTGGGGTCTAAAGCCAGTTTCATTGTATTTTTACGTGATATCCCGGCGATCCACTTCAACTGATCAATCTCTTTTACGCGACTGACTGCTTTCTCCGATTTGAACCGGAGATTAGGGGCAAATGACCCTTTTGTCAGAGGTCATTTATCTCGGAGCATTTGAGCCTTATTGCTATTTGTAAACATCAAATGATTGACAGATTAATGGTAGATTTAAGATACAAATAGATCAGGATTTTATTTTTGACAGAATTTGTAAAGCTAGTAAAAAAGTAGATCTTACATATATTAATAAGAAATATTATTCGTTTAATTAATGTAACTGAAGCAATTTTGCAAGTAAATGCATTAGGACTGAATTAACGCGACGTGACCGTGCGACCTCATACACGCATCACAGGTTTCCTCCCCTTCTCCGAAAAAAAGGGGAAACAACTTGTTCGCAGTACGAACCCCTAACCGATTATCTTATAATCCCCTAAGGCAGTTTGCAGGGGATTAGCATTCGGCAGGTGCATACCAACAAATTTTATCATTATAGGTTATATATCAAGTCATATTTACTTTTTGTTAATAAATTTATTCACGAGAATAATCAAAATATTTACAAGATGTAAGAATTTGTATTATATTTATATGTATTTTTTATTTCATTTTTTTCCCACTAATTAAATGAGTGCGGATTTCAATTTTATCAAGTTCTCTTGTAGTTCTAGAACGTTTTAGTTACGTTTCTTCACACCTTTTCTTACACAACTACACATCCTAAATCTGAAAAGCAGATATCTCTATTTTTTTAAAAAGGGAATTAGTAGGACTTACTTAACATGAAAGCGTTAGAAATGCATGTCTCGTTAGTGGAATAGAAAGAATAAGGCATTTTTTTAGTACTTTCTTCTATTAAGAACCATTTTTTTACATTTTGATAAAGATTGTTTTGAATAAAGACTGCAACTAAAATTAAAACTTAATTATAAGTTCATGTCAGCCAGAGTTCTTATCTCACCTTAGAGAGAGGAATCTTGTCGTGTTAAGACAAACACAATGGGCAGCATCGTAGCTGCAGAATCATGGAATATTTAATAAAGATCTGTCGTCTACATAAGGTTTGCCTAAGTATTTTGGGAACCAGCGTTATTATCCGTATAATTTTAGAATATGTTCTGACTTGATATTCTTGAAGAAAGCTTTTAGGCAAGCATGTCGGGTGAAACACAGATATTCCTCCGAAGACATAAAAACTTTCGACTAAAGTAATTTAGTACCGTTAGAGGGTAAATTGAGGTAAAAATATCATACAAAAGTATATTCTATGTTTAAACTGTACCAGTTAAAACGCTTAATCAATGTTTTAGCCGTTTCGAACAATCTTGTCTATTGACTTCGTATGTACATGTGAAAGGAAAGAAATGAATTTTACTCCTAAGTCACGGCCAATATATCATTTACATATTACCCGACGATAATCTGACAAACAATTATTTTGACGTCCGAAAAATGACGTCTTGTGGCATTGTCATGTCAGATGATGATTTTTCGTCATCAAACAAGACGGTCTGCAGTCAGACAGAATTACAGGCATTTCTTATCCTTATCTACTAATGTTTAAATTTAACCTTCAGCGTAAGTAACCTAAGCCATTTGTCTGTTATATTGCCCATTCTTTTTTTTTTCAAGCAACATTTCAAATTAAACAATATCTGAATTATTTTCAAATCTGATTTTCACTTCATCATACCCCTTTTATACTTTAATATAACATTAACAGATATCATGCTGTAAACTTGAAAAGACAAAGACAGAGATTTATCCCCTTTTTTTGGGTAAACACACAAATGTTTAACGCATTTTGTTTGACCCTCGGGGAAATAAGCGATAACTCATAATTTTGGAATTCCTAGCAATGCCTGTGCTCCTAGACTTTTACAACTGTCATAACCTTACGTGACGTGGACGCACGGATGGACAGTAAGTTAGAAGATCTCAGGTACCAATGTGACAGCAAGGCAGCTTTTAGCCCGCGGGTTCAACTGTGTATCCTGACAGACACGCCTGGTGTTACAGGTCAATTGCACGTGATGACCACAGATCTCGTGCAAACGTGTTTCTCAAGTTATTTCCTGCCTCACAGAGGCGCAGCAACCGTGTTATCGGTTCAAATACAGCATTTGTTGCTCTTATATTCCATTTACCAAGTGCAGACGCTAAGAATTTTGATTGATATTTCAGTAACTCGTGGCAGTAAAAAGTGAACACTTTACTTTAACCGTATCAATGTTGCATCTCTGACATGAATAGTAACACTTTCATTGTCGTCGAAGGTTGGCAAGCTTCGAAATAATTATTGGTAAGCAGGTCACTAACTCGCCAGAACATGTCGCCCAGTTTTTCGGCGTTTCCTCTTTCTTTTTTACTTTTCTTTCTTTCGTTCTTTTTCCTTCTTTCTTTTTGTTATAAATCTACTCTTAAAATCAGTCAATTGTTCAGTTCATTTATTCATACATTTATCAATCAATCGAAAGAGTCGGTGTCAGAAGCTAGCTTCAGTTCTGACTGGCCTATTTTATAAAGGCATATCTAGTGAAGTGTTCCTTTGGCAGTCTGCACAGAATTACCTGTTCTGTACTTCAGAAAGTCTCTATCGTGCCGCTGTACACCTTGACACACTTCTGCCAGCACGGGTGTCACTTATAATTTATTTTTCGAAGTTTCTGTGTTTTAATTTTTAGCTCATTTAATAAAGATTGAATATATATGATGTGTGCGTGCGTGCGTGCGTGTGTGTTTTCTGATCTCAATTAACTTTGCGGTTATAGATATCACAGGGGAAGTAACTCTGCCTTAAAACAGCTTCCCAACTCTATGAAGAGCTGCTTCCCTTATAATGTGTCAGAGTTTTGTTGCGAATGTTTTCGTGTTGTTCAAATATTGGAAATCTACTGATTTGTTCTAGTCGAAAGAATAACTTCTTGTACTTACTCAACACTACTGAAGACAAGTAAGAGCTGACTGCCGTATAATACCATTGGGTGCGTTTCAAATGGTGTTGACAAATCACAATTTCCACAACCTAGTTTCTTGACTGTGAACTCAGAGAATATATATATATATATCTTTGACATGAATTGTCACACTAAATATTTTATAATAATTTCATGAAGCAAAGTACTTGCCTTTATCAAAGTTCAAAATATTACGTGTCTTTTATGAAATTAGGAGCATCATCTAAGGTCCTCTATGAAGATTGTTCAAATTATGCATCTGGGGTCATGAATGGTCCTGTCTCAAGGTCACTTGGGTTTACATAGGCTTATATAGGGAAAACGTTGAGAATCTTTTTGTCAGGAATTGTATGCTAAAGAACTTAGATATTTTTTATGTAGCATTGTATAGTGGACACATACCAAGCTTATTCAAATTATGTCCCTTGGGTCAAAATTGGCCATGTCCCAGGTTTCTATTTTTACAAAATATAACATCTTTGAAAAATTCAAATTTATGTTATTTTCCTTCTGACGTTTGCTCAATAGCAGACCAACAGCAAAAGTACTCAGGTGAGCGACCCAGGGCCATCACACACTAAGCAATTAGCTGTGAAATATTTTCATTTTAAGCAATTTATGAAATTGATATGCCAGAGTTACTGCCCCTTAAAACTTCAGTTATACCAGAACATATTTACAGTAGTCATGATCACAGCCGTAGAGAAATAGAGAAAAATTTGAAAAGATATGATTACTGCATCTCTAATGGTATTTATGTCTATCAATGTTGGGTAGAACAATTAGTTTTCAAAACATCAAAAGTTCTTTTTTTTTACCTTTTATAAATTATGAGCTTACATGTATTTTTATTGCATTGTTACCAGGTAAACCATTGTAACAGTTCTGTTTTATTGGAATTGGCAGTACAACTGTTGTAAAACATTGCGGGAAGATCAGAAGTTTTACCATTCTTGTTACTAACTTACCAATTGATTTTAGTTTATTTATGGCTGGTTCCAACTTCCCATATGACTGATGCACCCCTCGAAGATTGTGGGTGATAGTGCAGGAACTTTTGATTTTCAAGGCCTAAAATAATTATACATGTGTTATAGTTCTGAAGCAAATTATCTAGGTACATATGAAGAATGTAACAATAGTGCAATAAAATAATAAAGTTAAACTTTCTTGCTTTTAATTTGGAATGAACCAAACATAACACAAAAATAGTAATTTTATGTGGGATTGCAGATGTTCAAAAACATTTTGACATCAGTTTCTACACTGGTGGTAAGAAGTAAAACAATTTTCCATTTTATCAAATATACATGTCATTTTAAAAAATGCAAGAAATGTTGAATAATGGTCTCATTTTCATTTTGTAATTTTGGAAAATTAAGTATCCATTACTAACCTCTTTGACAAAAAATAAGCAAGTTTCTTTTTTATTCTGGTTTCCAATCCAGCATTGGACCACTGATTTGCTTCTACTTAAAGATTGTGTTTACTAACAAGGTTTGCAACCGATGATTGACCTCTGTAATTACAGGCTTGTTTTCAATTGCATTTTAGTCAGAATTGCTTTTCCCTTGATATGAGATAAAGTATTTAAAATCTGACATCCATTTCAATGCCAAAAGCTACATTGTGTCATTGCAAACTGTAATCAGTTGAAGAGTTATTTAAATTTAAGGTTTCACTGAGAATCTTAAGCATGTATAAAATATATATACTTTTTAAGAAAAAGAAATCGTCCATTTATTTACAGCCATAATATAAAACGAACTCTTGCAACATGAGAGAATCCAACGCTCTGCTTACATAAACCAGGGTCTTTCAAATAGGGGCTATTTGAAAGACCCTGCACAAATCTAAGCTGAAACCATGAAATGTGATATATTTAAATATAAATCGGTTCTAGTTTTCACTTGAAAAACAAAGCATGTATTATTTTTTGTTTTTAATTGAATCTTTTTTTTCAATTACGTTGTTTCATTAAGACAGTTCCCTGAAAAATAAAGTTACATTATAATACAAATAAACTTCCACACCCAGTTGTTAGATGTGCTTAAAGTCACACTGTCACATTGATTTTACATTTATAGAAAAATAAAAGTAGTGATAAGATAATGTTCTTTTCTTTCGTATTCAAGTCATTTCTTATGGAAAATGCTTTTCTTATGTTTTGCAATATCACGGAAAAAAATCTGCACCGCATTTCTAACATGTTCATTGATTTAAAAAGCAAAATGAGGAGTGATTTTGGTAATGACATTTCCGCCAATAAGACATTTTTCTTGGTAAAATAAAAACTACTTGTAATTGTGATCTTGGGACTTTAATAAAAGTTATGCTATTCTCAGATACATGGAATTTTGTTGTAGAATATGACTGAATGGTTCTGCGCCACTTGGCAGATCGTTACGATGTGCTTCATGGTAAGTGGAATATTCGATTGGCTGTAAGTTAAACATCCGGCTTCTTTTTTTTTCCTTTCTCTTACCATCGAATCAGTTCGCGCCATATAATTTGAGCCGTATTTTTTTTTGATTGGGGTCTAAAGCCAGTTTCATTGTATTTTTAACTCACCTGAGCACAATGTGCTTAAGGTGAGCGTTTGTGATCACAATTTGTCCGGCGTCCATCGTCAACTTTTTATACAAACGACTTCTTCTCAGAACCCACTGGGCCAAATTTGATGAAATTTTCCTGGGGTGTTCCTAGCATGAAGCTCTACCAAAATTATTGAAAGAATTCAATTCCATCAAGAACTCTGGTTGCTATGGCAACCTAAAGGAAAAACTTTGAAAATCTTCTTGTCTGAAACCAGAAGGCCCAGAGCCTTAAGATTTGTGTAGTGGATCTCTACCAATTTTATTCAAATTATACCCCTGGAGTCAAATTTGGCCCCGCCCCGGGGGTCAATGATTTTACAAAGGCTTATGTAGTGAAGCTTTAAAAATCTTCTTGTCTGAAATGACAAGGCCCTGAGCCTTAAGATTTGGTACGTAGCATTGTCTAGTAAATCTCTACCAACTTTGTTCAAATTATGCCCCTGGGGTCAATGATTTTACAAAGGCTTATATAGAGAAAACTTTGAAAATCTTCTTGTCTGAAACGACAAGGCCCTTAGCCTTAAGATTTGGTATGTAGCATTGTCTAGTAGACCTCTACCAAGTTTGTTGAAATTATGCCCCTGGGGTCAAATTTGGTCCCGCCCCGGGGGTCAATTGATTTTACATAGGGAAAACTTTGAAAATCTTCTTGTCTGAAACAACAAGGGCCTGAGCCTTAAGATTTGGTATGTAGCATTGTCTAATGGACCTCTAGCAAGTTTGTTCAAATTATACCCCTGGGGTCAATTTTTCGCCCCACCTGTGTGTCATTGGTTTTACATTGTGTTATATAGTGAAAACTTTGAAAATCTTCTTGTAGAAGGAGAGGTAACCATTTCAGTCCAAATAATCTGAAATTTGTCAGAAACGTTGTTTCTATGATTTCTAGCTCAGGATCCAATATGGGTCATCTGGGTTCAAAAACTAGGTCACAGAGCCCAAAAAAAGAAAAACCATGTTAACATTCTATAGGGAACATTTTCAGTCCAAATAATCTGGAAATCTGTCAGAAAGGTTGTTTCAATGATTTCTAGATCAGATTCGAATATGGGTCATCTGGGGTCAAAAACTAACACATTTTCAGTCCAAATAACCTTGAAATTTGTAAGAAATATTGTTGAAATGATTTTTAGCTCAGTTTTGAATATGAGTCATCTTGGGTCAAAAAATAGGTCACAGGGCCAAACAGTAGAAAAACCTTGTTAATGCTCTAGTGGTTACATTTTCAGTCCAAATATCCTTGAAATTTGTCAGACTGGTTCTTTTGATGATTTCTACCTAATTTTTGGATAAGGGTCATCTGTGATCAAAAACTAGGTCACAGAGCCCAAATATGTGAAAACCTTTTTAACTCTCCAGAGGTTACATTTTCAGTCCAAATATCCTGGAAATTCGTCAGAAATGTTGCTTCCCTGATTTCTAGACCAAGTTTGAATATGGGTCAACAAGAGTCAAAAACTAGGTCACAGAGCCCAAATATCGAAAAACTTTGTAAACACTCTAGACGCTACATTTTCAGTCCAAATGTCCTGGAAATTTGTCAGAGACGTTGTTTTGATGATTTGTAGCTCAGATTTGTATATGGGTCATCTGGAGTCAAAAACTAGGTCACAGAGCCCAAATATGGAAAAACCTTGTTAACACTCTAGAGGTTACATTTTCAGTCCAAATAGCCTTGAAATTTGTCAGATAGGTTGTTTTGATGATTTCTAGCAGAAGTTCGAATATGGGTTATCTTAGGTTAAAAACTAGGTCACAGGGCCGAAATGTAGAAAAACCTCGTTAATGCTCTAGAGGTTACAATTTCAGTTCAAATATCCTTGAAATTTGCCAGAAAGGTTCGTTTCGATGATTTCTAGCTCAGATTTCGAATATGGGTCATCTTGGGTCAAAAACAAGGTCACAGAGCCCAAATATGTAAAAACTTTGTTAACACACCAGAGGTTACATTTTCAGTCCAAATATCCTGGAAATTTGTCAGATAGGTTGTTTTGATGATTTCTACCTCAAGTTCGAATATGGGTCAGCTGGAGTCAAAAACTAGGTCACAGAGCCCAAATATGGAAAAACATCGTTAACACTCTAGAGGTAAGATTCTTATTCCAAATAACCTGGAAATTTGTCAGAAAGGCTGCTTCCATTGTTTTAGCTCAAGTTTGAATATGGGTCAACTGGAGCCAAAAACTAGGTCACAGAACCCAAATATCGAAAAACTTTGTAAACACTCTAGAGGCTACATTTTCAGTCCAAATGTCCTGAAAATTTGTCAGATAGGTTGTTTTGATGATTTGTAGCTCAACTTTGTATATGGGTCATGTGGGGTCAAAAACTAGGTTACAGGGCCCAAATTTGGAAAAACCTTGTTAACACTCTAGAGGTTATATTTTCAGTCCAAATGTCCTTGAAATTTGTCAGAAGGTTATTTCGATGATTTCTAGCTCAGATTTGGGTACTGGTTATCTGGGATCAAAAACTAGGCCACAGAGCCCAAATATGTAAAAACCTTTTTAAAACTCTAGAGGTAACATTTTCAGTCCAAATAACCTGGAAATTTGTCAGAAAGGTTGCTTCAATGATTTCTAGCTCAGTTTCGAATATGGGTCATCTGGAGCAAAAAATTAGGTCACAGAGCCCAAATATGTAAAAAAAAACCTTCTTTTAACATGGAAATTTGTCAAAAAGATTGTTTCAATAATTTCTAGGATCAAGTTCAGATATGGGTCATCTGGGGTCAATTAACCAGGTCCATATCAACTTTGTTAAAAGCAGTCATACTCAGGTGAGCGATATAGGGCCATCATTGCCCTCTGGTTTGGTGATATCCCGGCGATCAGTCCATCTAACAAGTGGTCTTGGGTATCCAGTTCAACTGATCAATCTCTCTCACGCGACTGACTTTTTTTCCGATTTAACCCGGAGATTAGGGACAAATGACCCCTTTTGTCAGGGGTCATATATCTCGGAGAATATGAGCCTTACTGCTATTTGTAAACAACAAATGATTGACAGATTATTGGTAGATTTAAGATACAAATAGATCAGGATTTTATTTTTGACAGAATTTGTAATGCTAGTAAAAATGTAGGTGTTACATATATAAATATGAAATATTTTGAAGACAGTAAAAACGATATTATTCGTTTAATTGATATAATTCAAACAATTTTGGAAGTAAATGCATTAGGACTGAATTAACGCGACGTGACCGTGCGACCTCATACACGCATCACAGGTTTCCTCCCCTTCTCCGAAAAAAAGGGGAAACAACTTGTTCGCAGTACGAACCCCTAACCGATTATCTTATAATCCCCTAAGGAAATTAGGGGATTAGCATTCGGCAGGTGCATACCAACAAATTTTATCATTATAGGTTATATATCAAGTCATATTTTACTTTTTGTTAATAAATTTATTCACGAGAATAATCAAAATATTTACAAGATGTAAGAATTTGTATTATATTTAAATGTATTTTTTATTTCATTTTTTATCCCACTAATTAAATGAGTGCGATTTCAATTTTATCAAGTTCTCTTGTAGTTCTAGAACGTTTTGGTTACGTTTCTTCACACCTTTTCGTACACAACATACACGTCCTAAAACTTTGAAAAGCAGATATCTCTATTTTTAAAAAATAGGGAATTAGTAGGACTTACTTAACATGAAAGCGTTAGAAATGCATGTCTCGTTAGTGGAAAAGAAAGAATAAGGCATTTTTTTATTACTTTCTTCTATATAGAACCTTTTTTTTTTACTTTTTTTTATAAAGATTGTTTTGAATGAAAGACTGCAACTAAAAATAAAACTAAATTATAAGTTCATGTCAACCAGAGTTCTTATCTCACGTAAAGTCGTGTTAAGACAAACACAAAGGGCAGCATCGTAGCTGCAGAATATGTAATAAAGATCTGTCGTCTACATAAGTAGTAATTAACACCACAATATCTCTTATGAAAGAGGTTTGCCTAAGTATTTTGGGAACCAGCGTTTTTATCCGCATAATTTTAGAATATGTTTTGACTTGACATTCTTGAAGAAAGCTTTTAGGCAAGCATGTCGGGTCAAACACAAATATTCCTTCGAAGACATAAAAACTTTCGACTAAAGTAATATAGTACCTTTAGAGGGTAAATAGAGGTAAACATATCATTCAGAAGTATTATCTCGTGTTTAGACTGTAGAATGTTTTAGCCGTTTCGAACATTCTTGTCTATTGACTTCGTATGTACATGTGAAAGGAAAGAAATGAATTTTACTCCTATGTCACGGCCAATATATCATTTACATATTACCCGGCGATAATCTGACAAACAATTATTTTGACGTCCGAAAAATGACGTCATGTGGCATTGTCACGTCAGATGAGGTTTTTTTGTTATCAAACAATACGGTCTGCAGTCAGACAGAATTACAGGCATTTCTTATCATTATCATTAAACATTAAATTTAACCTTCAGCGTAAGGTAACCTAAACCATTTGTCTGTTATATTGCCCATTCTTTATTTTCAAGCAACATTTCAAATTAAACAATATCTGAATTATTTTCAAATCAGATTTTTAATAAATTCGCCATTTTAAATACATCCCACTTCATTTCATTCCATTTATACTTTAAAGCAAACATCAACAGATATCATGCTGTAAACTTGAAAAGACAAAGACAGAGATTTATCCCCTTATTTTCGTAAACACACACATGTTTAACGCATTTTCTTTGACCCTCGGGAAATAAAGCGATCACTCATAATTTTGGAATTCCTTAGCAATGCCTGTGCTCCTAGACTTTTACAACTGTCATAACCTTACGTGACGTGGACGTACGGATGGACAGTAAGTTAGAAGATCTCAGGTACCAATGTGACAGCAAGGCAGCTTTTAGCCCGCGGGTTCAACTGTGTATCCTGACAGACACGCCTGGTGTTACAGGTCAACTGCACGTGATGACCACAGATCTCGTGCACACGTGTTTCTCAAGTTATTTCCTGCCTCACAGAGGCGCAGCAAGCGTGTTATCGGTTCAAATACAGCATTTGTTGCTCTTATATTCCATTTACCAAAAGCAGACGATAAGAATTTTGATTGATATTTCAGTAACTCGTGACAGTAAAAAGTAAACACTTTACTTTAACTATCAATGTTGCATAGTAACACTTTCATTGTCGTCGAAGATTGGCAAGCTTCGAAATAATTATTGGTAAGCAGGTCACCAACTCGCCAGAACTTGTCGCCCAGTTTTTCGGCGTTTCTTCTTTCTTTCTTACTTTTCTTTCTTTCTTTCTTTTTCCTTCTTTCTTTCTGTTATAAATCTACTCTTAAAATCAGTCAGCTGCTCAGTTCATTTATTCATACATTTATCAATCAATCGAAAGAGTCGGTGTCAGAAGCTAGCTTCAGTTCTGACTGGCCTATTTTATAAAGGCATATCTAGTGAAGTGTTCCTTTGGCAGTCTGCATAGAATTACCTGTTCTGTACTTCAGAAAGTCTCTATCGTGCCGCTGTACACCTTGACACACTTCTGCCAGCACGGGTGTCACTTATAATTTATTTTTCGAAGTTTCTGTGTTTTAATTTTTAGCTCATTTAATAAAGATTGATATATATGATGTGTGTGTGTGCGTGCGTGCGTGCGTGTGTGTGAGTGTGTGTGTACTTAGCTCAATTAACTGCGGTTATAGATATCACAGGGGAAGTAACTCTGCCTTAAAACAGCTTCCAAACTCAATGAAGAGTTGCTTCTCTTATAATGTGTCAGAGTCTTGCAGCGAATGTTTTCGTGTTGTTCAAATATTGGAAATCTATTGATTTGTTCCAGTCGAAAGAATAACTTCTTATACTTACTCAACACTACTGAATACAAGTAAGAGCTGACTGCCGTATAATACCATTGGGTGCGTTTCAAATGGTGTTGACCAATCACAATTTCCACAACCTGTTTCTTGACTGTGAACTCAGAGAATATATATATCTTGGACATGAATTGTCACACTAAATATTTTATAATAATTTCATGAAGGAAATGACTTGCCTTTATCAAAGTTCAAAATATTACGTGTCTTTTATGAAATTTAATTTGGTAAAACGAATTTTCCGCATTGGTTGAATTTAACCGCAACAGGCACATCACAGGTAGTCAACATAAGCATTGACTGCGGTCGATTTTTCACTGAACATGTTTGCATTACATGCTGACTATTCATGAATGTTTGTTCTGTCATTTAAACAGCTGTCAGATTTATGGCATGTCATTTCGTCTACCTACATAGCTGTGGTATGTTTCAATGGTCATAAAATATTGCCGTGTTTAATCTTACGATGTAAGAGGTGCATTTACCTATGTCAAGTCCTACACAAACATTTTCTGTCCCTTGTCGAGATAAAATGTGTTGTATTGGTAAAATGTTTTCATCAGAGGTTTTCTATAGTAAACTGTTAGTTTTACAAGTCCAAACAGAGGACGCATATATGTTAGAATCTGATATGAAAATGACTGGCTATCACTTTTTATTCAACCTAGGTGGTAACAAGTCTTAACAATATGTCAGGCAAGCCTTTGGTTGCCAAATTTTAATTGAAAGACCAAAACTGCATGGTTGACTTAAAGATCTTTTCAATTTATGAAAAATCAACCACGAATGCCTTCAGTAATTTGATAGGAATGTGTACGTCACTAGTTCGTGTATTGAAAAGAGTTTATATAGAATCGGGATTGTAGTATGTAAGTTTTACATTTTATACACTATTTTTAACACAATTTTTATCGAACGAATCAATAATTATATACATTATCCTACTTGATACAAGGTCATAATCTAGAATGTGATAGCTTTTATTTATCAAGATAACTTGTGAGCGCGCATATACGTGAGGATTTTAATTAGCAGACAATTTCTTAAGTCACGAATTAATTATGTATTGTTAGATCTCTTTTGTTCATACGATTAACTTATCAGCTTATACTATACATGTCATACTGTCCTGGGGCGTAGCTCCACCTTAAGTTTAAACAGGGTCAATTTTCTGGTTAGTCTAATTTTCAGAAATGAAAGCGGAAGTAGTCAGATCTGAAATGCATTTACTTTTTCTAATGAATTTAAAATAAGAATACATTCTAAAGGAGAGAAAGAGAGAGAGAGAGAGAGAGAGAGAGAGAGAGAGAGAGAGAGAGAGAGAGAGAAACTCCAACAACTCATAGGAGGCAGGTCTACACCTTCATGTCCCTTTCAGTCAAAGTACTGAAGGTACTGAACATACGGAAGACAAGTACTATTTAGGATATAGTTTGAAGTAACGGTAGTGTATTCATTTAGCTGCTAAGGGAGCGTAAGATTGTTCACCAAACTATGGTACAGTCATGTAGTTACAGTTGTACGAATTTGCTTCGCTAGAGAGACAGTTATTTTTCTCAATTCTAACTACTTTCAAATGTTAACACATTGCTGGGTGACAGCGTTTTTAGCAAGGTGACTGTGCTGATGACAGATCAGCTTTGGAATGCAGTCGGTCGAGTGTTTCAACGAGAAAAATCAGTTGTAAAGAATTCTTTGGTATCTGCAAAAGACTAAGGATTCAAGTTCACAACGGCATTTCCGATTGCCACTGTTCTCAAACAAGAAGGGAATGTCGGGTGTATAAATGCCTTAAGATTGTCAAAATTTACAACCTTATCCTAGTGTTAGCATTTATTAGCATCAGCAAGCAATGAAAAACGCGGAAAAAAACAACAAACAGACAGAAACAAGCAAAAAAACCAAATAAAGAAAACAAAAAAGAGTGAAACAAGCAAACAAAAATCAAACAAAAAAAAAAAACAACAACAAAACAAAGGGAGGGTGGGGGGGGGGGGGGGCGTGAAACTGCGCGTAAGGTATAAATAGAGGCTAGCAAGTTCATTAAAAAAGTTTATGTTTTGTATCTATGTTATCTTGCAATGCAATTGTTAAAGCAAACATTCTGATAACATTTTATATCACAATAGGCTATTCACATTTACGTATTACGTGATAAAAAATTGTAGTTGTGTACTACATATGTATTTTAAGCCATTACTTAACCTGTGCTTCTTCTCAACTGGCGGCTATTTTCAGTATATAAAATATATGTTCACTTGTAACTCCGACGGCTATACATATAAATCACATTTTGGACACCAGCAGTAAGACATTTTTTTTTATCTTTTATTTCTATTATTTCATTTTACGCACTTTTCAAATTATGATGTAAAACAGTAACGTCTTTTTGTATCAGACAGATAGTTAAGCAGCCTTCCTCGAACATCTATGCCTAAATATCGTCTTAAGTCAAAGAAGCTTGTCTCTATTCCGCAACTTCTGGTGAAAAAAAAAACGAGTATCTATAACTTAACCGTCTAAATAAAATGGTTTCAGAAAGAGACAGGGAAGACTGTCTTGTTTAGAAATAGAAACTTTTAAATATTAACATTGTCAAGTCTTTTTTCAAGTTTTTGTTTTCTTCATTTTTTATATATATATATATTTTTCATTTTTTAACCACTGGCTGAGAAGTCAAACATTTGACAAAATAAGCAGTCATATCATATATGAGATGCATTTTTACATTGATAGTTGTAATAATTTCTTTTTCATATTAAGTCATCTGTCTAAAACTGAAAAAACTGTGTTTACTCGCGAAAACGAATGCCAGAAAGGGCAAAACAGGCAACGTCTAAGTTTTTTTACGGTTTCAGAAAAATGTCACGGTCATCTAACTACTCATCTCGCCGATCGAGCATTAGCAGCACACTATCCTTCAAACTACGGAACCGGAGTTCACAGTACTCAGTGAAGTGTTCCAAACATACAGATCAAGACATTGCAATCTTTTGCAAGGACCATGACATGGTGTATTGTCCAATATGTGCTAGTTCGGATCATTTGTAAGTAGAAGAGTCAGACAGGCAGCAGATTTTTTTTTCGTAATGATAACACAAGAGGATGAGGGAAGGGGTGGGGGATATTTTTATTCTATGATATATGGGTACCATATTTATGCAGATATAAAAAAGTAAGAATCTTGTATATACCAACATCTTGAAACTGCAATACTTTCGGAGAACAGATAAATTACTTCAGATATAAATTAAAGAAGTGCTGTTAAGACTGGCATGGATTGTCTGTTAAAAGAATCGACTTTTGCTGTTATTTTAATAAAATACAATTATTTTACTTTATTTACAATCAGTCGTCTGGCAAAAGTTGTAATGTTCTGTACTCACACGTGTTTATAATGTATGTTAATAATTATGATTATTTGTTAAGTTTTTTTTCATCCATTAAAGTAAATTGTTATTTGATAAATGCATGAGAGAAGCATTCACCATGTAAAAATATTGTGTATACATATATATTTTTTAAAGTGACATATGTGCTCAAAGTGACCATCACTGTTTTGAAATATACATTAACCATTTGTTTTTAATCACAGAAAAATAAAAATTGTTTAGGTTAAAACTAAATTAAATGATTGCATATAACAGTTTCATTCCTATTGAACATAGTTGCAAAATGATAAAATCTTTTTTGACTTGCCCAGTCTTTTATAAATTTTCAGTTAAACTTTGTATGATAATGTTTTGTATACTTTGAAGAAAACAATAGTATGTTATTATTTGGTGAAAGTTACAATATTTCTAAACATATATAATGTTTCAAACATTTTTCATGACCATAAATTTTCCGTTTTTTTAACGCACATGTCACTTTAAAAGAAACTCTTTAGTCTGAGATAAAATGGCCGTAAGCAACATTTTCAAAACAGCAATTTATCACTTTAAGAAATGATTTTATTTCTAGGTCGACGTCAAATTTTATACATATAAGTTATTACAGTTGTGAAATGAAAATATTTCAATCTTTTCTACAGGTCATGCAAAGCTGTTATCCCAATAACAGAAATCTCCCAAAGAAAAATAGAAGAAACGAACGGGTTAGCGATAGACAGAAAAACAGATACGGTGTATAGAACTCTTGAAGCATTTCAAGAGAAAAATCGAGAGCATATACGATTTCTAAGAGAACAAGAGAGAGAAATTATAAATGAAATAGAAGCAATGTCTAACAAACTTATACATCATATAAATTATCTCAGAGACACAACAATTGCGTCGTTACGTAGACAATACGAAAACCTCGAAAAGAAAATAAAAAGCGATAGTAGTCAGGTTCCAAAACTTTTAGATCATATACAAAGGCTTCCACACAAAACATCAAAGCCAGAAAAACAAAAAGACGTATGGAAATATTTCATTCATCAAAAACTTAAACAAAGCATCTGCGCAGAAGCTGAATGTATTTTAGATACGATTAATGCCTGTGAGAAAAAGACAATAGAGTTTACCGCAAATAAAGAATTATACGAATTTGTCTTAGGTGCAAGGACTTTAGGACAAATACATGAGGAAGTGCTCGCAAGGGTCCCGCAAATTGAAAGCATTGAAAAGATAAAAATAAAAGGAAAAGAGGACCAGAATAATTGTGGTATTTCTGGTATATGTCAGCTACCAGATGGCACAGTCGTTTTGTGTGACAATGATAACGACAAACTCAAGCGTCTAGACGAGAATTACAAAGTGAGGGACGAATGTCGTCTTGCAATGTGTCCAAGTGGCGTCTGCTGTATAGGCGATAACGAAGTCGCTGTAAAAATGTGCAATAATAAAATTTGTTTTGTATCAGTAAGGGAGCGCTTACATGTAACAAGATCTATACAAATTCAGGGTGGAAATGTCTTAGGTATTCAGTACTGTTTTAATAAATTATGGGTATCCGAAATAAGTAATATCCGAGTATATTCAAAATCAGGGGAACAAAGTAATACAGTTTTAAGTAAGACGGATAACAACCACGTTCTGAAATCCAGACCTCAGCAAATTGCGGTCGGTAATGATGGAACTATTTATGTTGCTGATTTTAGTGATCAGGTTTTATGTTTAAGTGATCAAGGAGAAATAACGTCGATATTAGCGGACGGAAGACTTCGTCAGTCTCAGGGTGTGTGTGTTTCAGCTGACAATATAGTGTTTGTTGCAGGCTGTGAGTCGAATAATATTGTCATGTTTGGCAAAGATGGTAAACGTCTTGGTGAAATACATGCTTCTGAGCTAGGTTTGAAAAAGCCATGTTCTCTTTCATATGACAATCAAAATAAAACGTTACTAATAGGGTGCTGGGAAGGAAATAAAATAACTGTAGTTCGTTTTCAGGAATAGGAAAATGAAAACTGACACATTTCACTATCGAGGAAAAGGCTTTTTTCAAAGGACTTAGTTGTCGAGGTAACATCAATTTAGCTACTCAGGAGAACTTTAAACTTATTCACTGACTTGATATATGGGCAGAATAATTTTTCATTTTTGAAGGTGCTTGCACACATCTAGTCACGGCAGAAGAGAACTACAGTGCTATGGCGTTCTGCTGTTTTGGAAAATGTTAATTAATGCTGTTTTATTTTGTTTTCGAAACTGCTGTTTTGGAAAATGCTGATGTAAACTAATTTTGTTTGAATATTAACTTATTTGTCATTGTTATAGTACTAAGATAAAATGACGATTTGCAAAAAAAAAATAATTTTGTGTTTCTGATGAACATTGTTTCTGTCATTGTCTATCTCCATTGTAATTATATAATTACATATTACCCCATTTGAATGCTTTCATATATGAAAGTGTAAGTGTATCTGTTCATGGTTGAAGGCGCATGACTGCTCTTGATCTGATAAAAATAGTGATGCAAGCAGTAGTATCTAAATAAAGCAACATCGCGTGAAAAACTAAAATAAGACAGCCAAAGGAGTTTAATGAGGCGGATTAAGTAGTGAAATGAGGCAGCTTAGATAGTGAAATGAGGCAGATTAGATAGTGAAATGAGGCAGCTTAGAAAGTGAAATGAGGAAGCTTAGATAGTGCAATGGGGTAGCTTAGATAGTGAAATGAGTCAGCTTAGATAGTGAAATGAGGCAGCTTAGATAGTGAAATGAGGCAGCTTAGATAGTGCAATGGGGTAGCTTAGATAGTGAAATGAGGCAGCTTAGATAGTGAAATGAGGCAGCTTAGATAGTGCAACGGGGTATCTTAGATAGTGAAATGAGGCAGCTTAGATAGTGCAATGGGGTAGCTTAGATAGTGAAATGAGGCAGCTTAGATAGTGCAATGAGGCAGTTTAGATAGTGAAATGAGGCAGCTTAGATAGTGCAATGGGGCAGCTTAGATAGTGAAATGAGGCAGCTTCGATAGTGCAATGGGGCAGCTTAGATAGTGAAATGAGGCAGCTTCGATAGTGCAATGGGGTAGCTTAGATAGTGAAATGAGGCAGCTAAGATAGTGCAATGGGGCAGCTTAGATAGTGAAATGAGGCAGCTTCGATAGTGCAATGGGGCAGCTTAGATAGTGAAATGAGGCAGCTTAGATAGTGCAATGGGGTAGCTTAGATAGTGAAATGAGGCAGCTTAGATAGTGCAATGAGGCAGTTTAGATAGTGAAATGAGGCAGCTTAGATAGTGCAATGGGGCAGCTTAGATAGTGAAATGAGGCAGCTTCGATAGTGCAATGAGGCAGCTTAGATAGTGCAATGAGGTAGATTAGGCAGCTTTAGAAGTGAGACAAGGCAGCTGAGTGGTGAAATGAGGTAGCTTAAATAATGAAATAAGGCGGTTAAAATAACGAAATAAGAAAACTTAAGTAGTGAAATAAGACATTTGAAATGTTAAAAAAGTTTAAGTAGTAAAATAGGGCCGCCTACGAAGTGAAATAAGGCAGGTTTAGTAGAAAAATAATGCCGCTTAAGAAGTGAAATGAGACAGCTGAAATAGTAAAGTAAGTCAGTTTGTAACGTAGTAAAATAAGACAGCTGGTGTAGTAAAAGTGGTCAGCTAAAATAGTGAAATCAGGCTGATGAAGTTGTTAGATAAAGCAGCTGAAATAGTAAAATGAAGCAGCTGTAGAAGTGAAACAAAAAAGCAGATGAAGTGCAGAAACTGAAATAATGCAATAAGACAGCTTATGTACTGAAGACTACTGAAGTGTAATGAGGCAGCTGAAGAAGTAAATATGAGAGCTGAAATAGTAAAATACGGCATCTGAAAAAGTAAAGGTAGCTGAAGTAGTGAAATGAAGACGGCTGAAGTAGTAAAATAAGGCAGCTGATATAATGATTTATGGAATTTTTCTTGTTAAATGTTGCGCGCTGGTATATATATATATATATATATATATATATATATATATATATATATATATATATATATATATATATAATTGGTCGTCAAATTGCACAATTAAACGTTACGTATTTAACATTTCCGGAAGTAAATGTAGGCCTAAGAAGATAAGATAAGATTTATTTTGGCATAATGTACATACATGGTATTTAAACACATGAAGTGATAAATAGTATAACACATACATGAGCACAAAAACCATGACATGTACACCAACACCAGGGATAACACAAAAAAGGGTTAACCCTTATTTCCATTGTAGGCCTGCGCGTGTCGTGGTCAGTTATTTCAAAGCTTGACACAAATGACATTGATTAAAGCATGAGCGGAATAAGGTATCCTGTCCAAGTGCAAACAGGTCGTCTTGTTGGGATCTGGAATCATTTTTCAGTTATAGAAACCTAAAATGTTATCATTACATCTAAGACAAAACACCGTTTATAAAACGTGTTCCACAGTTAATCCAGGTATAAGTTTCTTGAAACTCAAAGATTTACAACAACATACATGTACATCAAACCGCCCTACGATCTCTGTATCAGCACATGTAATGAAATATGTTTTAATTGGTAAAAGGCAGGAATTTACAATTTTAACGAAGTAAAATAAAAACGCGCGAAATGCAGTTAATATAATTTCAAAGTATTGAGGAGCATTCATAAATTGTCCTACTGTTGTATTTAAATGCGCCTTAATTCGGAATATTCCTAGAAAAAACGAAAGGCTGTCCATTCTTTTTTATATTTGACATGTGCTTTCGGAGAAATCTTAACATCAATATTCCATGAAAGAACTTAGTTGTTTCAATCTGATTAAAATCAGCTCCTAAATAACGCCCTGCTATTAGATCGTGTACTTTAGTCAGATTGTAGTTATTTGTTCATTTGTATCAAACATATCCATTTATAGCCATTCCGTTCAAACTTGATACAAATTTAAAGACAAATATCAAATTGTTACAGAACAGAATCAGCTGTCGATCCTTACATTCTATTACATAATGAGGATATAATTGCCAGTCATATGCTCACACAATTTTCCAAATATAATAAAATAATGCTACATACAGTTATTCGTATTTGCACAAAAGTGAACCAGTTTCAAAACATGTGTAACATAATTCTACTGGTGCTCTTGGTGAATTATATCTCTACTGTCATACATCACATTTTCACTTATGATGACATTTCCGTTTACAAATCTAGAATAGACATGTATTACAGAAACCATTTCCCCTCTTTTTATACGCCCGTCGAAAGACGGCCTTATTATGATAAACCCCATGGCGGTGTCCAGTTTTTGTCAGGACCATAACTATGTGGCTTACTGGCTGACTGTTTTCAAATTTGCTCTGCAGCTTTCTTGCAATGAGTCAAAGTGAAGTGCATTAAACCATAACTCTACCTGATCCCATTTTTTGAGTTATCTCCTCTTTTCAATTTTGTTTTGTCCAGGGCATAACTTAAAAACAGTGAAGTGAAGTGATAGTCCGAAGCATAACTTTAAAACTATGAAGTGAATTAATGTGAAGCTTAAAATATAGATAGCTGATGACAAGGAGAAGTGCACTGTTCGGGAAGCATAACTCTACCTATTCTACATCTCTTTGGTTTTATAATGAATCTTTTTTCAGAGCATAACTTGATCATTATAAAAGGAATCGACTTGAAACTTAAGATAAAGACATTAGTAAGAAGTAAAAGTCCAGTGTACAAGAAATATATCTTTGTCAGGTCTCATTTTTGAATGATGCCCCCTTGAGGCGTGGTCCCACGAAGAATGCTGGAAAACAAAGAACCGGCCGGGGTTGAGGCATGGTTGGAGGTATTTCTTAAAAGGATAGAAGTTCCTAACCCACAAATTTTGGTCAAGCTTCTTCAGCCTCTAGTTGTTATTATCAAGGATAAGTAATTTCGTCTTAAGTAAGTACTGCATGCTATAATTACAGCAAAAAAGCGGAAAATACTTATTTGCCGTGTTTTCGTCCCTTCGCCATGCCACCATTGGAGGCACCAACAACAATTTCACTTCACGAAATATTAAGATCAAATCACAAAGTAAGTGAAACACATTACGACATTTGAAATCCACATCACTGTATGTCATCTGTCGAAAATATTATACGATATGGCAATTCCACTTCACGACATTTGAAATCCACATCCACGACATTTGAAATCCACATCCACATCCACGTTCCACATCCACGACATTTGAAATCCACATCACTGTATGTCATCTGTCGAAAATATTATACGATATGGCAATTCCACTACACGAAATATAAAAATCACATCACAAAGTCAATAAAGAACGTGCTACAAGACATTTGAAATCCACATCACATTGTGTCAACTGCACTTCACAATCTTTAGAACCTACTAGACGATATAACAATAACGCTTCAGGAAATAATTATCATAATAATCACGAAATAATAAGTTCAAATCGCGGAGTAAATAACGCACTTCACTACTTTTAAAATCCACAAAACGATAATGTAAATTGCACATATTCATGTGTCGGAGCTACTACACGATTTAGTTCCACATCACGAAATAAAAATACCACATCACGAAGTTAATAAAGTATTTCACGACATTTGAAAGGCACATCACGATATGTCAATTGCACGTAACTAACTGTCGACACTACTAGACGATATATCAGTTCCTCTCCACGAAATATAAGGACCACATCACGAAGTTAATCACTTCATGACATAATAAAAATTATAAAGAGCACCTCACAAGATAAGTTCACTTTATAACAAAACAAGAAATATGTAGGCAGTTTTGGCGTGCCATATAATTCCAGATATCTATGCGACATAGCAAAACTATCGCTCAGCTACTAAGATCAAACAGTAGTTAGATCGTGCGAAAACGAAACAAGACGTTTGATGCAAGTTTATTCATTTTTAATTTAAAACAGGAGTTAAAAAGGTAAGCCTGTTCTTTTACTGATAAATATATATAGATGGTTAGCCTTAATTTGTGCTTAAAGTGTTGAAGCCCTTTTATAGATCTATTTTTAAGTTCTTCAAAAGGTGAACAACTACAAAATGTCAACCTATGATTTCGGTTCACCTTCAGAGGCGAAATAGTGAGAATAGTAGATGGTTAACTTTATTTTATTGATTCACAGAACGACTGTACGTGTAGTTTCATTTCCTGAACCACTGACAAAGATTATAGCCTTCACAAGCTGTGACCTAGTTTTTGTCAAAAGATGTTACTGTTCCTGACCTCACAATGTTTTCATTGATCTAAGACATCCACAAAATAAACATTCTGGCCAAATTTGATGTAGATTAGGCAAAAGAAGAGAGATCTCGAAGACTATACAAAGTTACCACTTATATGAGATAGTGATCTAGTTCTTGTTTTTCATACTCATCAAATAGACCCTTATAAAGATTGGGTTAAACTTTTAAACTCTAGAGTGTTACATCGTTTCCTACTGACTTAGTTTTTGATCCCAGGTGACCAAAGTTCAGAATCATACGCTGACTCAAGTCCACGATCCCCCAACGGTAAGATCTGTTAGCCTGTAAACTTAGCATGGCTATGTTTAAGTCATCAGAGATGGGTGACCTTGATATTTTGAATACACGTAAATCCTCTACGTGTCGTCGGATAAACAAATTAAGTTACTAGTCGGACACCTTTTACACATCGTCCTCAGGTTCTTTTGAGGATATGTATTGAATCAGATTTCATCATAGTCGTCAACAAAACAAATATTCCAAGCAAGTTTTATAGAATGTTCACAGGATTTTCCACTGACCTTAACTGGTAATCTAATGCTTGATTCCACATGATTTAGTTTAAAACTCGTTCAAGAGACCTTCATGGCACACACTCTAAGCAAGTTTCATTATGTTTTCAATAACATGGACCCTAGATTGGTCAAAAGCTAGATTGTTGACAAAGGTCGATCACATAAGCTCAGAAAAAATTAAAAGGGAATCAGATGATGATATACATTCAACAGCTGGATAGCGATTTTCCATTTTTGTTTTGTATACGTTTTCAATTTATATTCAGTAATGTCATTTTGGGTTGATTATTCCACGACAGATATTGGCTGAGGGGAAACAGCATGGCAGCCTCCATGTAGGTGATGCGTGCCAGCTGGTTAGAACTGAGAAAGAAACAAGCCAGATGTTTTCCGGAACTGCTATTTCTGAAATTACCTGATAAGTAAAATTAATGTTGTTGTTTTTTTTTTAAATCGTGACATTGCTGTTGTCATTTTGATTACCCTAAGCCAATGAGGTCAGTCGTAACGAAATAAACAAACAAAACCCAGAATGCAATGATGAAATCAAATGATGTTACACCGTGATATAAAAGAAACAAAAATGAGTTCAGTAGTGAATAGTAATGAATTAGTTATTAAATAAAAATGTGATTTTTAGACTTGATAGAGTACCACTTGATAATGCAACAACCCAAATTTCAGAACTCCCAGCCTTGCGGTTTCTGACAAGAAGATTTTTCAAGTCTTTGTCTATATAAGTCTAAAATTTATACAAGTCTAAGTGTATAAATCTGACCTTGGGTCAATGCCGAAAATGACCTCAGTTGAAAGGTTTTAACGGTCTTGTTAGAGATCCACTAGACAATGCTTCATGCCAAGTTTTAGAACTCTGATCTTGGGGTTTTATAGCAGAACATTTTAAAAGATTTTCCAATTATATTTATGTGAAACACGTGACCCCTTGGCCGGGACTATAATGATCCCATGGACATCATTTGAACAATGTGGTAGAGGTTCTCTGGACGATGCTACAAACAAAGAGGATATTTGGCTTTTTCATCCTTGTTGCAATCCTAACCAATGGTCTGCATAAAATGGTTTCTTTAAAGAAATTCGGTAAAGCTTCATGCTAGGAACATGCCAAGTTTCTTCAACTTAGGAGAAAATTTTGGATTAAATAAGAAGTGGACGAAACACAATGAACACAGGGCGATCACAAAATCTCACCTTGAGCACTATGTTCTCAGGTGAGTTAAAATAGTTTGTGCCAGACGTTTACAAAAATTGTTATGAAATGAATGAAAAAACATTCTTGTTGCAGTTTACAAGTAGTGTTATGAACAACTGAATATGGCAGAAGGGTTTTCGAGGACTTTACAGGCTGGTTCTGATACAGACAACGAATGTTGTATGTACACCGTGTGAAGAGGATAGTAAATGCCAGCGAGCAGTCCACTATTGTCCTACGTGTGACCAGTACCTCTGTGCAATGTGCTCAAAATATCATACTCGGTTCCAAGCTACAAAAGGGCATTCGGTGTCGAAAGTGCCGTCCGTAGGACAACACGTGACTAAAAACGTAATGACTGTCCCCAAGTGCCCGATTCATCCTGATCGTAATATAGAAATGTACTGTGGTCAACACAACATGGTCTACTGTGCCTTGTGTATCGCTACAGATCACAGGTAAATTAAATTATATAAATTAAGCGTAAGGAAACATTAAAGTCAACTCGGAGGGTTAAACAGGTAATGATAATATAAAACGACCTTAACTAAAATGTACTAATGTTGTCATTTTATGAGATTTAATCAATACTGAATCAACGAATAGTCGATTGAAACAGAGTCTGAATTATGACTTAATAACCTAATCCGAGCTCACTGTATAATGACTTCATTTACATTTTAATAATTATGAAGAGGTATTTTTAACAGGACATGCACTGGGGTCAGTGAGGTAAACTGATGCTACAGAATTCAAGATCGATTCATCACAGTTACAGACACTACTTAAGAAAGTAGACCTATTGTTATCCAAAGTTCATAATTCCAAGGAAAGAAAACAAAGAAACATCGGGCAACTTACCGACACAGGAAAGGAAATTGTTGAAAAAATTGAGGCAGAATGTGAAGATCTGAAACAACATATAGACAAACTTCAGGAAGCTGCCATCTCAGCACTTAGTAACAAACTGGAAAAGATATTGACAGAAGTTACGACGGAAATGAACGAGGCATCAAACATGGAAAAGAGCTTGCAGAATTACAGAAGCCAGATAGCTTCTTCGGAAAACCTGCCCAAAGGTCAAAGATTCATTCGGCAAATTGTTGGACAGCACATTTTATCTAATGCTGAAAGCCTCCTAACCAGTTTAGATTCCTACGGAAGGAAACAGATCAAGGTGGATGTTAATGAAACTCTTCATGATTGTGTACTCAAAGCAACTTATATTGCGCTGCCAAGGTACAAAATAATCCTGCCAAATAGTTCAAATACTGGGCCAACAGTAGAAGGTATCATAGATGTGAATGTAAAGTGCAAGGTGATTATGATCGATGTAAAATAATTGGAATTACGCAACTTCCCGATGGAACCATACTTATCTGCGATAATAACAACAAAAAGTTGAAGAGACTTGACCAACATTGGCAGGTGAGGGACTACTGCCCTCTGGACAGTGCTCCTTGGGGTATTTGCTGCACTGGTACCAACGAGGTGGCTGTGAAGTTGCATGACAGTTATGTCCAGTTTATTTCTGTTGGAACTACACTATTAAAAACAAGGAATATTGAGATCAGCAGCGGGGGAGTTCTTGGCATTGAGTGTATTTCCAGTGAACTATGGGTAGTCACAGAGTTACTGGTATAAATGTGTATTCTATGTCTGGGTCACTAGTGAAAAGTAATATAGATTCCCCTTGGCACTACGTTTGCAGGCCTGTCCACAAGAAATAGCAGGTACTGATGATGAAAACGTCTATGTATCAGGCTGCCAAAATAAAATAATCTGTTTGGACAAAGAAGGATCTTTAAAAGCTGTTTTTAGAGACAAATGCCTAAGATGGACAAGAGGAGTGTGTGTTATGAATGACGATATCGTATGTGCTGCGGGATTCGATTCTAACAACATTGTTATATTTAGAACAACGGATGGTGAATGCCTTGGAGAATTGGCAGGAGCAGCAGAAGGAATACAAGAACCATTGACATTATGTTTTGACAACAAAGGTAGTAACTTGATTGTTGGGTGTAATGATAATAACATGATTAAAGTTATCAGTGTCGACAAGTGAATTTAAAGAGAAGACCTTTGCAACTGTATGATATTATATATAGAACAATACAAGTGAGTGAAGTTTATGTAAGGCGAAATAACTATTTATTATCAGTGCATTGGACAATAGACTGTCATTTTTTTTTCACTTTTTCTTATCTTTGACTTTCTACATTTACCTTTTATTGTGCATATCAAAAAGTTCCAACACAATTTACAAAATAAGTTGTCAAAATGTTAGATTTAATGTTTTTAATATACTGTCTCTTATTTCTCTCTTTACTAGTAGCGATACAAATTGGTTGTTTGGACACAAAAACAGTTCTTGCTAAATAAAAATCTGGTTACAGCATTTTTATTACTTGTTAACATCCTCATTTAAATTAATCAGTATCTTAGCTTCTGATATCAAACTAACACTAGTTTTAGAGTAAGCTATTGGTATTATTTCATTTCAGTTGCAATGAAGTTTCTAAATAATTTTGTCAGAAATGAATTGCTCTCTAAACTCCATTTCAGTTTCTAACAAATCGTTTAAGATAAATCTTAATCTTATCTATAAAGGTCCATTCATGTAACGAAACTGGTAGATCAATAAAGAATATCAACTTAACTAGTGGTGACATGTTGTTTTTCACTTCACTTATTGAACTTGTTAAACCATTAATCAGGTAAGTCGAGTACTTTCATAGCTGCTTTTCACCTAGGTAGACCGACAAGTTTTGCCTTAGGCTCTGCGATTTTTTAAAACTTTCCTTTTATTCTCTGCCCCTGAATGAAACTAGATTTACTTCTTCAAATTAAAGCATTAAAAAGAAAATAGTAATTGTGAATTTTTAACAATGGGTTTTTTATGCTCTTCGAAGGGAGAGCATACAGTCGCCGCCTTGTCCGTCCGTCCGTCAAAATCTTGTCCAGAGAATAACTTGAAAAGTATTGAAGGAATTTGACTGAAATTTAACACATTGAGTGAGACTAGTGAGAGGAAGTGCATTGTCCAAGAACTATATTTCTACCTTGCATAATTTTTTAATTATCTCCCTTAAGTTAATAATACTTGTCCGGAATTTAACTCCTAAACTGTCCAAACTTCGTACAGTTATAGACTAGTCAGAGAAAGTGCAGTGTCAAAAAACCGTAACTCTAATTTACTTAGTTTTTGAATTATCTCCCTTTATTATACTTAAACATGCTTATTCGGATATTAATTTAAAAAGTATTGAAGGAATTAGATTAAACCTTCACACAGTCATAGATACTAATGAGTAAAAGTGAACTGATCAGTAAACATATACCTACCTTGCTTATTTTTTGAATTATCTTTCTTAATGATACTTAAAATGTTTAATAATGCTTGCCGGGAGTACAACTTCTAAACTATCAAAGATATCTCATTGAAACTTTATTAAAACTTCAAACAGCTGATAGAGAACAGTGAGAGGAAATGCAGTGTTTATGAACCTTAATTTCTACCTTGCTTAATTTTTTAACTATCTCCCTTAATGATAATAACAAAAGTTAAATAATGCTTGTCAGGAGCATAACTTTTAAAGTATCAAAGACATCTCATTATATCTTTACACAGTTATAAAGGCTAATGACAGGAAGTGCAGTGTTAAAAAACTATCACTCTACATTACTTAGTTTTTTATTATCTCCCTTTATAATACCTAATAATGCTTGCTAGGAAAATAACTTGAAAAGTATTGAGGGAAATTGAATAAAACTTCACACAGTTACAAAGACCAACGAGAGGAAGTGCAGTGTTAAAGAACCATGACTTTACATCAGTTTATTTATTATCTCCCTTTATAAAAGTTAATATAGCAACCTCGATCGATAGATAAATCAGTGGCTTATCAGCTGGAATTCTGGAGAACAACACTGATTATATGAAGTACAGGCCTACTTTTAACACCTGCCAGCCAAGCACTTGAGACCTCTTGTTCTGATTATAAAAATTCTGGCAAACATTCAAAGATTAAACAAGTAGCAGGTAAATTTTGCAATAAATCAACTGTCCTTACAAATGTGTTTCATTTTTATACTATAAATCCTCATGTTTGAAGGGATAATCGTGATTATCCTTACTATAACTTAAAAGTATTTAATTTCACATATCACTGAAATACCATTTATAGTACATTTCTTACTTTTCTGCCACTCTGAACAAAAAAAACTTCGGGGAGCATTATTTGGTTTTACCAATTTCTTTTTGTTGTTTTTTTTCATTTCTGCAAATTTGTACAAAATTGTCTACACTACACATATGGCCTTTCTGTTTAAACCATTTTAAGTCTAGCAGAGCTTAAGCCTAAAAAGTTATCATGGGGCAGGATGTCTATACCCAGAGACATACACACATGTAGCACATCTTCTGGTTGTGGGCATCACATTTATCTCGGTTTAATGGGCTTTTATTTGGGAAATTCATATACTGAATGCAATACATACTGGAGCTATGGAGCACATGGTAATTTTGAAAAAGAGCCTCTAAACTCAAACAAGAGGGCCATGGTAGCCCTAAAAAGGTTACCTGAGTATAAACACTCAAAGTAACGAGTGCATTGTAATGGGCCTATTATCACAAGAGGGCCAGGCTAGCCTAGGATCACTGACCTGATTATAAATGCTCAAATGACAACTGCAAAGTAAAGGATGTACTAACAAAATAAAAATAAAAAACACAAGAACTTGACAAAGGAGCATGTCAAATATAAATGCTTTCAGCTGTTTGGTTTATGAAAAAATATTTTTAAAAGTTTCCTATACATTTCTTGGTACTTTTTTATATTAACTGTTTTTTTATGAAGCAGGGTTCTTTAACTGAGAAACTTCTAAAGGAAGCACCTTCCTGGGGAGGAATATGTTTTACTGTAACGGCACTTACAAGCTGTGGTTTGTCTCTAGAACATAAAAAATTCGGATTAAAACCATTAATTCCTGAAACAGTCAACTATATTGTTACAATTCAGATGGCCTTAGGAACCACCCCAATAAGTATACATTCATTTATGTATGTGCCAAGTTTGGCCTTGCTCTATTTCACAACAGCCTAAATGCTCAAACATCTATATTTACTGACTCATATTGGTCGAAAGACAAAGAACATATCATATAAAGCAGTTAATTAACTTGTATCAAACACATCCCTTTGTAGCCCTTTCCATTTAAACATACAATGAAATCTAAGGCCAGATATCATATTATTATAGGACAGCATAAGCTAGGAGCTACAATATTTTATTACATGATGAGGATGATATTTACAAGTAAATTCTCACAATATTTACCAAAAAAATTAATAAAATGATGTTGCACGTAAGTAACCACTTCTTATAAACATGTGTAACATAGTAGTCTTGTTGAGTTGTACATCTTTACTGTCACATAGCACAGCTGCTATATTTAGTTATGATAAAACTAAATTAGAGCTAATAAACGTATAGATGTACATATAGAATACAGAAACACATACATATAAACCCTTTTTTTCCTCTTTTTGTTTTTCATGGTAAATTTTTGAGTCTATAAAAGCTTGTTTATGAATCATTCTGGACAAGGTTGAATCTTGGTAATGTTATAAAGAAATGTTCAGCCCAAGCAGTTATCCCTTCAAACAGAAAATCGTCTATCTCTTGCCACGTTTAGATCCCACTGGAGGCTTGTTGAGCTGAAAGGGCTGCTCCGTGGCTGTGGAGAGGTTGAGTTGAGGTGTGGCTCCAGGAAGAGTGCTGGAGAATAGGGAACCTGCCTGGGTAGTGGCAAGGTTGGAGGAGTTTCCAAAAAGACTGGATCCTGTCCCAAACCCACTGGTACCAAAGGAGCTGGTTCCACTCCCAAATGTGCTGGTTCCACTCCCAAAACCTAGAGAAGAGGAATGATAAAATAATACCAATGTTTACATGACAATCATCAAACCAGATAAACATTTATGTCAGAGATATAATTTCGTCTTATTCATCTAAATGGCTCGGAAATTGGTGTTTTTACAATTTCAAAATACAATGCAATCACTACAAATACCTATTTAACAAGGCATTGTTTTGAAAATACAGATATGATGTTACAACGTATCTGTTCAAGAACTGAAATATTCTAAGCTGAACATACAACGATCTGAACACTTCACTCCAACTGTATTTACCTTTGAAGGTGGAGCCTTGTGTGGCTGAAGTCCCAAATGCACCAAACCCTACAATGTAAAATACAAGTTTATCTTGTTTATTTCAATTGTAACAATACAGTATCTCATTCTAGTTTTATAATGAAGTTTATACAGACTTGCACAAAGCCATTGTTCATGTATAAACATTGTTGTTGTTTTTTTTTTTACTTTCATAGCCTGACTTTTCTGTTCTAAAAGACTGGGGACTTCTTCTTGTTCAAGCAGACTTAAATATGAGTTTCTGATCAAATTACATATAACGTCAAAACTTTTTACTCATATGTGTTTGCATCCATGGTTGAAAGAAATTCTCATTAAGCAGTTAAGTGTTTTGACATTTCTCATTGCTTTTCTGAAATTCAGTTTTAAAACAATAAATGTTGATCTGTTTCCTGGTATGTTCTAATACCAGACCCTATCCTTTGTTAGAAACAGCTTTCTCACAAAAAAATGTCAGGCAGTCAATTGGGCTCAAAGTCATAGGAGTCTGCAAGAGAAAGATGTCAAATGTTTACATGTCAGTGACATGTGTAGGGGCCCTCAGTGACAAAGGTGCTAGTCCCTGATTAATAAAACCAAACCAGAACATGTAATGTATACATAAAATGTTAGGTGATAGAGCTGCTAGTGGGTACCTGATGGCAGATATTGTCTTCTCTCGGTGACTGATTTCATCTTTAATAGTGTATTAAGAACAATTTCTTTAAACTGGAATGAAATGTTCTGCAATCCAGCTAAAACAAATTGTAGTATAACAGACTAAAATAAACCAAATGAAGACCAGTATCATTCAATTTTCAATGAAACTTGCACAGAATGAAACTTTACCTCCGGGAGGTGCACCAAATCCGCTCGAGGGTTGAAAATTACTGAACCCTGTGACTGGAGGAGCACCAGGTGCTGGCTGGGGTTGTTGTGCCCTATTGAGAGCAGTTGCCATGGCAACAGCAGCTGCATTGTTGACACCTGGAAATGGCGGCTGACCGTACATGTCTGCATGAGATTTTGTGGACACTTTGACTGGAGCTTTCTTCTGACGCTCAAAAATGTTACGACTGTCACCATGGAATACCTTCCTATAGTTCAGGTAATGCTCTTTCTGTGTCTGGAATGTATGGTACACATAATGCTCTCAAGCAGAATATCAAACAACCTCTTTCAATTCAATTAATATAAACCTATCAAACAGATTAATCTAAGTGCATAAGCCTTCCTAATGTATACATAGGAAGTCTTCAAAACTGCTTCTTTATACATATACTATGATAAGGTGATTCAAAATATGATCCAAGGAAAACCATTAGCCAAGGTTGTTATAAGTCAGAATTTGGAACAAGGCAAGAAATCTTGAAACTGCAACAGGTAATGTCTTGAGGTAAGGTGAAAATGTATATGTCAAGACATTTTTCTTTCACCAATTTGTATATATTTATCTGTAGTGATTTATACAGGGTTGGTTTTTTAAAACAAAGTGAAAACTACTGAATTTACCTTGACAGCCTCATGGATCTGCTGTAACTGGGCTGCCATGGCAACAAATGCTTCATGCAGTTTCCGTAGCAACAGTATCAACTCTAGAAAGAAAATTTGACTGTTAAAATCGATGTTCCTATCAAAAAAGATTATATTTTGCTGACAATAATAAAGAATTCCATACACACTGCTTACATAGATTAAGACCTTCAAATACTGAAACATTTTTACTTCAGACATTTATAACTATCGCTATTTGAACGAAATTTATCACTTGTATAAAAAATACAGAAAAAGATATAACAGAAATCAAAACAAACAAACAGGTCTACAGATAAGGTTTGAGCTATTACCTTTAATACAAGAATGAAATATGGTTAATATATTTGTCTCAAAAGATATCTATAAAAAAAATAGTTACAACAAATATTAAACAGCAATCTACATTTTTTTTCAGTCTAGCAAAGGGAGGACAATGTATAAATTGATTTAAGGAGGCATACCCTAAAATTTATAGTGTACTATAGTGTACTGTCTTTAAGATCATGATAATGTGAATGAAATTGAATTAATTATTATCTGCTGTCAATTTGACAGTAAAAAATCTCAAGTACAACAGATAAAATTGAATGCATTAATATTTGTCTTACATAGAGAATTGTTTTACCATTTTGGCCTGTAAACCATTGATTCCAAACAAACCCTTTTTGAGACACTTAATACCTAAAGGGGAAATTTGATTAATTAATTAACTAATTAACTGAGCCAGTTAAATAGTTATGCAGTATATCAGCAATTAATAGTAAAAAAGCCTTCTGATACAGGTGCAGAATCAAGAAATGGTTAGAACTACATGCCGACCTTCTGGTGTAAGCCTGTTAGGCTGATGTACAGAGGCTAGATGATTTTCTAGCATCTCAATCTGCTGTCTGTAAGTCAACATCTGCGTCTCAAAGTTCTCAATCAAGCTCTGAAAATACCTGTAACAAACAAACATTTTATATACAGATAGACAATAAAAAAGCTTGACCTTGATGCAGTGTTAAAAAACAAATTTTTGTGAAGACAATGTCTTAAAATTATCAGTTTGTATTGTTACATGCCTGCTTAGAAATTACTAAAAGCAAGTTATTTATCACCTGGTTCTTTTTAACCAGTCCCTAACCATCATCTTCAAGACCATACTACAAGTTATAATTACAGCATGACTTTTCAAATATATTTTGCCTATATGTGCACAAAGACTTTAGGTCTGGGAGTGCTGTGTAATCCTTTTTACAAGAAAAACTGCTGTTAATATTTTATACCAAAGTGTAGTCAGTTTATTTAGTGTAAGATAAGGAAGAGTAGTACCACAACTGATGAACTATGCAGCATTTAGCCCTATATCATGGCTTGATACATGCACAGTATATCTAAAATATCGTGAATAAAGAAAACTGCCTTTTGCTATGGCTATGTCTGCATTACCAGATGAAATTGCCGAATGCTTACTTAACAGTCTTAAATTATATGAAAATGATACTTTTTCCTTTCAATATTTCTAGTAACATTATATTAAAATGACATTTATTTTTGATGAAATGGTAACTTTGGTTACTATGTTTTATTTCTCAGTGCCAGCCTACATGTAGCTATGATACAGGTTACTTTATAGCATCATTTTCTTGATTATTCAATTTACAAAGCTGCAGCTGCAGTGTACCCTTTAACTGCAAATACAACAAAAATGTAAATCCTGTGTACTGCAGTGTAAAAAGTGACATTGAACCCTGCAAAAGGTCAAGAAACATGAAATATACAGAGAAATACAAAGAAATCTTTTAAACCACAGTGTATGTACTAAATCCTAAATGCCTGATAAATTTACTTACAGTGTAGGGGCAGTGTTCTCATACTGTAAGCCTGGGGGTGTCTCTTTGGTTCTGATTGCCATCTCTGCATTCTTTAACTCCTAACGGTAGAAATGTACACAGTCAAACCAGCCATCAACTGGTATTATATATAAATATATAACTCTGCTGAAACTCATCCTTTATTTACTATTATCAGTACCTTACCCATTCGGGTTTGTTTGGAAAAACTGTATAGGTTCAAATGTATGAAATAGTGAATAACTAACTAGATTAAATACTCCATGGATCTCAGAATAAACCTGAGGCAGCTCAAATCATGAGTTCTAGAGAATTAAACCTACAATTGTACACCAAAACACAAATCACTCCACTTTGCACCATTTCTTTAATCAGGTTATCAATAACAAATCTTTTCCTTATATTTGTTCAACTCAATTCCTTAAATAGACTTTCCTACCTGTGTCATTTCTTTCTTCAGTTTATCAACAGCACATGCATTCTTCTGTAGCCCGCTGGATACAACAGACAACAATTGTTTGAGAGCGGCATTGTCTTCCTGAACTTTCACCATCGGAGTGGATGACAAACGTTTCATCTGCTCCATCTCTCCTTTCTCCTCTTTGACATATTTTCTTCAAATGTAAGAAAGAAATGTCAAACACTGCTCTAGGTTTAATGTCACAACTTTTGGAAGAGGCATGAAATAAAATTAGCCAATATATATAGTAAATGTATGTAACGGGCTCATTCCTTGTAAAAGAAACAAAGCTGATAAAATAGTACATGTAACCTATGTTGAAAAATTTTTGCTAAGGGCATGTAGAGACTAAGAAAGTCTATAACACAGATGATGTAGTGAGCATGTAATAAAGCTATGTTGTATTTTTGATATTACACTAGTGTAATAACACTTATGTCAACATCATTTACAATATGCTTACGACGTTCACACATATATGGACAAAACAAACAGTTTAGGTGTGTTTCTCTCACCATTCTCTTACAAAACTTCTTTGATATAAACAGAACAATATAGTCATGGTCATGTAATACAGGATTATTACACTTGTTATTAGAAAAAGATAAAAACTTGCCAGAGCCTTTTTATCATTTCCAAATAACTTGTGCAATAAATCCTGTATTACAAGACCACTCATTTAATATCCTCTCTTTTCACAAGAGAGTAATAAATCACTATCTAACAACAGCTTAAATTACAACTGTTATTAATGCTTAGAGTTTACCTGTTGTAATCTGCATTTCACTGACAAACAGAATGCTCTAAATGACAGGGTACACTTTTTTAAGCAAGATACCCCAACTTTCATTTTCACAGAGTTTAATCATACCAGCAGAGTCACACAAGAAACTGCATCAAGAACCTTTACTTCAGTAATACGTAACAGTAACATGGTTTGCTACCTTGATGGCTGTTGTTAAGTTTTCAAAAGACTACCAACATGAAATGGTTTTCAGAAATGGTAAATTTCTATTTCTGAATACTCCCTACACAGCAGGTGGTACATATATATCTTACATTTCTTTTTTCAAGAGTGTAGAGGTACCCATCTGATTTCATCGGGTGATTTTGCATGCTTTTCTGAACTTTCTTAAACATTTATTTTACATGGAAAAGCAATAAACTGTAATGTTGTGTACAATATTTAACCCTAATTCTCTACTAAAAACTCAATATCACAGAATCTCCTTTATCATACAAATCAGAGCAGGACTGCAGTCTAAGTGTTACTGCTATAGAGTAATCTACATTCTCTCCATACAGGGTTACTTCCACATCTTTCACAGTTTTTTTTTTTTTTTGGTTTGAAAACAAGCTATGGTATCAACTATTGTTAGATAATAGATATATTTTCTTTATCCTATTATTGCTTTCTTCAAAACATATCATTTTAAGATCTCTTGATGTTATAAAATGAAAAAGAGAGATCAAATTGAAAGAAGTTTATATTTGTTTTTCTAGCAACATGCATGCTGGCAGTGATAACTGTACTGTAAAGGGAAGTAACCTCTGTGAGGAGTTTGTCTCAATATACATTGTATTAATCTGTCACTTATGCTTTTAGACAACTTACCTTAGTTCATCAACATCAAGTAAGATATGATTTTCTACAGGTGTCTCCTTCACTGTCTTACTGTCACTGTAAAAATGTAAATCATTTAAGAAAGATATAAAAGTTTTACAATAGCTGCATTGTTACGGTGTTCTTTTTTTCATGACTCTTCCAATTAGTACTGTGCTATTTAAGAACTTCTACAGTTGTTTAAATCATATGAAATTCTTCATATTTTTTACGCTTGTTTAATAAAACAAGAAACACACCACAGCTGAGGTATTCCTTATACTTTCGACAAATTCAACATCAATGAAATCCAGATTTGCATTTCAGACAATAAAAGACCTTGATTTATAAACAGATTCCTATTATATATACATTGTATATATAATTCATAACAAGCCTGCTTTTACAGTGCATATATCTAAATTCTACATACAATAATAAGTAACTTCAACAAGACCTGTCCGTGGACAGCATGCTCCACAATTTCTCAGTGCTGAATAATAAATTATAAACTAACTCAAACAAGAGGCCCAAATGAAAGAAAATTTGAGTATGGACAAGGAAAAATGATAAAGGGAAATAATTCAAAATTTAAGTGAGCTGGAGTAATAGTTCTTCAGCAATGCACTCTGCCTATTCACCAACAACCTACATTCCAAGTTTGAAGCCAATCCCATGTATACCGTTACTTTGTGAGAAAATGGCCGGACAAGGAAAACTGAAAAGGGGAGATAAGTCAAGAACTAGCATGGCTAGAGTAATGGTTCTTAAGCACTGCACTTCACCTCATTGCCATTAAGCTATATTCCAAGTTTGAAGTCAATGCCTTGTATATGTTTGGAGTTATGCTCCAGACAAAATGGGGATGGATGGAAGGACAGACAGATGGATGGACGGACAATTTGATTACTATATGCCTCCCCTCGGATGCATAAAAAAATTTCGGGTGTGCTTGGGGGGGATGGGGGAAGTACCAACCTATCCCATTTAAGTAAATAGTTCAGTTCTCTCTGTGCTTTGAAATAAAAGTCTTTTCCTATAAAGTCAGCAAAATCAAGTGACTCCTGGGGTGGGTCTAATTTGAACCCCAGGGACATGGGTACCAACAATCTTGTTAGAAGTCTTGATGGTGATCAAGTATTCCAAGTTTGAAGGGAATATCTTTGACACTTTCTGAAAAATTCTAAGTTGAAAAAGGGGCATAAATTTGTCAAAATAAATTTCAGGGTTATCTACCTTTTAGAAACAGTGTCAAATTTTGATAGTGAACAAGTATTCCAAATTTGAAGTGAATAGCTTTGATAGTTTCTGAGAAATGGACCTTAACAAAAAGGTTAAACAATGTTGACACTAACAAGAGGGTCATGACAATAGCTACACCATTTTTTCTTCGAAAATGGGTACTAAAAATGGATATTATCTACAACACAAAAAGCAAGTAGTTTACCCTGGTTTTCCAGAATCACTTGCAGATGAGGAAGTCGTTTTCGGATCTAACTCCGCCAAGACCAGAGGATGCTGGTTTAGCAACAGCCTGGCCAAAAATACTTCCGCCTCCACCAAGTGTGGAGGCTACCGACGTATTCAGACCAAACCCGCTGAAACCACCACCTAAAGTTGGTGCTGTTGTTGCCTGTTGATGCACCAAGCTTAAGACCTCCTCCCAAACCAAAACCAGAACTTCCTGTTGTTGTTGTTGCTGCTGTTGTACTTACTGTTAGTAAAAGAAAAGTTCTCTTGAAATACGTACATATCTACTGAACTCACAGAGATGAGGACCACCTTACTTAAGAGGTTCTACAAGCACATATAAAACTGAACAACAATTTGCATATTCATAGTATTTTCTAATTTACTTGTCAAATTGTACCTCTCTGTACCATGTTCCCTGCAGCTTTTCAAAGGCTTCAAGCTAAAACAGAGTTACTGACTGAATGGAACATGTCACTGAGACTATAACTTGCACATCTTAAAGAACTTTTGAGATGCAAGAGTTTGACAGAAAGCATTTCACTAGCCTTTTAAATAGGCCTTGAACATATCTCTCAGTTATTAATTCTGAAATTAATTTTTCCCTGAAATTCCAAGCATAAAGTTTGGAAAATATTAAGATGCCATCAATAACACTGTTTTTTTATAAACAGTTTGAAAGAAGTTGTAGTCCTCTTGGGAATTTATATAGAAAGTTTAACTGGAAGCAAAAATTTTGAGCCAGAAAACTATTTGCTGCTTTCCATATGCCTGTGCAGTTATGTTGAAACTCCTCAAGATACATACCAATGCAATATTTTTCAATTAGTTACTCTTTTTTTCTTTTCTTTTACCTGGAATTGGTTTAGCAAAGCCAAATGATGGTGTAACTGCACCAGTGGTTGTTGTTCCAAACAGACTGCTTCCTCCTGTTGTTGTTGTTGTTGTAGCCGATCCTCCAAGGGAAAACCCTGTGGAAGCTGTGGTAGCCTGCTTGCCCAAGGCTGAAACCAGAACTGGTTGTTGTAGCCGGAGTGCCAAATGTTAAACCTGTTTAGAAACATTGATATGATGTTAAAAATTAGTGTTCTAGCACATCTGAAAACAGGAAACCATTCACTGAAAATGATAAATACATCCACGATACATTTACCTCTAGGATACAGAACATAGAATTTCATATACTGACAAGGGGTACATCAAAACTGTCATATGCTTCTTTTGGAAACAAGGCATATTTAACAAATTACCAAACACAGAGGTAATTTATTCTTGCAAAACAGAGAAAGTACAAATCTTGTGGACAATGCAACAATACATACTTAGTACCTAAAGACAAACTAACTTTTAAAACTACAACTAGATGTTTCATACCAGATTTCCTGAGTATTCTATACTCAATGATTTTTACTTCCAGAGACTATATCGGACAACCTTCAAAAATCAAAATAAGTTATGCTTCTATACAATGTGGGTCTTTGTCTTGCAAAAAATATTTATCTCCCAGCTTTGTTTAAAAACAGTTTGTACATACAGTAATTACTAACCTGAGGTTGTTGTAGCTGAGGGAGTGGCAAGTGGATTCCCAAAGGCAGTCTTCTGGCCTGTTCCAGGAGTTGTTCCAAAGTTAAATCCTCCAGTTGGTGTAGTTCCAACAGCTGGTGTACCAGTGGCAAATGCAAACCCACCAGAAGCTTTAAGGAAAACAAGTAAGATGTAACTATTTAAAGAAACTATGCAGTTATATGTAAGACCATGTTTTGTTTATAAAAAAAATACTGTTTTGAAGATGTATTATCATTACAGACTTACTCTATTGGGAAAAAAAAGGTATGGCTTAAATAGGGATGCTTGTATACAGTAAGGTGTCAGTATGACAGTACTTTCTCTTCTCTTTCCAGCATATCTTAATAAATCCTAAATCAGTAATAACATAAACACATGGTACAACTTGGCTTTATATCATTATCAATTATTAATTCAATTTTGTCTTTATATAAGTTCAAATAATGAAGGTCATTGTTGTGACAGAAACTGGTTGATTGAATAAAATTAGTTTAAATTATTCCTCCTTGTATTCAGTACTTGGTCAAGTTCAAATAATGTGTCTATATCAATGAAGGGAAGGACTGACAGTCAACAGAGGCATAGCTAGGATTAGGGAGATGTCAGATTTAGAGAGTGGTGAGAGGACATTAGGGAGATGCCAGATTTAGAGACTGGTGAGAGGACATTAGGGAGATGTCAGATTTAGAGAGTGGTGACAGGACATTAGGGAGATGCCAGATTTAGAGACTGGTGAGAGGACATTAGGGAGATGTCAGATTTAGAGAGTGGTGAGAGGACATTAGGGAGATGCCAGATTTAGAGAGTGGTGAGAGGACAGTAGGGAGATGTCAGATTTAGAGAGTGGTGAGAGGACATTAGGGAGATGCCAGATTTAGAGAGTGGTGAGAGGACATTAGGGAGATGTCAGATTTAGAGAGTGGTGACAGGACATAGGGAGATGCCAGATTTAGAGAGTGGTGAGAGGACATTAGGGAGATGTCAGATTTAGAGTGGTGAGAGGACATTAGGGAGATGTCAGATTTAGAGAGTGGTGAGAGGACATTAGGGAGATGCCAGATTTAGAGAGTGGTGAGAGGACATTAGGGAGATGCCAGATTTAGAGAGTGGTGAGAGGACATTAGGGACATGTCAAATTTAGATCTTTGCTAAGTTTGGTACATGCCTACATTTGGCAAATATAAAAGACACTCTTTTTAAGATGTTTTCATTGAGAAACAAGAGCTGTCACTGGAAATTGACATATGCCCCTGAAATGTAGCTTTGAAATGAAACTGGTGTAAATATATAACTGAATAGAGATCAGACAAAAAATAGAGCATGAACTGAAGGTAAATGGTAAAGTAATGTTTTTCTGCTTCAGATTCTTATATGAATGTTGAAGACATAATTATTCAAAGAAATACAAAGCTGTGAGTTTGGCCTTGAATATGAACAATTATGTTTTATTCCCAACCTCTACTGGTGTTTTATGTATAATAAAATCCCCCAAGTGGTTTTGGAGATGTAGTTTGGACAAGATTTTAATATAGAAGTTATAGTAAAAAATGACTAAGGGCCCATAACACTGCCAAAAATAATCCGACCAGAAACTTCTGACTATATGCACAGCTAGGTGTGGTGACAAACATTCCTGTGTAGTTTCAATGAAATCCTCCAGTGGTTTTGGAGATGAAGTGTGGACAAGATTTTAAAATAGAAGTTAGAGTAAAAAATGACTAAGTGCCCATAACACTGCCAAAAATAATCTGAGCAGAAACTCCTGATGATACAATGTATGCACAACAAGGCTTGGTGACAAACATTCCTGTGAAGTTTCAATGAAATCCTCCAAGCGGTTTTGGAGATGAAGCATGGACAAGACTTTAATATAGAAGTTAAAGTAAAAAAAAATGACTAAGTGCCCATAACTCTGCCAAAAATAAATCGAGCAGAATCTCCAGAAGATATGCACAACTAGGCTTGGTGACAAACACTCCTATTAAGTTTCAATGAAATCCCTCAAGTGGTTTTGGAGATGAAGCATAAAAATCTACATTTACTGATTTATGTGGCCTTCTTAACTTACAAATTGCTTAGGTAACAAATTCCAAAGTTTGAAAAAGAAACAGCATAAGTTAGTGACCAATTACTGTGTCTAAAGTCAGTGTTTTCTTTCACCACTTTGAAATACAATCAGGGCCTTTCTAATTAGAAATAAGCCTTGTTTTGAATAAAGTTTGGATTTGACATTTTGCTTTAGAATTTAGGAGACAACGGTTAGAAATCGAATAGATAGTCTCAGTAAACACATTTAGCTTTCCTGCACTGTGTATTAAAAAGCTCATTTAAGTAATTGATTGTTATGATACAACTGGAAATATATAGAAGATTTGTTTTTGATTTTCCGGACAAATTTAGCAAAATTATCATCCTCTCCGCAACCTTTCTGCCTGAACAGCCTTGGATTAATACTGACCTGTTTTATTTTTACAGCTGGAGCTGATTAAGGGTTAAAGCTGTATACTAAAGGGAAATTAGGCACTTAGGTAGAAAATGAATATAAAAGCCAAATCTAAATGTGAACACTTTACCAGTGCTTGCTGGTGTTACTGCTGCTGCTGCTTGTTTTCCGAAATTAAATCTGTAAGTGGAAAATTGAAAAACATATATGTCATATATTCTGAAAAAAAAAACAAAAACAAAAACATAATGATAATGATTCTCAATAGCCAGTGTGGAAACTGGGCCCTGAACCTGACTCCCTGCTTGCAACTCAGTAGTAAAAATAATTCAAGTAACGTCTTGAGCATATTCTGAGATATTTTTGTTTTGGGTCAGAATCTCGCTAAAACGTCAAAACCAGAAAGATTCTTTTCTGTGGTGAAACATAGATTTAGGTTAAAATGTGTAAATGTAAGTGATTTTAATAAACAATTTGTGAAACAAAATAATTATAATACATTTCAGATGCAAAAAATGCCAATCTATCAAATAACAAGATTTTAAACCATGAAAGTTTTCTTTCAACGTCTCTATTGTTTATACGCTAGCGCCATATTCATATGCTGCTATGGTAGTGAATCGTGTACACAGAAAATGGCTATCAATTGGTCCTGTACTAGACTGTATCATGCACTAAATGACTGATGTCTGTTTTTGTTTTTTATTCCCAAAATGATGGTGAGTGTGGACAAATCTCAAAGACTATTTTCTTTGTAGTTAAAAGCCTCAGATTTATTTTCTTCCTTTTTTGCATTTTGAAAATCAGTGCAAAAAGAATCCAGAATCTTTAAGATAAACATTAATGGGAGGCATCAAAGATGCAGCTTTCTTTCCAGTATACATAATAAGAAAGAAAAAATGGATGAAAAGGAGTGACATTTTTATTTAAAGTGATAGGATATAACGTGGCAGAAGCAGGAGTTATGGAACCGCTCATATTACATGTTACCTAAGCGTGCATTTTTTTTCAGATGCAAATATAGGACCGAATATTGTTAAATAATATATAAATGTTCTAAATTCTATGTCCCTATATATCAAGCAAATATTCGAGAATGAAACACGTCTTCTTCATTTTAAAACATTTGAAATTGCTTACTTTAGCTTAAACAAAGGGACAATTTATTTGTTTTCAGTTAAAGAAATCAACTTTAAACAGTAATTTGTAATATATTTATCAAAGTTCGTTATCCACATTTCTTTTTCAACAGACAACAAATTGTTTTTACTACTTCAAACATTATTTAATCAAGAAATGTTTGTAAAACATACATGCCCCCAAGCAGCACCTAACTACTTATGGTTGGGCCGAAGCGTTCTCTAGTTATTGATCAAAAAAACGTTTTTAGGGTCAAGGTCCCTGTGGCCTTGACCTCTGACCTAATGACCTCAAAATCAATAGGGGTTATGTACTGGTGATGACCAACCAGCATACCAAGTTTGGTGAACCTAGGTCAAAGCACTCTCTAGTTATTGATTGGAAACTGTTTTTAGGATGAAAGTCTCTGTGAGCTTGACCTTTGACCAAATGACCTCAAAATCAATAGTGGTCATCTACTGGTGATGACCAACCAGCATACCAAGTTTGGTGAACCTAGGTCAAAGCGTTCTCTAGTTATTGATCGGAAACCGTTTTTAGGAAAAAAGGTCCTTGTGACCTTGACCTTTGACCTGATGACCTCAAAATCAATAGGGGTCATCTACTGGTGATGACCAACCAGCATATCAAGTTTGGTGAACCTAGGTCAAAGCGTTCTCTAGTTATTGATCAGAAACTGTTTTTAGGATGAAAGTCTCTGTGAGCTTGACCTTTGACCTAATGACCTCAAAATCAATAGGGGTCATCTACTGGTGATGGCCAACCAGTATATCAAGTTTGGTGAACCTAGGTCAAAGCGTTCTCTAGTTATTGATAGGACACTTTTTAGGATGAAGGTCCCTGTGAGCTTGACCTTTGACCTAATGACCTCAAAATCAATAGGGGTCATATAATGGTGATGATCAACCAGCATACCAAGTTTGATGAACCTAGGTCAAAGTGTTCTCTTGTTATTGATCGGAAACGAAGTGTCTACCAATGGACCGACCAACCGACATTTGCAAAACTATATGCTCCCTCATCTTCGATGGGGGGCATAAAAATGACAACATACCTGATATAATGCGTCTTTGTATATCTTTTATGTCATTATTAGAGCACAGATTTATATTTTCAATATTATACATATTAATTAGTGTTTCATCTAGCATTTTTCAGCCTGGCGCGGTGCCCGGTCCTTTTTAGCCCACCCAGCTGCCCTAATTACAGCACAGAAATATAAAAGTGCCCTTTTTCAATCCGCCCATTATTATCTCCCGCCGAATAGTCAAGCACATAAATACATGTGGTTTTTATTTCCGCCCATCGATACCTTCTTTTACTGCACATAGACCTTAAGCATGTCAAGTCAAGCATTGAACTCAGCTAACTTGTGTGTATTGATGAAGTGGTCAGTGACAAGTGATTGGGAAAATCATGCGTGACGCACAATTTGCCCAGTGTTTAAAAAAATGCCCATAGAGTTAACTTTCTGATGCATGTACGCCCTTAGTAAATTTTGTTCGGAATCTTACAGAAACTTACAAATAAAGAAAAACTGACGACAATTTGAAGTTATTTCCAATTGTAAACATTCTTCGGAACTATTTGTACTATACAGTACATTAAAGGGTTACATTGTGACGCATTACAAGTATGCGGATTTGCTTGCAGTAAAATCTATTCCGTTGCTAAAATAAATCATGATCGAAAACATTAAAAAATTATAAAGAGTATTGTTTCATATACAGTACGCGCCACGAGGAACCCACATTTTCCACTTTTATGAAACGACCATTATGAAACTGTGCATTTTACGTCTACCAGTTATGTGACATTTGGTAAAATTAAAACCAAACTTCAAATACATTTGCTGTGTAGGTTTATTGTGTTCTTCTGTCATTGAAATTTTGAGAACACTTGTTATTACATAGCAAAAATCGATCAATAATTTTGCCAAGCGCCTAAACGATACAGATGTCACAGTAGGGTTTACATGTTGTTTGTTTTCTTTAACTAGGAAAACAGTTTTAACACGTCGTAATCAGAAACCTGTCAGTTTATTTTCTGAAAATATGGTCAGCTGTTTCAAGAAGCAATTGCTTTGAATTGTCGTTGCTTGCGTTAACAAATAGGAGCATTCGTAAACAAATGCATCAGAATGAGAGTTTTATACATTTATTTGATATTTTTAAAAGCGTTAAATTCGCCGAAATGCATGTAATTGGGAACTGTGCAAGCCTCAATATCAATAATTATACTTGTGAAAATGTTCACGGAACCATTTAGCGCACGTCAGCTGCGATATTTGGTGACCATGTCCGCGGGAGGGTTCCTCAAAATGCAGCGGATTTGGTTGCGTTTTACGGACTGGGTAGTCCGCGACAACCTCGAGGAAAATGAGAGTTCCTCCTTGTGCGTACTGTATAACTGACAGAAAGACAGTTTTTCTGCGTGTAAGAAGATAATGTTTTTATTTGCCACGATAGGTAACGGCATGCGGGTTTTATTGCCGCCGCCACACTATGTTTCTGGCTTAACTTTCAAACTTTAGTCAATTATGACAAACAATCAACTTTACGCCATTTTATTCAAACCAAAGAACCCAAACTAGCCGAAAACAACAATGTAACCAAACAGGTTGAAATAACGTCTACAAATGAAAGTATCACTCACGATTCCTTTGTCAATTTGGACAAAAATTTTAACTCTTAGTGACTTTCTCAACAAAAACATCATCTAACTGACCACCCTCTTTAAATTTGAAAACAAGTGGTAATCTTCCCATTTCATTTTCAGTATAGTTCTTATAATAAAAACAAACATTTTGCATATTTTTTTGTTTTTAAATTTGAAATTAATGTTTTTTGGTGACAGCAATAAATGATAATCAACTGGATACTGTGAATAATTTTTCAGATGGTCAAAATTCATGAATCAACAATACATTACTTTTCATGAATGTTGCAAGCATTAAAAAATTAATATGAATGTTTTCTGTGTTTCATTTCAAAAACAAACCAATATGTCAAAAACCTTCAAGAATTGTGTCAGAATTGCCCAGAATGCAGGAAATCGCATGCTTGATTTCAATTTTTTTTCCGGGGGAGCTTGTTTAGACTCATTTATTTTACATCGATTGCGATACAAGTTCTTACAACTTAGATTCATCACGCTCGATGACTGCTTCCTGGGTTCCATACCAGTATTCGCGCAGCGTGGAGGAATGTGAAGATTGTGAGAGAATCTCGCCTCGGACGGGATTCGAACCCGCGACCCTGGACCACGGTACCTTCCGGGGGAGCATGCCTCCTAACCCCGCCTAGTCAAGGCCCTTTTCTCCAGCACCCAGCCCTTTCCAGGTATAGATACAACACTATTAATTGTTCTCAAAATGTACATATATTAATAATAATACTTATATTTATACTGTACATACACGCATGATGGAACACATTATTTATGTTGCATAATACTGTTCGCAGTAACTGTTCATGACAGTGTGGTAACCAAAAGTAAAATTTTACTGTGATATTAGAGGGGATGTGTAAACTTCAATGGTACATGTGTTTATAACTCTCTGAAATTCCTCATTTTTGGTTAAATCAAATAATCATTGCAAGAAATTGATGTAAAAATGAATATTCTTTTGTGGTTTGGTAAAATCTTTACTCAAATGATTATTTTAATATGATTTTAGATGAGTTAAAGTCAACAACCAAAATTTGGTAGGAACTTTCACCACAGGAAAGGTACTTTCTATGTTGTACGCAGAGCCGGGATATTGACCCATACAAAAAATTACACAATATCTCTTCTCACATACATTAGTTGGACTAGCAAGTCAGATACTGTACCAACTGTGAAACCAGGAACGGCCTAGTATTTTAGTAACTGAAGTAAGGTCAAGTGACATACGTTTACACCTATTAATTATTTATTTCAATATTACCTTGATAGAATCATAGATACAGAATGTCAGAAACCATAGTGATATGTATATATTTCAGACATGTACAGTACGCGCCAGAAGAAACTCACATTTTCAGCTTTTTTGCGCGACGCGGAAAAAGAAATATCCACCACAACAACGGAAAAAGATGGATGTCCTCGATGTCTCAACATCGCGAAATATCTCGGCGATATTTGACGACCAGCGCAAAATTAATTAGGGTCATAACTCACCTTGATTAGCTGAACATTTAATGAAACGACCATAATGAAACTGTGCATTTTACGTCTACCAATTATGTGTCTTTTGGTAAAAGTAAAGCCAAATTTCAAATACATTTGCCGTGTAGGTTCATTGTGTACTTTCGTTGTTGAAATTTTGTAAACGCTTGTTATTATATAGCAAAATCGATCAATAATTTTTGCCAAGCGCCTAGACAATACAGATGTCGCAGCAGGGTTTACGTTTTCTCTAAATAGGAAAGCATTTTTAACACGTCTCAATCGGAAACCAGTCAATTTAATTTTCTGAAAATACGGTCAGCTGTTTCAAGAAACGATTGCTTTGAATTGTCATTCTTTGCGTTAACAAATAGAAGCATTCCTAAACAAAATGCATCAGAATGATAGTTTTGTACATTTATTTGATATTTTTAAAGTGTTAAATTTGCCAAAATGCATGTAATAAGGAACTGTGAGAGCCTCGATATCAATAATTACCTGTGAAAAAGATCGCAGAACCATTTAGCGGACGTCCGCCGCGATATTTTGTGACAATGTCAGCGGTGGGCGTTCCTCAAAATGCGGCAGATTTGGTCATGTTTTACGGAAAGGGTAGTCCGCAACGACCTCGGGGAAAACGAGAGTTTCTTTTGGTGTGTACTGTAATCAGTTGGGATAATCATTACGACTTATGTAAGTTTTATACCAGTGGACTTAACTTTGCGCCTTATTCCAAGGGCAAAATAAGCAAACATTAATCCTACATGAACAAAAATAATATATATATATGATGATATAATTATATTATGATTCTTAAAATATTTAAAAGTACAGTACTAAACTAACACTTCCATTTTTAAACTAGAAACCAGACTTAGTAAGTTAGCTGAGATAAAAGAAACTAAGTACACCTTATCATATTTTTCATAGAAAAGTCAATCTAACATTAACAGTCATTTCAATGACTTGAAATTATCCTTTAATACATGTCTACATGTAAATTATAAACTGATTTAGATTTTTTATCCGAATTTTCTTGTCCGGATTTGCCTTCATTTCCATCTCACGCAGTATCAAACACCCGTTATATCACCCATTAAGCATATAGCTGAATGGAAAACTTATGTTTACCTGACTGAGAAAATATAAAAACAAAAATAATTCTCAAGTTTGCATAAATATATGTAAAACGAAAGTAACATATCTCACCCTCCAAAACTCGACATTTTTTTTAGACTGGTTCTCTTTTCAATATTTTTTTCTATATAGAAAATCAATCTCCCACGCAGTGATCTCCCCTTACAGGTTTAGATCTCTGCCGTCACAACATTTTCGTCAAGATTTTTGACGATATGATTTTTTTTTTTTCAATTTTGATTTTTTTTTAAGTAAACATGGTTTTGCTAATGTTTCAAGACTGTAAGATGTTAGATGTGAACTCAAGTAAAAAAAAAATTTCGGAAATATAAATATTATGAGAATAATTTTTAATATCTCAAAGGCGTTAACAATTTTGACGTTGCAGGATCTGCATATTCCTGTTTAGTAACCTGTTTGCCTCCACTACTGTACTAAAGTTCTTTTTTAACAGAAATGAAATTTAGTCAATCATATCGGCAGACTTTACACCAGAGCTCAAATTATAGTGTCGCTGTTTATCACAGATGAAACAATTTTTCAACGGTTTCTTTGGCGTATCCGCCATCTTGACACAATCGTGTGATAAGACCATCATCACGTGATTCGCGTGAAGGCAGTGGTTACTGAGCGTAGCGTTATCGGTGCGCGGAGTTTGATAGAAAGTAACAAATCAGTGTAAGAGTTACTTCCCGATAACATGCATCGGTAGTCTAATTTACGAGCCGTTCGGACTGCCATTTTCATTTGGACGTTTGTAATGCGCCCTAAACGACGTAAAGGATATTTCCAACTAAAATGATCGGAAAGGATACCTGGACTAGTATCAGAAGAGTATTCCATACTGATTTTCAGCCGACAGTATTTTTTTGCTGATTCCTGTTTAAAATACTTATGCAAAGCCATTGTCAAATTTATGATGGTCGGTTTACTTATGTACTTTTAGCCGGGCTGTTTTCGAAGAACAAGTCTACGTATTGTCAGAGCTCCCTCGTCGTCTGCTTCGCCGTCGTCTGTGTGCAAAAACTTTGACATTTTTTAGATATATCTGTTACAACTTCACATATTCTCTTCTAACTCCCATTACCTCTTCATAATAACGTCTGACAATAAATACCACAAGTAACGTAACTCTATCTTCTTTATTTTCAGAATTATGCCCTTTTTCAACGTAGAAATTTCCTTAAAATTAAATTGTAATTTCCAGTATCTGTTATTACTGAACATTTGTTCAGCCTTCCACTGTATACTTCTTTATAGTGAAAAGCCACAGTAGTAAATATTTTCGTTCTGTGAGGGGTTTGACATTAATGGGAGATAAGAAGATAGTACGACAAGTTACATAACTCCTTCATCATTAGTTCTGGAATTATTCTCCTTTTTATATTTGAGCATTGATTAAAACAAACTATTTACATTGTAAACAATCTACAGGTCACAATTAGCATCCAGTTATTATAAAAATTAATCAGGATCTCTGCCTTAATTATCTTTAGGTCAAGTTCGAATCTGGTCACTCTACTGGTCACATTTTTATACAATCATCACAAAAATATCAGAATGTTATTCTTGAAGATAGTTTAGTCGAGTTAAAAGTTTGGTCATATGAGGTCAAATAATAAAAAATACCAATAAAATAGCCAATCTTTTCCATATCATCATGATAATTTGTCAGAATATTTGTCTTGATGATATCTAGGTGAAATTCAGAAGTTGGCCAAGCTGTTTTAAGAAGTAGGTCACCATGCAAATCATACAAAAACCTTTTGTAGGCACTCCAATGACAATATTTTCTAAACAATCATTCTGAATATTTGTTGAATGTTTTTCTTAAATATATATATCTAGAGCATGTTCAAAAGAGGGTCACATGGGGTCAAAAAGTAGGTTATCTTCCTATAAGCCACATTTTCTACCCAATGATGACGAAAATTTGTCAGAATTATGGCCTTCATGATACCTAGGTCTTGTTTAGAAGTTGGCCATAAGGGGTCAAAAAATGTAGGTCAGCAGGCTGGAGGTAATATTTTCTACTTGATGATCACAATTTGTCACAATTATTGTACTGATGATATCTAAGTCATGTTCAAAGTGGCCAATGCGCGGTCAAAAAGATAGATCATATTATGCTAATGGCGATATTTTCAACCTGGTCATCATGAAAATTGTCAGACTATTTGTGTTGATGATATCTTGGTCATGTTCAAACTCGGTCATATTGGGTCAAAACGTAGGACACTCCACAAGAGGCCATATTTTCTAATTGATTTTTATTGAAATTTTGTTATTCAAAATTGGGTCACATTGGATCGAAATACTAGGTCAGCATACAAGAGGTCATATTTTTAACCAGATCTTCATTAAATTTTTTCAACATTTTTGCCTTATAATATTTAGGTCATATACAAGGGTGTGTCATTTGTGGTCAAGAAGTATGTCACTTGCCTAGAAATTATTGTTTAACTTCAAAAACAAATTGCCAGAGTGTTTGTCTTGATGACACACAGGCCATGTAGAAATGCTGGTAAACATGGGATCTTAAAAGTAGGTCTAATGGTTAGGAGCTACATTTTCTATCTGATCTTCATAAACGATTGTTAGAATGTTTGTGTTAATGATATCTGTGTTATATTAAAAATGGGACACGTTGGATAAATGTAGATTACCTGACAAGAGAGCATATTTTCTACCTGATTTTCATGAAATGCTGTCAGAATGATGTCTGTCTTTGATTATCTATGTTATGTTTAAAAATCAGTCACATGCTTTCAGAAAAATAAATCACCATTCTAAAATATAACAGGCTGTAACCTTTGGGAATCTTTCAAACTAAGTTGTTTTTGTCATTTTTATAAAGTAGGTCACAAGATAAAATAATAAAAAAGAGCGGTATAGAGCGATCATGGCCCTTTTGTAAATTAATATAATTATTCAATTTTGGAAGATCCGCAAATACCATATTCAACATGGAGGACATGGATAGTGCTCTATTTTTTACAAATTAATAATCGTGTTTTCGTATTTATTTTTGTTGCATTTATGATTTAATGATTCTCAAACAAAAATGTAATACTTATGACTAACTTTTTTTAAATTCGTCCACTTCTTCTGGCTAGTAACTGCAGATGATCATTTCACCTAACATTTCCTGTTTCAGTTCAAAGTAGTCCTGTTGTTAATGTTCAAATACAGTTTTCAATATTCCATAAAAAGTAATTACAGCCGAGCGTTGGCAACCGCAGGCGGTGCTCTTGCGTTGTAAACGAATCTTACTATTTTGAACCACCCGATGCAGTTGACTGTATTTCGTGCAATGTAAATCATGCTTATTACAATTCTCTGAATGAACTTTACTGAATATTATTATGTGTAGAATATCTTAATCTTATGGCTGCTCCCACATCTGATCAGTATTTTATCGAAAACGGGATAGATGGGATATAAAGTAAAGCATTAAGATGCTTTTATGATATTTTACCATTGACATCCATTTTTACACCACGGGTCTTTCTCATAAACGGTATCATTATTTTAGAAATATTATTAACCGATTCTGATATACAAATGCTCAAAATCATTTATTGACACTAATTTGAAAGTAAGAAAGAAACTATGAAACAATATTTAAATACCATATCATAGAAAGATAAGATAAGATATGATAAGATTTATTCGTGAATATATTTGTCATAATTACAAACAATTTAACACAGACTGAATATCAGTAAATCATAGCACCAATACTCATTTATATATATATATATATAGCTACAAATATCAAATATCACAAGTTACACTTTAGTTTTAGCATTTAAGCCCATAAATTTTTGAGATCTGTATATAACATAGGATAACCCATTAAGATTTTCAACTTTTTTCCAATGGATTCCTTGTGAACAATAAAAGTCATGGTCTCAAACTAATCGGCTGAACTAGTGTATTATCGAGGAAAGATAGACAACTCTAACTAGTTAACTATAAATGTACATATAAGAGTTACAATACGAGTTGTGACACACAAGCCACAGAACAAATCTGATGTGTTAAAAATAATGATAATAGAAATAGAAGATATCTGACTTTTCAGCACTTTTCATATCATCTGTAATCTGCAACTTCACATCCATGCTGAAAAACCATTTACCTGTGGTACATAAAAACTGTCAACACTGTGTCTACTATTATATGAATGTGTCTCAGTAGCCAGAATAAAATTATCATGTAAATAAGTCGGATATTTATTAATGAAAATCTTATAAACGTGATTAAGTCTTCGTTGTTTTACCATGTTTTCTACATTCAGCCAACCCAGATTTAAATCTGATACTTTTAATAAAAATCAAAATGTATACCCAAAAATGAATCTTATAACTTTATTTTGTGCAACATGCGGTCTATTTTCAGCTACTTTGAGAGGCCATGTACTTGTACGAGGATGAAGAAGCAAATGTCAAAGTGACACTGTATTAAAGATTTACATAGCATTTTTCTCAAATTCATATCAAAAAATGGTTTTGTCTATATAGAAATTTCAACCTCGAATTGACCTTTTCTACAATGTTGAAATTTCTATAAAGAAAAACATTGTTTAAATATGAACCAGAGAAAAATTATGTAGCTCGATCTTTAATACAATGTCACTTCAAATGACTTCATGAAGTGGTCCTAAAGTAAAGTTAAGCCCAGTAAGGAATATCTTTAAAACAAGGCACACCATATAAGGATTCCATACAGGATAAGACTTAACAACAGTCACTGAAAGCAGTAATAAGTTGAAGTTGAAAGACTAATCCTCAGATGAAATCCCAATAGTAAATTTTGGTAGAACTCATAATCCTGTATTTCAGCGAAGAAGTTACATGTGCTTTTGGATAACCCTGGACAGTATTCTGATGCATGAAATGGTACATTAATGTAGATAAGAATTCAAGATATGGTTTCCTAAAAAACTTTAAATATCGAAATCTTTTGTTTGTACAAAGACCTAAAATTAGTCTTTGGTTTGTAGTTCAGCATTCTTTCAATACATTATTTCCTTTCATACTTTAACCAGTCTAAGAAAATCTATTTCCGGGAGGAGGTGTCATGGCGGAGCCAGGCGAATAAATTAAAAAATATCACGTATCTCAACGTTTTTACAGAATATGGACCACATAAAAACCCCGAAGGTATGTTTCTTGAGTATTCTTATCTAGTTGCACAGTAAAGATAAGCTGTCATGTCTGATCTACTCCCAGAATGTATTATTCCACAGCCATAATGACCAAGCTGTTTCAGTGTATGTCTGCTAAAACACGGCGGCATAAAATACCAGAATGCACCCTGATATTCCCAAACACACTTGAAATATACTTAAATGTTGGTGAAAGAAGTGGTTTTAACAAATTATGTTTGTCCAGAGTGTCTCAACATGAAAGAGTTAAAATAGTAAGTGAAAATCAAAATAGAAATTACAGCTTTTTTTTTTTAGTTGTGGGTTTTCTTTATGTCGTGGGTAAGTTAAACAGCTATTTATCATCAAAGAGCCTTAAAGATTGACATTTATTAATGTACTTTGTCTAATTCAGTTGTTATTATCATAATATCATAATCATTGTTCTTTTTGCTGTTTTCCTCAGTTTGTTTACATCTTATGCAACAGCAATGAAAGTAGCTAAAGAGACATCAGCGAACAGGTTTTATAGTATCGCTAGACCTGTTCGCTGAAGCCAATCCCGTATTGAAAGTCAACCAGAACTGTGACATATTTATGTCACGCAGTAATTTAATAAATTTGCGTTATCTGGACAAAATCTCTACACGTATTGGTAATTCAATCTATTTTGCACACTTCAGTCTATGTTTGTGAATAAAAAAGGTTTGATCGATGGAATAATACCTCAAAGTTTATCAGCTCGGTTAAATTTTGTGAAATTCGCCGCCATTGCTGTCATATCGTATGACGTGCAAGATTTTTACGTTCAGGTACCTTTGCGTGGTTTTATTTCTGGAGAGAACAATGAATAGATACATAATTTATTTGTTTATCAAATGGTGTAATTTATTTGACCCAAATTTGATTGATAAAGGTGATTTTAATAATTATTCATTTACTGTTCATACACTGTCATAATTCTGGTAGCCTTTGCAAATGGGGTTGACCCATAACTTTATTGTCGCACAACGTCAAAAATCATAAAAGCGACTTATAAAGTTATGGAAGCCAGAACTACAATGAAAGGTGCTTGTTTCCGGTACTTTGAGCATGCATGACATAAATGTGCAGCAAAAATACCTCATTGAACTAATCAGTAGCTTATAAAACCCATTGTTGCGCTACCAACGATAATTTAATAACGTATCTTATTTTTGTTCGTGAAAGCAAATGATTTAAAATCTATTTCTGTATCCACACTGCTTCTAGTTAAGACTATAGGGAGCCAAATAAATTAACCATTTCCTGTTAAATCGCAATGAAGATGACACTTTCAGCTATATTTTTGTGGTTTATAACTTTTTCACAGGATTCCCACGCTACTGGGAAAATGGGAAAAGTTCAGGAATTTCATAATGTATGTTCCCGGCCGTGAAAACGCCAGGATTTTTGCGAATGAACGCCTATCCAAGAAAAGACTGGGAATCGATACAAAACTGTTTGAGTAAGAAATGCATGTATGTACCTGAAACCGTAGTCTGGAATTTATATCAAGCTATTTGTGTACTACGTCATCACATTTTGGGATTAATATTTGACGAATATTCATGAGTCTCTGTCATTGTTTTACGTTTAGATTGTTGTCCAGTCAACAGCTCAAGTTATGTTTCGGATAATTTCGGAAGTATGCATGTGTCTGGAGGATGAAGATCTAATAGTATGTCTGCACCACATTTTTTTTTGCCACAGGGAGCGGGGTTTGGCAACAGTGTCAAAAAACTTATCGTCATTTTCAGTGGAGTCAATTTTTGTTCAGTAGAAGACATAATAGCGTTAAGATCAGCGAAGCAGTTGAAAACTTTGATTTATAGAAAATGCATATTCAGCTTCAAGAGTGGGGAGGAAGAATTGGACCTTGAAAAACAATTCAGACAAGAATTCGTGACCACTTTGGTCACTTTAAGATTCATTACAGAGATAGACGTTGAACAAACAGTATTCCTTTTTCCAAGAGACGTGATAGCAATTATCAGTGCCTGTTGCAACCTTAATATATTTGCCTTTTCCCTAAAGAGGCTACGGCCACCTTCATGGTACCAGTGGGTGGAGATTTTTGTGTCAGTTAGGATATTTAAAAAGTTTTGGTCTAGGAATTTAAAAAGAGAATTAAATTTAGTTGCGAAAGATTACCAGGCCCCAGTGCCACATAATAATAACTGTAGGGATGCACAGACTATTCTAAAGCCACACAGACGCGGCGGAAGAGCCTAGCCAGCCATGCAAGAGACAAACACAGAACGTACCATCCGTATCCCCAATAAAGAATACAGTACGTGCCAGGAGGAACTCTCCTTTTCCTCGAGGTCTCCGCCCGATTTCGAGGATCACCGCCGCGTACATGGTCACCAAATACCGCAGCGGACATCCGCTAAATGGTTCCGGCATCTTTTTAACAGGTAAGAATTGAAGTATCAAGGCTCTCAAAGTTCCTGATTACACGCATTTCGGCAAATTTTACGTTTTAACATATCATCTGATGCATTTGTTTACGAATGCTTGTATTTGTTAACGGAATGAATAACAATTCAAAACGGAAAGTAATTGCTTCTCGGAACAGCTGACCCTATTTTCAGAAAATAAATTGACTGGTTTTCGATTTACACATGTTAAATTTGCTTTCCTATATTTAAACTGGGACATCTGTATGGTCTATGCGCTTGACAAAATTATTGATCGATTTTGCTATACAATAACGAGTGTTTTCAACGACGGAAGTACACATAAACCTACACAGCAAATGTATTAGAAATTTGGTTTTAATTTTACCAAATGTCACATAATTGGCAGACGTATAATGAACAGTTTCATTACGGTCATTTCTTTAAATGTTCAGCTTATCCAGGTGAGTTATGACTCTAATTATTTTCGCGCTGGTCGTCAAATATCGCCTTTTTTTTCCTCGATGTCGTGGCGGATATTTTTTTCCGCGTCTGCTTAATAAAGCGGAAAATCTGAGTTCCTCCTGGCACGTACTGTACTTCAAGCAGGTCTATATATTGACTCCTACAGTGACTGACACTCTGCATGGTTAGAAATTAGCATATCAGGCCTCCATTTAAAGGGAGGTAATAGAAAATGCTGACTACACTGAAGCGAAGCACGGGGAGCCTTTTTACAGCCACCACGCGGCACTTAACACCTGTTGTAGTAAAACTGCGAAACACAAAGCATGAAATTTATTCTATATGCTGACTGCAGTTCCTAGAAAGTTGTTCTGCCAGACTGCTATCATGTTTTGCATATATGTTAGTTGACTGATTACATTAAAGTGTCAGACCATGGACTCGTACATACTCGAAAAGGGAATGTATGTCAAACAGCAGTTCTGATCTTGTGAAAAAAGTTCTTGAAAGGTCTTTAAATTTTTGATATGCAAAAGAGTGGAAACCCTGTATTCAAGTGATTTCCTGTAGTTTAGTGCAACATGTTTTTTTTTTACACAACACTGCTGAAATACAGTACACACCAAGAGGAACTCCTGTTTTCCCCGAGGTCGCTGCTGACTATCCATTCCATAAAATGCGATCAAGTCCACCGCATATCGAGGATCCCTGCCGTGGACATGGTCACGAAATATCGCAGGTGGACGTCCGCAAAATGGTTCCGTAAATTTTTTCACAATTAATTATTATATATATATCGGGGCTTACATTGTTCCTAAATACATGCATTTCCATGAATTTTACGCTTTAAAAATATCAAATAAATGTATAAAGCTCTCGTTCTGATACATTTGTTGAAGAATGCTCCAATTTGTTTACGCAAAGAAAGACAATTCAAAGCAATTTCTTCATGAAACAGCTGATCCTATTTTCAGAAAATGAATTGACTGGTTTCCGATTGGCATGACATGTGTTGAACTGCTTTCATTTTTTAAGAAACCATAAATCATGCTGCGACATCTGTATTGTCTAGGCGCTTGTCAAAAGTTATTGATCAGTTTTGCTATATAATAACAAGCGTTTACAAAAATTCAAAAACAAAAGTAAACAAAAACCTACACAGCAAATGTATTTGATGGTTTTAGATTCTATCAAAAATCACATAATTGGTAGATGTATTGTAAAATGTACAGTTTCATGATGGCCGTTTCAGTAAATTTTCAGCTAATCAAGGTGAGTTATGACCCTAATTAATTTCGCGTCGGTCATCAGATATCGCCGAGATATTTTGCGATGTCATGACATCGATGAAGTCTGTCTTTTTCCTTGTCGCTGTGGCGAATATTTCTTTTTCCTCATCCATGCAAAAAAGTGGAAAATGTGAGTTGCTCCTGGCGTGTACTGTAGGCCTTACCCACAAGAAAAAGCATCCTCCGTAGAAATGCAAAGTGGTTCATAAAAAAAATGACTTTAAAATTTTGTAAAAGACGATAAAATTGTGTAAAAGACTATAAGAGAGTCTAGTCACAATATTGCGCCTTCAGGCAGGATGCTGCCTTTAAGTCTCAACAAGAAACCACCAAAATAGAGGTGGAAAATGGATTTTGTGAAATCCCTATTTCACAACTGATTAACAGTCATTTTATACTCGTACATTTGAATATTTATTAATATACTATATTCTGTTTGAATCTGTTCCACAAAATCCCCAAAAAAGCGAAGGATGCTTTTAAACCTACATCAGTTTCTTGTTTACATCAGCCTTATCTGATGATGGAGGAGTGAGCACACTGAGAATGGGATAGCCACTGAAAGCAGTGCTCTATTTTAAACTGTCAGTAAACCGTTGATAAACTAGTTTCTTGCATGTAATTGGACTGAAAAAAATGTCGCTTAAAAATTAGGATAGATGAAAAGCCCGTTAACTCTTTCACCACATGTATATTTTTTGCTCGTATGTTTCATAGTTTTTGTGTAAATTGGTGCCCAACAGATTTTGTTTTTGCAATATGTAGACTTCCATCAGTCATCTGGAAGACCAAAAAATTGGAGGACTGTTGTGACAGATTTTTTGTTGCTACATGAAGGCCTTGATAACTTCACAACTAATCAACAAAACTTGATAAAAGTTGTATGGATTCAAATGGAAATCATTTGTCTTTCAACATATTTGATATCTCAGTGAAGCATAGAAATCTTTTCCTTTTGTTTTTATTCATTTCTAGTCATTTAGTAGAATACTAAGTATTTGTCTGAATCATAGCTTTCCAGAGTCTTTGCCTGATAGATAATTTTAACTACAGTATGGTGGTACCCAGGAAGATTGTGTTTTGAAAGATGAAAGTGTTTGTGCAAATCTGAGCATTTATTGGGTATCATTAAAGGGATACACAGGCAAATGAGTGCCCAAAAAATTAAAACTGATATTATTTGCTCAAATCACGTTCAAAATGAAGAACTTTTAATTCCCAGTATGTTTGTAGTGAAATGCGGGCTTGAACGTAAATATTTGAACGTTCTTTAACAAAAAGTAAAACGTGAACGAAATCACCGAGTTATTTTGAAATAGGTCACGTGACAAAACCAACCAGTCGTCGTTTCTCTTGGGTTGTTTTTGCCGTAGATCACGTGACAGGTAGTTCAACCGTCCAATCATTCACCGCGAAATTTAGCGCGAAATCTAAATTTTCTATCTAGACCCACGTGGGTCAAGTTAGGAAACCACCCGATTTTTCGTTTAAGAAGATGAAATCTTTGTTACTGGGACAGATCATTGTATTTATTTCGATCACATTTATAGTATATTCATAGAAGGAATGAGAAAGAAAGCATTAAACTTTTGCCTGTATATCCCTTTAAAGCAAATTAAAATCATAGAAATGAGCATTTAGTTACATTTCTGCTTCGTTCATCAGAAGGCAGATTGTTTGCTTACGCATAATTGTGCAGTGTACTTTTAGACCCTGTCTAGCATTGTTACGAACTTATCTATAAAGTACCACAAACTTAGAGGATGCTGAATATACATGTAAGCAGTGAAAAATAAAACCTGGGAAGTTTTATATGTCAGCACTAGTAACCTACTTTTATGTTCTTCGATTACTTTTTGGTTTATTTTAGGAAAGCATTTCATTGACATTAAATTTTTCTGCTCATGATTATTGTTGACACCACTGTGATTATCAAAATTATCTTCTCTCTCAAGCAATACTGATTGGTTGAAATACAGTCGAGCACATTTATTATTGAAGCTCATTTTTTATTGGTTATCAACAACTTAATTCTTTCTGAACCAATTAATTACTGAACAATAATCACCTTGATTCAATGGCATATTGTTGTAAAGTTGAACTGACAACATGATCTTCATTGCTCATACATTATTCTCATTTTTATGTGGAAGGAGAGACACCAGATGATCCAAAGGCAGTCTTGCCAGTTAAGTACCAATTATATATACTGGAGTAGCCTTCTGAAATTGTATATTGGTATTGATTAACTAGTTACTGAAACATGAATGTGATTGCTCTGGTATAAGAATTATTTTTATTCTTCATAGTGTAGCCCTTAGGGGGCCAGTAAAATTGATTATTTCTGTTGCAAAAGAAAGTTATTTATTTCCAAGGGAAGTAATTCTGTACCATTGGAGTTTATTTACCTTAGCTGATCAAGATTACCTTTCTTTGGTATGATTTTAGAACTTATACACAGTATGTGCATTGGGTCTACAGATGAGATGATGGTTTTATTGAATCCACTTGTATGCTTTACTGTTGGCTCCTTCTATATGTGGGTGGTTAGGTCAGAGGTGGTTCACTCAGTGCTTTTCCTGCACCCAACATCTGACTGTTTCGCTTTTGATTTTGCAGGAACTGAAGTTACCTGCTTGAATTTTGCAGAATGAACTTATATGAAGGTATCCTGAAATTTCAGTATTCAGTTAGAATGAAAGACATAATTTACTGAAACTGTTTGGCATTGTTTTATTTCCACATCAATTATTTGGCGGTGTAAATCACACACAAAATTGACTTGCCTAGCTTGCCTTAGTTGATTGGATTTGTAATCTCCTAGAATTGCCAGTTAAGTGCAGGCTCGGTAATTAAGTTTATTTTTGAGTTTGCTGAATAATTAACTTGATTTAAGATACAAATGGGTGTGCTTCTTTTTCTAGGTTTCCTCAATGTTTTACAGAGTTTCTTTTGAAAGTGAATCAATATTGATTTGTGCTGGGTTTTAGAACTGTATACATTACCAATTATTTCAGGAAAAAACATTCACTGAACTCAATCTGTGTGTCACTATGATTTGAAACAGTTCACTCCCTAATTTATATTCTGTATAAGAATTCTAATGCAGCAATTGTGTAAATAGAATTGTTGAATTATTGCTGTTTTAAGCAAAATGTACTTTTTAAGATGACAGTGTAATTTGTACCTGTCTTTGTAAGTTTAATTGGATTTGAATCAGAATGTTTGCAGCTGTCAGAATTGAAATGAGAAATGGCACAAGTCTTGATCTGTAATGTAAGAAATTTAATCACAGAATAAGGATTATGTCAGGTAACTGTGAGATACATGTATAATTCCATCATTTTAAAAATGTACTAGTTTGCTTTGGAGTCTCAGACTGCTGTCTAAGTTTCATCAAGTCAGTGATATGTTACCTTTGCAGTGCAGTAAACAGACTTGTTTAGTGCATAGAGTTATGCAAAATGTTTGTAGCAATTTAATACGTAATTGAGATATCACATGTAATGAAAAAAAAATTAGAAAAAAAAAAAGCACAGTAGTAACTATAAATGTTTTAGTCATGGCCTAATAATTGTCATCAAATGCTTATCATCTGTCAGTGACATTTTCATAATGCATAGCAGGAATGGAATAGCCTTGTTTTATGTCCAGTCACAAACTGATACTGGTCATTTATTACATCCGTTGTTTCATTGGAACTCTCTTATATGAATATTTATCTTCTTCATGAAATGACAGAATGATTTGAAGCCATTGATTTTGTGCTCATAGGACCTCAGAGTGGGTTATACAGGATTATTACAAAGTTATACAAGTGCTACAAATCTAACAGAAGAAATAATTTGAATGTGCTTTTTTCGCCCCTGTTTTCCAAAACAGGCTTTGAAAATACAGATTTTTTTGGTGTAGAAATTAAACAAATTTTCTTAGTAAAAACTGCATGGTATTTTAGTTCAGTCATTTTTTGGTTCCTTGTGTAAATTGTGTAAGGCAATTTTTTCATTTGCATGTTCATAGTTTTCCAGTCATAGTCATTTAGATGTAAATTGTATTTGTCAAATTGTTAACTTAGTATATTGGTATTCAGCCGCTTGGCAGAAAAGGATCCTCATTCGCATGAATAAATTGTACAGAAGTTGACCAGCAAACAGAATTTGTTTGACTTTGATCTTTTTTTGAAGAAGTGTGTTTGATATTACCATATTCAATTATAATAGGAATGAACAAATCATTGACCTGATGTTAATAAAGGCAAGTACAGTGTGACTGAATGTCATAATTAATTGATTTATAAGTCTCCCTCGGTGTTACCATGATCAATAGCTCTTCATTAGGCAGTCATTGATCTTTGCCTGCCAAGTCCCTACCAAGTATATACAATCTGATCTTTTCTCACCAGAGTCCTCCCTCGATATGATATTTGTAGCAGTGTAAATGAAATTTGCAAATTCTAAGGAGATCTGTATGAATATTGATATGTGGATGCAGAGAAATGTTTTGAAAGATTAAAAGATAAATTAGGGCTCTCGGAATGAATGAAAATGTTAAAACTCTGTTTTTAGATGGAAATTGAAAAGAGTGAATTCTGTTTGGAGGTGGAAATGAAAGTTGGCACTGTTTGTTGGAAATGAAAGTTTAAACTGTTTTCAGATGGAAATGAAAGAGTAAATACTGTTTAGAAGGTTTTCAGATGGAATCCAAAGTACAGATATTCGCTTCCAGATTGATTAAATTTTACATTTAACAGGATTCATAGGTACAGAATCTAAAATGTTCCCTCATAGACTGTTTTGAAAGGGAACAGAAGATTTAAATTTAGGAATGTTGTCAGGTTGAATGGAAATGGTTTTAAAGTTCTATTTTGAATAAATGGGACGTCACTTTAATCAGGTGGAAATATTATTGAAGGGTTATTTTAAATTTTTCAGATAATACTTGATAATATGAAGTTTGTGTTAGAAGTTTCAGATGAACTTGAACCATTTTAAGTGTTTTCAAATTAAAGTCAAAGTTTTGAATATTGTCATTTAATGAAATGTTTCAGTCCTTTAAGAAAATTTGACTCTTACTTTCAAAGCCTTGTTGCAGTTGAAGCAGTCATTAATAATAGATACATGTAACACATAATTATTTAACCTGAATTTGCTTTAGATCAGATTATAGCTTTGTATTAATTCAATTGTCCCTCAGTGAGTCAAATAAATTAACAGCATAATGTAATTTCGTAAAATCGTTTTTCAACATTACATAGATGATAGATTGATTTGCCTTGTGCTGCATAAGCTGTGTCTGGTGATTATCTGATACAGTTCTTTTAGTATGCTGTTTATTTTGTAGACCTAAGATGTGGTTATTTAAGTTCAGGATTCCTGAAGTGTTAAGAGTTTTGAGAGTTGAGTAACATTATTTATGGTATTTTGTGTACGACATTAAAAGTTGCAGATATGTTTTACCAAAAATATTGTTTTTCATGTTCATAATTTCTGCACAAAATCTCCAGGACTGTGTTGTTAGCTTTAGAAATGGCCATTTTTGTTGTGCAGACAACTTGACAGAATGTAATTTTAGCATATAATCAGTTGAATATGATTTTTGTTTGATAGAAAACTGAAGTCTTCTTTCCTAAAGCTGAGCTGCAGAACACTGACATATGCATCGTCGGTGACCCCTGGTACATATTCCGCACAACTACATTATGTACAGTGGGATAATTGACTGCTGATTATTCGTTTTCATGAATATTTATTAGCAAAGGGATGTAACTCTTTGTCGAATGAGATGCCGCATTACAAATAGACACTCTTCAGTGTGGAGAGTAGGCATAATGACAAGTTACTTAAAATAGACGTATTTCCCAGGATTTAAACATAGGCACGGAAGGCAAATTGTAACAAGTAATTTCACTGGCTGAGATTCCGCAAGGAAAATCTTACGGAAACCAATGAAAGTAGGTAATGAGTTATTCATGAGTACGAAATTTTACCAGCCAATTGTCCCACGGTAGATAAATAGAGTGAAACGGAATGGATCGAACGTGGGTTTCCGACGATGTGACTTATGGTACTGACCACTGAAAAATCCCTGCTGCTGGAGATGAATTTTAAGGCCATGCGCTCTTTGCTTAGCACAGAAGCTGTGAATTAAATATTAAATGTGAACCAGACCTTCACTGTACAGTACACGCCAGGAGGAACTAACATTTTCCGCTTTATTTCGCGGATGCGGAAAAAAAAAATCAGCCGGAGCATCGAGGAAAAAAACGGATTTCCTCGATGTCTCTACATCGCGAAATATCTCGGCGATATTTGAGGACCAGAGCGAAAATAATTAGGGTCATAACTCACCTGGATAAGCTAAACATTTAATGAAATGATCGTAATGAAACTGTGCATTTTACGTCTGCCAATTATGTGAAATTTGGTAAAATTAAAACCAATTTTCTAATACATTTGCTGTGTAGTTTTATGTGTACTTCCGTCGTTTTAAAAACGCTCGTTATTGTTATAGCAAAATCGATCAATAATTTTGTCAAGCGCATAGACGATACAGATGTCGCAGTAGGGTTTTACATGTTGTATGTTTTCTCTAAATATAGGGAAGCAGTTTTTAACACGTCGTGAATCGGAAACCAGTCAATTTATTTTCTGAAAATAGGGTCAGCTGTTCGAGAAGCAATTACTTCGGTTTTGAATTGTCATTCTTTCCGTTAACAATATTGAGCATTCGTAAACAATGCATCAGAATGACAGTATTATACATTTAAATGATATTTTAAAGCGTAAAATTTGCCGAAATGCGTGTAATCAGGAACTTTGGGAGCCTCGATACGTCAATTCTTACCTGTGAAAAAGTTCGCGGAATCATTTAGCGGACGTCCGCCGCGATATTTGGTGACCATGTCTGCGGCGGTGATCCTCGAAATGCGGCGGATCTGGTTGTGTTTTAAGGAATGGGTAGTCCGCGACGACCTCGAGGAAAACGAGAGTTTCTCCTGGCACATACTGTAAGGACTTAAATTTATATCGTACCTTATAACTAGGATCTGGCTTAACATATTTTTGAGAAGGTCACTCATTGGCTTACAAACCAGATGAAAATCTTATCTAACAAACAACACTTGAAAGACCCCTTCTTATCATGACCTGTAAATGTACCTTAGATACTTAGCACCTACAGAAGAGCATAATTTCAAACACTACCATTTAGCATTGTTACAGTGGTGTTCAGTGAATGTGGATTTGTTCTGGCCTAAAGTCTCATAAATGTAAATAAAGAAAAAATTACTTTGTTTACATAATATATTGTAGGAGAGTTGCCTGTTGAAATAGAAAAGTCAAAATGAGATTTTTATATATCCCCATGTTATATCCCTACTTTGTATTAGAAATACAAAATGTAATTTCTGTGGTAGTATATTTGTTACATTTGTTCAGACACCTACACTTGTTTTCTTCTATTATAGCTAAAAATGGCAAGGAATTTGATTACCTCCCGGAAATTTTTCCAATAATAAGAAAACGGGCTCTTTGAGGACAATTACTGAGAAAAAATATTACTCAGTTATTTTGTACCATTTGCTTACTACTTCTTGTGCTCGGAGATATGTTTTCCAATAAATTGATACAGCACTTTGTGACAGGGGGATATTTTATGTTTTCGTTCCTTTGATATTGACAAATTCGGCAATTTCTTCTGATTAGAGTGCATTGATTTTGTTTCTCAGCTCAAAAGAGTGACTGGTGTTTTCTTGGCAAATATTCTGTTTGGCTGAGAATATTTTCTGATCACCGGAAGGATGTTTGACTGATTACAGTTTGTTCATGTTTAATGCATTGTGATATAAAGTAAGATCCTGTCAGTGTGAAATTTCTTAGTCGGAAGACTTTGCTACAATCAAGCTGTGTAAAAGTGTAATCACATTATTATTTACACCAGTGAATGTGTAATGCAGGTTTGACCAGGAAATGTTGGGGGGAAAAAATGAAAAATTATAAGTAAAAAGTTCCAGCTACTCTGAAATTATTATTTTGGAAGATTTTAGTATAATCCAAATTTAGTTATGGTGGAATGAAGTTGTTTTTTTTGACTATGATATATTAAGCAATATTTCATATTCTGTTCCAGTTTAAATGGTCTCATGTAGTATAATGTGTGATATACATTGATGTAAGTACTTCATTTTGGAATTATATCGTTCTATTGTAGTGAGAATAACAATATAATTTACATTATGATTATGTCTTAATTGATAAGAATGATGAAGTTCAGTTCGCTTCAGTTCATTTCAGTTTGTTATTGAGGTTTAACTTAGCTCCATCATTAATAATTCTCTCTTTTTTTTTTGCATTTGTTATTAGGCCAGTAGTAAATAGGTTTAGATTTCTGTAATGAAAACTGTTTCTACAATTTGTTCGGTAAATAGATAAATCCCTTGGTAATGTTTACATGCATTTATCAATTTATTCCTTGCAACTCAGTAAATAGATTGAAGGGAAGAATGATAAATGTTCAAGAAGGAATTAACTCCAGCATTGATTTTTCAAGAGGGGTATTTTTAAACTGTCCCATTTATGAAATAAACTGTAAGTAATATCTGAGACGTCCAAAAATAAGAATTGTTTTATAAATATGATGTTGAAAGCTGACAAACTCTGAACAAAAGAATTTTCTCAGTTGCAATAGCTTCATTGGATGTAAGGAATTGTCGAAAAAAGGGGTCCTAGCTGTATTTGTGTGTTTTTCAATATTTCAAAATCAAACACCATTTGCAAATTGAAAAAAGATGGGACTTATTATGAGAGTAAAACATGACTGTATAGCAATATATATGCAGTGACTATTCTGATATCCTACCTGCTGGTAGGGATAAACACTTTTTCTTAAATCAGAAAAATTCTTAACATTTATGGTTTCTATTTCAAGAACACACATCTCTCTCAATTCTTAGAAAAAAGTCACTTTTCTGATGACCGCCTGTTTCTGATTTTAGTTAAGAGGTCATAATGGTAGAAGATAAAGTAGCAGAAGCCATGATAAGTCTTTAAGGAATGTGACAGTGGCGTTATTAATAAGGCAAGAAGATTGTATCCCTTAGAGAGACAAGTTTATGTTAAGACTCTCTTGCTTGGCGATAATTTGATTTGGCTGTCAGTTTCTGTACAGTAATTGAAGTTATTAGAGGGTGCCGCTGGTTATTCATGACTCTGGACATGAAAGTCTGTAGAGTTCGGTTAATGTCGGTCAGTTGGTACGAACCTGTCATCAGAAATTTTGATGCATGATGTATAGTTGATTTCATACCAGCTGCCAAAGTTGTATTGATTTCTTATTATCATTATTAAGTAATTATGATGACATTGTGGTATTCGAATGACTTGCAGTTACTGATATTGACTCTTAAAGGCTTGGAGTAATTAGTGGATTTGGGGTCAGAAAGAATCATTGAAGTAAAGCAATATAGTCTAGTGTTCTGGAAGAATCAAGTGAGTTTATTGGATTATCGTAGAAATGTTAAAGCAGTGAGATGGATATTGTTGTTTGTGGAGGGAGGTTTCCGTTATATTTGGTCCAGCATGAAGACATATTGTTTGTCAACAATTTAGATTTTAGAAGTTGTGTTCTTAAAGTATATTCCATCAATCTGATTTATTTTAGATAACATTTGTTTTCTAGGTTTCTTCCTATCACATTGATTTTGTATTTCTTCTGAAGGCATTTCTCAGATTTTCATTTCTTACATTTATACAGGAGCTCTGAGATTTTGCAGCGTTGTGTAGTGAAAGTTGTGAAACAATTTCTTATCACATTTGATTATATCTTTTTACATCTCTGTAATACAGTTCAAGTACAAGGCATTCTTTCAACTGAAAAGTAAAGTATCAAGAGAATTAAAGAATAGAATGAGGAAAACTTGTCTTGAAAGTGTCAGAACTTGTCACTGTGTGACAGAACAAATGCATTTATAGAGGATATCATTTAAGAATATTTCTCACAAGACATTTCTGAATGCATATGAGAAACTGATAAAGCACTAGCATTTTAACAATTCATCACTGTAACAGTGTTAAATGAGTGAGGAAGAGGAGCTAGAATTAGTGCTTCCAAGTATCAAATCTAGTGTGTCCACCGATAGCCTGATGAACCTGCTCGAATGGACTCAGCAGAAGCTTGATTCTGGCTTCCAGGTTGTGAAGGAGGTTGGAAACTGGCTTGATATACACTTCCTGAAAGAGAATGATCGACTGAATAAACAGGTACTGGTAAATGTTTTAAGTCAGATTGGATGTAGTCATATGAATGAGTGAGAATGAAATTGTAGGAATGAAATGCACCAGACAGACCACTGGTTCAATAAAGAGAGGCATAGTTTAAGGTACTTTTAGTAGAGAAATTGTATAAGCAACGTTAAAGCAGTGGTTGCACTTGGACTGTCAGATTAACTCAAGGGGTTTCAAATACAGAGCTGAAAACATACAGAAAGCAAATAGCTTTATTTTTGCATTCACCCTTTGAACTGTATTTAATCATCTTCAGCACTGTGCACAGGAACATTGTACATGTAGGGTATTTTTTGAGTATTTCAGTCTTCAGTTTGTGGATTTAAAATAAGTTTGAAATGAAAAATAGCTACCTCAGCTCAAAAAAAGTAGGTCAGCCCTCCTTGTAGAGAAATAAAAGTAACTTGTATTGAAATCATTCCAATCTCTCACTAATTACAGAACATGTTTCGCAGCTTCTGTAATCAGACACTTTTATTGAGGCAGACCCTGTTTTCTCATGGAGGAAAAGGGTCTTAAAGCACTTTGCCGGACACTTTCATATACAAAGGGCAGTATTCAGACTATATCAAACTGAGAAATACTTGAAATAACTCATTTGGTATTAATTGGATGGAAATTGATTTGGTGTCTTAATGCCAGAGTTTGATTCGGCTTTAATCTTTGATTGAGTTTACACCATCCATCAGGCTCATTTAAATAATGCAAGAGCTGGGATGTATTATGCATGATATTGTAAGTGATGTGGCTTATTTGAAGAGAATAGTTGGGGGAATTGAAGCCTTTGATAAATTAATAAGGCATTTATAAAGGGAGTGAAGATAACTTAAATGCACTATGAAAGGTACTTGAAAATTGAAAGAAAGAATAAGAATAGTGTCTTTTTGTAAATGCACAGTCAAAACGAAAACAACTGTTTAAAAAGTATTCTGTTTAAAGAATATTTGTAAAAGCAATGTTCATTTCACTGTTATAGTACAGAGAAGACAAAAAAATGTACAAGTCCTAATCCAAGAGTAATTCTTAATATTGTTATATGCAGTGAAGTATGAATCCAGAGTTCCCAAAAGTTCAAAAAACTTTAAAAGTGTCAAACATTTGGTCTGACAAGCTCTGAAAATCTCAGACCGAAAAAAAATCTGTCAGACCGAATGAAATTTACAACAAAAGCAATGCAAAATTACATTTACATTTACGATGCCATTTTGAAAACACTAGGCTTGGGATTAATGCGGGACAGTTTGACCGATCCTGGACTGAAAAAATGTCGGACCAGGTGAAAATTTATCGGACATGTCCGACAGGACCAAGGTATTTCGAGAAGTCTGATGAATCTTTCTTCTCCATTCTGTCTAAACAAACTGTTCTTACTTAATTCCATCAAGAAATTACCTACTACATACATTGTAGGTATAATGACTTGTATATATGTCTTAATTGGATATTTTATGGTTATTTATTGTTACATTCTTGACTTTAATTCAATGTCATATCTTTGAGAAACAACACACATTGTATGGCTTGTCTCTTTTTTCAGGGATTATGCAGTCTGAGTTCTTACAACTGTCTTGTCAAATGAAGCTTACTTTGTGTTCTTGAATATTCCAGAAATAGTGAATTGGAAAGTGTCCAAAACATTTTCCCAAAGACTTCTTATTGAATGGTACAGCTTTTTGTATATATTGGGGACTGTTTAGGAAGAAAATATAGATCTTTTACCCCAAGTTCATGTTTTATGTAATGTGTGTGTAGTAATGTCAGATAAATGGCTTAATATGAATTACTATATTAAGCAATTTTGTCATTCACAAGACAGGAAATATTTATATTATAAGTTTTTCCAAAAGACACCAAGTATGGTGCTTGACTAAACTGATATAAATATGGCAATACATTGCCATTGTATTGACAAAATTGAAATACATTATAGAGATTTTGAAAAAAATCGAATTATCGGATATTATCAATTTTTGAACTTCCAGTTTTAAAAAAATTTCTTGATAGCAGAAAACACAGCTACAGCAAAGATTCAGTTTGATTCAAAATAGGGGTTAATAGGAGAATGGTGTAACTACCGAGGAAAATTGTTTAAGTTGTAATTTATTATTTAAACTTTTGCTAATTTCAGAACCAGTTTTTCTCTCAGTACATCCCGCTTGTTGGCTTGTTGCTTTATTTTAGTGATAGAGCATACCAGTTTGATTGACAGACATTTCTGTTTACACAGTAGCATTACTGTCACTGTAGAAAGAGATATATGTTATTTTGAGAAGGTACGGACAGTTTTAATTTGATTCTTATTGATTCTGGACAATATGAAACTTCCCAGAGAGTTCTTCTGACATGAAGGAAGAGAATGAAGACTTCTGGGATATTTCAGAAGAATTCAGACTGGGTCTCCATGTAATGAACAGAGTGTAAATAGACTGTATTCTTTTATTGTCAAAATAAATGGAAGTGGCGAAATGTCTGGAAAAAAAGACACCAACGGTTGTGCCGTTTTATTAAAAGAGGTATGCCTTTTGCACACTGTGTCTGATTACAGTAAAAATAAGAAGGTAAAAAGACAGGGGTAAAAACACAAAGGAAAGTAAAGTGGCTTCTGGAAAAAATGTAATGAAAAAATGTTAGTGCTATTCTAAGAATGATTGGATTGTTTCAGTTTGACAACAGGATGACGAAAAAGTAATATTCAAACCCCTGAAGTTATCTTACTGAAGCCTGAATAGAGTAGGAGAAAAATATCCCTGTCTTTATTCTTAATTAAGTTCTTTGCTCAGATAAAGAATGTTTCCAGTGGTCATTTAATTTTCTTGGTTTTCTCCTTTTTAATGTTTGTTTGTCAGTGAAGAACAACTTTAAGATGAAAATTGCTGAAGAAGTTATTCTTTTCATTGGTTTAAGCATTAAATCAATCATTTTATGAAAGCATTTTTATCATTTGTCTCATTTGTAATTTCACAAATACAAGTAAAATTCTTATATATATGTTAAGATCATATTGTCTTAAATGTCCATAGATTTTACTTGATTTGTGGTGCAGAATCAAAGGTCTTGAATCAACTACAAGACATTAGTGTTATCGAATCCATTATGTTAAAATAAGTCCAAATACAGCTGAACAGCAGAGGGTAACCTTAGACAGAAATTCATATGAAATTTGCTAAAATCCAGATTGAAATTAACTTCTAGTGAAAAGAGTTTCTGGTATTGGATTGATCTACAGGGTTGATATTTTGGTGTAATCGGGTCAGGAGTTGAAATTCTATGAAAATTCTAAGATTTTAGTAGTGCTTCAAACTACCCGAGTCATAAATTAAGTTTACAACTGTACTGGAAGATACATTTTCACTTGTATCCAACTTATAAGAGAAAGAATACCTAGCTACATCTAAAGTATATGATTTCTGAACATTCTCTGTGTTTTCAGCATTTATGTTCACTGTTATGTATCTGTATCATATCAAGTGCTGAAACCTGTTCATGAAGAAACCATATTGGAAATGGTTAATCAGTAGATGACAAGTGATGTGCCGCTGATTTCAACAGTTCATTAGGCAGTCCTCTGATCTATATAGCATTTTTATTTTTTGATGTAACTTTTAAGTTACTATGGAAACAGTAACTGAAATTGACATCAATGGAAACATGTGATTCAGTTTTGGAACATGACAATTGAAACTGTCCACAAGGGAATTGCTGTCAAAGTAAAGAGCAGTAGCTATTTACGGTAATGCAGAAATGATTTTTCCAGATATTTGAAAATAGGGCGTCATTACTGGTGATATTTATGTCTCCCCCCAAAAATGGGGGAGACATATTGTTTTTCCCCTGGTTGTCCGTCCGTCCGTCCGTCCGTCACAAAATCGTGTCCGCTCTGTATCTTCCAAAGCCCTTGAAGGATTTTTATGAAACTTGGGTCAGATGTTCACCTCATCAAGGCGACGTGCAGAACCCACTTTGCGGGTGTGGTGTCTCAAGGGCAAGGTCACACTTGGAGGTTAAATGTCAAATTCCACAAAATCGTGTCCGCTCTGTATCTTCAATAGCCCTTGAAGGATTTTTATGAAACTTGGGTCAGATGTTCACCTCATCAAGGCGACGTACAGAACCCACTTTGCGGGTGTGGTGTCTCAAGGGCAAGGTCACACTTGGAGGTTAAATGTCAAATGCCACAAAATCGTGTCCGCTCTGTATCTTCCAAAGCCCTTGAAGGATTTTTATGAAACTTGGGTCAGATGTTCACCTCATCAAGGCGACGTGCAGAACCCACTTTGTGGGTGTGGTGTCTCAAGGTCAAGGTCACACTTGGAGGTTAAAATATCAAATGCCCCAAAATTGTGTCCGCTCTGTATCTTCAAAAGCCCTTGAAGGATTTTTATGAAACTTGGGTCAGATGTTCACCTCATCAAGGCGACATGCAGAACCCACTTTGCTAGTGTGGTGTCTCAAGGTCAAGGTCACACTTGGAGGTTAAATGTCAAATGCCACAAAATCATGTCTGCTCTGTATCTTCAATAGCCCTTGAAGGATTTTTATGAAACTTGGGTCAGATGTTCACCTCATCAAGGTGACGTGCAGAACCCACTTTGCGGGTGCGGTGTCTCAAGGTCACACTTGGAGGTTAAATGTCAAATTTTACAATCGTCTGACTCAATTCTACCTGCAGCAACTGGCTGGGGGGAGACATATGTTTTTGTTCAATCAAAAACCCATTTCTAGTTTTTATAAGTGTCATTAATGCACATTGGCATAATTACTGAGCTTGTTTTGTGAAAGCCATTCTTGTGCACCATGTTAGTCTAGGGAAGGGGTCAAAATCATTTTTCTGTGTTTTGCTCTCCTAAGAGACTTATAACTTAAATATTAAAGGGAGCAGTGATTTAAATGGCAACTGGTAGTCAGCTACCAATGGTGAATCTCTGACAGTGTACAAGTATTCTGGTCAGAGTGGATCTGGCAAGTTTGTAGTAAGTCAGAAAATCAGATTTATAATCGAAGAAACAGTAATAGACAACAACCAAGAACAAGAACTTAGAAGTGAGTCATTTTTTTTCTACTTTCAGGTTGAGAATGTGAAGTTACTGGACAGGTTCAGTGCTAGAAACACAGCTATTGGTACCCTGTACCTTACAACAACACACCTTATCTTTGTTGACAGTGCTGGGAAGAAAGAAATATGGGTAATTTTTTGAATCATTACAAAATCATTCTGTTGTATATTAGTTTAAGCTAGCCAAGAAAACATGTATTAAGTGTCAAAATAATTGAGAAGGGCATCTTCCAAATCAGAATAGGTGTGTTGAAATGGTTTTATCTTTAAAAGAAAAATGGTACTAATACTCGCAAATTTGGCAAAGATTAACACATTTTACTGTAAAGGACACAGGATCTACTATTAAATTAAATAATTTTTTTTAGAAAGAAACTATTTTCAAAATGTTTTGATAATGATATAAAGCAAGATATGATTTTTAAAGAATCTTGATATCCTCATTTGCCCAAATTTCTATGTGGGTCTGAAAATTATTAGCAAAATAGATTGAATCAGTAAAGCAATTTTCAAATGTCTTGGAGCGAAACTCTAAATAACCTGTAAGGAATTAAAAAGTTGGTGATTTATTACAGTTACAAAGGCTCTAGAAAGTTTATTCTCCTTTAAAAGGTTAAGAAAGCATGGTAGGAAACTAAAAGTTCATGTCTAAATGAGATAATATTGATCAGCGGATGTAGAAGGAAAGCATAAACGTATCAAAGATAGGATGTTATGTATTTTTGATTGATTATTCTTGCAGATGCCGGCATGCAGAAATCACTAAATCAGATAGAAAAAGTCTTGTGGCATGAAATAGTTCCAGACTTAATCAATAGAAAAACCAAGATTTTCGGAATCCAGATTCGTAAATCTTGGAGCAAACATCCACTTGGCATATATTTGTTGTCTGATCTAGTCCTTCCTGAGAAAAAAAAATTGCAGAAAGTTGTCAAAGATTGCAGCATTGGTGAAGTTTATTGACTTTATATTTTTAAGGGAAAATGATGACTTAAACATTCCGTAAACAGAATTGAATTATTTGATGATAAAATACTTTTTGTGTTTTTATTTGCAGATTTGCAAGTTATATTAGAGTCTGTACATTGACTCAGAAACCAATAACCTTGAGTTCAGAATAAATTTGTTGCATATTTTCTAGCAAAAAAAAACCCCAACGAACTAAAAACTGAAGACACGGTCACATAGTATGCCAGATTGTTCAGTGCAGAGGTAAAATTTCTTAAAGCATGAACTTGCAACAAAATAACAAAATCAGAACTTGAAGAAAGTCTGAACATCTCTAAAAAGTCAGTGGAGTTTGTTTTCCTTGCATGTGATAAGTTGTGACAGTACACAATTTAAATGTTAAAAAGTAATTTAATACTTACTTTGTAGGCAACATGGACCTGAATATTAGTATAACAACACAATCACTTACGGTTAAGTTTATTCAGAGATCAGGTGTCTATTACAGAACAGATTAATATTGATTCTTATAGAGATGAAACGAAAGACACAAATTCTCTAGGAAATCAATGACAGTTCTAGAGTTACAAATTGGAAAATCTTATTTGCAGATTGAAAAAAAAGCCAAGAAACAATAAATCTAATTGATTTAAATGGTTAACGCACCAAAAGTTAAGTCTGAACTAAAACTTAGTTGGAAGCAATATGGATATCTATATAAAAAACCTTGCAATCACAATGACTTGCAAAAGCTTTTTACCCTTTATCTCCACCCAGTGAAGTTGTGGCTGTATAGTATTTATGTATGCTGTCCTGTCCTTGCCTTTCATGTCATGTCCTATCTGGTTTTGTCTCACCCTGTCTTGTTCTGTCCCATCTGGTCCCATACTACCTTTCCAACCATGTCTTGTCCTGTTCCACCCTGTTATTTTCTGTCTTCCATTCTGTCCTGTCTGCTTCCATAGTACCTTTCCAACCATGCCTTGTCCTGTTCCACCCTGTTATGTCCTGTCTCCCATTCTGTCTTGTCTGGTCCCATACTACCTTTCCAACCATGCCTTGTCCTGTTCCACCCTGTTATGTCCTGTCTTCCATTCTGTCCTGTCTGATCCCATACTACCTTTCCAACCATGTCTTGTCCTGTTCCACCCTGTTATGTCCTGTCTCCCATTCTGTCCTGTCTGGTCCCATACTACCTTTCCAACCATGTCTTGTCCTGTTCCACCCTGTTATTTCCTGTCTTCCATTCTGTCCTGTCTAGTCCCATACTAGCTTTCCAACAATGTATTGTCCTGTTCCACCCTGTTATGTCCTGTCTGCCATTCTGTCTTGTCTGGTCCCATACTACCTTTCCAACCATGTCCTGTCCTGTTCAACCCTATTATGTCCAGTCTGCCATTCTTTCCTGTCTGGTCCCAATACTGCTTTTCAAACCATGTCCTGTCTGTTCCCACCCATTATATCCTGTCTCCCATTCTGTACTGTCTGGTCCCATACTATCTTTCCAACCATGTCCTGTCCCATTCCACCCTAGTATGTCCTGTCTCCCATTCTGTCCTGTCTGGTCCCATACTATCTTTCCAACCATGTCCTGTCCCATTCCACCCGTTTATGTCCTGTCTCCCATTCTGTCCTGTCTGGTCCCATACTATCTTTCCAACCATGTCCTGTCCCATTCTACCCTGTTATGTCCTGTCTGCCATTCTGTCCTGTCTTGTCTCAATCCACTTACTCTTACTTCATTATCAGTAATAGTATTCGTATCATCAACTTGATACTCAGAAATATAAAGGAGACAGTGTAATTCTAGAAAACTCCTAAAGTCAAGGTTGGTATGACAATGACATAAAACATCAAAGGATTACATATTTGAAGATATTTGTTGTAATATTTAGCGTAAAAATAGGTAATGGATGAATTATGCATGTGCAAAGGTTATGAAGTAATCTGTCAGTTATCGGCATTGTAACACAAAACCTTGAACTTGATCTGTTGACCTGTATTCTTGTTATTGATGCAACGCAGATGAAATTTCGACTACGGAAAGGATTTGCAATTCTGTTTCAACATAATCTTCATTTTGATCTGCTTTTTTGAGAATTAATTAAGTCTTTAGATTTTGCCAACTAAATTATTATAAGTTTACTCAGGTGAACAGTAAATGGCCTTGATGTCCCACTTTTAAAAATTTAACATATAACAGTAAGAGATAAATCTTCATGCTACTGTTGTCTGAAACCTAGAGATTAAGATAGTTGCAGGGTTGCGTGATTGCAGTTCAGAATCATGATGCATAAGATTGACATTGGATGATTGCATGAAAATGGCAAATAAAACTTTTCTCTTGATTGGCTTTATATGATTTGAACTAAATCACAATTTGAACTGAACTGTGAGAGGAGAGTAATTATAGAACCTTAGCGAAAAAAAAATGCATTAAGTTTTATCTTGTTTTTCCATTAAAGCAGCCAAATTTTAATGCAGGGACATGCTTTACAGTTAGAGGAAGTACAGAATGATGTTAGGCAATGCTTTCTGTGAATGATTTTTATAACTGCCATTAAATTTGTTATTTCAGTTTCTGCAATATAAACTCGGCCGTGCTTACACTTAAAATTGATACCAGCACAATGTGGAATTAATAACTTGGCTTTTTTATTGATGAATATTTTATTAGAAACAAGCGAATGATGGAATTTGATCACAATTTTGATAAACTTCCAGCGACCCTCCTCCTTAGCAAGTATTGGTAAGAACTCATGGATGCAGAGATTAAGAGTGGGAAGAAGCAAATGCTTACTTGAGCCATCAGTTAAATTATTTTACACAGAAGTGTTATAAAAATGGCAGGCATGTGTATCTTTTATTTCAGATACTACACATGCACCTTGGCCAGGTGGATAAGCTACCAATCACAACAGGGGGCTCACCATTACAGCTTCACTGTAAAAACTTCATGTGTATAACCTTTGTCATCCCCAAGGAGAGAGATTGCCATGATATCTACACATCACTTCTAGAATTATCCAAACCAGGTATGATCATTGTAAATGTCAAATTCTTGTCCTGTTTTAAAGGGCTCAGAAGCATTTCTGAAATGGAGGCAGGCAGTTCTAGTAACCATTGTTTTCCTTGTAAAGTACTGGGATAACTCCCCTGTCCTTAATAGAGAAACATTATTACTCATTTCAATAGACCTACCCTTTAGCATCAAGTATTTTAATGATTTTTGATAGAGTTTCTTGTCTTCTTCCCTTGTATTGAACATAAATGAGTGTTTTCTTTGAGGTTATTTATCACATTTCTTGTGTGCCGTATTTGTACGTAAGTCATTTATTGCAAATAAGTTACCAGATTGCCTTTCTTAGAGACTGTCCTCTGTAATTACTATACTTGAATGATGATTTACTGGCAGTGCATTTATTACATACTGAGAAACAAAACAGCTAGTTCAGATGATAATGAATCAGGTGAGATTAACGTCTTCAAAAGTTGCGAGCAAAAATAACAGCAGCTGGGAAAATACATCAGTTGAGACCTACACAATCAAAACTTAAATTGCTGTTGAAAAAGAAGGTGGGGTTTCAACATACAGAGGTCAGAAAGGCAAAGTGGACTTAGGCCATTATTTACAGTAAAGAAGGATCATTTGTATTAACCATGATTTTTGTAATAAAATGTTTTTTCTGTGATTTTAATTTTCAGTTCGTAAAGCTATTAAACAGCTTGTTCCAAAACTTACCTACAGTGAGTGTATTCAGTAAAAAAAAAATGTTCTAATAGATGTAATATACATAACCTCTGCTGGTTTGAGCATTCTTTGAGTCTATAAACGTGACATTCCTTCCAGCTCTTAAGACTGTCAAGTTTGGCTAATTCACTGTATTGCACTGTAATATTTCTGAAACAACTGATTATAATAATAGAATACTGTGCCCACTCTAACTAACACATTTGCAATTCCAGAATTGTACCAAACAAACATGTGTTTACAGCTGTTATGACATCTCCATTAAAATGTATCCTGAGATTTGCAGATCATAATGTATTGATACGGTTCTTCCATGATATATAATCGTGGGCGGCTATTTAATCTTGGATGTTTTATGATTATTGACACAGACTGTAACTAATATAGAATTACATTGTTAGTGTATCATTTTTAGATGAACTGTTATTGTCATGCAATTACTGTTTATTTTCATCATTCTTTATGGCTTTTAATGAAGGTATTTAATGGAATTGACTGCTTTATATTTTGCCAAGAGAGATTAATCAATGGAGAAATTCTCCAGTTAGACCATAAGAAATATGACAGTAGAATTTATTTGCAATAAAATAGGTTTAGGCAACCAAGGATTTCGCCGTAGGAAGTCACGCAATTCCGTTGACGAATTGCCATTAAGTTGCCTTTAAATTGTCATTATTGCAGTACACACTGAGTGACAGTAACATTTTTGTTGTGGTTAGAATCTCAGCACGAAATAAGCACAACTGGTCAAAGACCCTGGGAGTTATTTCTTTTCAAAAGAGGTCAGTAAGATAAATGTATGTCCAGCCTGGGGTTTCTTTCTTTTTATGCCCCAGAAGGAGAGCATATAGTTCTTGAACTATCTTTCTGTCATTCAGTCTGAAAACTTTAACATTGCCAATACCTTCCTCACTAATAAATGGATATACCTAATACTTGAACACAACAGCCCCTTGGACAAGGGCTTCTCAGTGACATACATTTGATTTTGACCCCTGAATGACCTTGACCTTGAAGGTCCAGTTGTCAGAAATATTTAATATTGGCCATAACTTTCTTATTGCTCAACAGATTTAGTTCATGTTTGCGCATAAAAACCCTTCGTGAGAGATCTTCCAAGTGATAGGTTTTTGGCTGATCTTGAGGTCAAAGTGTCCCCCCCACACACACCCACACACAAACACACTCAAAAGGTTAAAGCACCACTTCAGGGGCATTGTCATTTTTATTATCTTGTTATTGGCATGAAATACATGTATAATTTATTCTTGTCAGATTGGAACTTTATGAACTGTAGAGCCTTCACAGCAATTTTATGAGAATGAGTGAAGCAAAATATTTGTGTAGAACAGCAATGATATAATTTATAGTTGTGTGATTTTTTGCTGTTCAAGTTCATGGTATAATTTGATTTGCTTGATATAAATGTATAATAATTATTACATAATAATATTAGATTTATATTGCTTCACTAGGGTAGTATTCCAGACTGTATAATAAAGATCATATTGAAATACTTTGTTTTATTGAGTAGCAATATTTTCAGGGTGTAAAAATTAGGAAGCAGATATTGTGTTGCAATTACCAAATCTGGCACTTATTCCAGGACTACAGCACTACAATATATTGGCTATTAAATATATATATACTTGACTCAACAAAAATAGGTTTTCCCTGTTGTCCAGTGAAGATTATTTTTTTATCCATATAGATATGTTTTAGTTATCACTAATAAACAAGGGAGATTTTAGTGTTTCTCACTACATTCAGAGCACTATTTCTTGTTTAGTGACAGTGATAGGTGGTGACAAACTAAAACAAAATGTTTCATGCATATGATATTAATCCAGAGTCTTCTTCAATGAAGTAGCTTTGCTTTGAGCTAACTTTCAAGGAGCTAACAATGTAAATGCTCATCTTGGTGAGCTCAGCTCACAGTCTAGAAATGACATTACTTTATCATTGAGAGAGGAAAATTCACTTACCGTCACATCAAGATTCATTTAATAAAACAACACAGGACATTGACAAATTTTACAGAACCAGATGGAAAACTATAGATCCCAGACGTTGTGTAGTGAATATTTATACAGGATTCGAGGCGTTGTGTTAGAAATGAATATTTCACTTGCAAATGAAGAAGAGCTAGCAAATATATTAGCTTTTGTGTCTGTTGAAGAATATGATTTATCTATAAATATATAATGGCAGTCTAATCACATATGAACAATAACTTTTGCAGAGTCCAGTTGGATGAAAAGACAAATATATTTTAAGTTACATAAAAGAATGTCAGCTTTGTGCAGTAATATTGTTACAACCTGTCAGATTTTGTGTAATATAATGCCACTTCTGTGTAACACATTTTAATTATTTTGAAAACTGTTCAAGCTCATAATAACGAAATTTAATATTTTAATGAAGTTTAGCTCTCTTTCTACTTCCAGGAAATGTATTTAAATTTTTTGTAAAGTTTGAGCACGCAATAACTAAATTTAATAATTTTATGAAGTTTGGTATTCTTTCTTCTTCCAGGAAACATAGAGTCACTGTATGCTTTCTCCTACCAACAAAACTGTGATTATCCGAAAGATTATGGCTGGGACCTGTTTGATACGCAGACAGAGTACATGCGAATGGGAGCCCCAAACGAAAACTGGGCCATGTCAAATATCAACAAGGATTATGAGGTAAGAACTTTGTTTACAATGCATTCAGTGTTTTCTTTATGTCTGAAAAGAAGATTAATGCTATTTGAGTACTGTTGCTAAATTTTCATGGCTAACTTTTATGATCACACAATGTATTTTGCCTGTCTTTCTGCGTCGTCTCTCAACATCTCTTGTATTCGTTCTCCTTATATTGACAGCCATTTTAATTCAACCCACAGAGGCAGACAGTGAGAGAACAGATTTGTTGTCCTTGTATCATGTTTGCTTAGACATAATTTTAAAGGATAATTGCAGTTGTTTTTGTCTGTTAGATAAGGTGCTTGGAGAACATGATAGAAGTATGTTTCTTGTAGGCTGCTGTTAAATGCTTAAATTACCTGTAATAATCAGTGAGATTGTGTAGCAGGAGTCGGTTATAAAAAAAATTCTAGACAGATTCCCAGCATAGGTGTAGACTCTCTGATCTTGATTCAGATCTGGACAAATCCATGATATTGACAGCATTTCAGCCATAATTCCTAGACAGTATCTCCCATTAGATAGTGGTTCATCAGGAAAAATGATTCATTAAAGTCTGGATTTAATGTTTAGGCATGTAGAGGTGTCTACCATATATGGTGGTTTAATGTTTTCCATCGGGAATAAATGTATTTGATACCCTTCATTGATTTTGTTTTATTTATTCTCGGAGGAGCATTTATTCTGAGTTTATAGCTTTGGATTGAATAAACGGGGAAGTACAGCAGTTTTCGTAACAAGATTGATCACATTTAGAAGCAGTAATGCAGCTTCATTTTGAGATTAGCGTTGGATAGCTACTTCTCTCTGACTACTAAGACACAGCTCTGATTTAAAGCTTTGAGCCACAAAATAGGATTAAGATAAAGTTACGCCCACTTTGTACTAATATAGCTGTTTTCTGAGAGAAAATTATTTAAACTAGAGAAAGCATTACTGTTAGTAACCACATTATGCATTAATTTTGTTAGGATTTGTGACATTCTTGCACTTGGTTCGAACATGTGAAGATCTCACAGTCTGTTTAAAAGAAGACTTGATTTCATAAAATATATATAAGATCATGCTGCTCGAGACAGAAGAAAAATCATCCCATTATAATATGATGCTACAAAAGGCCAGGGAAATTGCATTTTATCCCAGCAGATAAACATGTTCTCTTTGTATTTTCAGATCTGTGATACGTATCCCCGTTATTTGTTTGTTCCTGCCAAAGCTGCAACACAGGTATTGATAGGGAGTTCAAAGTTTAGGAGTAGAGGACGACTTCCAGCACTGTCATATCTTCACATCAAAAACCAGGTAAATAGGACACAAATTTAACCTTAAGATCTATTTTTTAAGATCACTATTTAGCCTTGAGGTACACCCTTCTGCCAACCTGATTCATTTGACAAACGTCATTGTTTATGAAGGACTTTTCAAGTAAAACACTGCTCAAGGACTACCATAAGTTCGAAAATGTTAACTTCAAGGACAGTTAATCTCCTTATACAGTCACCCAATGTTAATGTTACTGTGCAATTTCTTCCATTTCTGGACTGACAATTTTATGAGAGCTTGATGGCAAAACATCTCGATACTTGTCAGTCACTGTACAATGAAGACAATTATTGTGAAACTTATATTGGGTATTCAATACTATTTCCAGGCTGCAATATGTCGATGTAGTCAACCGTTAGCAGGATTCAGTGCAAGATGTGTTGAAGATGAACAAATGTTACATGCAATACTCAAAGCCAACCCAGACAGCAAATACATGTATGTGGTGGACACACGACCTAAAGTAAGCCTTTGTTTATGTATGAGCTAATGGTTTAAATTTGTTCTTAGTACACAGTGCCCTGTGTCCTTAAATAGGAAATATATGTCCAGGAATTTTTAAGCCTCTACTTATGAATGAAAGTCCTTCTGCAGATCCAAGTTAAAATGTGAGAACTACTAGTTTATTATAAGGGATATATGTCTACTACTTGTTCTTCTTAAGAGTGGTGATATGGTTTATCTACTTGCTAAAATAACTGAATTTCTGTTGAAATATTCAATACAAAAAGAAACTAAATAAATGAACATGTTGTGATGAAACTGTTAAGCTGGGAATTTGTTAGAGTTTATTCTGTGTTAAACTTTCTGTTAAAGGCACAATAAAGAAGTATTTCTTCATCTATGATTATATTTCATCTAGATCAATGCTATGGCAAACAGAGCGGCTGGCAAAGGTTACGAGAATGAAGCATTCTACTCAGACATGAAGTTTCAGTTTTGTGGTATAGAGAATATACATGTGATGAGAGCTAGTCTTCAAAAGCTGATAGATGGTATACCACATTTATTTTAATTAAGAGAACAGGAAATGAGCTCCTGTTTAGTTGCATCAAGAATAGAAGAGAATTAAGTACTGTTTATTCCTTTAAAGAGAACAGAGAGTAAGCTACTGCTTTGTTGTATTAAGATAATATGGAAATAACTTACTGTTCATTAGTATTAAAGGAACAGGGAATTAGCTACTGTTTATATGTATTAAGAAATTATGGAATCAGCCACTGTTATTTTGTATTTGGAGAAAAGGGATTCAGCGATTGTTTATTTGTGAAGAATAGGGATTCAGAAACTGTTAATTGGATAGATGGGGAATTGGCTACTGTTTATTTGCAGTATGAGAATAGGGAATCAGCTACTGTTTATTTGTATTTAGAGAATAAGGAATCAGCCACTTTTAATAAGTATTTAGAGAATTGGGAATCAGCTACTGTTTATCTGTATTTAGAGAATAGGGAATCAGCCACTTTTAATTTGTATTTAGAGAATAGGGAATCAGCAACTGTTTATTTGTATAGAATAGAGAATCCGCTACTGTTTATTCGCACTATGAGAATAGGGAATCAGCTACTGTCTTTTTGTATAGAATAGGGAATCAGCTAGTGTCTTTTTGTATTTAGAGAATAGGGAATCAGCTACTGTCTTTTTTGTTTTTAGAGAATAGGAAATCAGCTACTCTCTGTTTGTATAGAATAGGGAATCAGCTACTGTTTATTTCCACTATGATAATAGGGAATCAGCTACTGTCTGTTTGTATTTAGAGAATAGGTAATCATCTACTGTTTGTTTGTACTACTGAAACAGAGAACTAGCAGCTGTTCTATATTTTCAGTTTGTGAGCTTAAGAATCCCTCCATGAATGCTTTCTTGTCTGGTCTGGAGGCCAGTGGCTGGTTGAAGCACATACAAGCTATACTGGAAACTTCTGTGTTTATAGCAAGGGTAAATTTTTACAATATCAAAGAGCTGTACTGTTGTGTTTCCAAGGAGTTACATATAATTCAATCCCTCATATGCTTGAATTATTAGATTTACTTTTAAATGAGGCTGTAACCACCAAGGAGTCTTAGGCAACTGATCATTCTAAAGAATTTAGTTAATCCTAAAGTTTTAATTGATTATGCTGTCAAAAGACAAACTAAATGACAATATTTGTCAGTTTTTTTTGTGGTGTCAGAAACACCTCAGAAGAACTTTCTCTATTTTCACTGTCCTGCATGAGGTCATGTATCTCTTGCAGGCACATATTCTAAGGTTTTTCTTATCATAAAGACCAATGTTCAAAGTTTCTATGGTGAAAAATCAATCATTTGAAAAGGTTAACAGAAACCCTGGTCTTTATAGGAGGATTTAGGACTGTAGGATTTTGTGATTAAAATGAGTAAGTCAGTTCAGACTAGACTTCCATACTTTAAACTTGATATTTATGGCAAGAATTAATCTCATCCTCATCAATTATTCAAATAAACTACAATTTGGGACTACGCTTTCCTTTTAAAGATAGTTTATCTTCACCAAGTATGGCTTTATTGTCACAGATAAGTTATATTAATAGGTTAGACAAGAATGATAGGCTAATAGTTGTCGAGTCTAATTTTGTCTCTTCATGGTGGGTTATTTTTTACAAAAGGGGAATTAAATAATAATATTCTGTTAAATGTCATTGTGTTATTGCTTGTTTCAGACTCAGGGATCAAAATCTAAAGTGCATCAGCTTTCAGTTGGAATAAATAATGCTGTTTACTTTAGAGGCCATAAATGATTATTTCTTTTGTTGATTTAAGGATTGCAGAGATACAAAATGTTTCAAGTGCTTGAAAGGGTAATCATAACAATGTTTAACCATTATGAAAGTGATGATCAGCCATTAATACAGATGACAGGCAGTTTTACTAATTGGCTAGTGGCCAATAATCTTTTCATTGAATTGGATATTTAAAATTTAGTTGTATTGTATCTGTCTTTTCTAGACGAGAATTACTGAAGGGGCTGAAGAATGTTTTCATAATGCATGGTAATTTTTGTGTCACCTGCTACAAAGTAGCCACGACATATAGGGATCACTTGTCCATCCATCTGTCCATCCATCACAAAACTTGTCCGGACTGCTTCTCAGAAACTGTTGGTGCAATTCATCCAAACTTTACAGGAATGATCAGTACCAAGTCTAGTTGTGCAATTCATCGGCATTTTCCAATTTAATGATTTTTGTTAGAGTTATGGCCCTTTAATGATTTTTATTTTTAAAGTTTGTCCAGACTACTTCTCTTATATAACTAAAGCAATTTGAATGAAATGTTACAGAATTGATCGGTACCTCAAGTACTTGCGCATTTTTAACTGGTTTTTCGGTTGAATGATTTCAACTCAGCTACAAACTTTATATTTATTTGTTTGATAAATATCAACTGCATGTTGGTTCTTGAATAAGACAGAAGAACAACAATATTGAAACTCGTTTCCTCTCAGCCTTCTGTTTCATTTTTTTTTTTTGCATGATTTGTAGACTTTCTGGGCCTTTCAAAAAATCTGTCACAACAATAAAAAGTGTATTCTGGTATGTGTTTATGACCTAATCAGTAAAGTCTTGCTAATAAGGGTTCTTTGATGGTTTCAGAATAATCTGAAATTTAGCAATTTCAAAGAACCAACTTCTTAAATTTAGAACAAATGAGACCTGATATTAAGATTGATTGATTGATTGATTGATTGATAAGATCAGTTCTTGACTGCTCTTATTAGTGAAACTTTACTATTAAAAAAAAAAATGACTCTGTTACAGTGTTTTTACTGTTCACAGGCTGTGTTAGATGGTGTAAGTGTACTGGTACATTGTTCGGACGGCTGGGATCGGACAGCACAGACATGTAGTCTCTCATCTCTAATGCTTGATCCATACTACAGAACTATATCAGGATTTATGGTAGTACTGTTTTCCTTTTAACTTTATCATGAAATAAAATAAAAGCTGGAGTTCTTGATAGTTGTTAATAATTTACATTTTATATCACACCATTTACAGTAATCAAATAGAAATTAAAAACTGTTTGAATCCCACTTTAAATATATATTTTTCATCACAGATAAAGGGTTAAAAAACTTCGTTGTTTTTTTTATGTACATTTACTTGAATGATGTATGTTATATTGTCTTATGATTGATTGAAAACTAAAGAGAATTTTTCAAAATCGTAATTTCAGGCATTGATTGAGAAGGAGTGGCTAGCATTCGGACACAAATTCACTGATCGTTGTGGTTTTTTAAGTACCGTGGATGGTAAAGAAATGTCGCCAGTGTTTACACAATTTGTGGAATGTGTTTGGCAGATGCAACAACAGTTTCCATGCGCATTCCAGTTTAATGAGCGGTTTTTGATCACACTCCATGATCATGTGTATTCCTGTCAGTTTGGCACATTCGTTGGCAATTGTGAGAAAGATAGAGTGGATTTGAAGTAAGTTTAATTGATTGCACCATTGCTTTGATATGACTGAATAATGCATAAAAAAATTCTAAAAAGACCAATTAGTGCTTAATGTTTGATTAGAAAGATATAAATTGTAGTATTAACTCTGAGCCTTTGACAATAGTGAAAATTTAAAAGTTTCATGCAGTAAACATGCAAGTGGTTGCTTCATCTTGACAGCAGTTTTACAACTGAAGTAGCCAGTTCCTCCAGTCAAGCAGACAACTCCTCTTTTGCAGCTTATACTTTTCTTCCACAGTTTCTTTTAAAATGAATATCCATGTCAAAACCAGGTGTCTGTTAATCACTCCTTGGCTAGCTGGAAAGCTTCCATTCTCTTGTATACTGAAAATATGGGTAAATTTTTACATTAGTCTGATAGAAAAGAATGTGTACAACCAGTCATCCATGTGTTCTTTAGAAGTTTTAGCTGACTATAATGGTGTTCCGGAAGTGAGTGACCCTTATTTAATGATTGCCTTATTACATACAAAGTTAGCCATAATTGAACATATGGATAGGTGAGAAGACATTTTTACTACCAGTGATACTTTAAATGCTCATAAATTCAGGCCAAATATAGATAATATAGCTTGATGGCCCTTTTGTTGTTACTGTAGTTAACAATTTTCAGATCATGCCTCTGTTAAACCAATTAAGAGGCACTTAACTGTACATAAAAGCTTTTGATAGGATTGTAATCTAATACATGAAGATCAATTTCCAAGCCTTTAGCCTATGTTCAGAGTTAATGTAAAAATAGTGTTTTTCAAGATATTAGATTGTGGTTAAAATGAAATAGGGATCGATATAGACAGTAAATGGGTGAGAGACATTGCTTGTTTGCTGTTGACAGAACTTACAGGTTCAAGACCTGCATGATCTCAAGTGACTGAGGAGATAAAGTCACCGACATGCAAACAACTGTTATTCTTCAATGTTTGAGGGTCATCAGTTTAAATGCAGTTGTAGAAATTTTCACCCAAACAAATTGCATTTTGTTATTTAGCATAGGAGTCTTTGTATTATTCTAAAATCTTGTATGCTGGTTCTACCAGTAGACTCTTCGCTGCCAACATAACATACAGAAGATACATCTGATAAGTTTTTAAATGTATAAAGTTCTTATCTTTGTTAATAAATAATAAAACTGTATTACTTTGTCTGCATGTCTCACTGATTTAGTCTGACTTCAGTCTGTAAGCTTAATTTGAGTTTATGTAATGAGCTAATGATATAAAACAATGGTTGTGGTGTTATTAAGCCAGTTGAATGGTAACTACACTAGTTGTAGAAAGAAAATGCCCTTAGATTACTCAAGTACTATATATTATGTTTCTTTCTCCAGACTATTACTATTCTAATAAATAGGTTAGCTGATCGTACGTTTTCTTTGTGGGGCTTCCTGACGAAACACCAAACAGAGTATCTCAACCCGTTGTTCAAAAAAGAATACGAAGTTATGCAGCCAGTGCTTATTCCTAAAACCTACCCACAATGCATCAGGTAAAATCAAAAAAAAATATTTTTTACAATAAAACTGTAGATGATGTTCCAATTTCGCAGTTTTATTTTTTGTATTTCTTTTTTTTATGTTCTGCATGTATGGAATAAGTTTAAAATGAATTTCTTTTGCTGTCTTTTGCTGTTAATAGATTCTAGATATGTTTTGATTAAGCTGTAATCTGCAGTCAAAATGGGAGACCACAAACCAGTGACACTATTCCTTTCAGAAACACTTTTTTGTTGTAATATATTCCATTGCTAGCAAATGGACCAAAGACAGTAATCAAAGTACATGGTAATTTACATTCTATTGCAGTTTGTTTGAGCATGTTATTGTAAAGTAAAATAACAAGATAATGAAGCTAGAACTTGAATTAAAATCAACAAAACTGTTAATTGATCTTGTTAACTACAAATGGATGAAAGGTTGGTTGAATTAAATAGAATGCATATTTGATTTCTATACTCATACAAAGTTTGGAATAGAATGACAGATAGCAAAATGATTCAGTACTTGGCATCAAATATATGCAAAAAATATGGATTATTCCATAGGTTTTGGCGAGGTATGTACAACAGATTTGAGACTGGCATTCATCCCAGAGATCAGATCAAAGATATTCTGGCAGCTGCCAAGGACCATAGCACTTCTCTTGAAGATCATGTCCGATTATTGGAAAAAGTAGGTTCTTAAAATTATGTGTTTTAAAATACGTTGAAGTAGATCTTTCAGTTGAAAAGGAATAAGTGAAATAGTAATTAATTCCCTACCAGTGTTTACACTGGTGGGGGCTATAATTTTGCCCAACATTTGTCCAGAAATCTGGATCCAATGATAACTTAAAGACTATATATGAATAGATGGCAACAAGGAGACAGTGCATGTCACTTTGTTATTTTCCTTGGATCAAAATTTTGGTTTCTATGGTAACAAAAATAGTTTAACAGATGGATCCTTTGATCACTCAAGAAGTATATGAGCTAGATTAATGAAAATTAGTATGTGAGTAGAAGGCAATATGAAGATTATGCACTTTGTTTTCTGTGAAGAGGATACATTGAGGTAAACAGGGTTTCTGTTTTATTGTGTATTTACACTAATCTTGTCCCCTGAACTCAGCCAAATGTCAGGTCACAAGGTCACATAAAATCTCATAAACAACTATGTGAGCAATACTTAATGGAAGCACTGGAAATATAGCTTCAAAGATGTATGCCATGATAACTCAAAAAGTATATGATACTAAACTCATGATTGTAATTCTCAAATTTTGATATTTTATTTCAAGAGTGGAAACTTTTGGGGACTTATGTGTTGTAGTTTACACCAATGACTTGTTATATTTAATCTGAATATGGAATGGAGTTTTTTAAGATAGCTTTTATTTTGAAACATAACTTGAGGGTATCTGAAAAGAAATGGATAAAAAGAAACACCTGTTGAGAGTAATTAGATTGTATAATTTTACCAAAATGACTTTTTCTTTCAATTTTCAAAGGTTCATATGATTGCTTGATTTTGATTTCTTTGCAGAGAATAAATTTCAGCTATATTTTCTTTCTTTTTTTTTCCAGAGGTTGACCCAAATTTGTCAAGTCCTTGGAAAATCTGATGAAATCATACAGAAAACATTGCAAGGTTGTACATCCTTGGAGTCCCTAGACGGTGTTTTAATGGATGATAACTTCCATCATAAACTGAAAGATAAATTGCTAGATAACCAACCATTTGTCGAGAATCATATAGTGAACCAGTCTGACTTAATGAAGCGTGAAAATCAAGAAAAGAATAAACTGATTGACGGAAGTGTAAGTCAGACGAAAAGTGACTCGGAATCTGGATTTGATGAGTCATGTTCACAGATGTCACGATCAGGTATTGATGATCGCATCTCCACACTAGAACCTGAGTCTTTGTCCCATTCCACGAGCTTAGATAAGCTTAACATGGAACAGTTGCATCTTGAGCTTGACTCTGTTGCGGTGGACTGGCGCCCATTCCGTAATATTTATACATGTAGTTGTGCAATGCCGTTTGACCATTTTACTAAAAAGGCAAGCTTGAACTGTTTTATTTTGCACAAAAAAAGTTTTGAATGATCAGAAGTCACATTGGGATTTACAATTTTACATATTAGTTGACTGGTTCGAAACTGAATAAGTAAATACAATTACTTTCAGTCAAAAAAAGGTCTTACTAACAAATTTGTCATAGTAGCAGACCTTTTTTCCTTCTAAGTTTTAGTCTTTGTTTCTTTAAAATTGCATGATTTTGAAAATAGTTAAAGTAGTCTTGAAAGCAGAACTGTTCAGTCGTAATGAAGAAAAGACCGATTCCATCCATGTTTACTTACAGTCATGTAGTTGGTGTCATATTTTTGGCAGTCAAAATCTTGTTTGAATATTTTAGATCACTTAATACAGTCAACATTTATGTAAGGTTAATTTCTTTTTAGCTCACATGAGCCAGAGGCTCTTCTCTCTGCATTTTTCACATACTTAAACATCATCTCCTCTCAAACCATTGGGCCAAATTTGATGAAATTTATGATTGACCTTGTCCCAGGGGTCAACAGTTACTAGTCAAAATTTTGTTCACATAGCATAAGACCAGGATACAGGTCAGTGCCCAGGTAATGAACTTGACATTAGAGAACTTTGGATGTCTGAGTACTCTGTTTTTGGCCTTGCATTTTAGAGTAATTGTACTCATGTGAGCAATATAAGACCATCATGGCTCTCTTGTATAAAAGAAAAGGCACTTATATTATTATAGACAAATGGTGTAGAGTAGTGATTCTATAACCAAAATAAACACACAACAAGGTTTGGAAAATTAGTACCTGGAAACTTTTGTTATATTTTTCCCCACTTCATTTAGGTCTAGTTAAAATGTTTGTTTTCAGATTTGAATTTTTCTATAATGTGTCTTTGTATGTTACTGTTTATATAAAAAAATCTTGTTGTGTGTTAGTTATACTTCCGCATGAATTCATATTGGATGCAAGTTTGAACTAAATAAAGTTATTATAATCCTAGGGAGTAGTGTAATGTGGAAGATGAAGTATGGTCCGTCTTAAAGTTTTATAACTGGTAGGAACTGTAAAATTTGCTTGTCTAGCTTTAACACTAGATAGAGTGATATTAACAGCTGGTTTAAGTCCTCACAGAATTACATTGATTTTTTGTGGCTAATCATGTTTGTGACGTTCAGTGGCTGATCATTTTGGTGCCGTTCATAGGTGGCATTCATAGGCAAATTGATCTACGGCTTTGTTCCAGTAGGTTATGATTGGTTATAGTAATTTGTAGATCATCCTGTTTACAAACAAAATGTTAGAAATGAAGAGAACTTTTTTTTTTACTGATAAATGAGGTCTCCTGCTTATGAGCAAGGGCAGTCACTATGGTTAAATTAAAAAAAAATTGCCACAGTACTAAATTGATTCTTTTGAACAGCATAGGTTTTTACAAATTGATCTTTTTTTATTTTTGCATAACATTCTTTCATTTAAATCTTGACAAGTGTTTTTATTGTGTTCTAATGAATGTATTTTCAAAAGAATTTTTTGAACATTCAAAAGAAAGTCATGAGGTTTGTCTGATAAGATTTGCAGAGACTTAGTGTTACTGAATTTTTGCTCTACATGAACAAATTATCGCTGTGTTTTTTTACCAATAGATGTTAACAGCATGGTTTTCACTCATACAAAGCTTGTTAGTTGCACCACAAATCGTTACTAACTAACACAGTTCTTGCATGCTTTCTTGTTCTTATTTATCAGTTCTTTAGAACATTATTTTTAGAGTTGAATTTTATAAAATGCTTTGCTTTAGGACAGAGCTCTGATGAGGGGACAGAAGATAAGAAAAAATTGTAATGTTTGGATACTGGTAACTCAGTGGGTTTTAACCAGCTGACCTGTAGAGTATTTGTCCTTATTTATATGTACATATATTATGTTTATCAACCTCCGGGCATCATCAAGAGGCCCTTGACTAGAAAATCTGCAGTCATTTTTAACTGAAAAACTTTTGAAAACCATTGAATATTGGGTACAGTTGAAACTAAACAAGGGACAGAATTACCAATTGTCACTCATCTTTTGTTGTTGTTTTTTTGAAGTCTTGATAATGTTTAAATAAACATAGTGCATTGTAACATTTTTCTGTGTCAATACTGTGTTGAAAATTATGCAGGAAATTTAATACAGTTAAGGAAATTGGGGTCATGATTATTTGAAGAAAAAGTTGTGGTAATACAGCGTTCTCGGAAGTGATCATTTGAAAGCACAATAACTAGGACTACAGTACAGAAACATTATTCTCTGCAATGTCATTAGATTATGCACATACATTCCACGTATGTTATCAGTTAACATACCTATGATATGCAGTTGTTGCAAAAAACTGTAACTTAATGTTGGTTTTGGAAGTTTACTTTTATTGAATAATTATATTGTTTTGTCTTGATTTTCAGTTCCATTGTTGGAAATGCGGTGATGTGTTCTGTACACGATGTATTGCTCGTAACATTCCACTTCCTGGCCATGACTCCCAGCGACCTGTTCCAGTGTGCAAACCATGCTATAAACACATACGTCACTCTCCTTCCATGGAATTTAACCCACTTATTACCCAATCAGCAGAGAGGACTTGATATATCAACCAATAGAATGTCACTTCCTGTGGAACTTAAACATGGAACTCGACTGACAGACTAGTACCATTTGAAATGATTTCTGTCACTCTTGCCAGATGAGAAGTTAAAAATGATAATTTCATTAATTGTGTATGAACAAACATTTTGTTCCTGATATGTGATTAGAAGTAGATGAACAGAATCACTTTGAAAGAAAATGGTGGTAGAAATCAAATTTTACTTAGTTCAAATAGTCGAAGATACAAAAAACTGTTATAGAGTTAGTCCAGTAGTCATAATTCTCTATTATCTGTTGTATGTTAAATGTTATACACAAAAACTGTGATATTTTTGTTGAAGTCAAAACCAGTTCATTAGATACATTGCTTCTGACATGTGGTCTTTTAGCTTTCAGACATTGCTAGCTCATTTTCAAGTTTTTATAGAAACAGCCATTGCAAGAAAATATCTAGCTGAATCAGTTTGATGTAGGAAGAGTGAAATTGAAAGCATTATTTGTTATAAAAGCTTCAGTTGGTAACAAATCTAATAATCTTGGCATCTGATAGGACAAAGGTGATGTGAGTTTGAAACCTGGCCAATCACAGCAGAGAGATTTCAGACTGGTTCTTTTTCAGGAGGAGAGGGGTGGTAAATTATCTCAGCATTTTAGTTTCAATTCTTGAAAGCAAATTTACATAATTATATTGAAAATCTGAAGTGAGAGTAAGGCTTTTTCTGGAAAAAGAAAGGAATAACGGAAAATAGTAAGTCATTTAATACAGTGGTGGAGGAGTGCTATCCCACATCTTCATGGCAAATTATTTCATGTAGTGGTCATTATTTTTTATGAGTTTTTTTATTTATTTTGCTTTTATAGTCTTTTGCTGATATGAAATCAAAGAAATAGTTCATATAGAATATGTGTGTAAGACAGTGTCATTCTCCTGAAATCAAAGAAATAGTTCATATAGAATATGTGTGTAAGACAGTGTCATTCTCCTGAAATGAAAGACCCTGCTTTACGCCTTCATATAATTTTTATAGAAATGGAACCCCCCTTGAAATTCTCCTATTCTGTTGCATAAACTACAATTATAATGGAAAGAAAAGACATGAAGTGGAAACATTACATTAATTTCAGGATTGTTTTAAACCTGTTGTAGGTCTGAACTTCTATTTTACATAACCAAATCTTTAAATCATCAACCTGCTTTTTGTGATAAACCCCATGTGTTCACAACAGTGAAAATTGTAAGAAGAGCTTCATTTTCTTCCTCTTTAAAGCAGGTTGGACATCTATGGTCCAGATTTGTTATTTTGGCCAGTCCAATCATTGTCCTGGGTATGTGCAATAATAGCTTGTAATGAGTCTCTAGCAAAGTGTACATTGTACTGTTAATGAAATTGATGCAAAAATATTCATATTGAGCATTAAAAATAGCTATGCTTGGATGCGAAAATGTTTTATCTGTTGCTTTTAAAGTAGCATGTAACACATTGTTGCTTACACCTCTCAGTTTGTCCAGTGATATGACATTATAAGACATTACTTAATATGACAAAAAGTAGATCACCCTTCATTCTTTGTTTTGTTAATGTTTTACGCTATGTTCTGTTTTATATCATGAGAGAATCTAACATTTTCTAAAGACACTGTCACTAGTTTGAATTTTCTTTACAAACTTACCTTCATTTACAAATAATAGATTCTGCTTTTTAGTAACATGTCATGTAAGATAATTTCACTGATTTTGTCAGTAGCACAGGAGAAATATGAGAATTAATAAAGAAATGTTATGAACTGTAATATCATTGTATTTCATTTGATATTATTATAGATTCCTAAACAACTGACATTTTATGAAAAGAAAATTGAAGTATGTTAAGAAAATTCAAGAATACTTTAAAAACGTTGAACATACAAGTGTTTAGTTTAGTTTGGTTGATAGAAATTTAACAATTGTTGAATTATAAAAAGTTATTTGTCCCTCTTCCATCTCTTGTTCATTTCTTTCTTCTAGTCATACATGCTTTTATTGTGCTACAACAACTGATTTCTTGACAAATGTAATCTTGTTTCTTAGACTTGATTTTAAGAAATGTCAGGTCTTTAAGTCTGTGTATAGCATGTTACAAGTAATTATTTTTTTCCTAGAAGTGATTTTTATGTATATTTAGTCTATTATAATTTATTATTTCACAATCTTGTTGCGCTTAATATTGCTGAAAAAAAAGAAAGAAATAAATCAGTATGCTAAAATGTCGAGTTACTGAGAAGTTTAGACAGTTGTATCTTTTACTATTCTAGGTGGGCATTATACAAATTTATGGGAGAAACCATCTTAAAGCATTGACAATGAAAAGACAGTGTTAGATACCTCACCTGGGGCTCATTGCTTTTATTTTTCACAGTGAAATTGGACCTTCCTATAGGCAAAACAAACTGTGGAGAAACGGAGTTGTTATTGTAAGTTTCAAAGTCTCTCCAAAGTTGAGTTCTGTACGTTCAGATGCAATTAACTTACTGACAAGAAGTGGTTCAGTGCTCCACATTAAAGGGAAGGATATATAAATATTCTGTATGTATAACCTCTACCAAAAGATATAAATGCTTTGTTCTTTTGAAAACAGTAATGTGTTAGAAATATAGAAAATACTAAAAACATAAACTGTCCATCTTTGTGTTCAAATGGTAATGGTTGTCTGAGTTTATTGTCGGAGTACCGATTTCCTATATGCCCGACACTCCCTTCAGAGTTGTGTTATTTTAAGTTGTATGGTATTGCGCAGAATACAGAAAGCACCATATTCCTAGAGACGCATGGGACCTTGGTTTAATAGTCCCATCATCAAGACAACAAGTAGTGTTAGGAGAGGAGTGGGAGATCAAACCCAATGACCACTGACAAGAGCATTACCACTGGACAAATGCTCACCTGTAGTCATCATTATGTAGTAATGTACAAAACTGACATGTGTTAAATCTTCAAAGGATTAGCAACATGTAGTGGCACTTTACATGGGACCATTATCGAAACAGAATACAAAACTAAATAAAAACAGATACATTTTCAGTGTTTTAACTTTTATTTTTTTCAGCATGTGGAATTTAATACAATAGAAAAGTATAAAAAAAATTATATAAATAAATTAAATGGCACAATTTTATAATGATCAACATGCATAGTAAATATGTTTATGATAAAAGATATTTATGGAATTCTTACACAATGTAACCAATAGTAAATGAACAAATCAAATGATTGGCATGTTTTTGCATTAATAAGACAGAAACTATACACAGATGCAGTTTAATGTCCAAATTAGGACAGCCAAGAAAAGAAAGAACAAAATAAGAAAAACATGCAAATTACAAATACATCAATGCTACCATTTTCCAATTAGTTAAATGTATGGTGTTCATCAAATATGTTTAGCAGTATTGCCTACAGGTAAAAGTGATAAGGATATTGAGTAATAATGAAAAAAATTGCACAAGTATACATACCACAGTGCATTAGTATTCCTTACAAGGATTTAAGTAATCACTAACAAATGCCTTTGAAGTCATGGCTCTAGTACATAATATGTATTCATTAAAAAAGTATTTCTGATAATGCCATATGCTTTGCATTGAAGAATCTCTGATAAATTATACAATATGTAACCATCAATATTTCAAATTATTTAAAATGTATCAGTTTTTCATGTCAGACTCCACCCTTTGGTACTAACAACAGAAACTTAAAGCATTAAAGGCTTAGTATTCATGGAATGACTTACTGATACTACTTTGGTATTTGAATCTTCGTGGAAAGAGTATCAGTTGTTCATAACTGGATAACTTTGCTTTCATGAGAAATATCCTATGTATTCATGAAAAAGTTTACTTAGCATTACTGTTAAGGTTCTTATACATAAAACCTACACTTCTTATTCAAAGCAAGTCAGCTTTTAGTATCCCAGGCATCAACAGCAACAAACCTTAGGACAATAGTCATGATGGAACACTTCTGTATTCACAGTAACGATAGTATTTCTGTGTAAAGAGTTTTTCGGTATTCAGGATGAGACTTAAAACAGTCTTAAATGAATAAAAATGATCTTTTTACATAAATGAAGGATGCTTATTATTTATAATAAAAGACCAGTCTGTTTTTCCATATTCAGTTCAAAATTAAAGGCCTTAGTGTACCATCTTAGAATTGTCAGTATTCCTGACCATACATGCCGTTCTCCCGTTACTCGCCGGGTTCTCCCGATATTTAGACCCTTGCCCCGGCGCCCCGGCGAAGCACCCAAATCTCCCGATAAATCAACATTTTGCCTTGAAAGATAAAAATCCATAATATTCGTTGAATCCAGACAGTTTAAAAATCTGCCAAAAACGAATCCACAACATAAGTCCCGGACCGTCTGTGTATATCACACCTCGCTAATCCGTTGCAATGACACCCTAATAAACTTGTCAAAGACCAAATGACCGTGAAAAACAAGTTCGATAATCGATAGCTTCTGTCGGTGCCTTGGAATTAATAAATGAAATCCTTTAGCCTAATGTTTGCAGCTAGCACTACGTCAGCCCACGTGTTCGTAGAAGTCGGCTCCTTTGAAGTCTGTTGAAAGATAAACGACCTTTACACAGTTACTTTTGAGCTGAATTAGCGGTGCGTTTTTTATGCTCCATACTGTTTGATGTTTGGAAATTGAGTAACAAAGCGAGTTATTTTCGAAATACACCATTTAAAAGTGTATTTTTTTTATTTTTGTGCAGTTACACACTGCATCAATGTGTAAATAAAACAGAAGGCGGTAGGCAATTATTTTGTATTCGCAAGTTTTTATACGTATCAATCCAGGGAACAAATTTTTCATTCAGTGACGACGACGAGTGATCAAAATTTCTTCTCGTCCTGCATCATCACCAGTCCTGGAGACCTAGCAGAAAAAAGATCAACGGTACTGTGCGGTAAAAAAAGGCGCAGTGCAGTGCTCCCCTTTACTCGCGCTTCCGGTTTCGTTTTGACAGCGTATTGCAGGACAAGCAATCAGATATACTCGTCCTCATACGAGCGAACGTTTTTTTTTTTGTTTTTTTTTGGTTTCCGTTTTTACCCCGTTGTGATGTCCAAAAACCCGGCGATTTTCCACAAATCTCCCGTTAATGATCCAACCCTAAACGGCATGTATGTTCCTGACAAAAAGCTTTGGAATTCTTGAGGAGTTTCAGTTTAGTATTCATGACAGTAGACTCCAAAAATAAATTTATTATGCATTACAAAAGAGTGGTAATTCAAGAAAGAATTACCTTTGAATATTAAGTATTTGCAAACAGTTTATTACTTATTAGGTAGTTATGTCAGACTTGGCAATTAACCTATCCATGGTTCATTATAAGGATCAATGCCAGACCCCTATCCTCTGCAGGAAACTTTCTCACATGAATGATCCTACTCAGTTACAAAGCTTGAACATGGACCTTTCATTAGTGAGGTTTAGTGATTTCAAGCACCAGTATGTTATTTCAACCACTAGAGATGGAGGCAGGTGTTGCATTTTTTTAGGTATTAATGCAATAGAACTTTAAGATGCATGACTGAATCACCCTAGGTCTTTGAAGAAAATAGTTTCCATGACAAAATACATTGCATATACATGATAATTAATTAGCATTTATGACAATCTGATGAAACATAAGCTATATTTATGCACAGTCTACACAACAAGTAACTTCCATATTCATGATTTTAAAAACAAAGTAAATGTTCTTATGGAGACAGAAATTTTTAACCCAAAGGTAAGTTTGCCCTAGAAGTAAAAAAAAAATAATCTTTGTAGCACCCTTTATAAATCATTGGTTGAAATTCTACTCTGTGGATGTTTTAAAGTAGGTCACTGAAGATCCTGAAAAGGTTCATATTTGCAAAGAATGTTTAAAATGAATAAATTTCAAGTGATCTACACAGAAAAAATACATGAATATAACACACAAAAAACAAATGTGACAGGTTACTATGAAATGAAACTGGATAATCCATTTACAGCAAAGTTTTAGGTGTGTTTATAAGATTTCAGTTAACACCCCAGCATGTAAAAGATTTGTCTGGATTTATTTCATGGTCAATGTTTTTTAAAAGCTCTGGGAACAGCATACTGGGACATGCTTTGTCTGTCACCTACAAGGCAACAAGTTGTGATATATTGGAATGAAATCTAAAGTATCGGCTTAGTTTACAGGCAATAAGCCTTAGTCATAATCTACGGTGCATTTAAATGTATCTACTTTTGAATAACTAAATGCTGATTCAGGGCAATAGAACATTAAGTCTTGGTTCTGTTGTGTGTGTAAGTTCTGTTCCCTGCAGTGCATTCTGACACACATTATAACTAGTTTAACCCTTAACCTGCTGGAACCAAAAGTGATTAGCCTTTGCCACCAGTATAGAGCTTTATACTGTTGGTAGCTCCATTTTTGTATTTTGATATTGAAATCCCTTAAACTTTGAATGGACTGTTCCAAATTCAAAGCTGGGCTAATCCATTAAAAAATTTCAGCATGTTCAGGGTTAAAGCAAGATGTAAATGTGCCCTGGTCTGTATTCTTTAGTGATTTTCTTAGATGGATGTACCCCAACGGCAGCTTAGCTCAGGCATGGACAAGTATGCCAGTCTCTGTGTTCATACTCTTGTTTTTTTTCTTTCTTTGGGAGGGGGCGGGTACATTGCTAAGTTGAATTCTAACAAAAAAGTGACAGTAGATGAAATTAACTTCAGGAAATTTAAAACTTTCTCATCAAATCAAAAGTTGACATGAAAACACGATATTGGCTTGGCTGAGTATGTGTAAATAACACAAACAACTGTTCTATGAAATTAAGTTACACATACAAGAAAGCACGATTTCATGATACAACCTGGTCAGTGGTAGCGTGTAATTATCAATAATTCAGTAAAGCATGTCCAAAATACATGTAAGTTTTTTGTCACAGTTTGATGATAATGATGAAGATGATGGTGGTGGTGATTAGGCATAACTAAAGCAAATCTATGACAAATGAAATCTTTTGGAAAATCATACACATAAATAATGATCATGTTTTAAGAACACAACCCTTATAGTGACGTAAATATGCTTCATACAGAAGAAAAAATAAAATATGTCCTGCATATATTACATGTTTTAAGGACACAACCATGATAGTAAATAATAGAAAAATTTTGCATATAAAATAAGACACATCAGAATGGGGACATACATGTAGCAAATATGTCAAAAACAAATGCATTTATGTCTAAAAAACACAACCACTGAACATTTTATAAATAAATGATGTACAACAGCAATGATACATCACTAGCGGTATTAGAAAAATGAAAAACAAAAAGGAAAAGTAATGCACACTACTGGTAACATCTTCGAAGATATGTGATATTCAAGTTTTTGATATGGTTTTATGCAAGGTGAGGTTGTTATTTACACATGATATGCTATAAATAGACATGAAATTTATTGCACTAAAGTTTGCTGAATGCGTATTGAAGATCGAGTTTGAGTTTGTTTCAAGTTTTATGCCACTAATAAAAAAATACTGAATCTAAAAACTATAGAATACTGAAAGCTTACAGAATTACATCCTTTAAAATTTGAACACCTTGTGTGCTTAAAATCTTTTCATGGAAAAATACATGCCTATAGAGCTTCAGTAGATAATACACTCATAAAATATTTCCATTTAAAGACTAATTAAAAGATAAATATTAGTATCACTGGCAAATCAAAGTGCATTTATCCCAAACTAATGCTTGATTTTTAATTGGATAGGAAAAACTGTCACTTGTAAAAAAAAGTGTGGGACTTTTGAGACAGATTATCACACAACCAATGCCTAACATTGTAAAATTTTATTCTTACATCAGTCTAACTTATGATTGGCTGACAAATTTTTCATTGACCAATGCCTGTGATTTTAAGATTACTTTTTATAGACTGGTCTTAATTATTCCCTTGCTGATTGGCTAGCAGACATTCTATCTAGCCAATAAGAATCCAAGGACAAAAACTGACTAAAGTTATTTTTTGAGATAAGGAAAACAGGTCTGTTCTTTTTTTTTAAATTACAATACACAAAAGGTTATTTTGTTACATCTGTAAAATTTCAGATGAATTTTTACTTTTTCTTTTTTCAATGCAAGCATATTAAAGTTTAAGCCATTTGTCCAAGCAAGAAGGAAAATCACTGTGGAAATTTTGAAAGACACAGAAGAAAACAATGTAAGCTCATGCATAATAACACACTGTGAAACATTGGCAGATTTTCTTCATAATTTTTCTCAGATAAATTAAAATATTTTATAATACAGGCTCAAAATATTATTGCAGCTTGGGCTAGAAAGCATATTGTAGAAATAATTTGATAATCAACTTTTACCCTGTTGGTGGCCACTGTTTATTGCCTTAGAAGTCAGTGAAAACCATGATTTAAACATGTCTTATCAATGCAGTCTGATCATGGTCAGCACTGTTTACTTGTCAGTCATTAAAGTAAAAAAAAATACCCATATAAATTATAACCAAACTGTTTCAAGCTGGGGTAGGTTAGGTAATGGTAAAAGACACAAGCTAATTTTCCCCGTGTCTCATATTTCTAAGCATTTTTCAACAATCCTGAATGTGATATGACCTGAATTATCAGTAGTAGCGAGTTCTGGAATGTAGAAAATTTTGAGTCCCTGACAATAATTGCCGTTTACCATCTCTTCATTCATCACTATTTTTTCATGAATCTTATATCAACTTAAATAAATAAATCTGCTCCATCTGTACTTTCTCCGCTCTGTTTGTAATAACTTCCCAAGTGACTTGACAGTTGAACCGTATATATGCATTTTGTTAGCCACTTTAATCAGTGCAGAAAAAAAATATTATTCATAATCAACAAATCAAAGACATAGTGCATATCAGCAAACACTGAGATCCTTTTTTCCCCTATCTTCAGTTCATTTCCTTTGTATAAATAAAGCAGACAGTTGCATGATAGTTAAACACATCCCTTTTGCACACACACTGTATAAAGACACTAGAATCCCCACAGCCTCTGTGAGATATCTTCTGTACCTAGATTTCTTTGAGAATCTGAGATTGAAAGACGTTTCTTCTGCCCCACTTATCACTTTTTTCAGAAATTGTGATTTCTTAAACTATCTACCTGGAATAATCATCAAACTAATCTACCATAAACTGTTCAATCACCAGTTGCCGTGTGTATCCAGTTGACTGTTGTTGAGACTCTTGCGTACCTATTGACTCGCATCAATGAACTGCCATCACAGCCATTGACACCATGACTCATCACGCCAACAACCGTCCAATGACCCTGATCGTCTGAACACATTAAAGGACTTCCACTATCTCCCTAAAAGAAATCAATGAACTAAGAAGTTTTATTTGATCACAGGACACTATATAGGAATACTCTTCGATATCATATTCAACATATATGTTTGTACATCAGACTGCCGTGGTTTCAGCAGTCCAGTAAAGTGTACAGAACACGGCTCAGGTCATGTGATAAAAAATTATATGTGTGATTCATAACTGAATGAAGTTCATTATCTTATGTAACCTCTTAACTATTTGTTAGTAACAGAAGTCTAACACTCCAACACCTGACACCCTTGCTCTTTCAAATATGACATGTTTCCAACAGAATTCCTTGATTTGAAATTCACACAAAATATTCTTTGTAACATTGAAAGTACTAGCAAAAAAAAGAAATCTCTGACAAGTGGCTACCTGTTTCAAATGTATATTATGTTTATTTGACTGAATTTCTTCATTTAAATCAGTAATGCAATACACATCACTGATACCATATTATTCTTTGAACACCTAGTCCATTTCACACTAAAAAGTCCATGAATATATCAAACTAAAAAAATATGGTTTATAAAAGGAGGCAAGTGAATGAGTATTCACACTGACCTTGCAAGCTGAGATAGCCCCAGTCTGATACCCTGCACAAATGGTAGCGTTTGTGTTTTGTGCGCCATTTCTAGCACAGTCCTCCTCAGCCCAAAGTCTTATTTTGCCTTCTCGTAAATTATTTACCATCACTGGAAACAAAAAATTTCAGTTTACAAATAATAGCCAGCAGTAACCACAAAAAAATTCAGTTAACAAATAAGTAACAAAAGTATTCATCCAAAAAATCAGTTCATGCACAAAGTACTATCAAACTAACCAATCAATTTCCAGTTTATTGATAACTGTCAGAAATAGTCATTCGAATTTCAGTTTACAAATTTAAACGCAGATATCAAATGTTATAAAAAAAGTCTACACAATTTTGGTTCATTAAATTTGATATAAGTATTTGAATATGAACTGACTTGCAGCAAATTACTCATATATGAAGAGTTCACCTGAAAACAAAGCCAACAGCTGTTTCTCTAATAAACAAACAGAAAAGCTTGCTCCACTTAATGGAATGAAAGATAGATGCTAACAAAAGGCCCTGTAACAGTCATTGTTAATGACTAACAAATCAACATTTTCGGAGTATCAAAAACTAATCTAGGTCAATTTTTTTAAAAATGTACCACAAGTTATACAGAAAATAAGGTTGTACCTTCTTGTGGATTAATATAGCCCCATCCTGCTAGGTAACACTGGGAATTTGTTGGAAAGACCTCATTCTGCTCAGGCAAGCAAATTGGCTGCAGATAATCACCAAATACAAGGGGAGAGTCCAGATGGAATAACGCCAGATCCCACTCTGTTAGGCCAGTTTCAAAACGTTTCATCTGTGGATGAAGAATGATTTTATCCACATGGCGTCTCTGAGCAGTATCACCAGGCCTACGCTGACGAGTAGTTGTTCCTGCCGTGATCTCATAAAAGTGAGGAGTTAGTGTGTAGTTAGCCGATGCTGTCCTATAAAACATACACAAAAATCTTGAGTAAGTTTTCAAAATGACATGAAAAAGTTTTTCAGTTTAACAAGAACATCATTCTTGTCTGCTGAGTTATTACTGTTAAAGGAATATTACTTTTCAAAAGTAGTTCTTTCACTATGCGAGAAGTGACATTTAGCAAATTTAGTAAAATCTTTAATTTCTTCTTACACAATATATTTCTTATTTTTAGATTCCTTAAACATGGAGATTTCCTGAACACAGAATGTAATATTTTACCATAAAGTCGCTCAAAGCACAGAGAAACATTTAAACAAATCTTCACTGTATAAAGTGCAAAAATAAAAACTATTTTTGTACAAGTTTATTTGCTTGCTTGCAGCACAAATAATATCTTTCAGAATAGAATAAAATAGTAAGTGTTTAGTTATCATAGAAAGCAACTTCAAACTCCAGCATAACAGTATCGAGAAAATTAAAACATGGTAGACCTCTGGCTAGAAATACTTACACAACACAATGAGCAGCTGTAAGAATCCATCGTGAAGTTCAATATGACCCCTCCACATACACCCTGACCTAACATAGACACTGACACAACCCATGGCCACTTTCCTTTAGGAGATAGTGTCCCACCCACTATAAATGGTGTCAGTATCTCCACTTGCCTCTTGCCACAACCTGTAATGAACAGGAACAACATGAAATTAAGTAATTAATTCTTAATGTAAGGGACACACAAGTCCAGGCATAATACCTTGCTGTACATTTTTTTTATATTTCAGAAGTGTTGGAATGCAACATCTTTCAAAGAAATGTAGATTACGTTTGTAGATTAAAGGACTTGCATTAACCAAGACAGTCCCTTTCCTGACTAATTTTAAATCTAAAGGCACTACAAGAGATTACCAGTACTAGTAATTCAATCATTATTTTCTCGACTCACTTACTTATTCAGTGTTCTTAGTCACCTCTGTTATGTGGTGATATATTTCATGTGACCAATTAATGACAACTGACAAAACTTTCTAAATACATTTGTACCAGCATAAACACAGTTCATTTAGTACTTAACACTGGTATATGTTTTAAAACCAGTTGAGAAATTTCTATAAATAGCTTGGGAAACAGCATGAGGTTTATCATATGTTTACACGTTGATGGATTGTCTAAAAACCACATATTATCTTACCATTTGGTTTACATTTGACACTGACAACCTTCTGAGCTGGACATATTGGTCTGAAATACAATAAAGCACACCATTCTATAGATATAATAGCAATACATGTGAGTGTTTTTAGCAGAGGTCTTAAAATCTTTGCTTCAATCAATAAAGAGGTTTACTGTTTTGTTTTTGTTTGTTTTATATGAAAAAAATGTAAAACTCAGTTTCTGCATGTTTCAGTTAGGCTGATACTTAAACACTATCTGTGTTCTGTAAAATTTGGAGTCTAACTTCTTGGCACAAATCTTATGGTACAGTTATAACTGTTAGAACGAACATACACCATACAAAACATTGTTTGATAAGTCAATACAGTAAGAATGAGAGAAAGTGAGAAAGACATGACAAACAAATATAACTGTACATATATACAAACAAGAACAGACAAGTGGACAGCTGTATGCCAAAAAAAATACATTAAAAAGATATTGTATTGACAAGATACATGCATCTGTTAACTTATCATGAATCCATTTGTTTCCATTTCATTGCTGAACGACAATGAACTTACTTCAAAAGTCAGGTGTAAAACTATTGTAACTGGATAAAAGCAGAAAGTGTTTACAAAAGTTTTTTTCAACAAACTTTTGAATATTGGCACTGAATATATTACTGCCTGGGTCTTTTTTTCTGGAAAAAGGCAAATTCTATACCCATACTTCAAATACATTGTATTGAGATGAAATGATTATAATGTACACTTTCACCTTGACATTGTCCTTGACATTTTTCCAAAAGTCTTCACGCAAAAATAATGATATTTAGAGGTCAATCCAAAACTCTTGCTATGTGTGTCAACCCAAGACATTTCATGTTTTAGACATAGACCTGAAACTTTTTTATTTTCAATGTTGCAGTAATCTTGACCTCAATTTTTACTGTTACCTTGACATCTGACCTTCCTGAAGGAAAAATGATTCAGAGGCAAAGAGATTCCTTCTTGGCGATAAAACATAAAATTGTACTCAGTTAACTTATAAAAGCATAAGGGCTAGGTTTTCTGCAAAACTATCAGTAAACCAACATCCCAGTGTACACCTGACAAAGTCACAACATAGCAGGCTTTTTCAAGAATTCTTACCACACTTCACATACAAGTACATATAATTATCTAGAGCAAACAAGACCCCAGCAGCATTTACTATTATAAGACAACAGTAGAGGCTAGAGCAAACAATTTCAGAATAAGGGGAATGGAAAGCATGAGTTTAATCTTAAAATGCACAATCAGTGTTGAAGTCATTTGGACGGATATACAGGTCATGTGTTTTGCTGACCTTAGAAATCACACAATTTTCCACAAAGGTCAAATCTATTATCTAAATGTATGCACTGCATATCTAAACTTGAAAAGGTCTCTCTAAAATTGATAAAAACTAGTAAATCTACAGGATTTATAGATTAGCATTGCCATTAAACCATCTTTTTACAAGTGAATTTAGAGCTTTAAAAATAAATTCTAAGGGTTCAGTACAAAACTGTTGTTCTCTTAAATAAATGTGATACAGAAACACGAGTTTTGTACTAAACTCACAATTTATAATAATTAAGATAGAATTTAGAGTGTAAAATGTGATGGAAAAGTACATGCATTTGTGGTATGAAGTTTTGCAACATGAACAAGTTATAGTCAAACAATTCAAGAACAATAAAATATGAATGATAATATACCTGTCCTAAGTGGCTGCATTAAATAAAGTAAGTCTGGTGAAACACTGCTCTTTCAGAAAGTCATGTTAATGTTAAAGAAAGTAATGGAGATGACTGAGAACTTTAAACCAGAAAGTTTGTTGTTGTTTTCTTTTAAGATTTACTTGGTTTAAAATTTAAACAAATATAAGTAATCACTGGAAAAGAAAACACAAAAATGAACTTTTTTTTAAATTCGTTTACTGCTGACACCAGTGGCTTTAAATGACAGAAGGCGTACCTCATGTATTTGTATTATTATGACAAAATAGTGATTTACTCATTCAATATTTTGTATACAGTAGAATTAGAACTTACATTTCAACAAACTTAGACAGTATACTCTGGTTGGCAGTCAGTTGGCTCTGTCTGTCTTTAAGTACCATAAACCCATCTGATAATGTCACTCCAGCTGTTGCTTGGGGTATATATGTTGTGTCTGCACTGCCTCTGTAAGACATATGAACATTACATTAAACATATAACACTATAGGAGTGGCGATATAAAACTGAGGTTTCTACAATTTTTATTTTCATTTTTTGCATATATATGACGTTTTACCAATTTATCCTCTAGTGGTAAAGTTACAATTTGTTATATACAAACAACACATAAATAATTTCTCTTTTTCAAAGGCATTTCATTAGATAGCACAGCTAACAAAATCCTAAAAGAAACTATCATCCTGAATATTAAACCACTATGAAACACATGGGTTCTTAACAGCACAAGCACAAACACAGGCTTAAATTAAAAACATACTAATTAAGTACTCACTTATGAGAAAGCTTAATAAAGCTCTTAATGTCCATGATTAAAATCCCACCAGGAGTGACATATTTCAGTGACTTTCTACCTTCCATACTTTCAGCGCAAATGATGGTTTATACTTGGGAACAGGATTAATATAAGTTACAAGAACTTGTTTCTGAATTAATGTATATTATTTCAGTTTAAACTACTGCCAGGTGCAACAAAATACAGATTTAATACTAAACTAAAACATCAGTATAAACATTTTGACAAAAACTTTTTCCAAAATGCCAGAAATGAAGTAGCAAAATGTATAATGCCTTACCCATGCCCAAAGTACTTGCATACTTCGTCAGCTGTATTTCTTGTCCAGACATCACTACAGACAGGTAGAAACTTGTCATCCGACTTCACTGTTACAATACCTGATGATACCAAGCCACCGTCAATACCAGCAATATGTACTGTAGAAAAGAAAAACTATTTTTACATCCTATATTCTGCCTGGAAATATATGCATGAAGTACAAATATAATCATGTAATGTATAGAGTAGTGCATTTAGACATGGCTGTTATATGTTTATAAAAGTTTGTATGTTTGACAGAAATAAAACATCATTGACTGCATACACTGTTTCCGAATCATATTTCAGTGACTGACTTGTCAAGGTTTTACTGCATATATGAAAAAAAAAAACTGCAAGAAAATTTAACTGCTCAGACATGGTTTATCTAATCTAGTCTTAGGTGGTTGTTTAGCTCAGGTTCAATTCTATACAAGTGAAAAATGGTGCAATTATTCAGGTGATCATTTAGCTCAGGTTTCAACATTATACAAATGAGAAAAAGTTTAACAGTCACTTGAAAGAACATAATTGATTAATCTAATCATACAGGATGGCTGATTTAGCTCAGGTTCAACAATGTACAAGTGATAAAAACAATAAAAGTTAATTGTTTAGACATGGTTCACTCACAGCAATCTACCTCGTCATCACCAGAAGCACACTGTTTGATACCATCACAAACTTGCTGAGCAGGTATACACGAGTAGTCATAACACTGGTACTGTTCTGAACTGCATGTACCTAAAATCAGAATATTGACATATTAAACTGTTCACACAGCTACAGATAAATCAACATATGAATTCATTTCTAAAGACATTTCTTGAATCAGTCCCTAAAATGTACTGTATGTTTTTAGTTTCCCCAGACTAACATGCTTGCCTAGACAACCCCCTGAAAAGGTTATATCCATTATATGATTCCTCCAAGTTACAGTTACATTTTGTGTTAATGACAAATTTTCGATTAGGACAGTATGGTTGTGGAAGTCAAAAATTATTGACATATTTCAACTTGTATTTAGGGTCAGACACCTGATACATGTATTTTACCTCTCTCACCAAAATTACTTACTAGACTATGTTTCAGATCACTTACCACAGTTCTTCTCAGTCTGATTCATCTGGGCAGTCAGGGAAGCCATCACATGACCACTCATGCATTATACATGTTCGCATGTCCCCACACAATATTTCTGCCAGTGGATTACATAATGCATCACAGTTCTTTTCGTCTGAGTTGTCAAAACAGTCATCTTTTCCATTACAGAATTTACGTCTGCTCACCCACATGCCGTTATCACATCGGCTGTATCCTGGTCGCCAAGCTAACCAAAGACATAAAATCCTTCAAGACTGTTGATAATTTTGAATTACAGTTAATCCTTGTTTAAACTTTCTCCAAAAAGTTGCAAGGATAATAGCAAAGCAAGCTTGACCCAATTAAAGAAAAAATTAACCCAATCTGACTAAAGTACATATCCTTATTGTAGGGAGATCGTGAACTTCAGTCAGATTGAAATTAACCACTTTTATAAAATTATGGCTGAAATAATGTGAAACATTGCGTCATCTTAAAAAGCGTAGCAGCTTTTGAAATAATTATTTTATTGTTTTTATCTAAGACAAATTTAATAATATATACTTACGACAAAGTTTTTCATCGGACAGATCTTCACAGTCGACATGGTCATTACATCTGACAGAATTACTCCAGAGACATTGACCTGAGGCACATTGGAACCCTGAGCAATCTGTGACATTGACAAAATGAAGGCGGAAATTAGTGGTATGTTATTCAAAATACATGCATTCAAGTAATCATAATGAATTTGATTATTCTACATTTCATATTCAAATGATACAAATAAAGGTATATAATATACATGTAGATAACTATCTGACAATACTAACACAGACTGTGACAAAATGGTAGGTAAAATTTGAAAAAAAAACGTTAATTTTTTTTCTAAAAAATGGCAAAAGAATGGGTGAATATAAAAAAATAAAGTTGGCAAGAAATATTTCAAATACTGAAATTAACTATTTTACTTTGTTCATACTATCTGGTATTATGCTAAACAAAGGAAGTACTGCTATCCATAAATGTCTTCTGATATAATCTGGTGGCTGAAGATGATCAAAACAATGCATTTCCAAGGGCAAATAACTCTTCACCATTAAGCCATGAAAAAAATCTAACACTGAGGTATATATATAAATTAAGTATGCATGGCAGTTTGTTGCTTCACCTGCTTGAAACATCTCATACTTTTAACATATTTCTATTTTTCAAACAACTCTAACTCTTTGGGAACTCTGAACTCCTTTCACTGAAAACAAATTGATATTCATGATTGTGTGACTTACTGGAACAATCAGTTTCATCAGATTTATCGGAACACTGTGTTGCCCCATCAGCATCGGAATCGGGCTTCAATACACTGACCAGCTTTTACATCTGAACTGGCTTGCTGAACACTCTGAAGACAGCAAATATGACATTGATTACCATCATATATCCAGCACACAGAATGCTATTTTTGATAAGTATCATGAATATACACTCTGATAGGCAAAAAGAAATGTTTTCGATCAAAAACATATACAGACAATATTGGTGCCACATAAATCAAAACAGACAGTAATTATACAGTTTTGATTTTTTAACTGATAATATTTATTTAAGCAGCAGAATTATTGCTTGCTTACATCACAAAAAAATGTTCGTAAGAACTAATTTTTATGAATAACATTTTTGATGACTTTGACCTATACACTTTGTACTTTTTTTCTGATTTTCAAAATGAGAACCTCAAATTTAAACATCGGGAGAAAAACAAACCAAAAAAACCCCAATCAAAATCAGACTGTATGTATTTGTATTAAATTATCATAATTATTAATTAGTTCATAGCAATTAAATTACCACCAAAGTGATAAGCAAAAACAGACAAAAAAAACAAAAAGGAAAAAAAAAAAGAGAAAAAACATTACTGCGTCATTCTGAAACCTTCACTTTTCAGTCCTTTCGACAGAGGAAAGAAAAGAGAAATACAGTTTTTACAGAGCATTTTGTATGGAAAGCAATTATTGTCAAAAGTTTAAAAGAACCTTGTTTTGCTGGTACAAAAAAATCAAAACAAACAACAACTGGTAAAACAAATGTCTTTGTGTTTGAGGCAGGTGCATCCCTGACACAGTGATCTCTGACACAGTCCTAAAATGTTGTTAAAGCCATACATCATCGTCTTACATTTCAAGACATAAATAACTTTTTTTTTTTTTTGCTTTTCAAAAGAGCGCCTTTGTCTACAAAAAGGACTTTTTAATTAGGTACTGGCAGCTATAGTAAACATTATAATTACTTTCTCAAAAATAATCTTTCATCTATTATAAAGACTGTCACAGCTTAAAGAGGATCTGTAACACAGCAGTTTCTTTGCACCAGGTTGAAGTTGGTTGTATGACATTACATCAATTTTTTATTGTAGCAAGGAATTGCATAAATGTTAATTTTACACTCATGAAATTATGCTTATGTTGTTTATTTCATCATTCATGAAACATACAGAAATAAATGCAGGTAAATATTCTAGAGTTCATTGGTTCAAATTTCGGATATCAGGTAGATACATCATGGTGATGTTATAACCTATAAAATTATCTATTTCCCTGATGCAATGTGTTCTGAACTGCTAAGCATTTTACATATTAGGGAAAAAAAGTGCAAATTAATTTTGCCATGATACTTTACACATATTTCAAACGGTTTTGTTTTATTCTTGTGTAGTTGATATCATGCACATTATTACTTTGGTCTAAGGATTCTGGATGTTGATCACTTAAAACACACGCTCACTGCATACTTTATACTGAAAATGATCAATGCCTTGTCCTGTATCTTGATATCAGCTGTAAAAAAGCAGCTTGAATTTCTTTTCTCTCCAAATATATTACAGGGGTCAGTAATTTAATTACAGCATCAGTTATTAGCTGTGGTTAAGACCTAGTTCCTTTATGAGTGGTGTTGCAAGTATTCAATCAATTATTCTAAACAAAAGTAGGACAACGTTCCTGTTACATGTATGTAGTTACTTTAGCCCTTCACCTGCTGAATTTTTGTAATGGATTTGCCCAGCTTTGAATTTGGAACAGTCTATTCAAAGTTTAAGGGATTTCATTATCAAAATACAAAAACTGAGCTACCAACAGAATAGGGCCTGGTCAGACTGCATGGATGTGCAGGCTGGCCTGGCTCTATACTGGTGGCAGAGGCTAATCACTTTCGAGTCCAGCAGGTTAACGGTTAGATAGCTATGACTGTTCTAGGCTGTTTCCTTTGGGTCTGATATGCCCTAATACGTTATGGACTGTTTCTGGAAGACTTAAGGAAAATAGGGCTCTGGGATTTTAAACCTTGACCCTTCAGCAAGCCTAACACTCTATGACCACAAAAACAGTGCCTTACAGTATGTACAAGTGTTAAAATGATTCAAATGAATTCAGTTATAAAAGACAACACTGTTAAACAAATAATGAAGCTCATGTTTTGTGCAACAGCCTGTAGGAAATTCACGTCAGCAGTGTTTCCATTTGAAACATTTGCATACAAAATATGCAGCAACCCCAGTTTTATGGCTGCCTAAGAGATTATTAATGTTGCTATCATGTTTGGATCAACATTAAATGTCATAATCTTATGACAGTTCTATCTAGTTGTGTTTTAATATATGGACGTCTTAACAAAAGATCTTACAATTTCTCTATGGAGTTTTTGTTTGTTCACAATGCACTGCAAAAACTACACATTTGAAAGCCTGAAGTGCACAGAACAAGGTATTATTAATTAAAGGTTTTGGAATAATTGGTTAAAGGTAAGTTGTTGAAAAGTCAAAGGTAGCTTTTTGCAAAAGCTTTCACTTTAAGGCAAATCTCCCTGTGATTTTTGTGAAAACAAAACATGAAATCAAAGCACAGAATTCTAAAAATAGATATATCCTTAGGGCCCTGTTTTTTTTTAACTTAAAATAATAATTATTTTTTCTTATACATATCCAGACAGATTACAACCAATTATTTCTATTTTACATCATTTGTTAAAGGATTAAAAACACCTGTTTGCAACAATTGTCAACCATCTTTCTGACAATTAAACTGCATTAAAACAAACCATGAGAAAGACCCTTTTTTTCACAATACCTATTATATGCAAAATGGTAAAATTAGTAAAGAATGCAGCGTTTTTGCTAAAAAAATAAAACTACATACCACAACCACTGTATTCATCCTCAGCCAGGGGACAATGTGGTTTTCCATCACATACATAACTCTTGTCTATACAGCTACCATCAGAACAAAGGAATTCTTCAGCATCACACACTATAAATACACAAGAACATACAAATACACAAGAATCCTGTATAACAAGACTTCGGTATAACCCAGTTCCTATCAGGTATGGTTTGCCAAAGCCTACAGATCAACCAACAAAGGCAATATTTTAGATATGTTTCATTCATTCATTCATTCATATCTATCAAGTTAATGTATTTTGTCCTTCAAGCTAAGAGTATAGTATAACTTCATACTGTACCACTTAATCATGTGCTTGTATACTGACTGCAATGTCCGTAAATCTTAGTCAGCTAAATGCTTACACTGAACTCATTCACTAAAGCTAAATGCTAACACTTAGACTAAAACCTTATGTCTGTAAGACAGGTTCTTTAAATGACATTTAATTTGTTCACATCTTTAATCATTTCCTGCGTTTACTGCAAATCATAGTGTCTCTCACATGCAAGGTAAAGAGCAGTGACCCTCAGGACCTTACTTCAAGGTCATATGAAGGACAACTGTTGATGTAAATGTTCCTTAATAAGGATTGAACCAGACACCTCTAGTTTATTAGGATATCTTGTTACCTGTAAACAACCCTCAACTGAATAAAATATAAACCATTTAATATAAATGTTTACCTGACACAAGTGTTGTTGTTATGGTAACAGTTGCTGTGGGTGTCTGGGTGGTTACTGTAGTTGAGATCACTTTAGTGGTTGATGATGATGTCTCCATGGTTACTGTTGCTGTGGAAACAGTTGATGTGGATGGATACAATGTTGATGATGTGGATACACTGGATGACAAAGTTGATGTGCTTGGCACTGAAAAATAACGTCTGAATTGTTATACAAATACTAATACTAATAGTACTAAATAAATACACAACAAGTTTACACTGAACTTAATGCAATTTTTGCTGAAGGTTTAAATGCTTATTGCATCAAACCTGATGAAACCGAGAGTTATTCCCAATGTTTTCATTTTGAAACAATTCAATTCAAAGACTATAGACATTTGGCTAATTAGGACAATCCAAAATGAGATTACATGTATCTTCTGTATTTACAAAAACACATTGTCTGAGTAGATGGGATACTTAGCCTACAACTTGTCAAAATGTCAGACACTAGGTTAATCAAAAACAAAATCAAAGACTTTGATTATGAACAGCATAAGAATACAGACTACAGTGATTTCTCCTCACAGAATTAAGCCAGATTTGACTTGAAGAATAAAAAAAAAGAAAACAGCAAGTACAAAGTCTTTCTTTAAAACCACAGTGACTGTCACTTGATTATATAAAGTATGACATCTTTGTACTTTTACAAAACTTTAAGGACATTCATTAACTAGCTAAGTTATAAATTTTAGGTAATAGGCAGCTATACTATATCTTAAATCTCTGTATGATTTGAATAGCTCTAAGCGGTTTCAGCCCTTACCACAGATTTACTGCATTGTAATTTAACCTAGTAACTTCACCTAATATTCTCAGTGCATGATGCATTATCATAACAATTGCACTGCATTAAGATACATCATGACAAGAATAAATACACTGCACTTTACTGTAATGATTTAGCTTCATTTTGCTATGCGGAAAATATAATGACAGATTTAGTTCTTCAACTGTCGAGATAAATATTTGTAAATCCAATCAATCATGTCATCCTGATCTCTTTTTTTATTTTATGATTTTATTATGGACTAATTGTTGGAGTACTGAAACAACTTCAAAGCGAGTAAGTGGACCCAGGTTCAATGTCCCTCTCAACAGCTAGGGTTATATAGTAAGAAATGCCTGAGCAGGGATCAAACCACCTTTATAATCCTGATTCATAGTCAGACATGAGGCTACCAAGGACCAGCGCAACCATTAAAAAAGTTGCTGTTATCTAGGTAAATGGGGAAAAAAAGGTTACTCATTAGACAAAAAAATTTTTCAGTGTTACACATAAACGTTTCTTAAAAGATTTTGAAACTCCGATTCTTTATCCATATTTTAAAGCTCAGTCACATTTTTTTGCTTCTCAGTCACTTGTTCTTGTTTCCCTTAGATAAAGTGTTCAGTCACTTTCTTTTGTATTTCCAAAATCTAGTTCTCAGTCACATGTTTTTGGTTCCCTGAAACCTAGTGCTCATGCAGTCAATGTTTTGTTTCATCAATCTGGAGCTTAAAAGCTTCAATTTATGATCAAAATGCAAATAATTTACCTGGAATACTTGATGATGGTGTTGGTGATATGGTAGTTACTGATGTTTGATTGCTTGAAGTTCCCTTCTCTGCACCATTCCCTGTAAGAAGATATAGATCAGTCTGTGTGAAATAGATCAATCGTAAAAGCTGTCATATAAATAATTATATCATATTATATTTAAAATTTGAAGCCTTAATTTAATGCCTTAGATTACCCTTATTGTAATAAAAACAATGACACAATGGGTAGAGCTGTTGCTGCTCATAGTTCTATTGTTGTGGTTTTACTGCTTGTGATGATGCTTCTGCTTCAGCTGATGATGATGACGACAGCAATGATAATGATGATGATGAAGGTGGTGGTGATGGTGATGACGATGACGACGATGATGATGATAAATGTGATGTTGATTATCAAAATATGTTGTTGTTACTGTTTGTAGCCATTATGCTTCAACATCTGGTGATGAAGATGATGATGACGGTTTTGAAGATGAATATACATAATACATATAGTTTTTAAAGACATAAAATTTACTTCAGGAATAACTGAATACAACAATTTCTGTATTATTAACAGGTTGATAAAAGCTTAATCATATATCAGAGTGTAGTCGAGAACATTTCACTGCAACAGCACATTAACGCACATCTGATAAAGTTCATTCTACATATATAAAAAAAGACAACATCTATAACAAAAGCCACAATAAAATGTTGAAAGCATCTATTTGAACATCATAAACGAGATAATCCTATAGCACTGAGCAGATCAGTAAAATGTGATTATCATCACTGACATCACACCATGTGTGGTTATCACTTACCTTTTCACTGTGGTATACCACAGAAACCAAAAAAACATAGGTGAAAAACTCCCAGACTGTATCAATATTATGCACAATATTAATGCAAGGCTGAAATTCATGCCAATGAGTGTATGAACAGTCAAAGCTGCCAACATTCAAACAGTCGGCATTTCTATAGAGGTTCTTAGATTTGGACCTCTAGTATCTATAAAGGCTATCAAATTCCAACATGCTAAAACAAGATGTAATTAATACATACTAAAGCTTTTAGCCCCCACTCTCACCACCCCTCCCTTACCTCCCAAACACTTTGCTATACTTCAAAATTCCAAAAAATATATCTTATTATTGCAAAATAGCCTTTCGCCGCACCCCTCCCCCCCCCCCCCCTCAAAGTAATATTTCTAATTGTAAAATAGCCTTTATAGATAGAAAAATAAATTATAATTAAAAGATAGTATTTCATTAACTCAACACTGCAGTTGTTATTTTTAACCACAATAAAAATAATGTTGCATAGTTAAAAGTCAAGGTCATTCACTGACCTATCAATTAATTGTGTAACAGCAAATTTATTTTTTGTTACAGACAAATGAAAAAATATAATGTGTGTCTGACATTTGTTATGTTCATTCGTTACAGGTGGAAAACTGCTTGAATATATTCAAACAAAGAAACACGTATTTGGCAATTTTCTGCAAATGAACCTAAAATTCTAATTTCTTGTAGGATGTGTAACACTTGAGTGTAAAATAAAGAGAAAAAAAAACTCAACAATTTTTTTCATGCATAGTGCAGAAAGCAGACATATTTATCTTTGAACTATATCTATCACTTAAAAAAAATGTACAAGTTTCAAATTATCATACATTATCCTAGGATGCAATATGTACACTCTATTTCTAGATATTTTATACTGATAAACAAGTTGCACCTCCAAGCAAAAATCTGAAATCTGAATTTTTTATCTATTTAATCTGAATATCTTTCTTTTTTATCCAGATATTTAAAATTTAAAAAGTCCATTTAAAAAAAAAAAAAATAATTCAATCACCATTGTCACTTGATATATACTACCAAATTATTTCATCACTATAAATTACTGTCAGTAATTTTGTAATGGGTTATGACAAGCAACTCCTCTAAAAGACCTTAAGGGATACTAATTGACCTTCTCTGCATGTTTACAGGTGAAAGTTTAGTAGAGGTGGCATTTAAGGAGAAGTTTAATATATTGTACTTGAAATTATCTGTATAATGTAACCACATGAAGTAAATACTCCACATATTTACATGCACCATTATTATAAAACTAGAAAACAAAAACTAATATGTTATGTTGTAAAATGTGAAAATTTCATCCCTGAACCCTACATCATAATTTCTAGCATATTTTTGTATAGATAAATACATTAATGAGTAACAGATTGTTTTATTAATGACTTAACAAAATGGCTCATTGTATTTATTTGTGTCAGGCAAGATGGATGACTTCTCACCTATAAACAGGTTGCACCTTCATGCAGAAATTGAAGACACTATCTTGATCAGATTAGCTTATATGTATTCTAGCTGATCGGTGATATGTTCATTTAATACTTCCGACAGTGGTTTATCTAGATGACTCAAACTTGGCTATCTGTCTTGTGAATGTAAAAAAATAACTTCAATTCATGATGTCAATTACCAGGAACGGTATGATTGCGTCATTCTCAAACCAAGTTTTCAATAAAGTGTGCCAAAATAAAAATAATGTATTTCCTATTCATGTTAAGTCTGAACAAAGCTTCCAAGATTGTATCAGTATTTAGCAACTCAAGGCCCATAACTTAAGTGTGATTGGAGCTATTTTTGACTGACACAGGCCTATAAACTTAATGAATCAAGCTCATTGATTGGTGGACGACAAAGTTGACTGTACTCAAAATGGTAAAACTCTCATGCTTCAGGGCTAAAACTATAAAACAACTCAAGCAATTAAGCTAGCTGGCTCATATCTAATTTGGCTAGAATTTTACTTGTCAGGATGCAGTAATAACTGCATAGTCAACCGGTATTTGGTAAAGCTGAAAATTATTTTCTTATACCATAGAAAACAAATGCAACTAAGTATTAATGAGATGAAACCAATACAAGTATGATCTATAGTAAACATTTGGCTTAACAGAGCTTTGTACTTATAGGGTATATCATAGGAAAGATATCGGTATCAAATACAATCATTACAGGAAATGAGTCATGAAAAAAACAACTAAAGTTTAAAAAAGATAAACAAATTGTGGGTGTGACAAATAAACCAAATAAGTGAATAATATGGAACTAACCAAACCCCTGTGGCTATAACTTTTAATGCATGCATTTTAACAACAAAAAAGCATTCAATTTTCATACACTGATGTAAATTACATTTCAAATTGTGACAAGATTTCCTCATGATGTTGCAAATGAAATTTTACACTCACATTACATTGAATTTCAAATATTTGCTAAATATTTTACCTTTACAAAAAATGTAAGGCACTTTCATGAAGAATATTTAACCGTATTGATAGAATAATGTATTTAAGTTCAAATTAAGAGCAAAATGTATGCCCAAAGTACACTCAATCTTCATACTGAATAAACCAGTTGAAAGTAAATCTGCTAATAAATCTTATATATGCACTGCAGATAATGCAACTTCCAAATGTCAAATAGTTTAAATGAAGGTCAGCACAGCATTTTACATTTCTGAAAAAAAAGGACCTATTTTGACACAGAACATATTTTGACATTGACTTATTTTGACAACAATTATATACAACTGTCAGATTAATTATAAAACATTTTAAACTAACTACACAAGAGGGCTATAATGAGCTGATAGGGTTATGAAAAAGGATTCTGCTTCAATCTGGATACTGGTTCTGGGTCAGGTGAGCTTTACTTTAACCCTGAACATGCTGAAATTTTGTAATGGATCTGCCCAGCTTTGAATCTGGAACAGTCCAATCAAAGTTTAAGGGATTTCAATATCAAAATACAAAAATGGAACTACCAACAGTATAGAGCCTAAGTCAGACTGCATGGACGTGCAGGCTGACCTGGCTCTATACTGGTGGCAAAGGCTAATCACTTTCGGTTCCAGCACCATAAGGGAAAATCCAAAAGGCATCCGATTAAAAAAAATGTTTTACACATATTTCTTACACACTGTAAATAGCCTCTGTAAAAACGTTTACTCTTAAATTTCCAAAATTCTTTATAAAAAATTCAATTCAGCAGGTAAAGTGTCTTCTGACAGGACGATATAGCTATTATAAATATGACTTAAATTACAATCTTGTTCTTTATAAGTCAGTGTATGTAATAACCTATATGGTCATAAATAACATTTTATTGGCTGTCAACACTTTATTTATGTTTAAGAAACTGGAAAATAAAACATGGGGAAGTAGAGATGCAGAAAATTATGTATCAATATTTTAGCAGTTGGTGTTTGTCAGTTCTTTAAATGGATATATAACCCTTTTATTCTTTCTATTAAGACCACCAGATTAAAGGAATTCATGAACATCAAAAGGTTGCCTCATTAACATTAGAACTTGCCAGATATTGATATAACAGATATTGATGTAATCAAAAACAGCAGCGGCACAATCTTCACAAACTTTAAAGTTCATAAACTTGTTAAAGCCACTTCTCTGCCCCCTATGCAGACAGCATTTAGTTTGGTTACTGCATAAGCCCCTGTTCTGTATTAAAGGACTAAATAGTATTAAGTAAATAGTATTAATAGTAATAGTAATTTTCTTCAGTGATGTATTAAGGGTCAGGAATGTATTATATTTCCCCCTGTACTGTATTATGGCACAGTATAGTATTGTAATTTTCTTCAGTGATGTATTAAGGGTCAGGATTGTATAATATTTTCCCCTGTACTGTATTATGGCACTGTATATATTGTAATTTTCTTCAGTGATGTATTAAGGGTCAGAAATGCATTATATTTTTCCCTTAACTGTATTATGTCACTGTTTAGTGTTGTAATTTCTGCTTGCACTACATGTATATTATGGGACAGGACAGTATTTGGTTTCCCCCTTGTATGGTATTATTGGACAGGACAGAACTGGCTTCTCCCCTTGTACAGTATTACTTGACAGGACAAAATTGGGTTTGCCCCTTGTATGGTATTAATGGACATGACAGAATTGGCTTATTTTCCCTTGTACAGTATTACTGGACAGGACAGTATTGGGTTTTCAGCTCATACTGTATTACTGGACAGGAAAAACTGGGTCTTCCCCTTGACAGGAAAGAATTGTTTTTTCACCTTGTACTGTATTGATGGACAGGACAGAATTGCATTTTTCACTCGTACTGACAGTATTGGCTGTATTACTGGAGAGGACAGGACTGGATTTTCCCCTTGTATGGTATTATAGGACTGGACAGTACTGTATTTTTTCTTTTGTAGTGAATTCTGGGATGAGACAGTTTTGGATTTTCCCCTTGTACTCTATTATTGGACAGGACATTATTCATTTCCTCCTTGTACTGTATAAATGTACTGTAATTGAATTGGGTTTTCACACTGTACTGTATAATGCTACTGGGCAGGACATTAATGTATTTCTCCTTGTATAGTATTATGGGACAGAACGGTAATGTATTTTCACCTTGTACTGTATGATGGGGCAGGACAGTACTGTATGGTATTGCAGGACAGGATAATATTGTATTTCCCCTTGTACTGTATGATGGGGCAGGACTTGCAGGACAGGCTAATATTGTATTTCCCCTTGTACTGTGTCATGGGATGGCACAGTACTGTATCTTCCCCATTTTTGGTATAACAGGACAGGACAGTATTGTATTTCCCCTTGTATGCTGTATAATGGGACAGCACAGTACTGTATCTTCCCCTAGTATGGTATTACAGGACAGGATTATAGTAATGTGATTTCCCCTTGTACTGTATCATGGGAAAGGACAATACTGTATCTTCCCCTTGTACTATATCATGGGATAGGACAGTATTGTATTTCCCTTGTATGGTATTACTGGACATGACAGTACTGTGTTGTCCCCTTGTACCATTTCATTAGACAGGATAGTACTGGAGTTTGGACTCAGAATAACTGGATGTTGATTATAACATTCAAAAGTAGGTCAAGATGAATCTACTGGCTACAATATTTCAACATAATATAAACACTTTTATTTTTTTTATGTTCTATGAATGGTAATGGAGCAATAAAATGGTTATGAAATATTATATAAACTCTGTAAATAAAAATTTCTGGTATGAAATACAAATTAAACTTGTCAAAAATTCTATACAGTCTGTAACATAACTTTCTGGTCCACACATTTAGATATGTCAAATCATGTTCCAGACATCTTAAGTTACAAAAATACAAAGACTTGATAATATGTAAGTAGAATAATGCATTTTTAAGTAGAAATTTTCCTTCACATGTTATTTTTCCATTTACATAATTATTAAGGTTCACAACTTTTCAAAAGGTCTTTTCAAAAACACTTATTCATAATATAAAGATGATTATAAAAATAATCAGATGTCATGTTTTCTTGTCATAAGATACGAGTCATTATTAAAAAAAACTAAGACGCTAATCTTATTTAAATGTCATAGAAATATAATTTAGAAAATTGTAAAATAGATTCCCAGTCATAAGTTACTGATACCCCTTGCAAAAGAGTCACAGGTAATACAAGTTTCAACATTTTTAAATATACATTTTTCTTCTTTTTTCCAAACTGAAAGTTGAACATCTAGCTTACTGGTAACAGTAATCATTTAAGTGAATTACAATGAAAAAGGATATTATTATGTGTGCAAACTGATAATTAATATGCCATGTTTGATAGGCCTAGCTGTAAACCAACAAATAGTTGGTACCAAAATTCACCTTTGTGAAATGACATTCACAAATCATATCAAATAGAAGAAAGGAAGTGTTTGATTTCATTCGAACTTGTCTATCATTTTGGCATAAATCACAAGCAATTAAACTGACATATTATGCATTCATAAGAGAGAATAGCACAAAAAAACAGGGAACTCTGCAGGTGACTTTTATCTATAATTGGTGATTAGGCAATGACAGTTCTGGGGTAATTACCAGTTTATGTTGGTTTACAGACAAATCCTTTAAAATCATGGCAAAATTAATGAATTAACTGTGGTGGGGTCACATCATGCAGACATAATCAGGGCCATAATGGCACTGAAAATTAGACCTTTGAGTGTCAAAAGAATTTTGTTATAAATCTGTGTCCAAAAATCAGTTAAGTAACGGTTCTCTTCCCCCCCCCACCACTGAAAATCTTAAGAAACTCTCGTATATAATATTTACTATATCAGAGAATTTTTGGAGACACTGAAGAAAGTTATGGCTGTTATGGCTGTCATTACATTTTGAGAAAATTTAGAAAAGAAGAAAAAGACTATAGAAAAATCCTTCGTCTGACTGAACTCATGATATCCTGTATTTCGCCAAACAATCTTGCAACATATAACAGCTCAATTGCATTTGTGTTAATAGAAAGAAGTACTTAATTAAATAACACTTTTTTTATTTTTGAATTTTAAAAGTTAATCACAGACTGGTCTGTAACTATTTCGAACTCATTTATATTCTATGTACATGCTGTCTATCTGTCCACCATTATACAATACTTATGGGTCTTGTCTTGTCAAGCAATGTCAATAAAATACCAAAATCTTAAAATGTGAAAGCAAAATACAAAGTTCAGACTTCACCCTTATATAACGGACTGCTAGAAAAATCATGACATTTATCTCACCAACTGACGCATTAAGATATTCTAATGTTGTGTTGGATTTCTAATTTCTATGCAGATATTTTAAGAATGCTATCAACAAACTAATTTGTAAGCTGTTTCATTTAAAGCGAAATTGATTTTGTTCACTAACAGCTGTTGAACAAAAAATACACAAAATCTATTACCACCCTAAAAGATGAATTGAAGTAATATTTTGCTGCAAATTATAAATGAGAATGGCTTTGTCCTAAGAACAATTTAAAAAGCTCATTAGAATTATAATTTATATAATATTAAAAAAGTATTTACACATTGAATTAACAGGTATAAAGGACCAAATTCAATATTTAAGTTGTTAATGTTTGTCTAATGTCTGGAATTTCTGCAGTTTGATCAGGTTTTGTAAATTCTTCAGTTTCGCATTTCATAATTCAGACAAAACAATGCAGTAGCCTGAATACCAAAAAGGTGTTTGGAAACAACAGACTTTTGGAAATAATGAATTAGACAGGATTTAAATGATCATGGATAATACAGTTAACAAATGGCATGATCAACATCTCCTGATATCTATATTTTGTTTGCCCAAAACTTATTTTCCCGCCAAAAAAAGCAGACGCTACACTGCCATGACAGTTTTTGCAAGATGAGTCAAACCAGAAAAAAGATCTTGAAGGAAAAGACACCAAATTGCTTTTCACAATTTGCTTTTATATGATAAAAATCACATGGGAACAAGAAAAATATTTATGATATGCAAATTTTAGCAGTTTACTGCAAACAGCATTAAGAAATGTAAAATAAAAATGACCTGATACATAGTTTGATATTATTTAAAACATTATGACATAATAAATTCAGTGTTTGCCTAAAAAAAACATGCTGTGAGGTGAACACAGTTATTCAAGAAAGATCAAACAACAAGCATTACCTGTACTGATAAATTACCAATCCTTTTTTTGCCCTGATGAAAATGCCATTTAAAAACCAAAAAACTGCCAAATACAATCATTTTTGACATACATTCTGTAACATTGAGCATTCTAGTCATCAGTTATATCATTTTAATGTGCATTTTCCAAACTACTTTTTTAAGAAATTTATTATATTATAAAATCAGCAAGCTTATTTTTAACCCTTAATTTAGAAACAACACTTTTTACTTGCATTAATATGTTAAAATGGGGAAACTATCACATCCCTAAACATAATCGATTTGTTCAATGGTCATTAAAGATGGCTTCCTGGTTCATATTTTGTAAATGAATAGAATTAAAAATGAAAAAACTACAAAATGCTGTAACCTTTACTAAAAGGCCTGTGTTTCAACAAAAACTATAAGACCCTTTTTAGTAGCGACCCAAAACATATTTGACCAAAATGACATGCAAAAGCAGGACTGCAACTGTTACAAGAAATTTGACTTAATGGCCACAGGGTTGCCTGTAACAAAAATTTAATTTTTGTCTAGGCATTTTACGTCATGCAAAGCTGGCTTTTCTATTAGTAAAAATACAAGTCTGAATCCTGTCAAGTTTTCAAAGAAAACCTGTAACCAAAGGGTTTGGGACATGACTAAAGAAAACCTGTAACCAAAGGGTTTGGGACATGACTAAAGAAAACCTGTAACCAAAGGGTTCAGGACATGACTAAAGGAAACCTGTAACCAAAGGGTTCGGGACATGAGATGTTTAATTTCTGTGAAAATACACTTTGAGGGAAGGAATATTTGATTTTTTATAGGACTGCAGAAATACGTTTGTTGGTTATGCTGGTTTAAAAGAAACACACAAAAAATGCCTAAATATATTTTCCTGAAGCAAAAACTATTACCTGCCTAAAAACATAAATACAACATGTAAAACAAATTAACCTTTGCAGTGACATATAACCAAAATTTTACAGGAACGGAGATTACACACATGCGAAAAACATAAATGCAAATGTGTGCACATGATGTTAACATCTGCAAAATATCATAGGGTAAAATTTAATAACCATAGAAATTTTATATATCACTAATTACTCACTTTGCTGAATGTGAATGGTTTGGTATGTATGTGCCACTGATGTAATGATAAAAAAATGTTATTTTTTTATCGTCTTTTTTAAGATAGCTTTATATATAGTCAAAATCCCAGTAAAAAGGTCCAAAATACTGCAATATAAAGGATTGGTTTATTGGGGTTTAATGCCAGTTTTAACAGGTAAGGTCATATCCCGGCGGTCAGTCCACCTAACCAGTGTTCCTGGGAATCCAACCATTTTATTAACCAATTTCTCTGCAAGTGACTGACTTCTTTCCTCACTTGCTTCAGAAGTGAGGGACAAATGACGCATTGTCTGAGATCAATTATCACAGAGAAATTTTGCTGGCCCTGATGGGGATAGAAGTGGCATCTTGACACTCTGATGCTCTACCGATTGAGCTAGCCAGGCTGGCAACAATAAAAAGGAAAATAAGCAGTTTCTTTGCTGAACTTTGCCTTGCTTGTTTAGTCATTCAAAAACTACATGGGACTATTATATTAACACATTTATGCCTTAAATGGATTATGTCATCTATGACAGTTGGACAAGTCCATTTTCAGTTTAAAGGGTTTCTGGTATGAATTTGATTTTATTTTAGGGAAGAAAGTCCTTTACGCAAACAGTGAAGACCTTGATCAGGTGCCGCATCCAGTAACACCAGTCCTTTATGAGACGATTACTAAGGTTCCAATGCAAATGTTTTGTCTTATAAATCCTTTAAACATCCAGCAAATTTTCCATTCAACTTACAGTGAACTGTTTATGTTCAAAATGTTGGTCCCGCCCTTACCTGTGAATCAGATTCCAAAACAAATTTAACAGCCCAACTTTTTATCTAGTGGCTACAATTGGCCTTGTCATATAAAACTCTAAGATTATTTGTAATGACAACCATTTAAGTTAAAGGAATATATGAACCAGTTGAAAACATCTACATTAGAGGACACAAAATTCTGTTTATGATATTTGGTAATTTGAATGAATGAAAATGGAGAATCAGAACTGACCGGGTGCCGGTAATGGATAACTGAATATAACATATCTTGTACATACCTGAGAACCTGACAACAAACACCACAGCTCCTATAAGTGATAGAATAGCTAATCCTATGAGAATCAATGCTATAATGAACAACACTCTTGTCCGTTTTGTTGTTACGATACTGGACATTTCCGGCTGTAATGGTTTTTCACACTCATATATTTCCATTTGCTTACTATCCAATGTATTGTTGTTCTCATTTGTGTGTGTCTTCAGTGACAGAAGATTTACAGAACAGTCCTCCATTTTGATGTGCACAGGATATCGTCGTTAATGACCGACCGTATCTGAGCAATTGTAATGCTGTAAAAATAAAAATAAGAAAATTAGTATCAAATTCAAGTGAGATCTTTTCCAGAAAGATTTCTTGGATTATATATTATGTAATTTTATCTTATAGTAAATGTGAAATATTGTATTCTCTCTTTGTCTTTATTTCAATTACGCTAAAACCAATGTAACTTTGCTAAATGCTAAATAAATATTGTTGTTGTCGTTTAAAAACTTTGTACAAATTACAAAATGAATGTCTAAACTAAAAGCTCATGTCAAACTTTCAAAGTAAAAGATTAAATTCTGAAAAATAGTTAAAACTACTGATTACAGATCCATTGTCAATTTCATATTTAATTGAATTATACTGTGTAGCAATGAAGCATTTCAATTAACTTACTTTGTGGTCTTTAGTTTAAATCAGTACTTTTTACTGGTATCTTCGAATAAATTTGAATGAACAGTGTTTAAATTCAGTTTCATATGGGGTATAAAAATGCTCAGATTCTTCAATAAATTATTTCATTCAAGAAACCTTTCTTTTATATCATTATTCGGTTAATTGACATCAAATTAAAGAGAGAATATCCTGTTATACACACCTTAGCATTTCCTTCATTGCTGAATAATATAAATTTTAATTCAAAACAGAAATTTGAGTGCATTATCTATTGTTTCCCTGAAGCAAACTTACGGTATCATCTTTTTGTTTTATTTTTAGTTACACTCATTTTGCACTAAGCAAATTTTACTGTCTTTGATCATATACTTAAAACTTTTGTAAAGGTTTATGAAAGAATAAAGTTATTTTATAGATGTAAATACTTATTTTTGTAGTCTATAAAATTTAATTAAGGAAAGCCAAATACTAAAATATTCATTTAGCATATGGTCTAATTATAAGACTGCAATCAATAAATAGTTTTAAACATTCTGGTCTAATTACGAAAGTCTGCAAGTGAGTGTGGTAGTGCAGAATGCAACTCAAAAGATGATTACTGAATAAAAAATGCACTTTTACTGCAGAAGTTTGAAGTGTTATGTCTATTTTACACATATTTAATGATATATAAACATCCAATTTATTACCTATTCTTGAAATAATATCAATAAAGCAGATGTTTATTTTACGCTGAATTTTTTTATTTTTGGAAAACCCTGCTGTTTTCCACATATCTGCCAAAATCTGATATCTCACATATAATCTAGGTGCAAATGAATTATTGTATTTTCATACAAGAATTTATTGAACAAAATAGCTTTCAATGATTCCGAAAATAAAAGCTAGAAATTTAGAATGCTTTATTGGCTAATGTCTAGACAAGATAAAAATATCTTTTTGTCTTTACAAGTTTAAATACTATATGCAAATATTCATTATGTTAAAGACTTGCTCATATTCACAGCTACTCAGAATTTTAAAAAAAAACAACTTGTATCCTAAAAAAATGAGAACAATTCTGTGCTATAAACCACACATACTAAATACTTATCAGTGTTTTAAAGGTAGATCAAATGTCATCTGTTGTTACGCAATTTGAAATTGAACTGTACAGAACAGAACAGTTTGGAGTGAACAACAATTTATAATAACCATGAATATACAAAAACTACACCATCCCATTTAAGATAAGAAATAAAGAATGCAGAATTCTCTCGTTGCACCAGATCTGTACAAAATAGGCACATATTTTTTCAAGCAAAACAGAACTTCCTTTTAAAATTCAATATTAACAAGCACTTCTTTTAATTATATTATTTTAATCAGTACATTCTCCAAGATTCAGAGTAATTTTCTGAACAGACACCTTTTATACTTTAATGATTTTATACATGTAATTGTAATAAATGATGTAAATAATAACCATTTCATTTTACACTGGCTGAATTAAGTAACAAATTCAATATAATTCAACTACAAAAATGACTTTTTTCATAATGGAAGTCAAAAATATTAGACAAGTTATCATGATGGGATTTCTCTTAACCCTTTAATTTTAAGATGACCTTATATGCATTGCGCCTAATAGGCACAATATAACACTGCATAAATGTCATCTCAAATAGATATTTCCTTTCATTTATTCTTTAACATTATAAACTGAGAGTTACACAATATCTCAACATATTTTGACATATATAAATTAAGTTAATCTAGCTCATCTCATCTACTTAAATAGAATTTTAAATAAATTATTATAAATTAATATTTCTACTGTCAACTTGAAAATAAAACTCAACACATCTTTACTTTTCATTTGGCCATCTTTCACCTAGCTTTGACAAATATAATTATTATTATTATTTTTTTTAGAATTTCAACAAAACCAGATAGATCTGAACTTGAATAGAATATACCCCAAAAAAAATCAAACAAAAAATAAACAAATAAATTTACAACAAAAATGTATAAAAAGCCAACAAAAGTATCATCAGAGTTTAGTTATCAACTATCAAATATAAATGTAAGTCAAAATCGTCTACACTACCTTCATGGACAGTAAAATATAATCACAATTCAAACACAATGCTTTTAAAATGATTATGACAAAATCCCAATAATTAATTATAGAAGTTTGAAATTGCACATCATTTTATATACGCAAGTAACCACACCTGGTTAAACCATTTAGTAAATGCACACCTACAAAGTGAATCCACTCTTCACCTGTCAAACGTCTTTTGAACAATCATCGGTACGCGGACGGTTATAAACTATAATTATACATGATACAAAGAATTTTATTACCTGTAAAACATGACGATGCCTTGTATTCCCTGTTCAGAACATAAAATGGATGTTTAACACGTACATTTCTTAACAGGTGTCGCAGGGCAAAAGGTAAACAAGTCAGCTGTCAAATTTTATCAAAGGGGGACAACCTTTTTGAGACTGTCATAAAGTATACAGGATGACCGTGGTAGCCGCGCGGGGCATGTGTTCGTCTGCAGGAAATAAGCAGGGAGCATTAGTATGTGCCTTTTTGTATAAAGGTTATACAAAACATGAATCATGAGTAAGCCTTTTGTGTGGCTCTGTTATTAACAGACAACGATACCTAGTAAAAAAATAAATTAACTGTGCGCGCGTTTAATTACTATCATGTAATTATGGAATCGGCGTGGAAGAGGCTTTTGCATACCTGACGAAGTGGTTCTTATCTGATTCCAAAATGTCTACTCATTGTTCACGAATGGTGAGCTTTTAATCAAATATAATTGATACTGACATAAGGAATGTATCATATTACACACAAATAAAAAAAAATATTCTGAGTCATATATGGCGTGCGCAAATTCTTTGACGGTTGACAGACTGGGACCAAAAATCACGCCCATTTTCTTTTTAAATTCTTGGCACCCAAATTTCGAGAAATAGGCTTGGTACGAAGCGCCTTCAAAATATGATCGAATCGTACGGTGTACATAAAGACAATCCTCGAATATTGATAAAATGTTAAAATTCCATGTCAACTTTTTTATGACTTAGTAACAAACCAGTGTTTAATCTGACCTGTCAATCACCCTTATCGACTATCTAGTTAGATATCAATCCTCCCCACTCACCCCGAGTAACGTATCGCAGTCATTTTCCTTGCAAAGCGCACAGTCGTAAGTTGGGGTTTTTTTTAAGAAAAAAAAGTAAATTACAACCTAAGCATGGTAAAATGCTGATAGAGGGGTTTGTGAGCGGATCTTTTGTATGAACATGGCTACTAAAATATTTTCCGACAGGCCACATTGACACAGGTGTCCGAATACTGTGTTCTGGCAGGCATAAAAAGACGAGTATGTAAGTCTAAGTGCAAAATCGAATTAAAAAAAAAGAAAAAAAAAACTGGAGAAAAAAAGAAACAGAAAGAATAACGTGAACATTTCTGGTACTAATTTGAATACACATTTTGTTACAATGCCAATTACTCGTTTTATAGCAGTTTCCTTTGAAAATTCTGTTAAATATTGCTACAAATTTTACTGAGCTAAATACAAAGGCCTATATCGAGAACAAACAGAACAAAACTCCTCTAGAACAGTTACCCCTCATAAGCCTCCAAAGCGTTATGCAGACGTAACTAATACTATGGACTTAATTGTTTTGTTAAAGAAAGATCAAATAGGTGCAAGCTTATGAAAGCTTTTATAACGACTGAAGTCAATCGTTTGATTGATTGCGAAAATTAGCCGTACCATATCTAATGAGTCTGAAGTTTTGAAAATCACCAATTCGCGTGTTTGTTTCGTCCGGTGATATAAAAACCAAATGTTTCCGAATATCGCGTTACAAAGAAACATGGAAGACGCTAATCAAATAATCATCTATCTTCATCAAACATTTACAAATTTCTATCTTTTTTTTTTTACAAAATTGATGAGAACAAATTGGTTAACGCTTTGCAATTTGCTGTATCACTCATCATTTTCTTGTTTCTTTTCAGAATTTATGACTGGTTGACCCGAAGTTCCCGGCATTAAAACACCAGTATTGAACAACCCTTTGTTATCATGCTTTAACTAGCGAACTCATTTTGTGAGACAAAATATTGCATTTTTCATTTCTTAATATATATCGACTTTTCAAGATTGTTCTGTTTCCATTTTTAACAGGTATCAAGGCAGGCTTGTTTCTAGTTACATCTTTGGTCTGGAGACGTTTGTAATAGCCGATTATCTCATGGGATGATTTTTTCTTCATTTTTTTTAACTCTTTTATTGAGTTACTTTAATTTTATGTGGCCTACGTTTTTTTTGTGTAATATCAATATCAGTGTAGAACAGATAAATATACTGTATTATACCTAACACACTTGAAATGTATACTGAATGTGAAAAAGAGCATTAAAAAGGTGTATATTTGAGAAGTGCAACACATGACCTTGACATTAGCTCAACAGCCTGCTCAGATTGAACTAATGAGCAGAATTAAGTTGATTCCGGAAATAAGTACTTGTTTGTGGTTAAGTGACAGTGCCTACATATACAGAAAAGCTTTGTACTATGCGTTTATTTGTTTTCGTATTTAATGTAGTAAAATTTAATGTTCCGTATGTAAGATTGTAATGTTATCTTTCAGGAAGTATTCTTGAAGTTACCACGTTTGCGATTGTGTGTGAAACTCGTTCAGTGAAAAGCTGAATCGAAGAAAATAATTACAAGTTGTAAGAACTAGTATGATATACTCTATTTGTGATATCCAGTTTTTACTCGAAATCGAAACATTGCAAAGAGAAACTGCTGTACAGCAATTGTTTTTTTTTTTTTTATAGAAGTTTTGTTTCTATTTACTGATTTCAGTGACAATGTCCAGAGCTATATTAAATTTCATCTTTATTATTTTGATCTTTTTCATAAATCCGGAATGTTCGGAAACCTTTGTCTGGACAACTACAGAGCCAGGTAATATATATATTTTTTTATATTTTCAAATATTGCATTAAACATGACCAGACTACCTGAAATAACGTCTTTTCAGATCGCTCACATGTGTTTTTGGCGAAATCTTGCTATCTGCAAGGCCTAAGCTAGGAAGAAAGAAGATTGATTAAATTAATCATTTGTTCATGGATTAACTGATGTAATTTCCGCATGTGTGCACCTTAGAGTTCGGTATATAGTTTGATTTACAAACAGTTTATTTACATGGTCTACTGATATAACAGGTGCCAGGTCTTTTACGTGTCTTTACTCTCTTGAACACCAGCAAGCGAGTTGCAGCTGCTTTATTCAGTTTTTTGTTGACTTCGCCCTACGGACTATTTGTAATATACTGTCTTATGCCACTTTATTCAGAATAAGATTTCAAATATAAAGGGAATATGTCACCACATAGTTTTCTTTGTTGTAAACACAGCAGGGGAGATAATTATCAAGCAGACACTCGTAAAGCATGAGAAGCTTCGTGCATGACTATGCATTTTTTCGAAGTGGGCGACTTTCTTAAGGAAAATGCGTAAAATGTAAAATTGGTTGACAGTTAGGTATCCATATTGTCAAATGTCAACATATATGAAATCTTATTCGTTTTTTTTTCCGAATTAAGTTGCATTTGAAGCAAACGATTGCATAGAACTGATAGGTGAACTCGCATTATAAACCACGTCGCTGGTCTTTGTGTGTATCTTAGGAAGACCTAGGGGGTCCATGTTAAGAAAAAGGAACGTTAAAAATCAAGAGAATAGGCCGCGTAATATTGTTTGTCCTGAATAGATCTCTATATTAACGAGATAGTCTGGATTTTGTTTACAAATACGAGACACACAGCCATATTTTCTTTTTCAGAATATCAACCGGTTGAACCATGTGGAAGCCCTCTACCTCCGAACAATGGTACAGTTACAGTGTGGGGGAATAACCTGTTGGTAGAGTATAGTTGTGACAAGGGTTTGTTTCCTGTTGGAAGAATTTTTGGGTCATGCAATCCCTCTACGAAAAAATGGACAATACGCCGCCCATTGTGTGTTTGTAAGTACGGTTTTTTAAATAAATGAAATACAGTCTTTATTTAAAGATAGCGTTAATTTTTGCCCTTTTATTTACGATAACATCCAAAATACCGTTATACCAATGTGTTTGACAGCTGTGAATATCTTTAGTGCTTAAGCAATCGTAACAACTCTGCCTTTTCCGACAACTTCGTAAAAATACCTCGTATGTAAGTGTATGAATACACCAAATGGTAATTCGCCGCGGCTTTAATAAAATTATAAACAAACATGGCAGAATTCAAGCAGTGTTTGTCTTATGGATTAGAAAAAAATGAAAATAAATTTTAATTTAAAGCATGAACAGGTAGAGGCTTTAAGAAATGTCTCCAATAAAGCAGACACCATTTGTGTTACAAAATAGTCCATTATGGCGGCTACCATATTATTTCCGAGGTGACTTACTGAAGTCGCCCGAGGTGTTCCGAATGGTGCTTAAGTAAAAAGGTTCACAATTACAAGTAGCTCTTATTTAGTAGTTCTTTATCGTTCTAAATATGTCTTACCGGCCGGCGGAAATGATCCTTATTTGTAACAAAGTCATTCCTAACTTTGCTTTTTAAATCGGTGAATATGTTAGAAATTTCGTGCTGTAATTTTTCAGTGAAACTGCACAAGATAAGAAAGGTTAATCATAAAGAAATGATTTGAATTCGAAAGGAAGACATAATTATGCCAACATTGTTTTAAAGTGAATAGAAAATTTATTATTCCATCAGTATATTTATTTTTCTATGTCAGTAAAATCAGTGCGATCCTGTGACTTTAACCCTTAACCTGCTGATACAGAAAGTGATTAGCCTTTGCCACCAGTATAGAGCCGTGCAGCATGACAAGGCTCTATACGGCTGGTAGCTCCGTTTTTGTATTTTGTCAGATATTGAAATCCCTTAAACGTTGAACAGATTGTTCCAAATTCAAAGTTAGGAAAATCCATTACAAAAATTCAGCAGGTTAAGAGTTAAGTAAAGTATATATTTATCTTTGAGTATATGCGGGCAAAGTTCGATGTCGGGATGGTTTTATATTTCTTCATACAGTTTCAAATTTAATGAAAACATATCTGAATGGTGTGTTGTATATTTGTCACCAACCTGTACTTAAAACAGAAAACAAAGAAAGAGGGTACAACGGCAAGGCCTGGCTGAGCTCACAAGACTAAGCTTTCTAACTTCACGTTGTATCACTTAATAATGCTTGAGAATATGTTGCATTGGTACAGTATTAAGGCAAATTTAAATATCTGAGCTCGTCCTATAAAACATCTCTTTTAAACATACCATTTGTTACGGCATTTCGCTTCAAAGTTACTTCAATTTCCACAATTCATTATGTACATTTCCCATTAAATTCTTCAAGTATCTATTTGATATTAACTATATCCACTCAAAAGATGTCAGAAATGATAGGTGTAGTCTAACTTCAATTGCAAAGCTATCAAAACATCGTAAATCCAATTTATGAATGTGTCAAATCGCTTTATACCCTTCTAAAACCTGGGTATCTCATTACTGTAGAAATTGTAAGTTTTGGCAAAAGAAGGTCAAACAGAAAATGAGACCTTAGTATTTAATATTGTTGCTTCGTCACTTTAGTTATCCGTAGCTGTCAGAAAAATTGTTTGGTTTCTCTAAATGTATTTTTTCTCAATCTTGAATCTACGTTATCAGATTTCTTACTTTTGTATGTGAAAGACAGAATTAAAAATCAACGTCAGGAATACACTATCTTATTTTAATTAAAAACACACACTCATGAAAATCAGCAATATCGAATATACAGATATAAGTCACTTGTTAAAAAATCTTCGAAAATAGACTAGTTTTCGGACAAAACTGTTGCAACGGTTACATTTTCAGCACAACTTTTGAAGCAGTCACAAAACGTTCTTTTCAATGAATATAAGTTGATTTTACATGCAAAAAACTTCCTCATATACACGCATTATTTGCTGTCTGTTACTTTTCTGCGAAAGTGTGTCGCCGCGAATCATCTACAGATTAAGACACGCAAAATATAGTATACACGAACGTATCTTGGTTTACAGTATCTGTACTATACTTATAGATCCAGTATTTATATATGCTAACTAAAATATTATTTCAACTCATTAACTTAAAGGAGAAGAAAAGCATCAACTTTGGGTGCAGAAAATAATGTCGTGGAAATGTCCTCTAAATGTTGCGATATCGTGGAGTGTCACGAGAAAGTTTTTTTTCTTGAAAACATTCAACGATAATGTCAAGTTATTTTGACAAGGGTATCCTGAAGGAAACTTGAAGAAAACGAGTTAGATTTTCACTTTATTATCGCAGTAAATATAAAAGTCCCGTTTGATATACGACCTATATGTGTAACTGTGTATTAACAGGATGATAAAGATTTTTTTAGGCTGGGTTACCACCCACTGTCTATGACGGACTGAATTTCTCTCGTGACTATTGTTACTTACAAAAGTCGATATGCTGATGTTTTTTTGTCTTATACTGGTATCATGATACGCTGATGTTAAGTTGATACCTCACGTGACACGCGAATGTTTAATCAGTACATCCTCTGCTAAATGGAAATGTTGTTAAATCATGATAGTATTTTTTAAAATTATTTTTAAGGACTTTGTCCAGTGAATACAGCTAATCAACACCTATTACAGCTAATCAACACCAATTAAACTTCTTAATTTAATTTAGTCACTTTCAGAAAGTTGAACAACATGATTATTTCATAGGTTAAAACCTAATGTTACGATGATAAAACCATACAACAGTTCACTGAGTGTCATCTGTTTTACCTTTTTGCCTTGATTAAGTTTACCCTTCTGAACTCTTGTATTTTTTATAAGATACCAGCCTATCACTGGACCACGACTAACGAGGTACCAAGGAAAATAGCGAGTGACAGTTCATGTCATAAATTCACTTAATCTGATACTGCTCTTCCATTTTTATCACCTAGGACTAAGACATTAATCTCTTGGACAATAATGATTAATGACATGTACCAGATTTCATACAAATATGTTAATTTCAAGTTTTATGACGAAAGTCGGATTTTCTCAAGGTCAGTCTTGTTAATCAAAAAATATAATTTTATCAAATACTTGATTTAACTTTCGTTGAAATAGCTGTTAATGATACTTAGGCAAGGTTTGTAGTGCTTCCTAAGAGATAGTTAAATTCTGGTTGAAGAAACGTTTATGGCATTCTACTCATTAGGGAATATATGATCCCCTTACCATGATAAATATCTAAAATGGACTTGTCCGTCTTTCAGTTTGGACAGATCCAGTTATTGTTTATGGGGGTGCTTATTGAACATATACTGACTGAATAGCGAATAGTGGAGACCATGATCAGACTGCACGGATGTGCAGGCTGATCTTGGTCTGCACTGGTCGCAAAGGCGGAGTCAATTGCCTCCAGAAGAGTAAGGGTTGATTGAGTAACACTGACTATATAATATAAAGACCTCAGGCTAATAATAACCTGCTTTCCACCATATGCGTGGTAAACACTGGCAATCTGATCGCTAAATGTCACACACGCATTGATCGGAATTGATATATTTGTTATATAACAGGGAGTTGTGTCGCTGATTTATCAGTGTTTAAAACACTCGATTTATATTTGATTATTTATTTTACTATTAGTCATTAATTGAACTTTTATCGTGAATCAGTTTGATATTAATATCAATTTGCTTTTACTCCCTTCCTAACCGTTTTTACTAGTAAAGAGAGACATTGCAAAGAAGATGTGATTTACATTTAAAATATATACTTGCCGCTAAATTTCAAATTCAAATTTTCTAATGTTTATTTTTGCACGTTACAAATAAACGGGACATTGTTGGTGACTGTTTTCATTTCATGCTTTCTAACTTTAATGGCAAGTGCATTTTGCATTTTGCTATGAGTAAGAGCACTGAAACTTTCATAATTTATTTTATGTTGTTGTAGGTTTTTACACACGAATCGTATATGTTAGATTACAAATTTACTGATATATTTACAACAAATTATTTCCTCTTTAATGTTGTTTTTTCCCAGTAAAATTAAACTGTATTTTTTTATTTGAATTTACATTATATTTATATGATTTATCTATACTTAGTTATTGATTTATTTAATTGTTTCTATCCGGACTGACAGACTTTATAAAGCAGAACAGAACAGAACAGAACATAAAGCACTGTTTAAATCACTGCTTCTTTCTCCAAGCCCAATTTCAGTTTCATTGTACGCCATCTTATGAAGTTTTCAATAAGAATTGTATAAAAGTTGTTACAGAAAGGAAAATATCTGTTGTTATAGCAAAATGTCTATTGGTAATTGGCCATTTTAAATTTTCTCTCATATCACGTGAAAACGAAAAACACAACGATAATTGGACACGTTCGAACAGTGAGGTTTAAATAAAATTGACCAAATCTAGTCATAAGTTTAGTAGAATGGATCATGACAAATAGTCCCATATTTTTGTAAACTCTTCATTACTAAGCTAATTTCAAAATAAACTTATCAGACATTGCTGAGTATCAGTTTAATTAAGTTCGCGAGACCACCCACAAGCAAGGCCCTTAGGGACCGTTTGCTCTACAGATGTAAACAAGACATTTTTTTCTGCGTCTAAATAAATTGAAAGTAAGAATACAGACCGATAAGAAACTATTAAAGAATGATAAATAGACATTTTATTCTTGCTATTTAAGCAAAAAGAGAGTTCAGACGCTACATCTGACAGAGATTGGCTTTCTGACAAACTAAAAGGGAAATGTTTTAAAAAAAGCGTAGTCACTGCACACGTGCTGAAGTCGTAAATATTTATTTTATTTTGCAAACAGCACTGTATTGTCGAAGCTGACACAAAGAAGGTTAAATATTTGAAAAAAATAGATAAATTGCAATTCACCGTGCAAGTTAACTAGTGGAATTAAACAAAACTGCCTTTTGTAATTAAAATGAATTGATAAATTGATGGCAGGTTATAATTAATTAATTCAATCCAAGTGATACTTTCATGAGTTCATTTCGTGTTTCTTACTTTCGTTTTTTAATTTAAATCTCCCATATCTAAAACTCATCAAGGCAAGTACAGTTACCTAATTAAATCTATGATAGCATTACTCTCCGCTTATTATGGCACATACTTTCGTATCAAACTCCTAAACTTTACCGCTGATGTGTTTTGTCTTTGTATTTTTTATTGACTATCTGGGACAATTCCCCGGTGGTTCTTGATATGAAGTCCTGTGAAATATCACGCACGCTGTAATCAGCCTATAAACATCTTCTCCACCTGTTATTATCTAGCATATCGGGCATTCTTGTTTATTGCCATAAAACACATAAAACCCAAGTAACCCGAGAACATGACATTATAAAGACCTTAAACTCATCACGAGAGAAAGAGTGTTTATACAAATTAACCATCAATTTGGTCCTGTTTTCTACAAATTTCTTTCTGTACGTCTAACCAAGGGCCGGATTATCAAGCGTTTGTAGACGCAAATGCTTAGTCACGATAACCCTTTACGTGTGATTATATTGAAAGTATTTGTGTAAAGATAAAATGACTACCAAGTGATGCGCTAATAATTAAGAAAGAGAAGTAGTATTTACGCCCACAAAAAAAAAAGAAGTAATGTTCAAAATATAGATTTTGTTTAATGGTTACTAAAAGTCAGTTTTCCATTTAGACAGAGTTTGTAAATTTAAAATCATGCAATTCAAATATTCCAGAAAAAGGTCATTAAAAACATTTAGACGTGATTCACTAGTCTACATGATAATAAATGTTAACTAAAACATAAAGTGAAAATGAAATAATGTACCGGGTTTTATATTGTTTGCCAAAAAAAAATAATAAAACATTGCACCATTTCGAATTTCAACTTTCGAAAAATCATTTAAAACCTCGTTTCGATATTGACACTGTATACGTATTAAAGATAAAAAGAAATAATATAGAAGCCCTCATACAAAGTGTATGAAGACCTATTGTAATTGATATGCAACTTCCAAAAATTTTAAAGTTACGGGAAATTCATATGACAACTAAAAAGACAACCAGATAAGTGTCCTCACTTGTTATCAAACTGCACAATTTTGGCACAAATCTTGCAACTTTTTGCCAAGATAGATAAAATATCTCAAATAGACATGTTTTCTAGTTAATTTAAGGAATGTTAAACTTGTTGAAAGTAAATATATAAAGGCAAGCAACACTGGAATGCTGAAATGCAGAAAGGTTGAAGGATGGCGATGTCTCTTTTAAAGAAAAGTAAGCAAATACAGCTAAATGGAACTGTGTACATCGTGTACTTAATAAGATCCATCTGCTAAGGGTACTGACTGGAAGATACGTTGCAAAAGACTGTTTGGTGTTACATCATTTTCATTGCAAATTACATAAATGCACCCTTGGACCATATGCGATGAAACACATTACATCTTCTTTCCCCACGATAAGGTGTAAATGTATAAGAATGACATTTGGCTGACTTATATCCGTTTGGAAACGGATGTATCCGTCACATTAACCGGGAGCTACTAACTTAGTACCAGATTAACTCAAGAATCCAATGCTTAACTGGCGACAGAAATCGATGAGTTAGATCTTTAGTTGAATAGTATAGAAAAAAAAAGAATCGGAACTTCTTCTACAGTAACAAGCTGACATAAAGTTATCACGGGTCCCGTTTACACAAGAGCCGAAAACTCTGTAGAACAGTTTTGAATTATGAAAACAGAAAATAATAATACAAATAAAAATACTGTGTGAAAACAGCGTTCAGACCATACTAAAGAAACAACATGTAAAACCGTTCGTTGAAATGAACTATCCAAGACAAGAAAATTAACGGTAAGAAGAATACTTAAAGTTTCAGCTAAAACAAGTGGCCTTCAACAAATAGACGAAACGTGTCAAGCTTTTCTTATCTATTGTACATTTTCCCAACTTTTGTTGTAATCTTTGACTGAGTACAAAAATCTTTTACATTTAAATTGTAAACTACCAGTTTCAGGTGTTTATAAATTTCTGCCTGCATGCTAATTTTCTATTTATTCTGTTTGAATAATCAAGAGCTATAAATTTATGTAATGTCAACTGTTCTCTGTTTTCTTCTTTCAAGTTTATTCGCATGGTATTTACCTAACCCTAGCTTTAAGCAATTAAATGCACAAAATATGTCCTTAATTTAAAAGAAAATTACCTTTAGAGTTGTATTTTCCCAGGTTAGTAGAGTGTTTTCACATAATGACATTGTTATAAATTATTCCTCACCGCATTTCAATTAAACTATTTAAACAAATCTAAATGATTTTTTTTTCAAATGCGCTTTGTTGCCAAAAGAATTTACACTACACACAAATGTAATGATACATATTCAGTTGTACAAATCCACTTTCTCTTAATTGTAGCATACTATCACAGTTTTTGTTTTGTCATTGACTGACATGTATGTTGTTACGTGGTTTGTAAGATCTTCATAGATAACAGGTTTTGAACGAACTCCATATACGCAGAAATCTTTCCTAATTAAGCATCGTTCTCGCATTCTAAAACATTTAAAAGACAAACTTAGTTATAAAATATATACTTCTTATAAATATGAGCTGCATGGGAAAATTACCCCAGAAAGAATTTATTGAAAGTTAGCTATGGGTATAACGTGACGTGCAAATACAAAATATAAATGTATGAAAATACAAAGCAAAAAGGAAGGAGAAATACAAAAACACTTGTTGTATTGTAAGTGATCCTTAGTTTTAACTACGTTTTTGTAAGTGCATTCAAAAACGCACCATGTTTGTCAAGAATATTGTTTCAAAAACGGAATGGGTGCAGAGATGTTTAAATCAAAGCGTTAACATTAAATCACCGTAAATATTAATTTTGAATTTTGTTACCTGGCATTAAAACAAGAAAAAAAAATCCTCGGAATAAGTTCAGACAAAGTATAGAACTTTACACATACTTGTTTTCCTGTTCTCAAGAATTAACAAGTGTTTGAAAGGATTTTTATTGTAGTTCTACTTTACTGAATTATTTTTGTATCAGATTTGACATAAAGCACGTCTTAAAAGTGATTTTCTTTTGTTTTCTAGGTTATTGTAAAGTTTTAAAGTGCCCTACTTGACGAAATTGCTGAACAACCTTTTGCATCCATCTATCATTATCTAACTAATCTTATCTTGTGTGTTAAGATCTAAAATTTCTAAATTAAACAGTTTTGGGTTTTGGTTTTGCTAGCATGTGGATGAGGTGTGATTTCATTACCCACAGTGTGTATATTAGTAATATGGTAGCATTGTCAAATATTCCAGTATTTTCGTAATTTTTTTATGTTTCCTTACACACCAGTTTAACTAACTAAAATTACATGTGGTTCTTACAAGTTATTTTTTTCCTAAAAGTCGTCATGTGAAAAAAAATAACCTAGTGCTTTAGCTGACGCTAAGTTATAACAAAGGACGTGTTTGCAGTGAATCTCTATAGAAATAAGGCCTTATTTCTTCCAATCCACTTAGGCATTTTGAAAAATTGACACCTTTTAATAACAGCTCGATTCAAAGCTGTTAGATTTAGATCAAGGAAAATGTCCGTAACTCGAGTGTTTACCCATTTCTTGAATTGCACAAAGAATAAGTATTTCTTTTCATAGAATTAATGTTACTACTAAGCCAGTTGAAATAAAAAAATAATGAATATTATTTCTGCAGTTTAATCATACTGAAACAAGCTTTTGAAATAAACACAGCAACATTCCATCATCATAAAATTTCAAGTTTTTATGTGTTTTTGTCAAAGGAAAATAAAATCTGCAAACTCATTACATCTCGGACTGCCTAAATAGCTGGTGTTTTTGATTGACAGCGAATTCGATTATCTGTCAGAGAGAAGTTTTGAATTTTGCAAAAATCACAACTTGCTTTAAGTGGCTACAAGTATTGAATGAAACTTTTTTTTCTATTAAATGAGTGGTTCCAGGATCACTTGTAAATTTTACCTTTGAGATACCGAGGTCTAATCGTTTTTATTGTTTAAGATAATAATCTAACTTGAGTAGGATTTCTTTACTTAAACAGGCCTGATTAGAATATTTTAGATAAATGTGAAACGTAGTCACTGATCATGAAAATTCATAACGGGTTCTCACAAATGATGTCAAGTAAACTGTGAAGAACGTGCAAAATTCAAAGAATGCATTTTATCTATATGTCCTAGTTAGTGCTAAACATCTCCACTGCATTCTTGTCTCACCCATTGCTTCGTATTACAACGTGAACTTAATTGACACTGTTGTACACTATCCAGGACCACTCTCGCCTTGTCTTTATTATTACCGCTATAATTGCTAGTGTAACTTTATCAGAGTTTTATTCTGCATATTAGACGATTATTTTTTTCACACGCCCATTTTTATGCGTGATATATGACCCTTTCATTTTTTATCAGTGTTTTAAATTCTGTTTAATAAAATCATATTCAAGATGAAATTCTTCGTTACTTTCACACACACAATTTTGATTACCTTTGTCATATATTCTTATTTTTTTTTAAAACACCATTGGATAGAAATAGAACAATATAACGATATAGCCCAACTAATTGTACGCGAGTCTAGTCCGCAAGTCGAGATATTGTGTAATTTTTGTATGGGTCAATATCTCGCGTCCGCGACGTTATAACGAGATTCTGACCCAAAACAAAAATATCTCAGAATATGCTCCAAACGTCACTTGAATTATTTTGTCGATATAACGATAATACTCTTTGCAAAAAATTGAAACACTCCAATTACTAGAACATTCTATGGTATATTATTGGAATATCATAACTCTGAAGACTGCTACGAAATAACGTTAGTAAATAAAAGCAAGTCTAGTAACAGTACTCGTGTTTCACTAAAACTCTTTTTTTTATTAAGATTTGACTTTTTTAAAAGGATTTTGGATGTTGTTCAAATCTGTTCTGTTCAGATCTTTTATTTACACTTCCACGACTAGTAATTAGAAATATATATTTGTATAGTATATATAGGAAAAATATAAAAAAATAAAACGAACAGTTCATTTTAGTGTAAATAATTATTGCAATAAGAGCTAAAGAAAAAAGCTAAAATTCGTTTGTAACGGTAGTTATTTAAGTCACTTTATAATATGGTAATGACTTACCTTTGTTTTTGTAACAAATGTCACCGAAATGTCACCACTAGTAAACAAAATATTTCCCAACACAACGCTCTGAACAAAACAGTTATGTCCAATTATATGTCAATATTAAGCTTAACTCAGTTAAATAGGAATATCTATAATTGATGCGTATTTACAAAGTATTGCTTTCGGTATGTCACACCAATTTATATACCCTTTAACAACGATATGAAACACTTCCATATATAGTGAACAGGTATGTATGATTAATCAGCTATTGAAAATACAAACAAAAATTTCACTGCATTGCGTTCCTCACATTCCGGAAATTAATCGAGAAAGACCGATCGACTCATGTTTTTATAAAAGCCGCTTTTAAACGTTAACAGTCTACCCACGACGCAGATGAAAATAACGAAAATGCATAAAAGTGTATTTAAGATTTAAGGTAACGTAGTGCAATAACGTTTAAATGCCAGTGAATTGACGGGTGTTCCCTTCTTTATTTGCTACATTTTATATATCATATAACTCAGGAGAGCGTGAAAATTGCACACCTGATTACACCTGAGAGAGACGCGCGCGGTAAATTCGCTCGGTCATTTGACTTTTCTCACTTAAAATCTTACAAGGCGGATCAGTGGTTAAACGCAAGATTTGTAATTTAGGGGTCGTGATTTCGATCCTCCGCGAACAGTTTTCGAATGACACATTAAACCGACGTCCTATGAGAACAAGGAATGTCTCTGGAATGGGATGCTTTATGTTCTTGCCCAATCTCCCACAACAAGAAATAGACTCATCAGGGGATGTTGGTTATATTAGAAACCAGTACCGTCGACAGAATATATAGACGTTTAATCCAATTGTCGTTGTCTATCTGTTAGTGAAAGTTAAGGCCAGAAACACGAACATTTTTATTCACTTTTATCCTTACTTTTTGCTCTCTTGTTAAAGTCGAATTAAATGTAAAAACATATCACTACCACAGCCATCATTATTACCATCGTTTTTGCTGTTGTTGTTGTTGCGTACCAGTTAAAATGCTTATACTGAATACGCTTGTCTGCACAAAAAATTGAAATATGATGATGAGTATTATTAACAAATCTGTTTTGAGGGGTTGTGACGATATTCACAAATAAAGTATGTACATTACTGTATGCCGGTGCGGCCATACACATTTTGAATCTTCAATAAATTTAATAAGCCCGTCTGTTTTATTTTCAAATTTCTTCTACTGGCCAAATAATGGCAAAAATCACTACTTTCAATTACATATATATTTTTTTATGCATTTTCTTCCTTTTCTTCAACTTTTTAATATTTCCACATTGCCTCTATTACTGTTGACAATTGCATGTGTGTTTTTTTTTAAACGCTATCGATCGCTTACCGTTATAATATCAAGACAATCTATGTCAGTTAAAAACGTTTTGGGATATTTTTTCGTTTTCTTTCTCTTTATTTTGTAATTTTCACCTGTAAAGGGCTTATAATCTGACGTCATAGCTAGTTGGTGATACTAAGCTTTTTTTTTGCAGATGTACTAAGAACAATATCGTGAAGGTACAATAAGATCATTTGTCTGTAATTCCAGATTTCGAGGTATGATAAGTAAAACGTTTATGTAAACCGTGAGTTTTGCAATGAATATACGGACATAAGAAGAATTGGGTGGACACAAAGAGCTATTTGAATGTATGTATTCAACTTGTAGGTCTAGGCGGTCATTTTCAACGAATGAATACTTGATACACCAGCAGCGTATTAAACCCCCTGTCTTTCGTCAGATTTCATCGAGAGAGTTATCTCGAGGAAGCCGTTCAACTCTGAATAATAAGCGAGGATCATGTTTAGTAAAACAGTGACAGAGGTCAGCTACATTTATCTTGGCTTGATTTAAAGCTCATTTTACAGGAGAACATTCATATTATAAGCCTGTAACACGCATATAAGAATGATTGTTATTGACAATCATTTTCAAGAAAAGTGTCAAAGATTGATTATAATTTTCTGAATTATTGGCTTAGTAAAAACTTCATCTGTCTACGGCCAGGGACTCGAAAAATTACATGCATTTTATGCTCTTATTGTTTTGAAACAAATGTAATTAGCAATTGATTAAGTAGCATTCTACAGGCATTTTTAAACGTGTCTCTAATATTTGTATGTTTTGGTACATCAAGAAGGCAGAAACATTTTCTTTCTCCTCGACTTTTCTTAAATCTTCCGAGACTTAAATCACGTACCTGTGGAAATATGTTTCACTCCAAAAGATAGTAGAAAATTAATAAACCTTAATAACACTTAAAATTCGTACCAAACAAACCTTATTATGTTACAGTAACATTTCAAAGCATGGTCAATGACCTATAGTCATAAATGTATTAAAGCTAGGCACGCACGTCCTATGTAATTTAAAACTGCTAGAAGATTTGAAGAAGAAATGAAAACCTCTTCAATTACTGGTCATGTTATCACTCTTTAGTATTATAACTCTTGTGGTAGTCTTTTTCTTCAATTTCATATTTGTTTTTTTTTTCACTTTGTAAGTAAAACAGGCATGCAATAGCAATTTTCCATGTTTTCAGTTTTGCTGTAACATGCTGTCTCCTTTACTGTTGTGTTGGTATTAGGATGATTCACAACCCGTTCTTAACAATCTGTCATTACTTTAATTTAGAAAAGAGAAAATTCAACGTCTATAAGGTCTAGGGGGATATGAATAAACTAAAGACCCAAAAAGTAGTTAACAAATTCTGTAACATGATTTATAGATGAGTATTCTTCCAATGCACATATGGATAATATGTTTTTTTTATTATCCTAATCTTTAATCATACATTTTTTTTATTTCCTTTAAATATTACTAAATCTTTTGCGCCTACATTTTATTTTCAACATAAAACTGTTCTGGATTATGTTTTACATAAACATGATTTGTTACATTGTTGGTTTTGTGGTAACAAAAAGCATCTTTTCGCATGGCGGTTGCGTTATATGTGCTGTTTGGGTAGTATTATAAGAAGTAATCAAATTTAAACTACCGACTTACTTAAGAAATTTTGCACTCGCGATGCTTAATGTCATATCTTTTTTTCAATAAAGACTTGTACTATAAAATTATGTTTTTGAAAATAGAGTAACACCTGAAATATTCTCTTATTTTCAGTTTTATCATTCAACCATGAATAGTAATGTAAGTTATTTTGCGGGAAATTTCACTTATCATCACCTACACTAACCGCATAAATTTTACAAAATTATACACACATAAAGTGACATTTTTCATGTTTTGGCGAGGTTTGAAATTTGTTCTTTGAAATAATTGAAAAGAGAAGTTCAAATGTTATTTAAGATAACAAGATATTTATATCTTATATCAAATAAATGTACAGCGCTCATAAAATGTAATAGTATTTACTATGCACATTTCTGATTGTTTACTCAAACTTGTAGTAGTTTTTATGTCGTGTATTTATGTAAGTCGCCAAAGATTGGTAAACTGTAAGACCAAATTAATATTCAGTGTGCTGTTAATTTTGACAGTAGATTTTGGTTATTTAATTAGAATGAAAGAAAGCTGTTCATATTCAAGTAGCCTTGTTTCCGTGACCTTATGTATGAACATGACTTATGTAAGAAGTATATGGCAATTTGTCGTCCACTGTTGGTCGCTCACATATACATTTGAAACCGTGTTGGTTTTTGGTCAGATATACAGTATGTCGTCCCTGAATTTTACTTACTTCTGTTTATGATTAAAATAATATTTTGGCTAAATGGTATCATTTATGTTATTGCTAGACGAGAAACAACTCATATGCCATTCGGTAATCTTTTTGTCTGTCAAAGCGACTATAAACTCCTGGTAACTAGCAGAGGTCGACAGCAGCAACATCTAAAACACCAAATTTATTGTCATGTAATCTTGCTGTATCAAGTTGTTTTACACAATACGTAAATGTTTAGGCCTTATATTTTTCTGGTTAATCATATTTGTTATGACACTTTTTAAAAAAAGATATGGTCGCAATATTCACATTGCAGTGATACAATACTACTATTTAAAAAGAAATGAAGGGCACATAGATGACTGCGAATTTCAGTTAGCTAAACCAGAACACAAAGAAATATTAAAAAAGCGTCTGTTGTGTAAATTCGCACTGACAATGTCTTTTCTGCCAAGGCCTATGCTATTGCACGATATAAGGCGTTGTGAGCTAACGTTGTCAAAATATACACAATGAATATGAATTTGTTGATGATACAAGTTTTTGTTATGACGATTTCGACATACATGCTGAGTGAAATATTTCTAACTTCATAGTAAATAATGGGAAACGGGCTCGTTATAGTTTATATGAAAAATGCGTTCTTTTTACATTCACTTTTTTTCTCATAAATATACATGACATATGATAGGTAACATCATAAATAAGAATCATATATAAATTACTCCTATTAATAAAATATATTTATAGCAGTTTCTTGCCACATAATTCACTCAAATTGGTTTAATTGTCTATATGATAAATATATGTACAATTAAACCCTAGTTATGCGGTCATCCGTGGCGTCTTGACTTGTTTGATGCAGTCATTAAATATTGGAAATTAAATTTATTATTCCCACATCCCAACGAGGCTCCAATGCATGTCATGTTTTTATTAAATAGTTGTCTCATATAATTGTAATAATATTTTAACATTTACTTTTGAAAAAAAAAGTTTCACTTTAACTTTTCATCAAATAATTCAGTTTATTCAAGGATTCATGCGTTTTTTTTGTATGAAGATTTGTTACACTTATTACACTTTCCAAAAACATTTAAGTAAAATGCTTCATTGAATAGCTTGGATAAATTATACATGCATAACTTTGTACCCTGACCATCCAACACAAACAGGAGGCGAACATCCTATCCGCGGAAACTAAAAACTCATGAACTTAATTAGGCGTTGCCAGGTACTTCCGATGTACATAAGTCTAGTTATTTGTTTGCTAGAATGTCAAACGAAATTTTGGCAAAAATGACGGTCAGATTAACCAGAACTCTCTCGGTGTCTCTATCTCTCTCTGTCTCATACATACATACACAGCACGCACGCACGCAGTCACACAAAAGGAGCCGTCATAATGAATCAATAAAATTTTTGACAGAAGTACAGTAAATATTACCTTAAAATTTACATGTACATTAGAGCATTTGTCAATCTAAAATAAATTTGTGTCATTAATGAAGTTGGATGCTCCTGCCAAACTGTCTTTTATATTCAGTTCAACATATTACATACTTTATTACATTTCTTTTACATACTGGAAAGAACTTGACTGTTTATACATTAACAGAAATAGAAGAAAGTATTCATTTGTGGAATATATCTTTCCAAATACTTAATACAAGCTATAACGGACATGTTGTAATATCAAAATTAACCAGTTTATGCCAAATGGATTATGCCATCCTTGTGTATTGGACGAGTCCATTTTCAATTAAAAAGGTTTCTAGTATAAATTGTCAGTTCTACTCTATTTAGCGAAAAAAGTCTTTTATGCAAACAGTGCAGCCCTTATCAGACGCTGCATATTGCAAAAATTAAAGCACTAAAAGAAAATATCTCTTAATGACAACGCATTGATCAATCAGAGCAGGAATGGTTCAGCGATCAAGTAATAATGTGCTGCACTAATAATCTAGGGGTCGCGAGTTCGATCCCTCGTATTTCCTCTAACATTACTGTCTTTCGGATGAGACGTTTAACCGAGGTCCAATATATGACTGAATACATAGAACGTGGAAAAGAATCGGGGGTGTCACTGGAATTGGATGCTTTCTGAATATTGCGCTATTCTTCACCACCTTAAATTACTACACTCTGCAGGTCATATGGGCAACCGGTACAGACTATAACTAAACTCAAATACACACAAAATTCAGAGAATTGCCAGATCTATTGAACTGTTGGTCAAATCACGCAGTCTTAAAACACAGTTTAACTAACATGAACCATCAAATAATGTTGACATTTAGATATTTTTTGTGACAGCCTATGATTTAGGGTGATTGCTAAAATCAGTTTGTGACAGAGAGATTATGGCCAATGTTTCTTGTGCCAAAATATAATCCTGCAGTATACAGAAACCAAACATTTAAGTGGTTTGTTATAGCAAACGTTTGTGTATCCTTCAAATGTGTATTACGTATTTTTCGTATCCACAAATGAATTCGATGTGATAATTATGCATGTTGACTTTCTCTTCGGCCTCCCGCGTAGAAAAGAACAGTAATAGCTGCTAAAATCTTTGCTTGGTATTATGTGTATTTGTTTTGTAAAAGTGATACTGTTTGAAGAACTTGACGCTCCCCCAGAGCAAACATTCCATATCCCCTGGCACGATTTGTGGCGAATCAAATAAGACTTAAAATTCCAAATATGTATTACCTTCTCTTTTTTTGACACAAGAGGTCAAAACATTCGTACTTTTATAGTCAAAATGTTGATTCTCAAATGTTCACATATAGTTTCAGTAATAATTATTGTGTTGATAACGCAAATATTTTAATCATTTTTTTTTTGCAAAAAAGAAGAAAATAAATATTTCGTTATCTGGCTTTATGTTTAAACTCCACTTTTCATTAATTTTGTTATCAAGTACGTAAACTTTAAAAAAAAGCACAAATGGAAAGATGGAAAATTAATGCGGTGCGCTAAGATGTTAGTGACGAAGTAACTCGCTCGAAATGTTGAATTGCTAAGTAAAGACATGCATAAGGGTCTTATGACAGATTCTTGCTAATGCAAAATGCATTTAAACTTTAAGTGCAGGTATTATTAAAACCTGAATGCCTAAACATTATAAATTGGAAAAAAAAACCGATCATATCTGTTAAAGAACTTCACACAGAATAAATGCAGCAATTCAGTATATAAATTTTTTGTACTTATGTGCGCTTAGACAAAATAAGAATGTCACTACGAGTCCTAACTTTATAAACTACTAACATTTTAAACGTTTTTTTTTATGTCGCATTGATGATTTTGGTTTTAAGACAGGAAAGAGGCATGGTCATTGCATTTGTGTACGAGATTAAAATAGATAATCATGAAATTGTATTTAGGCGCCCTCCCTTTCCGATTGATTAACCTTTTCCTGTTGATAACACTGTGCATCATGAATGCAGCAATTTGACATTAAATTAGCATTTCTAAAGCAGGATAACAGCCATGAGTAAACAGAATGAAATTTCAAAAATTATACGATGGTAACAACAATTTGAATATTAACTTTATGAGCACATGTGCAGATGGTTGATACAACTATAATGACCATTCTAAAACGGTGAACCCGTATGTTATAGCTACTTACATGTTAAATGAGTCAACTGTGGAACAATAGTAACAAGTTTCCGGATGATAAAGGCTTCATTAACAATGTAACATGGCATTGATTTCCAGACATATTTCGGTCACATAACAAATAGTTTGGTATTTTTGTTAACCATGGTGTGACTTTGATTGCTCAGTTTAAAAAGGTCATCGTTTTGAGTAGCATACTTTCAGACGTAATTTGAATATGTCACCTACATGTCACTATAAAAATAACTCTAAGTTTGATCTTTCTTTGTTATATATTATGTTACTAAAATAATTTTCCAATGTCAGCTTAAATGGAAACAATTCTTTATGGTCTGTTTGCAACAAATATGATTCAGTCCAATACGTACAAATAAATTTCTATCGAAGTGTTACAACTTTTCTTTCTTCATGTGTAATGACGTTATATTCTGTGAATACACTTCGTTCGATACCTAATTAACATTTAACAGTTTAACATTCATACTGTTGACGCCAAGAGTCATTAACAGGTATAAATTAATTTGTAACAGAGACTAAAAAGGGACATGCTACCGTTATTGTGGATCAAAGGTATTGAGACATTTTTTGTACAGTGTACCAAATCTTTATTTTCACTGGCTTGAGGAAGTCTGAAATGGTTAGTTCCGGTAGTTGATTGCTCAGTTTTAAAAGGTCATCATTTTGAGTAGCATATTTTCAGACGTAATTTGAATATATCACCTACATGTCACTATCAAATTAACTCTAAGAAACTTTTAACTCTATAAAAGTTCATACACATTCATCTGTTATAGTATAATCATGTCCAATTATTAAAAAAAAATATTTATAGAGTATATGTTATTTTGTAGTTTGCCTTAGCTATTTTTGGTGGTAAAGAAGTATTCAACATGATTTTTACAAAGTTACTCGCTTTTATAATCAGGAGGAATACATAATTCTTAGCAGTTAAGATTATTTATGTCTTTGTGTCGTTTAAACTTCGATAGTAAATATTGACAATTTGTATTTCCAAGCGTGAGTCAGAATCACAACATTGATATCTTGTTATATCATAGCTATTTATAGGATAAGTTGCTTCTTCTTTTAACCAATGAAAAACCACAAGGTCGACAATTAATTTTAAGGTTCGCTAAAATCCTACTGATGTATTTTTCCGGTACAAAGCTGCAGGGAACCAGACCTTCCCTGGTTTAAATATATTCAAGAAAAGCTCAAAATATTTTATGTCTGCGGTTTTAAAAAAAAGTCAGATCAAGAGAAGGAATGCAAAACCGCAAGATCAAAAATATTTATCTTAATTACCACTGAAGATATATCTTAGTATATATGTTCAATAAATTACATAACCAATCAGCTGAAGGAATAACGTGCAAAATTAAAATTCTAAAAAAATAGAGAAATAAAAATAATTATTTCATATTAAAAAAAGCTACTCATTTTTATGCTTAAAAATAGCATGCTTTTTAATTTGTGGTCATGAAGCTGAGGCGATTGCTTGCGAGCTTTTAATCTGTCACACGATTCGGGATCATTACGTGTCCTTGTTGAAATCATTGATTAGATAGTGCATACTAGTATTCATATAGTATACTCTGGGAATAATGAAACCAACTAGAATCAGTTTTTATCCTCCCCCATCCCTCCTCCTAAAAAAACAACAACCCTCCCACAAAAAAAATAAAAATAAAAAATAAAAAAATAATAAAAAAAATAAAATAAAATAAAATAAATAAATAATAATAGAAATAAAAAACAAGAACAATTCATACTTAACATGCACTATTATTTAGTATGGTATTTTAATGCAGCAGCTACGTTCAAACGGCTTATATGCATATTACTTTCTTGCTTTCTCTGTATTTGTTTATTAATTTAGATTTTACATATTTTCCTCCGCATATAGCTATAAATGTGTTTTGCAAAGAATTTCCTCGTTTTCAACACCTACGCAAGTTATTTTTGATAACAAATTAACAATATCTTGATATGTTTTTGCGTAGTTAAAATTCAATTTTGATTTCAAACTGATAGGAAAGTTCAAAGGTTTTGTAAGATAACGCAACATTTATTTTTTGGCTGTTCAATCACATTATTATCAGTTATTAATAACACTTCAGAGAAATTAACAACCAAAAACGTTATTAAACCAATGTTGTTGATCAACATTGCATATTACTATGACTGAAAGAAAGATGAATAAAGATTGACAAAAGAGGCACTGAAGTAAATGCATTAGTGGCATATATGAAATGGTTGCTCTGGCAGGCTAGTTCATAAAACAAATGTTTATCCACAGATACAAAAATGTTTTAGCAGTCACTATTTAAGGCGAAAAAAAAGATAGAAATTGTCATCATACATGTGTCATGTGCGGTATGCAGATAAAATACGTGCTTGTCCAAGTTTTTGGTAACATACAACTGCAGCTCAGATATCGGGTGCTTACATTCGAACTGAAGACTTTTTTTAGCCTTGTGATGTAAGAATTTAAGTTGCAGTCAACTACTTTTTGTGTTTGAACGAGATTCTACATACTACGAAGCAAGTGACAGGAGAAGTAGAACGTCTATAACTTCTTATTCCATAAGAGCTTTATTCTTTACTTCTGTGTCTTTGATTAATAATGGTGTTATAATACAACCAAATCAGTGTATATAATCTAGGTAAGTAGTGCTTTATCAACTAATAAAATCAAAATAAGGAGTAAAATTGCCTTTGAAAATGGATATAAGGATGTTATGGCTGTTATTCATTACACTTCATCAAACAAATATATCGTCTATTGATGTCTTCATTTTAACGTTTTATTATACGTATATTTTATTACTAGAACTGTTCAACTAATTTGTGTAATTCATGTGGCAAGACACTACAATAAAAGCATTTAATTTTAAACTAGAAATGAAATATCTAGGTCTTTATTAGTGTTAATTTTGGTATATGTATTTTATAATATACATGGACGTAGGAACAATACATTACAGTAAAAACAGCAACTCGCCATCGTTCAATTCAAAGTCACAAATATTTCTGTATCATTTTTTTAAATCATATTGTTTTTTTTATAACTATTGATGAAAGTTGGCCAATCAACTAAAAAATAATGTTTCTAATAATTTGAAACATTGAAATGTCCCTAAAGCGCAGAGGCTGTTTTACTAAAGTGGCGGGCGTGGTCTCCTTGCATTGTTTTTCTTTCTTTTTTTTAAATAAATGCACAGTCACGTCTAGACGACCCTTTATTACTATGATACAATGTCATAACAGTTCTCTTCTGGTGTCAGTGTGATTCATGAATACAACAATCTGACATTTTATTTAAATATCAGCAGTGAGTAAACTGAAAAATGTTAACAGAAAAATCTGACGTCAGCAAAGCTCTCTATGGATGACGGTATATACCATTTGCCGTTTTCAGCGCCATGTGCCGATAAAAGGATGGCAATAATCTCGCTGGATAAAAGCCTGTATGATTTTTCATGAACAAACTTACAAGACCATTTTGTGGTGCTTATTTCTGTTGTTGATTCCGACAAAAAGGCATTCTTATAGCGTACATTTGTATTCACGGCATAATGATCGATTATAATCCCGAAAGTGATAGCAAAGCTGTAGTTATTGAAATACAATGTATGTACTTAATCAACACTTTGTTATGAAATATTCTGCAATGATACACGTGCAAGTAGATATGTGTCTTATTAAATAAGAGCAGGTTTGTTTGCTGAGAGGAATTAGACTTATACAAAGAAGAGCATAGAGGAATTAGATCCCGGAACAGAACTTGGTTCAACTTGATTAACAAGTCAGGTGAACAAGTTTAATTCCCAAGGCCGCCAAATATTTTTATGATTTGGCATTTTCATTTATTAAGTCCTCCGATTTAATTTGTGGAAACTCGCAAAATTCTTTTTTTCTGTTGAACAGGGAGAAAATAATAGGATTAAAGTTACTTAGCTTGAATTGAATTGTCATATGTTTGGGGGCTTATTGTTATTTCACTAAAAGGATGTATCATCGTTTGTAAAAAATCACTTGTTTTAGTTTCCTCCGACGAATTCATATATAATTCATATATCACGCAAGTATACCTCATTTGCGGTGCACCTAAGACTAAAATTCAATGTTTTCATGTACTTGAATTGTAAGAAATGAATTCATATTACATTTAAATGAAAAGTCGAACTAGGGTATTATGAGGTAATGAAACGGTTGTTTATCACATTTGAAATAAAAAAAAGCTGCAAGACGGGTATTGCAAACAGTCGACTGATAAAGCAGTTATCGTTGATATAATGCAAAAGTATAATATGAAGATTAGACAAAAACATGCATCTTATGCATAGTTGACACTTAAGTTTTATTTGAAATACAATTTATTTTGCTTAGGTATGTAGACTGTTTGCTCTGGCGGACGCCGAATGTTTCTCAAACAGTGATCAGTAAATTTTTATAAAGCAAATGTTTATACACAAACAATAACAAATATTGCATTTCTTAGACTGACGTAATAAAGAAATACAATAACATTACTTAAGGTTTTCATATTTAAGATGACAGGGATATTCACAATTGTTTCCTTTTTTCCTGAATGTTGCTTTCACCTTGTTGCATGTTCGTGTGAAATATACTTTTTAATAAATAATTGTACTTAAAGTTTTGAAACATTTCGTCTTTACTACCACAGAAAGAAAGGTTATGTAAGTCAGATCAGAAGTATTGCAATCACTATTGGTAGTACAAACAAAAACGAAGCCTAACCTTTTCCGACTGACAAACACAAGATACATGAACCTCTTTCACCTGTATTTTCAGCATTGACGGACATAAAACACATGAACCACCTTCACCTGTATTTTCAGCACTGACGGACATAAAACACATGAACCTCTTTCGCCTGTTTTTTTCAGCATTGACAGACATAAAACCCATGAACCTCTTTCACCTGTATTTTCAGCATTGACGGACATAAAACACATGAACCTCTTTCACCTGTATTTTCAGCATTGACGGACATAAAACACATGAACAACTTTCATCTGTATTTTTAGCATTGACAGACAAGAAACACATGAACCTCTTTCGCCTGTATTTTAGCATTGACAAGCAATAGACATCTCTTACTCAGTTTTATTGGAACAAAATATACCACTTTTGTCTGCTTTTTTTCGCTCTGATAAACACAAACTATAGCCATGTTTTTGCACTTAAATACGCGAAAAGCTTGTGAATAATGTTAGCACTGTCAAACACAAGGTATAGCCTCTTTCGTCAGTATTTATGGAACTGAGATATACAGGACACGAGTAAACCGTTTTAACAACATGTAAAATGGCATATATTATCATCTTAACGTACTCTGCAAAACCGATTCAAAATTTCCACCAAATTTGCCCTGTCCCTTTGGTCAGTAGTTTTTACTAAGACTTTGTATGCTATAAGTAAAAAGGGTTTATTTACACTATGATTATATAGGTTAACATAAGACAACTATGAATTGCCTGTAGTTGGAACTCGCTAAGCGTTTATCAAAGGATGTTCTACATAGCTATACGGACACATGTCCTCCAAACACAGATCCATGATGGCCGGATCATTATGACCTACTTAGTTTCATATATTTGTACGCAATTTTGGTATAACTGAACTGAAAAAAGCCCAGAAAGCCCCCCCCCCACCCTTAAAAAAGAGATAAATTTTGTCTCCATCTTTGATATATGGTTTTGCGTTTCGGCAAATACTGAAATATTGTACAAAAATAACTAAGATTTGTACAAAAATATTTATGTTCAAACTTTGTTATCGTATTTGATTTGAGCACAATATTTGCATATATATCAGCACAGACTTTTGTCAACGTTGAAACGCTTGATTATTTGTTTACAAATTTGGTTTTATCTTGGTATGCGGATGTCAGCCTTGATCATTTCAGTTAACTGAAAGTAATAAAATGCACATGGTGCACTTTGAAGTTTCCTTTCTTCTGGAAGACTGAAGAAAAGGTAACCGGTGCTAACTCTAAAGTGTCTTTCTTTGATGAGATCAGACCATCAATTTATCTGACCTTTGGGCACGCCATTGCACTGAAGTCACCTACTGCTACATAGTTGATTTGCTGAAAGTTCAAAGGTAATTTTATTAGTCTGACTGAAATTACGCTAAATGCTACATCAAGATTAAAACATGCAACTTCATTTTAAACGACTTGTAAAACTAAAGACAATTTAAAGTGTTTGTTTATGCATGAATAAGCATTAGATATTTGACATAATTTATAAAGGTTTGTGATTAATAAGTTTATTACCTCTCTTATGTCAGTGTCTATAATCAGAATATCTGATTTGTGAGTAGCATTTAGTACTTCTATGAAATGTGTTTCTATTTGCTAAAGTTTATTCATTTAACACATAAATAAGATTTAAGCAGCTTTGTAAAGAGTTCTGTCTAAGCAGGTGGTAGCAAATAAAATAAAGTCAACACAAGTCTTTTTTGGCATGCTCTCTTTCATGTTTTATCATTTTATTTGTTTCCGTTTTATATTTATTTAACTTTATCGCCAAGTTCCTTAGGCCTTTGCCCAACCAGCTATTCCATCTTTTCTTGGTACCAGCAGTCCGGCAATAAATTTTTGAAATCATTTAACACTATAGGCATACTAATATGAAAGATACATCTGAGACTAAACCTAAAATAAATCTCTAATATTTTGTATAGGTTACATTTATGTAATGATGAATTATGTGTATTCGATGTATTATCAGCCATTTTTGGATTTTTATTGATTATGTCTGATTTTATTTCCAAGGAAACATTGCTTAATTGACGAACTAAATTAAGAGTAAACTGCAGTTCATTTACAGAATAATTATATGGTTAAACAACAATTTTTTGTGTGATGATTTATATATGACAAGTAAACTGCCACATCTACCTGTCATAAATAGGCTGATTTATGTCTAGGTCATTAGACCAAAAGATAAAAGAAATATAAAAAAGGTCCGAAAGATGTGTAAACTAAATAGCTAAATAGCTCATCATACTGCAAGAACGATAGATCAACCTCGTATCAGTATTACTATTTTAAGAAGATAAGACAAACATAAACTGGTAACACTGATTCTCCATACAATTTTGTTTTTCCCAAAGTTTAAACATGTCTCAGATACATCTGAAATACATGAAAATGTCTTCATCCTCACCAAGAATAATGAAATCTTAGTAGATGAAGGGGTTTGCTAGTCAAATAAAGTCAACTTTATTGGCAATTTGGCAATATAAACAAAACCTTTGGCCACACATTTACAAAAGGCAAAATATGGCAAAATACATAATGCACATTGGTTAATGTGCTGATGTGTGGTCTTATTTCCTTAACGTTAAGTGTTTAAAATGCATGAGCATGAGTCTACACGCCCTTTTAGATAATAAAAGACCTTTTTTGGTCTGGTTTAGTACTCAAATGGTGCACCTTAAATTTATTATTTGACATTTAACCAACTTATCAAAATGTGATAACAGCAGTGAGTAATCAGGAAAGCATTCCTCCGAAATGACATTCAAAGGAAAGGAAATTTTCTGCGACATGTTTAACATGAGTGCACACTTTCACATATGTATAAAAAAGACTACAAATTTTCAAATAAATTAACACTCTCATTTACAAGTCAATTGTCTTTTGATGGCAGTTAATACTGTATCTTAAGAGGACATCTCCCCCTGGTAGTGAATACATTTTCTAAGAGGACATCTACTCCTTGACAGTGAATACTTTAACTAATAATCTTTGAGAATATCATCTCCCTGCCAGTGAATACTATATCTGAGAGGACATCTCCTCTCTGGTAGAGGTTACCGATCTGAGAAGACATCTCCACACTAATAAGTACATTAGATATGATACCAACCAGTGTTTAGTATACCTTTGTTGATTTTGTTTTGATTTTTATACTGAATACCTATAGCAACTGAGTAGAAAAATAGCCAAATCAAAGAGTATGTGGAACGATATTTTTAAGTTTGTTTATATCCACTGTAAACTGATAATTCTCTCGTTGTGAACGTGCAAATGACATTTGAAATGCTTAAAACTTTGACAGACAAAGCATAAAGCATATAGAATGGTTTAGTCATAACTGATACATTTAATGTGTAGTGATAAAAATTACCATCTTTCGCATTATCTAAACGTTGACTAATTCTAAGACTTCAGGAATTTCGAACCAAATAATTCTTAACTCTGTTGAGGATAAAACCGTGGAGGCAATATGCAACCTTAAAAAAGAACACTGATTATTTGGTTAAGTTATTTACGATTTGAAATCAGACGACAGAGGGAGGCAAAAACCAACAAGGAAATGAGTGTTCGATGTAGGCGAAGTTTAAGAAAGAAATAAAGACTTAGATGCACCTTGTAATATGATAATACCACCTGCTTGGTACTCGCGTATCCCCACCGCTGATATATAATGAACTATGTTTTGAAAGTTTGAATTGTTTACAGTGATAAGCTTAAGAACCGTGATGCATAGCTAATCAATCACATCAAGTTTTTTGCATACCTGCTGATGTTTTCAGATATACAAAAGAAACCGCAAGTTAAGATATCCGAAAGTTTATGTCTGTTAAGTAGAATAAGGAAGGACTGAATCCCTGTAGATTTGCACCCAAAATAAACCGAAATTTTAGGAATATCATTTTGAGCTATTCTTAGTATTTACTTACGCTGGAATGCAAAATTAACCATTAGCAAAACAGGTGGTTATAAGTGTTAGTTTGAGAAAAATGATGTTTCTACAAAATGACGTGCTGTTTTAGAAGTATATAGAAGATTAATCTGTTACTGGTCTACTTTTGAATACCGTGGGTTCTATCTAGTGTGTGTCGAATGCAGATATGTCAGCCCAAGTATTTTCGTCGTTATCACCGCTTCATGTTACGATGTACTGTTAAAATAGGTACATAACTTTTGGGAAAAACATGTCTGTAGAAGGATACTAGGCGTTTGTCTTTTCTAAAGTATAAAACATAATCAAGCTACTCAAAACTTTTAAAAAGATTTTGCACTGGATTAGATATGATGGAAAGTATAGTCTTTAATATGTTTGCACTTATCATTATGAATTTTTTAAAGATTAAACATAATGTTTCTTTCTTTTGTCGTCATTAAGAATAAAAACGAGCGTATGATCCTTTAACCTGTTGTTGGTAACATATTCGCTTTGCTTTTGTTAACACCTCATCAAAATGGGACATATTTTGGTCATTTTGGACCTGGACCTTCTAGCTTTTATCAGACGACTTACTAAAGTCACCAATTAAAACTTAGAACTTCAGATCACTACTTGAATAATGGTAAAACATTACTTTTATAGTGTGCGTAACATGTTTTAAGAAAATACCATGGTTTTTTTTGTTTTTTTTAATGTTCAAAAAATTAGTGTCAATAAAACCCAGATAAGATGAGACGTGCAGCACTTCAGGATTTACAGCAATAAATGTAATCAATTGCATAAGTATCTTCCAATTTATTTAAATGCCTGTGTAAAATATTGCAATGATTTAAAATAAAAATTTCGATTTACGGCTGAGTTTGAGAATATTTTGTTCTGATATTATTGCAAGTTAGTCATCATATTAAAGTTATAAAAAAAACTTAATTCATAAAAAAATGAAATCGAAAAATAATTGACTTAAATTACATGATTTATATGATTGTTATTGACTGCCTGCAGTTATAAAAAATCATGATTCATGGAAATAAATCTTAGACTCCATTTTATGACATTTATTATAAGGAGTTTTAAAACTGAAATTGTATGAATTCATGGTTCTTATTTTAGAAATCTGTTCGTTTAATTGATGATTTATGTCAATTTATCTATCTACTTAAGCTTATCAATTGTCGTTACCAGTTGTCCATATAACCGACGCCGCCTGTATAGTCTGGTTATTTTGGGTTGAAGGCGATAGCGCAATATACAGAGAAGGATCCCATTTCAGACACACCTCTGGTACTTGTCTATGTTTAGTGTCAAGCACTGATACATTTGACATCAGTTTAACATTTCATGAAAACAATTAGCACTGTTGGTGGACGAGCGGGGAATCGAAGTTTTGGTATTTTAAATGTGATACTTCGATAGCGTTAAATTAAAACAGAATTATATCAACAAACCTTCATTTTTAAGAACACAAAAATTACATAAACCGCTTAAAATTATTTTTACTGCTGTGGTAAAGTGCATAAAATGTTTTAAGTCATAAAAGCTAAAATCCATGCACATGCATAGTGGCTAATAGAATTTCGAATTAAATATTGAATAAGTTTCCTCTTGACACATTTAAAAAAATGGAATATTATGTATTATATGAAAGAGATATAGAACGTAAACCTATGTATATAGAGAAGAAAAGGTAGATAAACAAAGAACTAAACTAACGAAAATGAGTGAATTATTCCTTTGCTTCTGATGCCTCAAATTCTGTACAAGTTTACAATTGTTGGGAATGTACAATACTTGCATAGACATTCATTTGTGCTTCACAATCTTGAAAAACAAACACGTGAATTTGTGAGAAAATGTGTCGAAGACATTGAAAGTAAATCATTTTTGAAGTTGAGATTCTTTTATTCTATTTATACTTTAAAAAACTCTTATTATGTTAAATAGCACTTTTCTAAACAACACTTAACGTATGCTAACATGGTATACACCTTTATTTTAGGTTATGTGCATAAAGCATCTTTAGTCGTAAACACTTAGTTTAGGCTCATTAATAATATTTTTGTTATTAGTTGTAAGTTATTAAAACTTATTTTAATGAACACTGTTATGTAGTTATAATGACAGCAATACTTTTTATGGTAAGAGGGATCGTGAAATAAGGTGACAAGTCATTAGTTATTACTCCATTTTTATTCAAAAGGTGAAGTATTACATTCAATGTATAAGATTCATACTGTCTTACCTCCATTCTGAAGAGTACTCAATTCCATTAATTTAAGTAGGTTTTAGACGTTTTCAAAGAATGGCGTCGGTTCAACTCCAATCAAGCCATATTATTTTTTTAGTTTTTTGGCTTTTCGATTTTTATTTGTTTAAACATTAACTTTCATTGAAATCATCTAGAATTATTCAGATTTAATACAATTGTTGCTATATTAAAGCCTTTAAGCATGGTTAATACAAAGGAAATTGGGTATCAATGATTTCAGCTGTTTATTTCTCCAAACCTTCATAGGAAATCTCTATCATATTTTGCCTAATTGTTTAGAACAGTTTATGAATTAAAAGAACTATAACCAATATGAAGCCCCAAAGATAAATGCTAAAGTTTATTTCGATGTCATTCCCACATCACAAAGTGGGTGAAGTTAATAAGTACCATGTTTTGATTTCATTAACTTTTGATACTTACTTGATTTATGTGGATTTTTCATCAGCAGTCAGTAGGTCTTTATACCGTGAATAACTACAGAAAAGCTATCGTTTTAATGGTCAGAATAAGTGAAAACAGTGAATCTCATTTTAATTTACCGATCCATCAAGTCTTGTGAGATTTTAAGTTATTACTTGTAAAATCTTGAAATGCACCAGGATTTTTTTCTATACTGTCTATATTTTACCATAAGATAACATATTTTTTAAAAATGCTAATTTTACTGAGGGTTAAAAGAAAGTTTGTTGGGCCTAAGTAAACTAAATGAAGCATTTTGTATTCAAAGTAAGTTTCCTATAAGGGGACATCACAAGATTGCTTGCCATTAAATGATAAGAAAAGAACCACTTCAATTTTTCTTGTTACCATGCTACAGGTTGTGGGTTATCTTTATCCGTTATAATGTTGACATACTAGGTATCATTACAGTCGTGTACATAAACACTTTGAAGTCATCTACACAAAATGTCCTTATATAAACATTTCCTAAGTTTTCTAACTATCGAGCCTATCTTTTCTCTTGGTGCAAACGTAGTTCTGGCCTATTGAATTGAATGACTTAAAATTAATGCAATTAGAAAAGTTAATTAACTGTTATTATCATATACTGTAATTTTAATAATAGTGTAATATCATAAGCGTTCATTAAAAATAATAATTATAAAGCAACAAATTGTAATAGATTGAAAATTCGTTTGAAATTTATATAAACCAGCTGTTTGAAAGTTCTTTAAAATATTTTGAATTCTAAATATAGAAATTTTATGATAGTGTCTTCTGTTATTTTCTCAATTAACAAAGGTAAAAAAACGTTGAACATGTTATAACCAGTTGTGTATTCATACTCATTGACTTCCTTTGCTAAGAATAAAAGTTTCATCTACTCTATGTACGTTTTGTGGCTATTATAAACGACCTATGGATATATTTTCAACATGATCCTGATTAAGAGTTAATATGTTTAATCAATACGGTCGTTCAAACAATGTTTTTTTTTAAGTATATTCACTTAATGGTCACACTTGGAGGTTAAATGTCAAATGCCACAAAATCGTGTCCGCTCTGTATCTTCAATAGCCCTTGAAGGATTTTTATGAAACTTGGGTCAGATGTTCACCTCATCAAGGTGACGTGCAGAACCCACTTTGCGGGTGCGGTGTCTCAAGGTCAAGGTCACACTTGGAGGTTAAATGTCAAATTTTACAATTGTCTGACTCAATACTACCTGCAGCAACTGGCTGGGGGGAGACATATGTTTTTGTTCAATCAAAAACCCATTTCTAGTTTTTACATTATTAAGGACATCAGACAACCTAAATTGGTAAAACTGATCCTCCTGGAAAAAGGAGTTTGCTAATGTGCTGATGTGTGGTCTTATTTTCTTTAGTTTAAGTGTTTTAATTCTTGATCATGTGTCTACATGCCATTGAGATAATAAAAGACCTTTTTGGTCTAGTGTAGTATACAAATAAAGTGCATCTTAAATGCAACGTTTGACATTTAACCAGCTTATCTAAATGTGATAACAGCAGTGAGTAATCAGGAAAGCATTCTTCCGAAATGACATTCAAAGCAAATTTTCTACGTTCTTTTATAAAGATCGCTAAGTGGTTACATGTTAACATGCAATCGCACTCTAAAATATGAATAAAATAGACAATTTTTCAAAAATAAACGAAAATTCTCATTTACAAGTTTGTTGTCTTTTGATAGAAGACTTCATTACTATTACAAACGGACACTTGCATAGTCTATAGTCTATTGTAAATAGCAACATCATTTATTTTTTCCCTGGAAATGGAAACTTTATCTGAAAGGACATCTCCTCTCTGAAAGTGAATACTGTGAAAGAGCATCTCTCACAGTGACTAATATATCTATACGAACATCTCTTAGAGAGTGAATAATGTATCTGAGAGGTCGTCTCTTAGACAGAGAATATTGTACCTAAGAAGACATCTCTCAGACAGCGAATACTGTTTCTGAGAGGACATCTTTCACAGCGAAGACGGTATCTGGGTGAACATCTCTTAGTAAATACTGTATTTAAGAGTAGATCCTACACTAAACAGTATATATGTTATTACAACAACAACAGCTTCCAATTGTGTTTGATCATTTCCAGGTGATCAAGTTGTAAGTTTCTACAACTTTTTCAGATTTTTTTTTTATTTCAACAAAGTTTCAAGAAATAACAAGTATTTGTTAAAGCTTGTACTATATAACTGCATACACTATGTCTTAACAAATACTTTGTTAAACATAAACCAAATTGTTGTGGTATAATATCAATGCTTTTTAACAATTATATGTTAAGATCGCTTTTGCTTAGACTATCATCAATTGGACATCAGAGTTTAACAAATCTTTGTTAAACTATTCTCGTCACTTGACAGAGATGTGGAAAGAAAATCGGCTGAATTGTTAACAATTATTTGTTAACATCTCTGTTCGCTGTTACTGAATCTACCGTCAGTCAGAACAAGATTTTAGAAAACATTAATGATTTTGTTCAGAATTTTATACTTGATATTTATATTAGCAGAGTAGAAAATAGCCAAATCGAAGAGTATATGAAATTATCTTTTTGAATTATGTTAACTTAATATCTACTATAAACTGATAATCCTTCCATTGTACACGTACACATGACATGTGAAATGCTTAAAATGTCATAGAAAACTTATACCCGATGATGAAAATAACCAGTTTTAACATAATCTGAAAGCTTACCCTAGATAAAGACTTCCTCGCAAGTTTTACAGGAATTTTAAATCAAATTATTCTTTACTCCACTGAGGTACAAATGGGCATTTTGTCGACTATGGAGGCAATATGCAACCTCAAATAAAAAGACTAGGAAATGAGTGTTCAGTGTAAGCAAATTTTAAACAGGAAATAAAGACTTCAGGTGCACCTTGTAATATGATGATACCACATGCTTGGTACTTGCGAATCGGCGTATCCCTACTGCTGATTTGTAACGAGTTTGAACTGTTTACAGTTATAGGCATCATATCAGTTTTCCATACCTGCCGATGTTTTCAGATAAACAGGAGCAAATAGGAAGTTAAGATATGCGGGGATTCATGTCTGTTAAGTACAATAAGGAAGGACTAAATTTCTGCAGATTTGCTTCCAAAATTCAAATCGAAACTGGAAATATGAATTAAGCTATTTGAGCTATTCTTAGATATTTCTAACGCTTGAATGCAAAAATAACCATTAGCAAATAACAGGTGATCATAAGTGTATGTTAAAAAATGATGTTTCTTTTACCAAATGACGTGCTGTTTTAGAACAAATCAAATAAATCTAAAAGGGTATGATGCTAAAACCTGTACTTTTATAAGCGAGTAGATATATCTTGTACTGGTCTACTTTTAATAAAAGTTGGTTCTATCCAGGGTATGCTGAATGCAGATACGTAAGCCCCGGTGTATCCGTCATTTTTAAAGCTATATTATCACCAAATCATCTAAAGTGTAACTGTTGAAAAAGATACGTAGCATAAAAAGGTGTCCGTAGAAGGATGGTAAGTGTTTGTTACTGTTCAAGTATAAACGATAGTGAAGCTGTTCAAAACTTATAAAAAAGTTTTGCACTGGATTAAAAATGATAAAAAATATAGTCTTGAATATGTTTGCACTTTATGAATATGTACTTTTTAAAAGTTTTGACATAATATTTCTTTCCGTTGTCGTGGGTAAGAATAAAAACATTTGTGTGATTTAATCTGTTGTTGGTAATATATTCGCTTTGCTTTTGTTCACTCCTCAATAGATAATAAAAATATGGGTTTGTCTAAATTTAAGACAATGTACATGAAATGGGACATATTTTGGACCTAAGCCTTTTAACCTTTATCAGGCGACTTACTAGATAACAAATTCAAACTTGTTTAGAACTCCAAATTACTACTCGAATAATGGTAAAATATATGATACTATAATCTTGTGCATAACACGACTTAAGGAAGAATTCTCAACTGAAATTTTGTTCTTTATACATGACTTGTATTAAGAGTTATTGTGTCTTTTTTGTTTGTTTTTTATGTTCATTAAAACAAAAAAATGTCAGCAAAATACGAGATAAAGTACTGAGTATTAACAAAGCTAAAACCTCAGCTAAAAATAAACCCTTGGCTTCTTGACGGACAGCGCTTAAGGATTTCCAGCAATTAATGTTATGAATGGCATATTACGTATCTGTCCAATAGAGTTTATGTAAAAACATGTTTTAAATGTTGTAATGATTGAAAACATTCGATTTACATCTGATTTCACCATATCATAGATATAAAAACAAAGCTAACGTAAAAATGAAAATAATAAAATTAATGACTTAAACTACATGGTTTTTTTTTATTGTTATTGACTGCCTGCAGTGAAAAAATGATGAATTAGGCAAATAAAACTTATTCTCAATTTATGATATAATACAAAGTTCTGAAACTCGCATTTTAGGAATTCATGGTTCTTTTTCACCAATCTTTTCGTTTAATTAATGATATCTGTCTACTTATCAACTTGAGCTTATAAATTGTCGATGCCGGTTGCCCATAAGACCAACGCCACCTACATACTTTTGTTATTTTGGGTTGTTGGGGGGTATTCCATTTCAAACACACCTCTCGTACTTCTGGTTCTTGTCTATATTCAGTGTAAAACACTTACACATTTTACATCGGTTACATTTCATCAGAAAAAGAATTAGTACTGTTAGTAAAAGCGCGGGGGATCGAATGCACAATGAAACTGAAGTATTGGGAGCGTGACATCTTACACTTGGATAGCGTTTAATAGAAAGCAGAATCATATCAATTAGGGACACAAGTTTATGTACATAATCACTTAAATATTTTTACTGCAATAGTAAAGTGCATAAAAATGTGTAAGTCATAAAACTCAAATACGTACACCTCCATAGAGAATATATTATTGAATATTTTAGAAATGGAATAGTACCTACATTATACAAATGTACAAGGTAAACCGAAACTTACGAAAATTAACTGAATCATTTTTCGTTTGGTTCAGATGCTCCTAATATTGGAAAAATTTTACAGTTGATGGAAATGTACAATTCCTGCACAATCGTTTTTCATAAACAACATTTAACATATGCTAAAGTTTAACATGTTTTTTTTTTAAATTCAGCTTTGTTATTGCGTAAAGCATATTTTGTCTAAACATGCTCATTAATAATATTTTTGTTATGAGTTGTAAGTCATCAAAACATATTTTTATGAACACTGTTATGTAGTTATAATGACAGCAACACTACTTTTATGGTAAGAGGGATCGTGAAATAAGGTGACAAGTCGTTAGTTATCACTCCATTTTCATCCAAAAGGTGAACTATTTCATTCAAGGTATAATATTCATACTGTCTTACCTCCATTTTGAGGAGTACTCATCTCCATGAATTTATAGTAAGTAGGTTTGGAACATTTTCACAGAAGGGGATAGGTTCAACACCAATCTCAAGCCATATTATTTCTTTAGTTTTTGGCTATTCGTTTACTTTTTGTTGTTTTGAAACATTCTCTTTTATTGGAATTAAATGGAATTCCTTTCATTTTTATATCATTATAACCATACAACTTTTAAGCATGGTTGATACAATGAAGATTGGGTATCTGTGATTTCAGCAATTGATTTCTCCAAACATACATGGTTAACCTCTGTGATATATTGCCTTGTTGTTCAGAACAGTACTGTATAATTATGAATAAAATAATTATAACCAAAATGAAGCCTCAAAAATAAACGCTGAAGTTTATTTCGATGCCATTCTTTCATCCAGAAGTGGACGGGATGGCTTAATAAACAACTTTTTTATACTTACCAATTTTTTTAAATGATTTATGTCAATTTTTCATCAGCAGTCAGTAGGTCTTTATAACGTGAATAATTACGTACTGAAAAGCTATTGTTTTAATGATCTGAATAAGTAAAAGAACTTGAATTTCATTATAAAATATTTCTTGTAAAACCTAGAAAAGCACATGTATAAGTGTTTTATAATGTCTGTTTTTTTTTGCCATTAGATGATATATATTTCTTTAAAAGCTCATTTAACTGATTTTAACTTTATCTGAAGAGAATATACGAATAAACGAAATAAGGCATTTTGCATTTAAAGAAAATTTCCTAAAAGAGGATATCACAAGATGCATGGAAATACCCATGAATACGTTGTGGCGGAAAAAATCTCATTCAATATATCTAAGTGTATGTAAGGTTTTATTTATTTAAGGAAAGTGTTTGTTTACCAGTTTAGTAATATTTTGTCGCACCAATTTCGCCATTTATCTGTTCGACACATTTGTAGGTTTATCAACAATTTTCTGATAAACAAATCAATAAAAACTTGTACTTCCTTGTCTTATTAAGATAATCAAAAACTTTCGGAACATGCAGACTTAGTACAAACTATCAAACAAAGAAACAAAACAAGACTGTCTTATTCTTATTTAGACAAAACAATCAAACAAACTACAGATTTTGTTCAAGCGGTTACCTATATATATTTTTATGAAAAAAGTAAAAGCATCACATTTACTGTTTTAAATTGCATTAATTGTAGAATTGTAGCTGGGAAATATCAAGAAAACGACCCCTCCATGTAAATATTTAACAGTTTACTCAAACTTCACTACAAATATTTTGCGAGCTATAAAATGATAACAAAAGAACCACCTTAATTTTTCATGTTACCATGCTATACAGGTTGTGGAGTATCTATAGGTGTATTATGTAGACATACATGGTACCATTACAGTCATATACATGGTCATGTTGAAGCCATCTATACAAAATGTTCATATTTAAATTTTTCCTGAGTATTCCAACTATTGGGCCTTTTATCTTTTTATCTTTTCTTTTGGAGTAAAAATAGCTTTTGCCTATCGAACTGAATGACTTAAAATTATTGGAATAAGAAACGTTAATGAAATATTATTATTACATTCTTTTCATTTCGTCGAGAAAAATAAAACATGTAATTTCATATGCGTTCACTAAAAAAGCAACAAATTGTAATAAGTTGGAAATTCTTTTAAAATTTATTTAAAACAAATGTTTGAAAGCTCTTTAAACATATTTTGAATGCTAAATATAGAACTTTTATGATAGAGTTAAATTTTCTTTTATTTTCACAATTAACAAAAAGTAAAAAAAGAAAACCAGCTGTAATGCATTGTTATTTATTTCATTAAAACTAAATAAGAGCAACATGTTGAATTAAGCTGAAAATGTGTTTGAAGGTATTGTAATCAGCTATGCGTGTCTTCATACCCATTGACATCCATTAATAAGAATATAAGTTTCATCTACTTTACATTCGTTCTGGCATTCATAAACGACCTAAGGGTATATTTTCAACACGATCCTGATTAAGAGTAATATTTTTAATCAATACGGTCGTTAAAACAACGCCTTTTTAAAAGTATATAAACTTAATTGTAATACTCTTGGCTAAAGAAAAGACTACCTGAAATATCTAACGAGACGGAAATAGAAATTTACTAATACAGAGCATTTATACTGCAACTGATTGAAACCAAACATCATATGCACAATGGTAAAACGTAAATTATCTGCTCTAATCATTCGAAATAAAATAAGAGATAAAATCAAACAACTAAATGCTGCAATATTTATTTTATAATATGTTAGATAAGAAAGTTGCTGTTGAATGTACACTTCTTAAATGAAAGACAAGCAAATGATATGAAAGGTATAACATTCTCAACTAAAACTAGGTTAAAAACATAAAGCAATCTTAAATTAGTTTTCCTATTTAAACATTTAACAATAAGTAAATAAATACAGTAAACATACATTTAATGTAGGTCTTTAGTCATTAAGACATATAAACCCTGAATTATATAGTTGCAAATATTGTTGACGTCGATTGGAAGCTCTCTCGTACTTATCGAAATGGTATGCGTTTTTGAAAGTGCAAAAGTATAGCCAGAAATTATAATGATCAAGAGTATATTTCAGTCATCATAGATATCATAAGCACTCACTTACACCTGTTATGAAGCTAGCCATTTGCTTTTAAAAATGAAATACTATAATTTTCTGTAAGTTTAAGAATAAAGAACTTGAATGTAAATAACATTTAATAACTGATATTTCCAGCGTTTATCACAACAGACTGTAGCTTTTTATGTTGCCTGTATAATTTTGAAAGTTTTGGTTCTTTCCTATACAAACACATTTCTTACAAATAGTATTTTCGTTCTACAGTGCCAAAACTACTAAAATGGTTTTTGAAAGACTGTTTAGATTGAGATGCTTTGGACATAACGCTTATTACAAATGAAACAGTTTCGTTTCCTTCTGTTGTTATTTCAACATAGACCTGAAATATTTTGGTTTCGTCATTTGACAATGTCTAAACATTAATTCTTTTAAGGAATTAATCCTCAAAAGGTATTTAGTTATGAAAGAAGTGACAGGAACAGTAGAATACATTTGCCTTCGCAAAGGTCGTAAGTTCAAAAACGTTGCTTATATCGAAAAGATAAACTATTTTAGAAAATAATGATGCAATTATTACGATGTTTATAACAGCTTAAGCATATAGTCTTTTGTAGCGAATCATCAGAACTATGAGAATATCCTCTGATGTGCATAATTTACACATTTTAATACACATTTAGGAAAAATCTTTCAGTAAATCGCCTTTGAGTTTGTGGGAAAGTGACATAAAAGTTTACCCCAAGCATATTATCTATGAAGCAAGATTCTGCCTGTGAAATGAAATGTAGAGAGAATAATTATAACACCTGCGTCATAATAAACTAAGTCATGCGAACGTGAACGTGTTAAATACTGAAATAATTTTCACAAAGAATAAATGTTAACTGAGAGAAACAAAGTCCAACACACTTTTAATATGAATATAGCACCCATTATGTCTTATGAAATACACAGAAAATTTTTTTTCTAGGATCAAGAAATAGTTTACAGATATCTGCAAACAAATTCATGTAGTATTTGGCAACGCCCACGCGTTTTCTCTAATTAATGCACTGTGTTCATTTCAACGTCAGAGACTAAGTGTAGAGAGAAATTCCAAAAGTCCTAGATTTTTTTTATGAATACAATTTTTTCTTACCAAGTTTGTTTTTTTCAAAGTCGTAATTAATTGTAATTTGCAGTGTTTTAACTCGTGCAAATGTTTACATAGAAAAATTAAAGGAACCTGAAAAAACAACAACCTGTTACTGATTAATTTGAATTATCCTAGCACCAATAGAGCCATGCAGTAATGAATGTTGTATAACTTTCGTTTAATATCTTTATTTAAAACCTCTATGACAAAGTTTTCATTTGCTTTTGCTTACAACAATTTATTGATATTTCAATTTGCAACAGTCGTTTACAACCAAACATTGATAAACTTTATTTTGAAGGTAAGACAAAGGAACAGAAAGACACTTTGAGACATTTGTTTAATCATACATTATTGAGCATGTGGTTTTCATCTGCAGTCGATTGATTTAACAAGTAAAACAGCAGAACGCACACACAGGCCAACTGATTGATGCATATGTACTGTAGGTAAGTTGAAACAAATCATTAACTGAACTATGCACATTGCGGTTTGAATTTTATACTAATAATCTGTATTGCATGCAAATGTGTACTCGGTATGATTGGAAACCCTGTGCGTAATATTTCTAAAGTAAGGGTAATTGCAAAAAAAAAAAAAAAAAAAAAAACGATTTTGATGACTCACATATAGGACATAAAGGAAGTTAAAATCACCTACAGCAAAAAAGAGCTTAATCAGTTTCGAAATTCATTTGATCAAGTAAATGTTCATGTGAATAGCATGTTCATAGTATGATTATATGTTTCCGTGACTCAATATATCCTACAGGCGAGATTAGTAATAAACTGACTCTAACGAGCTGGTTCTGTTTTAAAAGAGTCTACCAATCACATTAATCAGAAGCGTACTATATCTAATCTCATGTGGTTCTTCTTATCTGCTAATATTTTCATTCCAATGAAAACCGCAGGTATGGTGTATTTGGAGCATTATTGTACGAAACTCGGCTAAGGGAGAACCGATTCCTCGCATCATGCACACGGATATCAATATTAAAACTTGAAAAGATTTCACAGTAGTTTCACGAATAAGCCTGTGGCAATTGTAAGAAAGTGATAATGATCCAATCAACAAGTAGATAGATAAGACGTGACAAAAGGAAAAGCAAATTTAGAAAAGAAACGTTATAAACACTTACAACTGACTATTATCTAAAGATGCTCTTAAAGTAATTTGTAACAAATCTTTTTGAAGAAATCAATATATAGTGTAACGATTTATTACAGACGATGTTATCTAGTTTTAATGTTCGGGTTGTTTATTTTCATAATAATAATAATTATATTCCAAAGATTTGCATGAGGCAGAACAAGCTATCTTTTTAATAAGCAAGATGACCAAACGGTCCTATATAGATATATACGGAAAATAAGCCCAGCCCCTGGCGGCCATGTTTCTTCACAGATTGCATTAATTTTCACACAAAAATTCCGATATAGACATATAAGGCAAAAATAAGCCCTGTCCCCTGGTGGCCATAGCTTTCCACAGACTGAAATTCAAGAATTCATTACTACAAATATTCTGAATAAGTTCCATTAGTATAGGGATAAAAATGTGACCTCTAGAGTTTTAACAATGTTTTCCTATTATTCCACCAAGTGACCTAGTTTGTGACCCCGCATGACTTAGATTGTTTTATTTCTGCAAGGTTGCCTTGAGATGAATATTCAAAGAAAGTTAAAATCCGATCTAAAATATGGTTTCGAGAGTGAAAACTACATTTTTTTAAATATCTGTTCACCCGTTGACTTAGATTTTGATCCCAAGTTACCTAGTTTTATATTATTCCGAGATTTTATTGAGGTTAACATTCTAAACAAGTTTCATCAAAATCTAATTGAAAATGCAACCTGAAAAGTCTTAACGAGCAAATATTGACGGACAGACGGACGGACGCCGGACAAAAACTGACCTCTATAGCTCATCCTGAGCTTTCGGCTTAGGTAAACTAAATAAGTATTTGCTGGGCTTCCGTTTCGTTAGGTACATTACTTAGCAGTAATATATAGAAACATTTTCTTGATTTGTGTTCTAGTTTCTACAGTCATGGGTACAGGATATACTGTGAGCTGGACAATTTACGTGAATTAATTTGTTTACGTACATCAATTTGAAGCAAATAGCCTTATACTATAATGCAAGTAGGAAGCTAATTTTAGAACATTCTATTGTAAAATAATTCCCTTGGATAAAAAGTTCCTAAATCAAATTGTTAGACATACCCCTTGCAGTTTGAAAAAAAAAGATTCAAGTAAATAAAACCTTAAAGTGAGTTATTTTGTGACAATAAAAATGTTAATACACTTATTTTAAGCTCTCCTTGAACAATTTCAATATTCACGTCGTTTAATCGACAATATGTGATGTTTTTAAAGTGTTCAATTTGTTTAGACTCAGTTATTATACATCGACTTGCGATACAAGTTCTTACAACTTAGATTCATCACGCTCGATGCTTGCTTCCTGGGTTCCATACAAGTATTCGCGCAGCGTGGAGGAATGTGATAGATCGTGAGAGAATATCGCCTCTGACGGGATTCGAACCCGCGACCTCCGGATACGGAATTCTGCGCTCTACCCCTGGACCACGGTGCCTCCTCGGACCACAGTGCCTTCCGTTAAATTTGTGATATCAACATTTCGTTTCAAAAGATAAAACAAATACAAAAAATATAGTTAAAAAGGCGTTCGACATTTGTATTTTGATACTTTACTAATGCTAAATTTGAACATACATTTATTGAAACCTTTATTGAAATTTTTAATGAATGTAGTCTGCACAATAAAGCTATTCTTTTTCAAATAAATGCAAAACATTTATTCTGTTAATATCAGTATGTCGTTTCAGCAACCTTTAAAACTGTTTTAACTTCAGCAGTAATTTTAAACATGCACTTTAACTTGTGCTAAGCTTAAACAATAGTTTCAACCTTAAGTGAATTAAAAGTGTTTCCCTAGCGGTAAGTATTTTATCAAGGCATCTTTTTAACATAGCTGTTCTTCCTTTTAAGTCACCAAAACTTCCATTATTTTTACAATGTTTCATACTAACAGTGACAAAAACATTATTTAAAGGTGGCAGGGGTTACGGAAAGTGACGACAAGTCATAAGTTAAACTACTTGCCCATCCAAAAGGTGAATCTATTTCATTCATAAAACTGAAAGGCTATCTTAATAAATAAATGTAAAATTAAACGAAAGTATATATTGTGCAGTTAGGGCAATTGTTTCATGTTTGATAACAGGATTCATTTTTATGCTGATTATTTAAAACAATAATGCTTAAAAGGTATTCGACAAAAACATCTTAAATTTGTTTGTCGTCATTTTCTAAACAGTTTTACTTACGTGACGTAAATAAATGATTGACGTAAATAAATGATTCATTCATTATGAGATAGAAAATTTTTACTTGCAAAAATGCAGAACTATTACGTCATAAGTAACGTTCAAGATATGACATGGTAAGTGATGATAAATGATGAAATAATAAAACAACAAAACCCAACAACATTGCCAAGATCGCAACCATTGTAAATGGAACATATTCTATGTTCACACCCAAAATTTACGTTACTTTTTTCTTATTTTAAGGTTCTTGTGCACCGTTATGGTCGGGTTTGTTATTATCCCGTTTTTGTGTCACAACGCTTGAAGATTGTTTTAATCCCTTTTCCTTTCCGACAATTAAATTAAATATTATTACAGTTGTTTTATCGTTATTTTCGACAATTATGTCTTTGATATGAATATGATATGTAAACATCTATTTTGTCAAATTGATTATCCATTAAGAATATTAATTTTTTTTCATCTTATTCCAAACATTGTGGTACCGACCATATTGTCTTTCACAGACTTCTCAAAAGGTTTGAAAACATGAGCAGCACCTTCTGCATTCTGTATTATTTAGGAAAAAACATGCAGCAAACATTTTTTTCTCTTTTATTTATCTTCTGGTTGAATGTACATATGACTTTAAAAACACGTACATTTTGTTTGTGGTTTTTAAATAAAAATCGTTACAGGTATGCGCAACCTCAAAAGATATGCATCACAAACAAATGATAACTAGAATTTTTTTTATAAAAAATTATTTGTTCATATTACTGTGGTACTAAAAGTGGGGTTACCTCTACCTGTCTGGAATGAAAAATTATGTGGTATCATTAGATAACGAAAATGCACTCTAAGTATTTATCCCTATTAGAAGCCGCCTACACAATTTAGTCATTTCCTAAAAAATATTTTAGCCTCAGGTTAATGAATATCAGCGCCTTGAAACTCTTTGTTCATCTGTATAGAGAAATAAAACCGATCCTGAAGATTGCAATAAAGACAGACACATGCCGAATGTACAAAAGGACCAGGTTTACGGTCCTATAATTACTGTAACAAAACCTGTATTTGAAACACCTTAAAAATATACTGAGTTGTTTATATAAACAAATACATTATTTTTCGTTTCTTTTTGAAACCATCTATAAACATTTAAAAATAAAGTCACGTTGTGAGGGTAAAGTCAATAAAAATCATTCAGCAGTATTTAATGTTTGTAGATCATCATGTTATGTTTGTTGTAAAGAAATGTTGTTTTTTACTATTGACATTTATTAAGAAAGTACTAGTTGTAATTTTGATAAGATCTCAACAAAGATACCATTATTATTTGGTAACTGGTTGTTAAATTGTTGATACATGTTACATTTTCACATGATTTTAGAACAAGATAATTGCTGTATTTTCCCTTGTCCTACTCTCAGGAAGTACCTTAGAAAACTTAATGAAGTAACATAAGAGGATTTTGTTAGCCTCAGTGTAACACTTGGTACACAACTATTTCCATTTTTTATTTATTATTTCAATACATTTATTATTTTCGGTCTTTTTAAGTTTTTACAATTCGAAAACCATTAAAATAATGTATGTAGCCATATTCAGTCATCGCGCATTGAACTGAAACACTTTCTTGTAATGATACATGATCAAATATATTAAAAATATACCAGTTATAGATACATTATCATTTCGAAAAAGTACTATATTTAGCGCATTGCAATTATTTTAAAACCACTTAATTGATTTGCCTTCTTTTGTGTTACAAATTATCTGCATCTAACTTAATAAGATATTTTTTTAATTATTGTTCTAAGGCGCAATACATTTACTACTAGACATTTGTACTTTTTCAAATGAATGCAAGGTCTAACATAAATGAGGGTTTACCAGTAACATTTGTTTTGCACACTTTAAGTAGTGGATTTTTTCAGAAATTAGTATTAACACATTTTTCACAAAATTTATATTTAGCTGAAAATTTGATACACCGGATCTTTTAAAGAGAATATTAACAAGGTAATGCTGTCAACCATTTTCTTCTTCATATTTTATGTTCTTCAGTAATGTTAACTTTATAACGTTTTAGGAGTTACTTGATCTATGGAACTTAAAAAAGGAAAGATAACAAACGATAAACTTTCATTATTTTCTAAAAGTCCATTTAAGACAGACAAAGAAATTTGGTTGATATGTGTTTATGTGAGAGATAATACTGTGGTTTCACATACTGAACATGTTAATATATATAATTTACATATATGGAAAACAATGCATGGGACTAAACTCCGATACAAATATCAACCAAAACAATGCATTGTCTTTATTTCCATGCTGTGTTCGTGTCGGAGTGTACAAACTGACATGTTTGACTTTTTGATAGATGAGTTTTTTTTTTAAAAAAACGCTATAGACGCCAGAAACAGTTTAGTAAAACAAGCACATCTAGTTATTAAGTTAATTTGATTACGGACATACTTATCTGGGCTGTTGTTTGCAATCTATACATGTCAAATATGTTTTCTTTTTACATATTTACTGCATTATACATATATCTTTGAAATGCATAGAATATACATATAGAGACTAGATATACAGGTCATACGTTACTGCTATTATTATTGATTTTATATGTCAAAGGTTCAGTCAAAGACAATTCACACAGTTGCCTGTAAAATCTTTTGAAAGCTTTGCCTTACCCAGTGCGCTAATTTCTGTATATAAAAGGCAGATGTTTCACAAGCGGTGTTATTGTATTAATAATTTATTATTTTACCAGTTGAAAATATTTAGATAAAAACTAAATGTTTTACTAGCTAGTTTAAACAAATTAACGTGATATTAAAAAAAACTACTTGTAGATAACAAGTGAAATATGGTCTTTTGACATATAATTGCTTTATATCATTTTGGTTGACATTAAAATTGACGGCATGCTCACCAAGATAACGTTTATAAAGTTGCAAGTTTTACGATGTTTCAATTACAATGTTCACAGTTGCATATATGATGAATTGCTCCTGGTGACACCTTCAATTTGCTGACATTTATAGCTGTTTACATAAATTTTACCCGAATGTGGTTGCAGTTGCAGTTACTTAATGTTTACTATAATGCACTTTCCTGCAAAAAAAAAAAAATAACAAAGGCATAAAATGTATGTTCTTAGAACTCGTAACAGTAAGCCAATTACGTAATGTATGTGAGCATGCAAATTGGGTTTTAATTTGCGCAAGAATGATATCAGACAAAAAGATAATTACACTCCCGCTTAAAGTCTATTTGTCATTAGAATAAATGTTCATTTAATCCTGCTGTTTTTGCTGATACATTACCTTATCAAAAAGTAGCTGATGTAACTGAGGACATTTTTCTGACAATTGCATTTCTCAGAATATGAGTACGACACTGATACAAATAAAGGTCAGCCTATTTCAGTTGAACAAATGAATTTATGTAACAGATGTGACACAAAGGACATTCAGTTTGTTATGACAAGAATTGTGCTATTAGGTAACAAGACATTACTTGCAAGTTCTTGTAACATTCATAAAATGTATCTTCTAGCAACATCCTAAGTACTGAGCTATAAAATGTTTCACAATGTTCAATAAAGAAATGATCCCTTTAGAGCTTGAAAATATACTAAAGGGATAAAGAAACGAAGGGTAAATTTTGAAGATGATTATAAGTAAGACGTCGAGTATAATGTTCAATATTTTAAAGTAGAAATGAAGATTAATCCAAACAGGACAAACTGCAAAAATCCGGTTGGTGATTTAGGAGTAATTGAAGGGAATTGAAAGAGACATCTGTAATCTGAAATCGAAATTGACTGACAGTGGGAACTGACAAGTCAATACCGGATATGTCCCCCATTCTCCACAGCCCTGATTCTCCGACATGGGCCGACCATTATCCTGCTGGAATGTGAGGTTGTTTTGCTGCAATAATAGGACAACATGGGGTCGGAGGATCTCATCTCTATACATAGCGGCAATAAAATCACCCGCTACCACAACCACGAGTGGTAATTTTATTCCACGTTGGATTCCTCCCCACACCATAACCGATCCACCCCAACCTATCCATCTCTACAACGCAGCAGTCGGCAAAACATTTTCCACGACGTCGGTATACAAGACGTCAACCGCCTGCTCGAAACAGGGTGAACCGGGACACATCAGTAAACAAGACACGCCTCCACTGCCTCAGTGGGAATATACTGAGGGCATGTGCCGCCATAAAAGCCATACGACGCTGGTGACGAGCAGCGGTAAGGGGCAGACCTACGTACGGGTGACGTGCCCGCAGACCAACTTCCCGCAATAGTTTCTTTACGGTTTGAGCATGGATAGGACAGTTATGAGTACGAATTGTATAAAGGGCAGATTCAGTGGCTGTAAAGAGACGTTTGCACAAATGCGCGAGACGAATAAACCTGTCCAGACGTTGTGACATCACGCGCGGACGCCCAGACCTAGGTCTGTCAGCGACCCGCCCAGATTCCCTTAGACGTCTAACAAGACGTTCTATAACATAAACATGGACACCGAAATATCTGGCAACCTGTTTTTGCCTTTGACCTTGGATAATCATTGAAGCCTGACCCTTCTGAACTTCCGTCAGCAGTTCCAATGTTTAATGCAAAATATCGGAAAATGATGTGTCTCTATGAAGACTACACTGCTGTGCACGAGTTTTTCTCCTTTCATGCTTTCCCCGAGAGACATCGTTACATAATCCCGTCATACGGCATTCTATACAGGACCACGTGCACTGTAACCTAGAGAGTTGCTAGACCGATTTGCATTGTTTTCGAACAACACGTCTGCAAGATATTGCAAGTAATGCCACCCTGCGTTTCTTTATCCCTGGAGTATATTTTATAAGAAGTATACACTTCACTATTTTTGCTGCTGAGAACTGCCAATTTTTTTAACGAACATCCTTGCTAAAACATTCGGGTCCTTTAGTATGCCACCTCAAAGCACACAAGTGGGGGCGTGGTGTATGACTTCGTTTGAATGAAGCAGGATCATTACTGAATGAAAATAAAGAAACGTAATAAATGAGCAATCATAAACATTGACACGTGTTCTAACGTTAAAAACTGATGTCATCATAATAAATTATACAAAACAAAGCAAATGACATATGTATGGTTAAGAAAACACCTTTTGAAATTTTTTTTAATAAAAAAGGTCGTTTTCAGACGTTTATAAAACCTAGTGACGTACATGTGGTTTGAGGGACATCTCGCTTTCTCTGCTTGACGCATATTTGCCAACACCATACAGAGGCATAAAAACAGTTTTTTTTCACAAGCGCGATGCATGGTTGAGCTACGTCTATGTTGCTATGCCGATCAACATTTGTTTCACAAGTTTTACATTGTACTATAGAACTTTCAATGAACTTTGATTTTTGGCATCACTAAATATGCCAATGCCAGTTGAATAGAGTAGAACTAGTATTTACATGCTTTCCAGTATACGCTCAAACCCGCAGGTCAATATTTAATATAGTCTGATTTAAACAAACCCTTTAAAACTCTTCTCGTCAGAAACTATATGACTGAGACTTTTACATTTTGTTATATAGTATCGCTCTGTGAATCTGTACCAAAATTATTCAGATTATGCCTCTAAAGTCATTATTTGCTCCACAGCGTGGACCACGTGTTTTACTTAGAAGTTAAACTCTTCTTGTCCCAAACCACAAGACACAGACATATGAAAACTTCTATGAAGCATTCCCAAGTGAACCATTACCACGGTTGTTTAACATTTGTCCCTGGGGGGCGTAAATATCTCCATCAAGGGAGTCATATATTAAACATAGACTTATGTAGATAAACCATTTAAATTTTTTTTCGTCTGAAACCATATGGATGGGACTTCTTAATTTCGGTAGAATTGTCTTATGAACTTCTACAAGCAAATTATGCTCCAACAGTCGTTATTGCTATACAGACGGTGTAACATATTGTACATATAAATATGTAGGAAAACCTTTAATACTTTCTTGTCTGAAACCACAAGGCCCAACAGTCTGAAATCAGGCATAAAGCATTGCCCAGTTAACCTCTACCAAGATTAGTTAACTTTTGACACTGAGGTTATTTTTTGGTCCCACTCTGGAAAATGATTGTTTACAAAGACTTATATAGACACACTTTTTCAAACACTTGTCAGAAAATCTGAAACTTAGTCCTTAGCCTTGTTTTGTGAGCCTCCACCAAGATTGTTCAATCTATGCATTCTGGGTTTTTAGGGTATACACCGGGAGACAGTGTTTTTCTTTATGAAGTACTTTATGAAGTACTTGTCACCAGGTCAGGTTAAACACTTAATATATATATATATATATATATATATATATATATATATATATATATATATATATACACGCATGTCGATTAAAAGACGAGATATTTTAAAAATCAATTAGCCCACAAAAAATATAAAATGTTGCAAAGAAAGCAAACACTTAAGCAAACATGACTCATTTTAAATGCTTTGATTATGTGGCTAATGAACTTGTTTGGTTTCAACATATTTGCGTGTAATGGTATAATGTTTGTGATCTTTAAGTGGTCTGTTTTAATATGTGCTAAATCATTGCAACGCTAGTCTTCACAAAGTTAAATCTGCCGGTTAGTTATACTAGATGATGACAGGCACTATCCTCTTATTTTAGCTATGATGCTCTGCAACCATTAGAACCCTCATTAGAACGGGAAATCGTCATATTCAGCAGAACACATTTTGATACCAGATAATACCCTTACACATATTGAACCCTTCTTTTTAAAGTATATCTAGAAATGGTTTTGCTAAGTATCGGCTTTAATGGATTAACCCGATAACTACATGCATATTGACATGTAAATTTATAGATTGTTGAGTAAAAATGTTGATGAATGTTACATTCTAGAATTATTTGATATCAAAACAATGGTATTGCCATCATAATGTTCTGTTTGGATAGACAAAAAAAGCCCTTCAGAGTTGCCTTTTTGTTCAGGCAAGACTTTGTTGGGCTTGAATGTTCTTTCATCATTAGTTTTTATTTCGCGGCAAATTCGTTTTACATTATTTTGTGCAAACATAAGGCCACTAAAACGCTTAAATCATGTTTTCTGATTTAAGAAAAATCCCAGTATCATAACCATAAATACCCAGGTAACCTTCTTTTGGAATGTGCACTTTTGATCTGTAAATTCTTTAAATCTTATTGACATGTAAATAGTTTGCAAAATCTTTCAAATGACGCTATTTTTGCATCAGTAGATTTTACTATGATTACATTATAATGCGCAAGTTTTGCATATATGATGTATGGCTCCTGGCAAGACCGTCAGTTTACGTAAATTACCGGTGTTTGGATGTGTTGAAGCTATAAAACTTATTCGAGCGTGTTTGAAATTGCAGTTGCACAATGTTAACCATTATGAAATTCCTGCGTGCGACACTAATGCACCTCCAATTTATAAATTTTGTTCAACTTCGTATAATTAGTTGCCTACAAATCAATTTCATGCATTATGTATTTTAGTTATAATTAGAATATTTGATTGATCTTATATCTGACTCTAAAGTATCCAAATGCCTGTGTTCACATTTTCATTTTTCAAAAGAAGCTGAATTACTATGAAAAATGTTTTTAATTTTTCGATATAAAACTGTCACTTTACAATCAATTCTTATATTTCTTACATCTTAAAAACAAAATAATAACTTTAAACACAGTTAATACTGATACAACTATATATTTGAGGAAATGATTCCTTTAAGATAATTAGCGTTTTAAAATAAAGATTAAAGAAAATAATGAGATCAAATTATTCTGATAAAATTCGGTTAGAAGTAGACTATAGCTTCATGCAAATTACTATTTTCATCTGCTAGACTGATTCAGTTAACCTGAAAAGCTTAAAGTATTCTCCGAACTCATTCGTAAACAATCTTATCTATGTAAAAATAACTAATGTCAAATTAATTTATGTTAAAAAACTTCAAGTTATATTAGAGTTCAAATGTGAAAAGTGTTGACAATTAAATAACAAAAAATGTTCTATTTTATTGTAATCATTTTTTCTAACAAAAAATGTTACAAATTGTGAAAACTCTTTAAAAACTGACCCAGCCGTTAAATTTAATTTACAGCTGTACTGGAATGTAACGTTTCAATTATTCGTCTTAAAAGTGAATGGAAGCTTCGTTATTTTGGTAATTGATATGGTTTCTGAACAGTCACTTTGTTTTAGCATTAATCTTGAAAGCTACGCATCTTTTTACCTATGACCACTTATACATCATTGTGTTCAGCAATCTTAGCCAGGTCACACAGCACGTCTCGAGCTGCTTTTACATGTTCTTCGTTGTAATTTTCTGTATTGGTTGACACACGATGACTGACAAAATCTCCTGATCAATAAAAATGAATAAGGAGATTCTACATTTTCTAGTCAACAGCAAAAACATATTGAATTTAGATAAATGGCATTCTTATTTTGTATGATATTTAATATATTGCAGCGTCTGCTTGTGACAAGCCTGAAAGTCTAAAGAATGGGAAGCTTTACTTTGAACAAGAAGGGAGCATTGTGGTGGCAACTTGTAAGCGTGGCTTCAGGCTTACAGGAAGCAGAGAGCGGTACTGTGACGGATACACCTGGAGAAGATTTCGTCCAAGATGTATCGGTAAATGAAAAATTGGTACAATATACACAGAAATTCAATACTGTCTAAAGTAAAACAACCGCGGACTTAAGGTATAAGACATTGTAACATTTGTTCTTTTCGACGCCGATTGTTCGCGGATTGGAATGTATGTACTATATATATATCAAATATTTTCCAAGCGTAGTACAAGAATGAGACTTGCACTGCTGTAACATTCGTAACGATGGTATTTACTTGTAAGAGGTGAATAAATTCATAAGTCAGTGACTTAAAGTTACACGATCAAAACTGAATTTCAGACAGGTACCCTTCTCGTGAACCTAGGCAACAAAACGATTCTGACGCAACCACGGCCGCACCACAAGGTGTTGCTCATCACTTTCTGGAAGAACACATCTTAGACTCAGACAGCACTTGTTACACTGACTTCAGGTAGACTACTTTATGACTATTTAGTTAAGCAATACAGATTGATAAAGACATTGGATGTTTCAGAATGATGGAAAGAAGAATACACCATTGCACTGGCAAATTTTAAAGATGTTTAAAGAGTAATATAAGTTTCTTTTACTAGTAAGTTAATATTGATCTTGCATTTGAAGGTATCTTTAAACTAATTTGAAGTCATTGTAGTAATGACATCGTGTTTAATTACTCATCCATCCCTATATTTGTCTGAAAAATGATAAAAGTTTTTAACTTTTACAACTATAAAAAATTGGAGTTTCTTTTGTATAATCATTCTTTACTTCAGCTAAATGAGGGAAACATGGGCGAAAGAAAGATTTATTAATCAAAATAAGGCAATAGCTGTGTGAGGATTTCAGTGTGTTTAGAAGGACAGAATGAATTTAGAGCAGACATTTTGGCTTGTGGTCATTTTTAATTGTTTGTTTCATTTAGACTGTTTTCTCAGCAGACGTTTAATGCATTAGTGCACGAATGCTTCAAAGCATCGTGTACATTCTGTTTTAGCATTTTTATTTGATATATAAAAAATAATCTAATTTAGGCAAAATGAACTTTCACATTCTTATCATTCTGTAAAAACAATGTCTATGAACTCATTCAGTCATATGTCCTGGTGTAAAATAATAAAACACTTACAAAGATTCATATCATTTGCATATATGAAAATATGTTGTCATATTTTGTTGACTTGTGTTTCTATAGTGACCCTCCAGTTGTGACAAATGCAACAGTTCAAATAGTATATAGATTCAATAAAGTACGAAGGGAATGGATCCTAATTGCTAATTACACATGCGAAAGGGGCTTTAGCTTCAACGATACAAAAGCAACATATCTTTATTGTAAACACTACAATTGGGTAGGACCGAGGTTACCCGTCTGTGTTAATACAGGTATGTTAATCTCTTCATTTTAAACAATAAGGAAACTTCTTGTCTATTTTTGGTTAAATAAACTATCTGAGCACAAATGACAACTGTTGTTAATAGGAATCATTCTTTTATTTAGTAAATATGCTTTGTTCAGTTTTGTGGGGGTGTAAGTACGTCAAGTACGTCAATATTGTTATAGATTTATATATTTACAAAGATACAAATTGTTTATTCTGGTAAATAAAACAAGTTAATTATTAAGAGATTGTTAATATGACTAGAAAGATACGATATTATAGAGTTACCACCTGCTGATCCATGCAAGACTTCGAACGGAGGCTGTGCACATATATGTATCCCGCATAAAAATGGACGGTTCCATTGTGAATGTCGACTTGGTTACGCCCTCGACAGATTCCGGAAAAAGTGTATTGGTAATTCAAGTTAATCAGTTAAAGAGTACTTATAATAATTACTGTTTGAAGTATAATTTTTTGAATCCAAGGAAGCCAGACAAAGGAAGATAAATACGGAAAGAGTTTCTTTCAATCAGCTTCTGTTTATTGTCTCCCTTATATTTCTTGTCTACACGGTACTGTACTTTGCATTACAATACACACTAGGAGCATTTCTATCAACAGATTATTATAAGCAGTTTCTGTCGCGTTGCTGGCATTTCAAGGTAAAACACGATCCAGGCAAACTAATGTATCTTTTTAATGTATTTTTTTAACGAACACGCAAGTATCCTATTTTTTATAAAGTATCTTTATACATACTTTATCAACTAAAGTTTATTCATGTTTTATCTATCCTTTAGTAATAAAAATGATCAATGGCGATTGTTACTTCTATTTTGAGTGGATAAATAGTACAAACAGTTTTGTAGCAATGAACGTGTTTTTCGAGTTTATGTTCGTTGAAGAACGAAATTAAATGATTTCGTATTAATTCAGTAATTCGCTCCTAAAAGCTTTTTAAATGTTTCTTTACTATTTTGTAGACATCGATGAATGTAGACTAGATAACGGTGGCTGCGAACACACCTGTATTAACATAATTGGCTCTTTCTTCTGCACGTGCGAAAAAGGTTATGTATCGACGGGACGAAAATGCCTCGGTAAGGACGAAATATCGACAATATTTTCTTAACATTGAAAATGTCAGGTATTACTACCGGTTTGAATACTGAAACTTCTCATTTTAACCACCATTAAAATCCTGTTCATCACCAGCCTTCTCATTTGGTATTTGCTGTCTGCTAAAACCATACTAATAGCGTAATGATCATATCCTTTTTTCTATGTACTGTATTTTTCATAGCGATTAAATGTCTTCAGTTAATTTTATCTTAATTATAGAATATTTCTAGTCCGCCTTTCATTTCATATCTTTCAATTTCCTGATAAGGAAATTAAACTGCTTTTAATTTTGAATAGCATTTTACTTCAATTTACGACTGTTCCCAGCTATTTTTATCGCTTCGGGAGTGTACTGGTCTGAACCAGGAAATCAGGTTTGGTGACTTGTTGCAAAATCTTGAGTCTGTAATGTTTAACGAAATGTTTAAGGTTCTAAAGAGTCTAACATATATTTTCATGCATATGACGAACTGAGATTTAATGATTACATATTTGCAAATAAGAAATATTGGCGTAGTGTTCTGCTATTCATTAGAAATCCTCGAGTCGGCATATAATTCAGACATTTTTGGTTGATTTTCTAGATTTGTGTGAAGAAAGGTGTACAGAATATTATGCATGAGATAATGTTGCTTTACTCTACCTTGCCAGGGAAATTCAAAAGTTATCTTAGAGAGTAAAAATCACCATGCTGAGCTCGGGAAGTTGGCCAGAATATTATATGCATGCCAATTATGTATTTTTTCACTTTATAGCAAGAAAATGACAACTACTATCTCTGATTGTCCAGAAAAAAATCTAGAGATGGTCAGGATAACTTCACCACTTTAATATCTTTATAGTTCAATGTTGCAATGACATACTTTTGTTTTTTACTGTTAAAGCAAAGTCAAAGCCAACTGCACACAGCGTTGCATGCTTTCTTTTAATTTTGCAGGAAACTAAGTCAAGAACAACAGTTTAAGGCTCATCATTTAACTGTCATTATACACACACTCTCTTTTTCTCCTCTCTATATATCGTTGTATATCATTAAATTGGCATGCTAATGACTTTGTGTTTCCGCGTTTGTAAATCCGTTAATGCAGTAATCGCGGAACTACCTTCTACAGAGAGGACAAAGCAGAAAGGTAAAAATTTCCTAGACTTTGCTTAGATGATAAGAGAGATAAAAAGACAGAGTGTTCCAATTTTGTAGCTGGATATATAGTCAGTTTTGTACTTAAGAAGGCATTTTAATATATAACATGTATATTGACTGCTTGACTTATATAGTCGTTGCCGCCGTTGCAACAGGACAGTATTTTACATCCATCTTTTCTAAAGTAATTATTGTCTTACAATTTGCCGTTCAAGTAGATATATTCAGATTATGATAATTACACTTTTCTCTTTCAGGCTGTTTTAGCGTAACAGCCTTTTAAAATTCACCATGTAAAAGATGCCCTTAGAACATGCTGCTACGGCATGCCATCATTCGTTTTTTAAAAAAAGAATTAAGGACATTATTACTTTTAGGAAAACAAAAGGTGTTTTTTGAAAACCAAAACTGCAGATTGGGTTTGATAAGTTACCTCCTTGCAGACTTTCACAGAAATATATTGTTTTAAAATATTCTCTAGCTTACTATAATTGTGTTATTTTTGTCACCTCAATTGCTGCCATTTTGTACAAACAGATCTGGACGAATGCAGAACCCCTGGCGCACACCGCTGTAAAGGCGAATGCATAAATATCCCCGGATCTTTTGAATGTAACTGCACTGAGGATGGATATACAGAATCTTCGGATAAAAAGTCATGTGTCGGTAATATTAAACTTGCTCTAGTCTGCTTATAGTTATGCCTTCGTTTTTAAAGCAAAAATATATCGCTCTACGGCTTGATACACCAGTGCAAAGGGCAGACAATTACTTGTACAAATCTACATATGTTTCTAAACATTTCCTGTTTGTTAATGCACTGTTAATATTAATTAAACGTAGCAAGAAAGTAGAAAATCAACATTGTCATTGAAACTAATTAAATGTTAGAATGTATAACGAATTTAAGGGAATTATAAATTCTTTCAGATTTTGACGAATGCCATAAAGATAATGGCGGTTGCAAGGAAGTATGCATTAATACAATAGGATCCTATCACTGTAGCTGTTTTAAAAAAGGCTTTACGATATCACTAGATGGTCACACGTGTGTCGGTCAGTATACGTTTCATCGAAAAGCAACAACAATCAAATGCTGCTTTAATAGTCGTCTGTTTTAAGCTCACCTGCGCTAGGGGCTCACGGTGAACTATCGTGATACCATTCCGTCCATCGTCCACCAGTTTCTTAAAACAACAACATCACCTCCAAAACCAGCTGGCCAAATGTGATAAAAGCTTAGCTTGAATTTTTCTTGCATGAAGTTTTATCAAAGTTGCTCAGAATATTACATCACTGGAGGACTCTGGTTTTTATGGCATCGTAAAAGAATAACTAAGTCTTGTCGTCTAAAGCCATCTACCCCAATCTTCAGAAAGTTTACGTGTAATATTGGTGAGAAAACCTTTACCAAAAATGTCTGAAGTATGTGTCTGGTTTACTGTTGGTTCAGCAGTAGGGAGTTATTATTTCTACAAAGACATTTGGAAGAAAATAAAAAAAAAACTTATTCTCTGGTCCTGAAATTCTTCGAGTCTAGATTGGTGGTATAAATCAGTGTTTCGAAGACCTGTACCAAGATTGTTCAATTCGCGTGTCTTGTGTCACTGTTGGCTCCGCTCCAGAGGTCATTTCAGTTTAGAAATATAGTGCTTTTGCCCTCCAAAAAGGTGCTGAAATCATGGATCTTGAGTCAAATGTGACACCACCTTGTGATTATTTATTTAAATAATGTAATTTTTTGGTAAAAATCTTTACTTAAACGATTAAACCTAGAGCTTTGATATATGGTATGTGACATTGTCTAGTGGTTTTGAAACCAAGGGTGTTCAGGTTAGGTCCCTTGCCTAGAACTAACCCCGCACTAGGGATCAGAAATTCACCATTTATAGGATTTTTAAAATCTTTAATAAAAGCATAGGGCTTCAAGCTTATATATATATATATATATATATATATATATATATATATATATATATATATATATATATATATATATATATATATATAATGATAAGCACCGTGTACCTCAGATGTTCAAATCATGGTCTCATGTTGAGAAGTTATTCCGCCTTGGGGGTCATCGATTCAACTTATTTAAAAATTTTAAAAACAATCTTTAGGTCTTGAGCTAAGGTATTTGGCATGTAGCATTGTATGGTAGTTCGGTACCGAAGTTGTTCAAATCGTGGTCCCTGATTGAAAGTGACCCCGCCCAGAGGTTCACTATTTTTATACTACTTTTATGGAAAAACAGAAAAATCTGCTTCATAATTTCGGGATGAACCTTCCTATGCACATACTAATATTTGTCCTTGACTTTTCTGTGATCTTTACTTTGACGTACTGACCTTCTTTCTTGCTGATTTTACAACATATATAGATATGAACAGTACAATCATTTTGCATGTAGATTTCACCATCATCTTTACCTTGACCTGCCTCCTTTTTTTCTGAGCTGAATTGAAATTTGAACTGCATGTATAATTTTGCTTGCACATTTAAACTCCTCAGCTTAAGGAACTGGCTATTAAGTGAACATAATTTAAAATGTCTGAGTATGCTGTACTTGAGTTGAATGTCCTTCACTGGCCGTGCTGTGCTGAGAAATGGTACTCAGGTGAGCGATATATTGGATCATCGTTGCCTTCTTGTTGCTTAAATTCAGTTGTATAGTATGAAACAAACAAAAATTATTTCCAGGGAAAAACTCTCTGATTAGAGACTGATTAAAGAATACTCGAAATTATATAATACTCGAGTGTTTACATGTTATAATCTATCTTATAATACCAATCTAGTACTTTGTAATTAGTAAGGAAATTTAGAAAGTAACTGACATATATTTTGAGTTTAAATATTTATGTGTTTTCCTCAGAGGTACTAATATTCTAACGCAAATGACTGTTATTGCATATTGATGAAATTAAGGGCTGAACTAGCTTTATCTCTGTTTAGAAATCTGTCATAACTAATCGCTCTTCTTTTATGTTCACCAATCTTGTGGGACTGTTTAAACGGTAAAAATCCTCAGACGTTAAAACTAAATCCTAACGAAACTTTTAAACTTCTCCTTTTTTCTAGATATAGATGAGTGTACAGATTTAAAGAAGACACGGTGTATCCATGGTGTTTGTGAGAATACCCATGGCTCCTTCGTCTGCCATTGTAATACAGGGTTTGTAGGAAGTTCAAACGGGAGGAGATGTTTAGGTTCTATATTTTGGTCATTTTATATAACTAAAAACATAAATATTATTATCGGGTCTATAAGGATTGTTTATCATTGTTAAACAACACATTGTAATTATCAGTTTGTCAGCAGGATTAATACTAAAAGGCCTTTGATTTTTCTTGAGAGAGAGAAAAAACGTGTTGAAATGCATCAGTGGTCGAGAAATATTATTGAGCCTTGTTCGTGTTAAAGTTTTGTAAAACGCTTACTGTCAAGTATGTGTGTCTCTTTGTTTTAGAAAGTATTCCATTGACATAATTTATCATCTTCACATTTACACCAAATGTAGATAAACCTATTTGTTAACGTCCTTCTCAAATGATTTCCCAATCAACCAAATCCAGAGACACATATTTAAGTAACTAATAGTTCGTCATTCTATAGGTGAAAAACATGGATCGAAACGCTAAGACCAACTGATTTCATAGTGGTATTCTATGTAATAATTTTGTCTTTTACGAGGAATTTTAATTTCTAGACAGAAACGAATGCAAACTGAATAATGGCGGATGTGCTGAAATCTGTATAAACAAGGTCGGAAGTTTCTTCTGCGGTTGTTTTGACGATGGCTATGTGATTGGAAACGATGGGAAAACATGTTTCGGTATTATTTTACACCGTTGAACTACAATGACCTGCATCGAGTTTCCCGAGAAATCTTTGGCATAGAGAATACGATGCTACTAAAATCCTCACATCATTACAGTGCTTTTATATAAAGCAAACATGCATTGCAGATAGAACAACTGTGTTGTGCAAAGAATTTCCTTTTTTCCGTTCGAAACCCAAAAGTTCATTAAATAAAGAACTGTGTTATTGCCAATATCTGTAAATATGTTATATAGATTGTTCGATGAATATACGTAAAAAAATTGCTGAGTTAGGTATTTGAAAAGAATCCGTACATACATGTTAACCATACATATATGCCTTCAACATATACATATAATTGGCATCATTCTTTTATCCTCAATATACTTTATTTGTTATATGTAAAGTTATATACCTTGATATGTGTAAATTGCTTGTTGTAGATGAGGAGCTACATGCTCAAATCTCAATAAAATTATTGTTCTGTTCTGTAAAAAAATATTTATAAATTAAACTCAAGGAACAAACTGATAATTGCGAAACGTTTTCCTTTTCCGATGGTATTCTTTGGTATATGCAATACTCATTCTTGATCTTAAAGATGAGATAACATGTCTGCAAATTTTTTAATTTGCAGATATAAATGAATGCGAAAATGAGAATGGAAATTGCGAAGATGTTTGCCTGAACACCCCCGGTTCATACAAATGCGACTGTACACAAGAATTTCATGTTCTTCACGAAGATGGATACTCATGTACAAGTAAAGTATGAAAAATATAACCTATCATAGGAAGGTACTTATTGATGTAAGAAGTCAAGTATTAATGCTGTCGAAAGGAATGCAAATAGATATGTTGACAGTTTTAATGTTTGCTATTTATTGGTCGAAACTTGCACCTAACGCTATTAAATCTTACTACATTCACCTATTGTCTATAAATGTTTAAAGCTTTCTTCTGAAAACGTTTGTACCTTTTGCTAACGCTTAATTTTTCAAATGAAAGATTTATTAAGTTTGAACATACTAATTTTACTTGAAATATTCATTTAGACACTACGACTATTATTTTGATAATCGTCTCCCACTATAATCGTATATTTTCTATAGCTATGCTTTTTTCTATTAATTTTATTTCATTACAGCATGTGACAGACATCATTTCTATGATAAGCAGAGCAGAAAATGTATCAGATGTCCAGATAATAAAGCAGTAAACAAATCGGTTGAATTGGCAACAAACCTCGATGACTGCATTTGTGAAACAGGCTTTACCTCGTCGAATGATTCTTCCGGAAATTGCATTGGTTTGTTTATTTTGAATGATAGCTGGATATATAATATCTATCACCACCTAAGCCATGCTTAACAAATTTCAGTAGTTGGCAGTAACTTGCAGTGCGTCTTTCTTCCATTTTTATTTACAAGAAGAAAAACAAACTTTAAAAAGCCTTCATTTGTTCAACAAAGTAGTTTAGAAGAAAACTATAACGAGCATATCTAAAAGGCGCCTTTAAAGTGTTTATACTCGACGTTTTCTGCAATAAAATATTATGTTGATTTAGTCAAAACAATTGTTTTGACTCTTTTTATTCTGGTTATGTTCATTTTGCATTTTATTTTGTGACAAACACAGACAAACAGCCTTGATTTTCCGTCAACACATTCCGGAGTATTGTATTATTATTTTCTTTATTTCATTTGATTTGAAAAAAACGTCAAACTGTTTAAAACAAACCCTGTGCGATTTAAAAGTTATTTTTAATGTTTCAAATACATCATTATTTGAAATTCAGTTTCAAATTTTTTAACGTCTCATAACTCACGTTAATAATCATATGTATGCAATGCATAATTCGAATATATATTGTCGTGGTATGAATATTTATTGCAATTTCCTACTTTCAGATTTAGATGAATGCGACGAAGGTCAATTATTTTGCAGTCACATTTGTATCAACACACCAGGATCAGCATACTGTGAATGCAAACAAGGATATAACCTAAGTCTGGATAACAAATGTATAGGTAATGAAAATAAGAACGAAACTGTATGTTTTTGCAGTATAATGATATATGTCCCAGACCAGAACATTTACATAATTGGTGTAAAATTAAAACAGACATTTGGCGTCTGCCTCGGGTATTGAGTTCAATTATTGAACACAACCTAACAGTAAACTTGTCAGTGTCAATGCAGCTAGTTTTTTGTTGGCGGTTCATTACATCACAGTCACATTTGGTGCATTTACTATATAATAGTATTTTACTGTACTGTACTGTACTGTACTGTACTGTATTGTACTGTACTATACTGTACTGTACTGTATTGTACTAAACTGTACTGTACTGTACGGTGCCGTACTGTACTATATCAAGTCACGTGACACCACACCACATCACATCACATCACATCACAATGTTTTATGTTATGTTATGTTATGTTAAAGAAATATTTGAAAAATTTTACTTTTCTTTTTGTTTGTAGACATAGATGAATGCTCAACTGAACCATGCAGCCAACTTTGTGAGAACATACCTGGCTCTTACAAATGCTCTTGCATTGATGGATATGATCTCGCATTTGATAAATACAGTTGCATTGGTTAAGTACTGTCATAAATAAACGAAGGCTTGAGAAAAGATTGCGAAAAGAGTGAAATAATGTGTCTGTAAGCAAAAAAAGAGACCATAAATATGGCTACTCGAAATAAGGAAAGGCTTAAAAGAGGTCAATGTACTCATTGACAAATTGAAGTTATTGACCTAAGCTGACACTTTCCTGCCTTATAAAATCTGATATATGTACTCAGAACCTAAAGTCTACGATGAGGAAATACAGATCATTTGTTATTTCTAACTTTGACATCTATGTTAGGGCTCTTCATCTGTGTTAGGGCTCTTCATCTGTTATAGGGCTGTTCAGTACAAGTGATTTGTAGATAGAAAATGAATATTTGAAAAAGCCATTTCATGAAATGAAAAAGTATTTGTCTTAATAAGTAAGAAAAAGTCTGAAAGGATAATTTCGGCTTTATATTTTGGTATTAGTAAGAAAAATGAGTAGTGTGATCAGACAAACAATCTTCTGCGCATACAAATGTAAAACCGTATGAATACACATTAGATTTAAGAACAAAAACTGCTTTGAAAGGAATAAAAAGCTATTAGTATTACATTTTAAAATGTTCCATATGGACATCTTTCATTGCATTTATTACCGTTATTTTTATAATTGTCTGGCATTTCAATACTTTACATCCAAACGCATCAGACCAAAATTACAAAGCTCGTAGAACTAAATTAATTTAGATATTTTTCTGATTTTACTTATTGTCTCTTATGTAAAATATCACAAAAGGCAAGGTTATGGTTTAGTTAGGGAACACTACCAAACGACACTAAGAACAATGAATATGTAAATCTTTTTTATTTATTTCGTTAGATGTGGAAGAATGTCTTGACCAGATTCTGATCTGTGACCAACTGTGTGTAAATATTGAAGGTGGTGCTTACTGTTCTTGTGAAAAAGGTTTTGAAATAGCTGAAGACAATGTCACATGCAAAGGTAATAAAGATATACATCGTACGTCTAAATCTATAGTCAATATGTAAAAATTGTTTTTATATCTTAAAAGCTAGAAAAGATAATTTAACTTTCTAGAACTGTTTATAAAAGCCGTTACGATGTCTAACATGCCTTTTGTTCGACCAGTTGCATCTTTGGCAGTAGTTTTGTAGTTAACGTTTATGTTAAAACACTGGATGTATTTAATACAGATATAGATGAATGTAGAGTGACAAACCTTTGTGAAGATAAATGTATCAACACACAAGGCTCTTACGAGTGTGACTGCGTTTTACCAGGGCTTAAACTGTCATGGGACCTTGCGTCATGTTCAGGTATTTTTTGTTAAATATTTTGCAAGAGTTCATCAGTTTTAAGAAAGTATCTTTTTACGTAAGACAGATGAGAGTGTCGCCTGTCAGAGCCCCATCTTTGCATCTTAATGGAAGGCTTTAGTTATCAGAAAATATTTGTTTTTATTAAATTAGAATAAAGTAAAGTAAATGAAATTCACGCAAGAATCGTTCAATAAAGTAATACAGTAAAACAGCTATATAAGATAAGATATTGCACTGTTCGAACATTAAACCGACTACACCTAATATGACTATAGCTCTTTTCAAAATCTTTAAAGTTGAAATAGTTATAGAATTATATCTTGTCTTGACCTATATATAAGCTTAATTTTTAACAACAGTCAAATTAAGTTTATGCTTTCATTCAAGAAAACCTTGTACTTTCTTTTTTAAAGATATTAACGAGTGCATGGAAGGCGACAATAACTGTACTGGTGTATGTATAAACACGCTAGGGTCATACACATGTGACTGTTACGAGAAAGGCTTTATAACGAGTAAAGATGGCACAACATGTGAAGGTAATGTTCTTACTTTTTGGACGTTCGGTAATCGTTATGTACAGTTTGATACTTCTAATTAAGTTTTGCAATACCTTTTGTTTCTGGAACATTCATTTGGTAATATGTGTGCACTATAATGACCGTAAATAACTGGCCGTTTAGCTATTGTTTGATAACAAGATGGCTTATTTATAATTATAAACCATTTATTAGCGCCTAATAATTGTAATGTACGCAGTTGTGCGGCTTAACGTTTTTTATACATCTGGGATTATTAATGGATTGTTCCTAACGATTTCCTTAATATTTTGTAGGCTATTTGTAAACACAAGGCCAACGTCAGATACAGTAAATAGAATAAGAACTGTTGGTGAATAAAATTATAATACTTACCACTAAATGTGTATATATATATATGACAGTCAGTATGAATGTTCAGTGCAACGTATATCTATGATACATGTAGCATGTATTACTCGGTCGTCTATTGACCATTAGTCACATAAGTTTTGAAAATCGTGAATCATCAAGTTGCCTGTATATGTAACCCAGATTGAAATATACTTTACACCTGACAGAACTTTCAGTTACTCATAGATCATAGTTTGAAAGGGACTAAAGACGTGGAAACACTGTGATCCTGACACTTTTTGTGTAATTTATTTACTAAAGGTCGTGGCAAGTTTATATCGTGCAAAGAGGATGTCAGGCATGAAAGTATTCTGTTGAGATAAACTAGTTTTTTACAATGGAATCAATATTACTCCCCTGGATATGATGTTGGAGGAAAATTAAAATCACCAATAACATTTTCTTTTCGGGAAACGCACAAAAGAAATGGCTGTATTAATAATTCCGATACTCGCGAAGAAAATATTATTGATGGTATGATTCAAATTGATTAGAACATTGCAGAAAAAAAAATTTTTTGAGAAGGAAAACATGAATATGTAAAGGAAGTTTGTAAGCTTCTTATTCATTTTGAGGAGGATGCTATTTATATTGATGAGGAAAATGGAAGTTAACAACAAACGTACACTTTCTATCAACGTAGTGGCAGAGAAAGAGAGAGAGAGAAACATATGACATGAATGAATTGCTTTTTATAAATGATTAGTAATTCTTGTGGAAGAGGGGGACTTAAAAATTTACTGTTGAAATAAATTATGCTTTAATCTTTCAAGACATTTTTGTAACAATGCATAATTTGTACATAAGTTATCTCTTCATGAATAAAGATTTTCGTTTGTATAAATGCGTTACTCATACTTAGTTATTGACACCTTTATTCTTTTTCTGCTGAATCAGAAAAAATGATGTTTTTAATAATGAGAATGGCGCATCTTTTTCGGCCTTTAAATGGGTGATGACGGAAGACAGCATATATTTGTAAGACTTCTATTGTTAGGAAAAAGTTACGCTCCGTTGTTTGTAGAGATGACAAGAGGCTGAAAATATATTCATGAAAATATTAATTAAGTATCCGGACTGAATTACTTTATTCATTTGCATTATTGCTTCATGAAAACACTTTTCTTGGATGCACGTTGAAAACTGTTTCAGGCCGAACGTATATATAAATAATCAAATATCTCTCAGTCGATAGTTAAAGCTAAACACATTCTATGTTTCTTTAATCCCCTTTCTTGATATAAAATGTGTTTCAGGTACGATTCTGAGAAATCATATTTTATAACTTTAGGCCAAGCAACGTAATGCAGTTCTGTTTGTTTTACGTACACTTGACATACGTATATACTTTGTACGGAAAACATATCCATTTTGGTTTCCCTTGTGTCATATTGAACTCTAATTAAACAAACCCTTCCTTGCCTTATGTCTCTTCTTTTACAGATCAAGACGAATGTACTAGCCAAGACCTGAATGATTGTGTCGAGACCTGTGTGAATACACACGGTTCGTACAGATGTGACTGTTTTCTAGGCCACGCTTTAATTGGCTACAATAAATGTGCACGTAAGTGTATTATACAGACATAAAAAAATAATTCTAGCAGAAAACTAGCTGAGCATTGAAAGCAGAATTGATGTAGATTTATAGTGTTTTAGATTTTAGAAAAAAAGCATATTCCCTCAATGGTTTGTCCCTTTGATGCAAATTTATTTGAGGCAAATCAATCGATAAAACATAAATTATAAAATCATTATAACAATTTACTTCATCATCGATAAAATTGTAATATTTAGTAATTAATATAAGTTACTTAATATGAAGCAAACGTTTGGTTCTAATCATACGCAGAGACATTTATAACAAGTCAGATTTAATTGCAGCTTGTCCGAGAAACTACTATCGTGATGACGAAAGTGTAGAATGCGTGTCTTGTCCTCATCACTCAGTGACGGTAATGGAGGGAAGCACAAGTGTCGAACATTGTATCTGTGAGGAAGGTTTTCTTGGAAACTTGACGCTTGGCGAAGAATGTGTTAAAAACTCTGAATAAAGATCAACTTATAAGAAATGATTTCTCAGACAAACCCTTGAAGTACAAACAACTGCCTATGTAAAATTCCAAAGACAATTGTGTTCTATAGTTTTAATTGTATCAAACATTTATAATTATAATGAAACAATTATGCCAAGAAAAAGAAATTGAAAACTAATCTTCAAAGTTTTGAATGACAATGACAAATCTTGATAACCAGTCGGCTATTATATATTTAGATGTATCTTGGACTTTTAGTAAGAAAATATTTTTCTACAATTTGTTTGATGTAACTGTTATTTGGAAATGTAGTTATTCGACTTTTTGTTACCGCAAAATGTGTTTCAAAGGTACCAGGTTTTTCACCAGTAAGATATCTCCTACACTGAATTATATTTCCCGTTAATTTGCTTCTCACATGCAAGAAGCAGAATGAAAATAATTTAAGACAATATTACAGTCTGAGGAATAGAACCAGTTCATTTTCGTGTCATAGGCAAAATATGAACTTATTTTTGAGATTTACGCGTCTGTGTTAGGTATGCAGTATAGACATTTAATTATTGTTCTGTCGGGTAATATGCATGTTTTTTTTCAGATATATCGTACAAGAGCTATCAATTTAGTTTAGGGTGCACTTTTGTAAATTTGGTGAGAAAAAGAAGAAATCAGAGACAGCCAAAATAGATGGCGTCATTTGGAAGCAATTTTGTTGTTCGGGTATATGACTGCATGGTTTAATTGTAATAATTTCTATGTTTATTTGAATACTAATATTAATTGTCGATATCCAGTTATTTTTTATTGTCATATCCTTGTTTTTTTTACAATAAATTTTCAGTCATTAGCAATTTTCGAACATCATACATATTGCCTTACACATTAATGTATTTTAAATGCTTAATGTTAACATACATACCTTTCAATGTAAAATGTACATTCTACTATCTTATTTGCATATATTTGCTATAGTAAAATAAAAATTATACATTAATTAATGCAGTAATTTCGGTTATTGCAAAACTGTTTGCATTGTATGTCAGTGGAGATTAAAGTTAGATTTTTCTTTGAAGATCTTGTAAGGATCGATCAAAAGAAGTTACGAAACAATAATAAAATTTTACACTTTTTAACAGATAGCTAATAGTCTATCGTTTAAAATGTATTTGCTTCATCCAAAACATGTTTTAACGTAAAACGAAGAGTCAGTGCTGTCAAAAAGATATTGCTTGTAACTGATTTATCTGTAAAAGAAATATGTTTACGACTTCTGCGCACGAATGTCACATTTCAACCAACCCCTTTTATTTTCTGTACAATCATAAAATCGTAAACTATCGTCGCCCTTTAAAAGAAAAGTTAATGGCCACGTATAGGTTATACGTGAGTGCTAATTGAAGGAAAATCGGTAATATTACAGCTTGTGCAACTTGTAATTAATTAAAAATTAACAAATTAGGCCTTTACTGAGCTCAATGCTGGTTGACCTATTCACTATTTTTAATATGCCTGTACTTTTTTTGAAAACCGATTTGTCCTAATCTTCTTAACTATTTGAAATAGATCTTAACTCTACTTCAGCTTAATAATATTGATAAAGAATCTAAGGCTAAGAAGAACCTGTCCTTACTACTTACTGACTCATAATTAGAGTCGGACAAACATTTAAAAAACTCAATGATAGTACTAATTTATTATAGAAATAATTAGTTTGCTCCCGAGACTTAATGTTTGAACCCAGAAGCATACGTGTAGTAAGAGGCAGAAAGAACACCAGAAGCGGTGATCTGGTCAAGGAAGAGAAGTGCTAAAATGTTTTGTTGACAATAGGATTTTTGTGACCCAGTTTTAGAGATCTAGTTTCACACAGTAAGTTATTTTCAGGCAAGATTACAGATATGTTATCCTAGTGCTGGGTTTAGAAGACTTTTCATCTTCATGGCAATACTCCTGCTTGAAAATAGAGTACTCGTAAGCTACCGATAATTTTAAGCTTTTATTTCAAATGTTTTAACATTGCTTTCATGTTCACGCATATTCTTTAATATATTAAATTTCTGTATAATCGTTTAAGTTGAATCCAGATTTAGTTTTGAGAGTGTATATATTTTAGGTCTTGTAATTATCATGCTTTCTTATACTGTAAGCATTACAGAATTGTTATGGCGTCCGCCAACGGAACGGGAGTTCAGATACTCTATTTTTCTTGGTAACGGGATTTTTCACTTTTACTAGAATATGTTCTTTGTGAACAAAACTTTTTGTTCATACCAAAGCTTCTTTTAATTTATACATTATAAAAGATTAGCTTGTCATGTTTGGAAAAAAGTAATCTACTTTATTGACGAAAATCAGATTATCTTTCGTGCTTCTTTTTATAAATTGCGTTACATATCCGGTAGTGAGACATCAAATTTTATTACGTAAGTCTGTAACGCAGATCGATCTATCAGATTATGTTTTTCTTCAGCTTAGATAACTTAATTTATTTCCAAGCATTTTTTATGTTCGTTTCGATCTGTATTGTGGTAATCTACATCTCTGAACATATTTCTAGCGTAAGAATATACCAAGTAAGCTTGTTTGCGGTTGTCGTTGTTTCTTACATATGTCAATACTTTTTAGATTAAAACAATGCATTTAAATTTTTTCTCAATGTTTTTTCACATACATTTAATTGTTGTATACATTTAAGAACTAAACAGTCCTGATAATTGATGTGATAGAAATGTCACTTTAAAACAACACATAAATACATTATTCGTGATGTAAATTTTATATTTTAACAAGCATTACAGAACAACCAAGATCTGAAAACGTTTTTAGAGACCTGTGTGACACAATAAGTTCACTGACGTCACGCAAGCATTAGTTTCACTCAATGTGCACCTTAGTATTTATTCTGAAAATACATTGATCTTCATCCTTGTGGAAGTTAGAATTTTTATGATGGCAATTGCTTTTCAACAGAAAATGGTTTTCAGTTTAAAATAACAAAAGGAAGAGCACGACAACAACAACCATTTGTAATACAAAGTAATTAGTTAAGATATTTCTGAGATATATTACAATATATTTTACAGAAAAGACCACTTCATTCTTATCTAATCTTTACTTATTAAGAATAAGGGCAAATCTTTTTCAACTTAATTACGAGTGTAAGTTGACAGTCAACAGAGACATAAAAATGCTTCCTTAAATTGACTCAGCTGTAAAAATAACCTGAGAGTTTACGACGTTTTTACACGGGAGACATTCTTTTCGCAAAAATTGAAACAAGTCTTTGAAACATGGTCAAAATATTTCATGTCCAAAATAAGGCCCTCTTTTTCATTATGAAAAATTAAAATACAAAGAACTGGTAAAAAAAGATTAATTTGTACGATAATGGTACGAACTGTATCTGTAATAAAGATGTAAGAGTACTTAGTATAATTAGCATAATTCACAGAAGAATATTTTTCGACATCATTTTTGAGTAAGTACTCTAATGTGAATATATGATAACATATATAACAAAGTTTGGTTTATATATGTTATATGTACATTTAAAAGCTAAGGGTAAGTACTACTCGTTTACCAAGATCCTTCCTCGGCTATTTAAGTGTTGATGATGTTTAGTTTGATAAGCATGTCTTTTTCGTCTTAAATTTTTGCTGCAAAGTTGTATTTCTAGTAAGGACAAGCTTTCTGGTAAATGATGGCATATTGACAAGTACCTCTTATCAAATATTATAACAATTACTTCGTTGCAGATATTGCCCCAACGATATTGAAAACAGTTATTATGCACAATTCTGTAACTACGCCGGCAAAAAACAAAATGCATTTAGATCAATTGTGGCTGTGTGGGAAGAAAATGAAGCCAAAACTCTCCTTTGGTTTGGACAAAGATATATTTGAATAAAGACTAGTAAATGCAATGTTAATCTGTAACCGGACAGCCAAGAGAGATATTGAAATGAGCAGACTTAAAATTGTTTTGATAGTATCCAGAGAATCTTTACACATGAACACAGATGGCCGGTTTATGTACAAAATTTCTGCGATCAAATGTCAAACATTCTCAATATTTCTGACAGAATATAAATATAGTCACCTAAATGAGTGAGTCTGAAACTAATATGTCATTACTCGAACATTCTGAAAGGTAAATTTAATTCAAATACTTCTGACGACAAGTAGATATTACTGAACTGTCTTAATGGTTTGTAAATTTCATTTTTATATTTTTTTGGTATGAAATGGAATGTTTTCACGGGCATATGGTTGAAATAGACTCTAAGTTTTTCAGCGTGTATCCGTGTCACTGTCTTGGCCTACTTAATAGTCAAATCAAGTTTTGTTTTCGAGAACGAATGTACAATTATTTCATAAGACAATTATTGAACAAGAAACCTTACATGACAATGTTAAGCAACCATTAGCTTAGAATAAGACTTACATAAAAAGTCTACCAGTGTTATTCTCGCCATTGACAAATATTTTTTATGGTCATTTCTTACTGTCAAACATATTCATATGAAGAATGAAGGTTTCATTTTATTAAGAAAATTGCACAGATTAATACAGAAACAACAGACGACATTTATCATGTCCCTCTAATTAGAAGTGGGAGTAGACGTGTAACGTAAATACTTTCCCATTTTGAACATTTATGTTCGGTGACTGCAAGAGAATCCAGAAGATGGCGTCGTTGTCTTTGTGCAGTTGCCGAATTTCAGGTATATTGGTGCCGTTTCTCAAAATAAATTCGCTCTGATTTGATTTTGCAAGTGTCTTAAATTCAAAGAATGATTCAGTTGTATCATCGAAAACCAGCACATTGATATCAAATCATATTTGTTTTCCAAAAGAAGGCTTAGGTCATTACACACATATATTTACCTTAATAAAACTGTAATTTAAAGTATCTTCAGACAGCAAACATGGATTTACTTTACTTGCACAATAAACTTTATTCTAAAACAATATTTCTATTCTAAGGTAAACCTTTCCCAAGGAAAGAGAATTGAAAGTAATAATTAATTATAATGATTCTCGGAAATGCCAAGAAGGTAAGTCAAATTATTCTGTCCGAAAAGAGATATTATTGGAACCTTGGACCAATTTCTTCAGTGTAGTTTGCGAGTTAGAAATATTGTGAAGGTCTTGTTTTGATCGACATTTACAAGACCTTTCTGCTTTCATTTTCTTTTTTAACTATCCAAGCAACCCAGCAATGTATCTACTCTACTTCTTTCATACCGACGGCTCCTTTCAATTTGTTTTTCTATAAATAAATGTGTTGTTACAAAAAAATTAAATTTGAACTGACCTCTTTGATGTGAATGCTACCCCAACAGCCGTCTATCTAAAAGAAAAGTTAATTCGATTTTTTTTAAAAGAGGATTTTACACCAAAATCCTCTTTTGGGTAAGCAAAAACGCGATTTTTAACATCATTTTTTACTTGATTTTAGAGCAAACCGTGGAAATTTCCACGCCATATATCAGAAAATAGCAAAAAAATCTGATGAAATATTGCCGAATTTCTATCGTGCGTGGAAATTTCCACGCCCTATTTCAGACAATAACAAGAAACTTTTAATGAAATATTGCCAAAATTCATTCCCCGTGGAAATTTCCACGCTTTATTCGACATGCTAAAAAGGTTGGATAAAACACAACAACACACTCTATGAAAAAAAATATATATTTATTTACAAATTGTGTACAAAAACTTAATAGTTTTGGCCAGCTCTACAAAACTGAAATCTAACGAAGTGAAACATATAAGCGTGGAAATTTCCACGGTTGAGATAAATATAATTGTAAATACAAAAATCATGACAAAAATATAAAATTTCAAGCGTGGAAATTTCCACGCCTTTTTAAACTATTATAGAATCCATTTATTGGCGTGGAAATTTACACGCCTCGTATGAAATATGTAATGAACAATTTGACACCGTTGAAATTTCATGTTTAGTGATAACAAAATTAAAGTAATTCGATTAAAAATCAAAACTGAAATGTAACTAGTGATTGAAATGAACAAGAAATGAATCAGTAAATTTAAACAAATTTGAAACATGTGAGAAGAAGTATCTTACCGTGGAAATTTCCACGCCCCTTTCAAAAACATTTTTTTCCCCTTTGAAATAAACCTTTGCACAAAAAGTGAAGCGTGGAAATTTCCACGGCTGCCTCGTCAATGATTGCAACAAAGTTAGTCAAGTGAAATATATGAGATTCAAAGTAAGGCTAATTTTAATCTAAAACAATACAAGGTAAAAATCACATGACATGAAAACAAAAATTTTGAAGCGTGGAAATTTCACGCCTTCCATAAATACTAAGTCAAGTTGTAAATAATTTGATACCGTGGAAATTTCCACGCTAATGCATAACAGGAGAATATCAAGCGTGGAAATTTCCACGCCTCTCATATAATGTAATGAGTTTGATACTGTGGGAATTTTCACGCTTATGTATAACAAAGTTTAAGTAGTTCAATAAAATGTTAAAACAAAAAGTACAAAAGGTGAAGCGTGGAAATTTCCACGGCTACCTTGTAAATGATAAATACTACGTGAAAACTATTGAAATAGATGAGACAATATCAAGCGTGGAAATTTCCACGCTCTTGCGAGGCGGCGTGGAAATTTCCACGCCCACAAAATTTTTCTATAAAAGTAAGAACGTAATGATTCTTTTGATGCCGCGAAAACGTCCACGCTTGTGCATAACAAGGTACATGCAAAATTAATTCAAACAACAGTAAAAAATAAAATATAAAAGTCGCTCAAGATGAAAACAAAATTCAACATTGTAAGTTAGTGGCAAATATCGTGATATGCCAAAAAGTATAGAAATTCAAGCGTGGAAATTTCCACGCTTATCGTTTTTAAGTTGTGAAATGATTCCATCAAGCCAAAATAGTTAAATAACTATGTTAACCAACTGAAATGCATACTACTACAGGCGTGGAAATTTCCACGCTTCGAAAAAAAATAGCACTTCCCGAACTGAATGGACTGAAAGGTAAAAAAATATGCATAAACTATTACAGGCGTGGAAATTTCCACGCTTATCGTTGCTTTTCAGCTGTGAAATGGTGCCATTGAATCAAATCGATAACCACACGAAACCATGTTAACCAACTGAAACACATACTACTCCAGGCGTGGAAATTCCACGCTTCGAAAATAATCAAAAAATTGCACTCCCCCGATTAAATGAAATAAAAAAGGAGAAAATAATAAGATATTCATATTCTATTTCAGGCATGGAAATTTCCACGCTGGTCAATAATAGTTAAAAACGATTAAAATATTTTCAGTTCTAAGTGTGAACAAAAATAAATATCCTGTTAAGAACAAATCATGGATATTTCCTCGTTCCTTCTTAACACATAACTTTTCAGTATAATAGTAGATCTCTTAAAAAACGTTCACGCTTATCAATACTTTCAAGCTATAAATTTAAATATCCAAAACAAAGCTTTAACCACTTGAAAAAACAAACACATTTAACAGACGTGGAAATTTCCCACTTCTAAATAAACAAGGGCGATCAGTGATCACATGTGTCGCCTGATGATAGCCCGTTGTATTGAGAGGTGACTGGACAGTTTTTGGCCAAAACGCCATTTTTTTTATTCAAGGGTCATAACTCAGCCAAAAATCATTCACCCAAAAAAACCCGTCAGACATGAGCAAGTACTTGAGGTACCAATCAGTCCTGTAAAATTTCATTCAAATTGCATTAGTTGTAGAAGAGAAGTAGTCTTGACAAACCATTAAAATAAAAATCATTATAGGGTAATTACTATGACAAAAAACATTGAACTGGAAAATGCCGACGATATGCACAACAAGACTTGGTATGATCATTCCAGTAAAGTTTGGATGAAATCGCACCAGTAGTTTTTTGAGGAGTAGTCCGGACAATTTTTGTGACGGACGGGCAGACGGACGGACGGACGGACAGACAGACGATGGAGAAGTAATCCCTTTATGTCGTAGCTACTTTGTAGCATGTTGTGGCTACTGTGAAGCCTTCAACACAAAAATCATTAATGGGCCAAAAAGTCTTTTTCATTCAAGGGCCATAACTCAGCCAAAAATCATTCGACCAGAAAACCCGTTCAATATGCGCAAGTACTTGAGGTGCTGATCAATCCTGTAACATTTCGTTTAAATTGCTTTAGTAGTATAAGAGAAGTAGTCCGGACAAAGTTCAAAAATAAAAATCATTAAAGGGCCATAACTCGGACAAAAAGCAATGAACTGGAAAATGCCGAAAATATGCACAACTAGACTTGGTACTGATCATTCTTATAAAGTTTGGATGAAATCGCACCAGTAGATTCTGAGAAGTAGTCCGGACAAGTTTTGTGACGGACGGACAGACAGACGACGGAGAAGTGATCCCTCTATGTCGCGCTACTTTGTAGCAGGTGACACAATAATACTCTGAATTAAATGGAATAAAATATACAAAAAGATTAACAATGTAACATGCATAAGCTAATTTGAATTCCACTAGATCTATATACAGTCCTCATATTCGGAATGCAACACAATTTGAACTCGGCATAACTTGACTTATATCAATTCACCGTCGAAAAGAAAATAAGGGACTAATGACCAAGTATATGTATGAGATGAACCTAATATATGTTCAGTTTGGGGGTTAAAAAAATTGATTTATCTCAGTTCTCTCCCTTCGTTTCAGAACAGGGATAAAAGCCGTATTGTTGCCGCATTGTTAGAAATATTCATTGAACTCTGAATCCAACTGATTCTTCAATATCACGATTCATCTCACATGATACTTTGCTTCAGCCTTTGTTTTCTGACCGAGAGCCTAAATTAACAATATTTTGCAAATAACTATTTGACTTTGTATTGCTGGAACTTCTCCGTTTTTTTTATGTCCGATGGTTTATTTAAATCATCCAGATTTAAATTGTCTTCTTTATATATCCATGGTCTGTAACTTTTGGCACTTCACTGTCAGTTTCCGTACTTAAATCTCTGAAAACAAATGACAAAAATAAGTCAAAATGCTGTAGTATAAAACAGTCTATTCAGGGAAGAAAAAAAAACAAACAAACAAAAACCCCAGTGCATTTTGTTTTTATGAAAACAGATCACAAACAAGCTTCCACGAAAAGATCAAATGGGTAAGTTATTAAATTACAAGAAAATATTTGTGAAAAAAATGTTCATCAGTAGGTAGAATTCTGTATAAACTAGAAATACGTTCCTAGGACCTACCATATAGTAACTTATTCCTATAGGGGCTTGTTTACTATTTCTTTAGAATTATCACACTGATTTACAAAACAAAAACTAGATGTATGTTGTGAAAAGGGCGATTTTGTTAGTCCCATAATATGTTTGTATTTGTTATCTTCATGGACAGTAAACTGCACTTGTTTGTGAATTTTCGGTTTCCCTTTGACATTTCAGCGATATGTATAAACCGTTAAAGCGACAGACTAATAGATAGGAAGAAGGGAAAGTCTAGTTGTAATTTTGAAGTACATATCTCAACTAAGTTATTGGCTCATTTTTTGTTACAGGAGCGCATCTAACAGTCTAACAATGTTTATTATCAGTAAAACCTTTACGCCCTTAGTCAAGGGGTAGATATTTAGTTTATAATTTATCATTAATTTTGACGTCTAATAATAACAAGGTTGTCTGGCTAAGTGGTCTAGCTCATTTATCTTAATTTTACTGACGAGGGCATAGGTTCGAATCCTGTTGAAACCGAATTATTTTTCTTCCGTTTTTACGATGAATAGACCGTTCCATAATTGATAAATTGACCGCCGCAATTATGAATGTCACGTGACCGTCCGCCATTAAAGGACTGCTGAACCTCGCTATGATGCTTAAGTTCTTTATAGCTCTGTGTAGCTGTTTAGCTTATTTCAAGGTGACATACTGTCTTATATCGCGTGAATTTTGTTGCAGAATAAGCATCTGTTTATTGATATATTATAACTATTTTATATGCTATATTCCTGACTTGAACATATTATTACCTATTTAACACATGAAAGACTGTTAAAAAAGACAATAGACTGTTCAAAGTGGAAGCTTGAGTTGTGTGAACCATATTATATGTGTAAAACACAAATAATTTTGAAAACACTGTTTTCCTTTTCGAAAGTTGAAACTATGATTTCAATTATTTGAACAAATCTGAAAGCTTACAAAATGGACAAAATGACAAAACTAAACATCTCGCTCATCAACCGCATGTTCAGTCTATTTTAACTAAAACTTGCTTTATTCTTTGATACAGTTTCAAAGAAAACTTGACAATAAATATGCATTATTTAGCATTTCTTTAATTATCAAACTGTCTTTTGTCTTTCGCGGTGTCCTGTGGTGAAGGGATGTGGTTACGTAATATAGGGGTGACATACTGCCTTTGTTGTGATAAGTCACCGTTAATTGTCATTGTCGGTCTTGCTTGATCAGTCACAGTAAAACACCGTAGTAACGAGATTCACTCTTGAGAAAATGCCTGAAGTCTATAAAATATGGTCTTTATTTATTCCTGATTGTTATATGAAATTTAAGATTATATATTCTTCCTTACAAGCAAGATTTTCAAGACCGTATGGAATTTAGCATCTGTTGCGGAATGGACCTTTCTATACTTTTTTTCTTGCACTTGTGGAATCTGTTTTTGCAAAGTATTGATATGTACCAGATCTGAGTTTGTGCATGCAGAAAGAAAATAATAGCTGCAAGCCACACGTTTGTAAGATATTGATCTTACAATAAAACGTTTGCTTTCTTTCTTATTTTTAACATTATTGCTGTTGTTATTTCTTGTAATACGGAAAACAAAATTATTACGACACCTATATAACTGTACCCTTTTGGTCAAATATTTTAATGATAGATACATGTACTTTTTAAAAGCAGTTTTTCGTGAAATTTTGATAAAATAAAAAGAATTGATCTACCGGAGAATATCACAAGACCTTTAGTTAACAGTTCAATAGATTCAGATGTCAGCAAACAAATCATTTACAAATATACTTTTTTCAGTTAGCAGACCTAGAGATAGATCTTTGCTGATATTTAATGCTCATGTGGTTTATATGAATCTGTTTCACTTGAATACAACGTCACATTAACATTACAGCTAAAAAATTGGACTTTTTCTAAGGTCTGCATTACAAAACTGCTTCAATCTGTGCAGTCCCTTAATGGCGGGCGCAATGGAGGTAATCAGGTAGGTACTAATTGGAACGGTCTATAGAAGCAAAAAAAAATTTAAGATTATATATTCTTCCTTACAAGCAAGATTTTCAAGACCGTATGGAATTTAGCATCTGTTGCGGAATGGACCTTTCTATACTTTTTTTCTTGCACTTGTGGAATCTGTTTTTGCAAAGTATTGATATGTACCAGATCTGAGTTTGTGCATGCAGAAAGAAAATAATAGCTGCAAGCCACACGTTTGTAAGATATTGATCTTACAATAAAACGTTTGCTTTCTTTCTTATTTTTAACATTATTGCTGTTGTTATTTCTTGTAATACGGAAAACAAAATTATTACGACACCTATATAACTGTACCCTTTTGGTCAAATATTTTAATGATAGATACATGTACTTTTTAAAAGCAGTTTTTCGTGAAATTTTGATAAAATAAAAAGAATTGATCTACCGGAGAATATCACAAGACCTTTAGTTAACAGTTCAATAGATTCAGATGTCAGCAAACAAATCATTTACAAATATACTTTTTTCAGTTAGCAGACCTAGAGATAGATCTTTGCTGATATTTAATACTCATGTGGTTTATATGAATCTGTTTCACTTGAATACAACGTCACATTAACATTACAGCTAAAAAATTGGACTTTTTCTAAGGTCTGCATTACAAAACTGCTTCAATCTGTGCAGTCCCTTAATGGCGGGCGCAATGGAGGTAATCAGGTAGGTACTAATTGGAACGGTCTATAGAAGCAAAAAAAAAATGTTTTTTCTATGTTTTAAAGAAAAAATGATTAAGGTATATTCTGTGAGTCTGTCGCTTAGCTAAGTTCAGATTTTCACAAAATTTGCTAAATTGTACCACTGTAGACTGTTTAAAGATGAATTCAAGTTTGAAAAATATCTAGAAGTGTTAGGAAATGATGTAATTAGAAAACATATATCAAGGTTAAGACTTAGCTCGCACTCTTTAGAAATATACACAAATACAGATAGAAATAATAGAGGTTGTAAATGTTGCAGCCAAAATGTTTTGGAATCCGAATACCATTTTATTTCATGTTGTTCATTGTATAGAGATATAAGAATAAAATATCATCTCAATGTACCCTTTCCATCACTGTATAAATTTGGAAGATTAATGTCAAGTAAAAATAGCAGAACGATAAGAAATATTGGAAAATGTGTACATTACGCTCTATTAGCAAGACAGGAAAAACTTGATAATCTACCTGCTTCTTAATATTTTTGATGTTTGATTTACTGTGTATATATTATGTTATGTATGTACTTGTCAGCTTGTGGCCATTTGTACTTTGAATATTGTTAATTGGCCAAAGGTATGATATATGCCGACTTGGCCAGTAAAAATTGAAACTTTACTTTTATTGTGCATCTTTCACTGACGGTTTATTGTCACTACTGCATTTAAAAAGAAGGATGCGTTAAAATGTTTGTCATTCTGCATCACTGTCTTGTACCAGCGGGATAAATGTTCGTCACAACTAAGAACAGCTGCGGAACGTACCGTTGTCGTGAATTGTTCCAACATGTAGAAGCTATAATACTTTTTCTTCTACTTCATAAAAAGGCATCTACTGCTTACTGTTTTACTTAAAGCAGACTGAAGCTTTATAGTACATGTAGAATAAAACACAAGTCTCGGAAGTTGTTATTATTACTGTGATCGTAACTTTAACTTAGACTAAATGAATTTTAAAATTACTGTTCACCTTTTTTACAAAATGAATAGGAACAACATTATACTGCCTTTAAGTGCAGCAAGAAGGAAGAAAACGAGGCAAAACAGCAGTGTTACTGCACAAAAATAATCAAATCTCCGCAGGTGTAGAATTTAACGTAGTGCTGAGTGATAAAAAATGTACCTACCCTGACACATCCTAAAAGTCCATTCAATCGAGTGTATTTCATTATTGTCGTTTTGAAACTCGTTACACGGTTGCTCAACTCCAGTTACACACTACACACGACGCGTGGTGACACAGCGGGAGGTTGTAATTACTGAACGGGGTGGCGGGACAGATATTCCATTTCTCAGATTTATCAAATTGAAAACTGCAAAGATTTTGAATAAAGAAATTGAATTATCTTTTATTAATGAGATATTAACTAGAACGACTTTTAGTTTTGAATTCATTTCATATTTCCCCGTTTTGAAACGGTGATTAAATTTTTGTATTCCGGGCTTACCTATTCACAAAATGGACATGACCCATAAACGGTAGGTGTCTGTCGCGTTCCGTGTAATCAATTAGTATGATACAACTCGGGACTACACACAATACTTTTGTGCCTGTCTTTCGTTAATAAGACATTCAAATAGAGGAGAATGAAGTAAAAAGAAACCAAAATCCTACAGTTCTAGGAGTGAGGGGCAGCTTGTATGAAGAAAATGTAAGTTGCAGATTTCTTGATATTAAACTTTAAGACTGACTTTTGTGACATTGTGACATCAAAATGATAATTTTAAAAATATTTTTTTGCTATGATTTTTTTGTGGAATTCCTAGTAAAGAATGTATCAATTATCCTAAATATTACTTTTATTGTGTAATGTCTAATACATAATATTCCAAAAACTGATTAAAGATTTATGAACTTGTTATCACCACTGTTGCAAGGATGTATAAAGATTTTATCAGTTATTTAAATCAGACTTTGAACTTGTTATGTTTGAATAAATGAAGTATTTTTTCAAAGCACTTTTTTTCGTTTGAAGGAAATTCAGCGTGAGTTAAGTGATAATATAATCACTACAATTTAAAGAAACGCCATTTTTTACTTCTGAATAAAAAAGGATAACATAAAACATTACAATTTGCCATTATAATAATTACCTTTTCAAGGATTAGAAGAATTGAAAGTCTTGTGTGTTAGACGATTGATTTAACTGTCAATGAATAAACCAATAAGGCGTTCCCATTATATTCATAATTGCCTACTGCCGGTCACAGTCAAGTTTCTTTATTCGTAGATTTTATGACCATTCTTTACAGTGAGTGAATTAGGGCGGGGTAATGTTCGAAAATATGCAAATTAGGCAAAGATCTGGTACTGCTTTATTGAAAATTACATTGTCCATTCAACTGTGGAATGTATCCTTTTATGACTGAAAGATTATCAGACGCTAAAAAATAAATGATGAAATAAGTGAATTATTAGTTACCGTTCTTCTTTATATATGGTTTAATATACTCCATGATTTAAGATACTCAGTATCAGATCTTCAATTAACAATTTAAGCATTTATTAATAATGATCTTTCTTTTTCTTTTTTTCTTTCTATTTATGTATTTTTTTTTTGGTGTCCATTTAAATCTAAGCCCTCTGTTAGAGGAGATATTATTTCTGAGAGTGTAATTACATACTTGAAATTATATTTCTGCTCATTTCAGGAAAGAAATAGAGAGAAAAAATGACAGTGTGATTATAAACCTATAATGGCAAGACGAAAACTCTCAGCTCGTCGTCGGTGAGTCTCTCTGAAAGAGGAATGATCCTGCTTGAAATACCTATACAGATCGGCAAGAAATCTTTATTCAGAAGAAACAGCCAAGAGATAGAAATGTGTAGACTGTAGACATAGAGTGAATTGCTTTTCTGTCCATCCATTTTGAGATCATGCATATGTTTTTATTTTATATTGGACACATTTATATATAATGCAGAAAATGAATTTGTGCTACAGTACTGCCAAAACTAAGCTTACTTTACTTACTTACCTACTTACTTGTGTATTTAAGGTGCACTAGTTTTATTTGTTTTCCACAGCACTTGAAATAAGTGTATTTCAGTTTCTCTTTTAAAAACCCATACAGGGGCGCATTTTAAATATTTATGTAGGATAAGTAAATGACTTAAAACGGGTATTTGAATGAAACTTTGAGTGACTGTATTCATTCTATTCATTTATTTGTTTATAGAAGCTGACGGTAATATCGATAATTGATGGATGGATGAAATCGAAGGAAAACCCGATGAACTAATGACAAAATGATCAAGTTAATAAGTTAAAAATCGACAATTGTAACTGATGAAACAAAGAAAATAAAACTAATGTAATGAAAAACAAAAACACCTTTTAGTAATTTTTTTTCTTATTTGCGGTTAGAATAGAGTATGCAGAACCATCTGAACTGAATTATTTTTTTAGTTTAATTTCATCGTTTTATAACATAATGTTACTTTGTATTAACATCGACGTGTTATAGTATGTCACCTGGCGTAATGTAATAAGGCATGTTCTGATAAAGACTTGACGAACATGGCAATTCTTTTTGCGATTATATTTTTTTCGCTATCTAACTTGTTGAAAATTCGTGGAAATGTCCACGATTTGTTTTTTTTACCTAATATTTCATTTTCACAGTTCCATTATGAAATACATTTTAATTGTTTATAACTCTTTTATCTTATCTTAGTACTACATGGTTTTATGATGTTATAGCATTTGCGATTAAAAATTGTTTCTTCGTAAACAAATTTCGAAGTCAAAAATTCGTGTTCCATGACCTTTAAGTGCAGTAAGATTGTAGTGAATTTAGCTGACCTAATATGTTAACATTTGTTTCACTGTAATGGAAATTCACACTATTTTCACGTTGGGATATTGTTTGAAAAATAATATGGCGTATCCGTTAAACAGAAATTGGTGTCTGCTTATAAATTAATAACCAATGAAATGTCAAATACACATAAATCACGCCTTATAATGTGGGATTTATGCAAATTAACGTACCCAAAAGGGACCCTTGTATATTCTGCATAACTGTCAAAACAAAGCAATTAACACTTTTTTATGATCCTGTCAATGTTAAAGTTGAGAGCAAAATTTTATGACAAGTGATGTTACAGATTGATTGAATTACTGTTTTTAATCACACTTGTAAAAACAATATGTAATAGTTACTTCCAATTAGCATGTCTCAATGATTTTTACTTTATTAAGCTTCCATGCAGTTAAATACTTTCATGTAATATATCTATTTATGATGAAAATAGAAATCATTCGACTTGTAATTATTAAAAACTTTTTCTTTATCGTTTAATTGAGTTCAAGTTGAACATTCAGTGTTTGAAATGAGAGCGGGAAATTTCCACGGTTTGTTCTTTATCTTTTCATAGTTAAATTTTATATCGTATTTTGATCATATTCAACTCATAATGAGAAGCGTGGAAATGTTCAAGCCTGAAAAAGTTTATGCATATTTCATTTTTTACCTTTTTGTATATTTTATTCCTTTTAATTGAGCAAGTGTTATTTTGTATTCTTGAAGCAGGGAAATTTCCACGTCTGTTCCATGGGTTTATTTTTCAAGTGTTCGAAGCTTTGTTTCGGATATTTAACTTTTTTGTTTTGATTGCATAACTTTATAACTTGAAAGTATTGGTAAACGTGGAAATTTTTAAGAGATCAGTTATTATACTTATTTGATTTTTTTTAGATCAGATCAACACTTAATGAATACATTAAACTATCCTTAAATGTGCATAGAAATGACCACGCATGAAAGATTATGCATGTTTCTAAGTTCAGTTATGCTATAACATTTGAAATTTGGAATAAGTTCTTTCATGTTAAAATAACCGAAGTCGAAAAGTTATGTATATGAAGGAATGAAGAAATGTCCTCGATTTGTTCTGAAGAGGATATTTATTTTTTTTACACCTGAAATCTGAAAACATTTAATCGTTTTTACCTATTAATGACTAGCGTAGAAATTTCCATGCCTGAAATAGATTATGCATATCATATTTTTTTTCTCTTTTATTTTCCTTTGTTATATCATTTAATTAGGGGAGTGCAATTCTTTTATTTCCGAAGCGTGGAAATTTCCACGCATGGAGTAGTATGTGTTTCAGTTTGTTAACATGGTTTCGTGTGGTTATCTATTTGATTTGATGGCATCATTTCACAGCTGAAAAGCAACAATAAGCGTGGAAATTTCCACGCCTGAAATAGTTAATGCATATTTTCTTTTTTTTTCTTTTTTTTCTTTCAATCCATTCAGTTGGGGGAGTACTATTTTTAATTTTCGAAGCGTGGAAATTTCCACGCCCGGAGTAGTATGCATTTCAGTTGGTCAAATTAGTTATTTAACTATTATGATTTGATGGCATCATTTCACAACTTAAAAATTACGATAAGCGTGGAAATTTCCACGCTTGTATTTCTGTATTTTTGGCATATCATGATATTTGCCACTAACTTACAATGTTAAATTTTGTTTTCATCTTGTGAGACTTTTATATTTTATTTGTTACTGCACAAGCGTGGAAGTTTTCGCGGCATCTAAAGAATCATTACTTTCTTACTTTTATAGAAAAGATTTGTGGGCGTGGAAATTTCCACGCCGCCTCGCAAGAGCGTGGAAATTTCCACGCATGATATTGTCTCTATCTATTTCAATAGTTTTCACTTAGTAATTCTCATATACAAGCTAGCCGTGGAAATTTCCACGCTTCACAGTTTTTACGTTTCGTTTTAACATTTAATTGAATTACTTAAACTTTGTTATATACATAAGCGTGGAAATTTCCACGGTATCAAAATCGTTACATTATATGAGAGGCGTGGAAATTTCCACTTTTTGCAAAGGTTTATTTCAAATCGAAAAAAACAGTTTTTGAAAGGGGCGTGGAAATTTCCACGGTAAGATACCTCTTCTCACATGTTTCAAATTTGTTAAAATTTACTGATTCATTTCTTTTCCATTTCAATCGCTGGTTACCTTTCGGTTTTAATTTTTAATAGAATTACTTAAGTTATGCTTCAGCATGAAAATTTCCACGGTGTCAAATTGTTCATTACATATTTCATACGAGGCGTGGGAATTTCCACGCCAACAAATCGATTCTATAATAGTTTTAAAAAGCGTGGAAATTTCCACGCTTGCAATTTTATATTTTTGTCATGATTTTAATATTTACAGCTATATACATCTCAACCGTGGAAATTTCCACGCTTACATGTTTCATTTCGTTAAATTTGAGTTTTGTAGAGCTGGCCAAAAACTATTAAGTTATTGTAAATAAAGGTTATTATTATTTTTCATATAGTGTGTTGTTTTGTTTTATCCATCCTTTTCAGCATGTTGAATGAACCGAGGAAATTTCCACGGGGAATGAATTTTGGCAATATTTCATTAAAATTTCCTTGTTATTTTCTGAAGAAAGGCGTGGAAATTTCCACGCACGATAGAAATTCGGCAATATTTCATCAGATTTTTTTGCTATTTTCTGATATATGGCGTGGAAATTTCCACGGTTTGCTCTAAAATCAATTAAAAAATGATGTTAAAAGTCGCGTTTTTGCTTACCCAAAAGAGGATTTTGGTGTAAAATCCTCTTTTAAAAAAAATCGAATTAGTTAAAAAAGTTGTTAATTTCCTTTTGAAAGAGCTTAGAAATTTAGACTGTTTCATTTAGAAATACTAAATGGAGAAGAAATTAACTTTGTAACAAAAGCTTGATAAATGTATGTATGATTTGTGTTTAAATGATAACATATTACCGACATCACTCTTATAAACAGACAAAACAAACATCGAAACATCAGACTGCATACCAGCAAATAGAAATTTATTCTATCTTTTCTTGAGATTTCCCTATTGAAAGCATGTGATATTTTTGTCAATCTATGTAATTTTAATGCTACAGCTCTTTATCATAACAGTATTTTCTTTCGTTAGTGTTTTAGGAGGACAAACACTTCTGTAGTGAAAATAAAACCTCATATTTTTTCTAAACTTTTTTTGCTATAAAATTGTGTTTGATATAACTTAATCCTTAAGTGGCCATACAAATCACTCATTAAATGAGCTGAAATCACAAACAAATACATGTTTCGAATGTACAGCATGAATTTTGCTCGCAGAAATTTATTAAGCCACTAACAGCAAAATAATTAAATGACTTTTAAAAACAATACTTGCAAAAACTTTAATTCATAGCGTCCATGTGTTCTTTCAAAATACAAAATTAAACTTAAAGAGAATATCATGTTTTTACATTTTACATCTACATTGACGACATTCATTGATGTTTGCTCTTAAGTAATAATAGCAAGAGAGCTTATTTGTAGCTTTCACTTACAAACAATATATTTCGATGTTTCAATAACAATACTTTGTGCATTTACCCTAACATTCCACCGGTTTAGTTTCAATAAAGATTTACAAATGAACTTCTGAATTTATCATATAAATGCTATTAAGTTTAAAGACTGGCGTGACTAGAGTATATAGTTGTTAACTCACAAAAGACAAAACTATAGGCGTGCAAAAATTACACCAGATCTGCAGTGGATCACATCAGATGAATACTTTTATACTACAATTTTCTTAATATCACTGGAAGCAAGATTAAATTCAGTAATAATATAGATGTAGAGTGTAGTGTAATGGGGATATTTTCCCAGTTATTTGGACTGTTAGAAATATGTTCAATAATCAAATATTATACCTTCTGTACAAAACCTAGGTGATAAAGTTAAAATGAAATATGTATCATGTAGTTGTCAAACATTTACTAGCCAAAGGCCATTTTCAGTCAACGTACAGTGATCTCTCTAAGTCATGTTCAAGTTATAAAAATATGTTACATTATATAAAGTGTCATCTTAGTACACGAAATGTAGATGTCGTGATCTTGGTTATGCATTTTAACTAATCTATATGTCAGATTTTATGTATGATTACTTAATATTCCGTCTGGTCTTCTGGATAAAAAGAGGACTGCAGAGGTTTGAAGGGGAACGAGGTTTAAAGGGAAATGGCCGTTAGGCCGAAAGCATGGGCCATTTGGCCGCATATTATCTTGCAAATTAAAGACTACGAAAACTTTGTATTAGAGTCGCTAAAATGAGAACTTATTAAATACGAAATGATATCTATAAAATGGCTAACTTAAAATACATTGGAACTACAATACTTGGAATAAAACATCGTTAACTGGAACCGAGTTGTTGTCTTGTGTCAATCATTGACTACCGGCCACTACACTACAAGAGGCAGTACACAAAAGAAGAGTCTTCTCCGTAATGATACTTTTAGGATAAAAGTTATTTATGATTTGATTCACATAAGGTGAACATCGACGATGAATTGAATATAGGAAAGATTGAAGAATTAATAAGATGAAAAACTGGAAGGACAATAAATCTCTTCTTGTTGGACAATCTTTTCAATGATATGTTTAAAGATATAGTTTGATAGTTTGATAGTTTATTTCCAGATAACCATTGGACCATATGGTCCATGAGGCAGTACATATACAAACACAATTTGAACATGGCAGATATTAATTCTAGATCATAAAAATAAGGAGAATGGACATAACAGTGTGTCAAAGTATAGCATAAACTGATTTATACATATTTCGTATATGAAGGTATAAGCTATTGTTTTATCAATATTTCAATAAATGACGAATACGTAATAACGGTATAATACAACTATTGAAAATCGGTTGTTATTATAATAATGGCCCAGGTCGCTCTTATTGAAACGAAATATAAGATTTATTTGGGAGGATCCGTTGAAAAAATGAAAAAAAAAACAAACAAAAAAAACCATTAAAGTCTTAAACAGTGTATAAAATGGATGTTTTCTGTTTTTGTAACATTTTCAACTGACAACGAGCTGATAAAAAAGTCACTTATTCTAGTAAAATACGACAAATTCATTTTTGATTTTTTTCGTAATGAATTACTTTTTTCTACAATTAATGTGTAACCTGAACAAAACTCTGTAGAAGCCATCTTCCCCTTAATGCAGAAACCTAATACGTATTCATAAAATTGAACACTTGTCGTGCTGTGACATAAAACAAACCATTTTTATCAATAAAATGTAATTTTCTTTGATAGTTCCATGTTACATATCCGCCACAGAGACATAAAATTTGATTACGTAAGTCCGTGACTTACAGAAATCTATCAACTATAGTTTTTATCGCTGACGTTACTTGATTTTCTCCCAAATTAACCAGTACTACAGATATTCCTCCAAGGAATTACCACGTTGCTTTCGATCTTTATTGATTTAATCGCCATTGTATACAATTTACTGACAAAATACATCTTTTATTATTCTTGATTGTCTGGTTTACTTTTCATTCAATGCTCGTAAATTTTCCAGGTTAAAACCTGGGTTAAGAGCAATTTTTTTTCTTGAAAACTGAACACCTTTGAACAAATGTCTTCCAAGAATGGTACACATACAAAACCAATTTTTATACATGATTTGTGGATATTACAACAGAACCGGACATTTTCAAGAACTGCTCTGAATGAAAACCTAGACTATGAAAACTTTGCCCTTACATTCATTCAATTTAGAAATAGGAAATATCACGCAAAATTCAAAACAGGACTAAAAATTTCAGAATAATACAATACCATTTGCTTGATATTCGGAGTATGTACATATTGGATTGATTTTTATTAAACGAATTAAAACACATAGTACGATTATTTGAAAGGCTCTTTAATTTTATTCACATTAAAGAGTTGCTGTCTTGAACATTGTTGTATTTATTTGTTTGTACTCTATCCGATATTTTTCTCTGAAAAGAAAAGTAAAACGCCTCAAGCAGTGTGCAAAATGTCACATGAAGATCATACTTAAGTTAGATTTTTTATAATTTAGGTTATTTGCAACAATCCTGCATTTCAAATCTTCCAACAATTATATTAAATTCGTATTCTGTTAAGTGTTACCGTCTGCGGGGAAAAATTATCCTAGGATTGATTTATATATGAACTTTATTCAAGTAATTTATGAAGTCGTTTGTTTAGTAAGTGTAGACATAACATTGTATAGTTGTTTTTTCCTGTTTCGTGTTTTTATCATGAAAACGTATCGTACTGGGTACGTTTTGAATGCCACCAGAAAAAAGAATAGTCTGTATGAAGTACTAAAGTTCAGATAGCATATACGTAAATTTGAATATTTCAGAAAAGATTAACCATTTCTGCAAGTCAAGATCAATTTTTGCATGTTTAAGTATTGTATTTAGCTGCAAAATAGCAATCTTCTGGAACCCTGTAGAAATCTACCTTTTTCAAGACATGCTTTTACAAGTCTGTTATACTCATTAGTTTGTAAGACTAACAATTACGGATTAAAATGTTTATATTTCGCCTTCATTTTTTATGCACGATTTCTCTAATATCTGTGCCACTGTTATTTATGAAACACTTCTTTTACATTCAGGTACAAAAGCAGTCGAAACGCATGTAATCAAAAAGAAAGTGTTCATGTATTCCTTTGTTGTTTTTTTTTTTTTCAACTGATCGAGTAACAAACTTGAATTTATTATTAAGTATCATTTATTGACAACAGCAAAAAATTCCTATTATTTTTTAATATATATACTTTTCTCATTTGTTTGGTAGACTGAATTTTGATCCATATACAAATTTGAAAATATGAATATTTTGCAACAGTTACGTGCAGTCTAATGTAATATGTACAGTTTTTCATGATTTCATCACTTGTCAGCTAATTTATATTTCTTTTTCTTGATTTCTTAAATGAGAAGACGAAAGTACAGTTGATTTATTTGTGAGGTTGTTCTATTTAGCTAAAGTACCTTTTAGCTATTTTATAGCTATTTGACAAATTAATCTTTGTACAGAACTTTCAGACAAACAAAAATTCATAAAAAACACGAAAAAAGGAAATGGTATTAAATATGAGTAAATTACCTCGTAGTTATAAATTGTTGTTTTTGCTTTTCAAACGACCAGACAAGCAAACACCGTAATCATTTACAGAAGAAAGGCCAATAATCTTGAGAGCAACGGGTATAAAGATGAGCACGTTTCATCCTTCTTTAAAGGAATAGCAAATTTAGACAGACAATATAAGTCGTTTAAGTAGTATTTATTGCATGTTCATCAATCAACAAGCACGCAAACAGTCATTATGTACAATTTTGTAACTACTCCGGGGAAAAAAACAACAATAAAATACAACAGAAATGAACCAATACTATCCTTAAATTTAAACAAAAATATATTCGAATAAAGACTGTTTAATGTAATGTTAATATGTAACCAGACAGCACAGAGAGGCATTGATTTGTTTAGGGCACATTAATCCATACAAGAGGTCCGACAAATCGATAACCTCTGAAAAGAACAGACTTAAAATTGCTTTGACAGTATTCAGAGAATTTTTGCACATGAGCACAGATGGTCGGTTTATGTACAAAAGTTCTGCGATCAAATGTCAAATATTCTAGATATTTCTGACAGAATATGAAATATATCTATATTCACTTTAATGAGAGAATTTGTGAGTCGGAAAGTTACATGTCATTACTAAAACATTCTGAAAGGTAAATTTCATTCTAATACTTCCAACGACAAGTAGATGTTACTGAATTGTAAATGGCTCCTTATTACATTTTTTATTACTATATAAATAAATGTATTGTTTTGTATGAAATAGAATGTTTTCTCGGCCGTATTTTCAAAGGATGTTTGATGTAGACTCCTTTGTTTTTGGCAACTAGCCTTGTCACTATAGAGCCAAATCGAGTTTTGTCGATGGCGGATAATAATTATTTCAACCCTTACGTGACAGCGTTTAGATATTTTTTAGATATGATTGGCTGCCGTGGTGAATGATGCATAAAGTAAAGAAGCAACAAAACTGTACTGATGAATGAAGGATGACCATCAATGACCATCAATGATATGTTTTAAGATGTAAATAAAAAGATAAAAGTTTAATTTATACAATAGTTGTTTTTCTGTGAATTTTGTAACATGGTCAAGTGACAACGAGCTGATAAAAACTGCAAATTTGTCACGTATTTAAGCAAAATATGGCAAATTGAATATTGTAAATTAAGATGGCATACGATACATCCTCTGTGGTCTTTTTTTTGTAAAGAAGTACTTTTTTCTACAATTAATGTGTAACTGAAACAAAACCCTGTAGAAACCATCTTTCCATTAATGCAGAAACCTAATACGTATTCATAAAATGGAACACCTGTCGTTCTGTGACATAGAACAAACCATTTTTATCAATAAAATGTAATTTTCTTTGATAGTTCCATGTTATATATTCGGCACGGAGACATAAAATTTGATTACGTAAGTCCGTGGCTTACAAAAATCTATCAAACATAGTTTTTATCGCTGACATTACTTGGTTTTCTCCCAAATTAACCAGTACTACAGATATTCCTCCAAGGAATTACCACGTTGCATTCAATCTTTATTGATTTAAACGTCATTGTATACAATTTACTGACAAAAGATATCTTTTACTGTCCTTTCATGTCTGGTTTACGTTTCATTCGATGCTCGTAAATTTTCCATGTTAAAACCTGGGTTACGAGAAGTTTTTTTTTTTTTTGAAAAGTAAACACCTTTGAACAAATGTCTTCCAAGAATGGCACACAGACAAAACCATTTTAGACATGATATTTGGATATTAAAACATAAAACCGGACAGTTTCAAGAACTGCTGTGAATGAAAACCTAGACTACGAAAACTTCATACTTTGTCTTTACATTCATTCAATTTAGAAATAAGAAATATCACGCACAAATCAGAACAGGAGTTAAAATTTTTGAGCAATACAATATCATTTAGTAATTCTTGATATTGAGAGTATGCACATATTGGATTGATCTTTATTAAGTAAGTACACTCCTAATACAGTACCTCCACCTTGAAGAGTATTTAAATAGGCTAGGATTACTGTCAAATGCATGGACACGGAGGGCTGTGGAATCAAACCCCAGGTGGATCAACTTTTTTCTTTCTTCTTTTTTTCTTTTATTATTATTTATGTATCTCTCAGGTCCTATTTAGAAAGAAAAAAATGTTTAATTCTTATTATATAATTTTTATAGGTATTTATTGGCTAAATAATTCTAAATTTAATAACAAATATGGTACCTGATCTTTTCAAGGTCTATGAAATAAAAACTACATGAATAAAGTCTTTTGTATTCGACAAGATCAACCAATATACTTCTTAGAAAATTTGGGCAAAGTTTGAATGAAGCCCCTCAATTAAGTAGATGTTAGTGATATTTTGTATTGGGTACTCTAAGCAGGAAAATGGTAAACCCAGTGTTTAAAATTGGTGGGGTAGGGTAACATTTTAATACATATTTCTAACATTAAGGGTAGAAACAATCATTTAGCTTGTGTGGTTCGTAACCTGAATGCTATGATTTGTTTCTAAACAAAAATCAATAGGAAAATATTTATCATAAGGATGATATTACAAATTATTTAGAGTTTCCCTATTTCTGAAAAAGATTCCTTCTATTATACAAGCTTCAGTTCAGAAAAGTGTCCACAAGTCCAAAACCGTATGGTAAATTTTGTTTAAATTTTGTATACTGGTGTCAATTAAGGCATTCAAATTAACTGTACTGTCAATTTTTTAGTACTACCTTAAACGAATAAAAACACAGCGTACGATTATTTAAAAGGCTCCTTAATTTATTCACATTAACAAGGTGCTGTCTTGAACATTTTGGTATTTATTTGCTTGCACTTTATCCGATCTGTTTTCTCTGAAATTTAAAGTATAAAACCTTAATGTACAAATGTCGCATGAAAATCATACTTAAGTTAGATCTGTATATTTTAGATTACTTGCAACAATCCTGCATTTCATATCTTCCAAAAATTTTATTATCAAGAATGACTACCGCCACTATAAACTGATGCATTGACTGTCAGAAAAAAGAGAAAAATAAATAAACGTGAAAACTATATTCTGTTAAGTGTTACAATCTGCGGGAAAAAAATAATCCCAGGATTGATTTATATATGAACTTTATTCAAGTAATTTATGAGGTCGTTTGTCTAGTTAGTGTAGACATCACACTGTATAGTTTTTTTTCCTGTTTCGTGATTTTTATCATGAAAATACGTATCGTACTGAATACGTTTTGAATGCCACCAGAGAAAAGAATAGTCTGTATGAATGACCTTAACTAAAGTTCAGACAGCACACGGACTGCTGAAGAAGGTAAACGTTAATTTGAATATTTCAGAACAAGTTAAACCATTTCTGCAAGTCAAGATCAATTTTGCATGTTTTAGTTTTGTGTTTAGCTGCAAAATGGCAATCTTCTGGAACTCTGTACTACGGTATTTTTTTCTGACATGATTTTACAAGTCTATTATACTCATTAGTTTGAAAGACCAACAATTACGGAATAAAATGTTTATATATTTCGCCTTCATTTTTACATTATTTCTCTAATATCTATGCCACTGTTTATGCGACATTTCTTTTACATCTAGCTACAAAAAAGTCCAAATGTATGGAATCAAACAGAATGTGTTCATGTATTACTTTAAATGTTTTTCAGTTGATGGACAACAAACTTGTATTTCTTATTAAGTATTATTTGTTGAATATTTCCTATTATTTTATAACACATAAAACAATACAACAACTTGCTTTTGCTGGGAAAAAACGATTTGTAAAAACAAAAGTTCTCAAAATGTTTAAAATTTCTATACTTTTCTCATTTTTTGGTAGACTGAATTTTGATCTCTAGACGAATTCGAAAATGCAAAAAGTTTTCAAACCCTTACTTATAGTCTATTTTATTACGTACAGCTATTCATTATTTCATCAGTTGTCAGCTAGTTTATATTTATTTTTCTTCAGTTCTTAAATGATAAGACAAAAGTACAGTTGATTTCATATTTTAACTACATTACCCTTTAGCTATGTTATAACTATTTAAGTTAATCTGTTTACGGAACTTAAAAATGTATTAAAAACACGAAAAAAGGAAAAAAATAAAATGATGTTAAATGTCAGTAAATTACCTCGTGTTTATAAATTGCTGCTTCTTGCTTTTCAAACGATCAGACAAGCAAGTAGCGGAGCATTTATAGAAGAAAGGCCAATGATCTTGACAACAACGGGTATAAAGATGAGCACGTTTCATCCTTTTTGAAGGGAATAACAAATATAGACAGACAGTATATGTCGTTTAAATAGTATTTATTGCATGTTCATCAATCAACAAGCACGCATTGGTAAGCGATATTCAATATCTAACAAACACACTCTATAATATCGTTCATCAGTATTGACATAAACCACGGAAAATAATATAGGCCACGAACAGAAGCAATGAAATCAGCAACGATTATATATACTTGATTACGCCAATTACACTTCCTTTTGCTTGGTGAAAAAAAAAAAAAAAAAAAACAAAAAACAAACCACCCTGCGACTACACTTCATGGACACAGTAACAGGTTCCGTTTTTACATCTTCTATACTGTTTTGTCACAAACAAATCGTTTAGAAATTAGTTCGAGGTATTTGTTTAAGTTCCATTTACAAATTTTGCTGTGGTATGACATCATGATAAATATGCCAGAAAATAATTACCTTTAATTCCGTACCTTAAAGAAAATTTTACTGAGATATTCTTGAGATGAAAATTTAAACTTTAGATGTAGATAGATCTAGATGCTTGAGCATTATGATTACACAGCTTTTGATAAGCTTGGCGATTAAGTGTTAAAATCGTGAATGATATGTCAGGACTGATTAATACGGTTTTATCACATTAAATATATAACCAGACAAATCTGTTGATGCAGCCAGCGTAGCAATGGCAACGCCATTTTTAAACCTGTCGCGTCAGCGACAAGGTTTAAAGTTATAGCCAAGTTGAAAATGTTTTACCTTACTTACACAATAGGTTACTTGTCGGAGCTATATTTGATAAGCAAGAAGATTAAAAACAATACCATAAAAGGCAAAACCCACCTTTTTTCATTCACTCAAATCTTCTGTAAATGTATTATCTCGACTGAACTGATACTCAGACAAAAGGAAAAACGTAAGAAAAACATAAGATGATTTAATATAATAAAGTCAGTGTCGGTGCCAATAACAACTTAGAACGAAAGACAAAACTTGGATTCACTTAAGAGATTTATGAAGCAGTTTGTCTTGGAAATGCAGAATACACATTTTAATTTTCGTCTGGCAATATTTTCCACAGACCGTAAAACTGCGCCTAGCTACGAACGTTTTGTGACGGTCTTCAGACAAATGGGTATTCATTGAAAGCCAAACTAGAAGACTAGACACAATTCTCGCCATTTATAGCGTCCAACGTAGTTTGAATTAATCAACACTTGGTTTTTATCCGCTTGAGCACAGCCAAGTCAAATTTGCTTGTTTTACTTTTTTTTCATTTATTTGTTTCGACGACTGACAATTCACTCGATCGACGTTCAAATCAATATTTTACAAAGATGATATTTACAAGATAAATCCTTCTTTCAAAAAGGGTTTATAATCATAATTTCGTAAATTGACCTTCATTCGATAAATATACTCTACAGGTATCTTTTTTCTACATAAAATAATAATCAAGAAAAAATAAAACAGTACTCTGAAGGATAATTATTACAGTCATTAAAAATTATTTTTGAAAACTAGGACAAAAACAGCAGCAACAACAAAAAAGTTTAATAACACCAAGATCGAGAGACTCTTTAGCATGACGAAACATCCTGCTTTCGCAATGCTTATCACAAACAGCAGTAATTTAAACATGAACTTGTGGCACAGACAAAAGTCGTTCTTTGTCTTTAGTTTTTGGAGTCCCATTTTACGTAGTATTCCGCTCAGCATCCGTGCCGAAATGTTCCAGAAGCAATGCGTTGTCATAGTAGTATCGCACACAGTACCATTAAAACACGAATCTAGTTTATGTGTACTCAACATGTTCATACTAGGACATCTACAGACGGGCGATTCTTAAACGTATTCTTGCAGCGTCGTCTTTGATAGTGTGATAACTTACGCCTGCAAATCGGTTTAGGTCACAAAGAAAGTTTCTCATAGGGCGAAATCATCCACTTTCCCGCTACTGGTAAGATTAAATAATTATCATTCTTTTCCCCTCTAAAAGCAACTTGTACTTCAAAAATAAAAACCAATACTTTAAAAACTATGCCAGTGTGCACAAGTCTCCTAAATTGTGTGTGTGTGTGTTCGTGCGTGTGTGTGTGTTTGTGCCTTTTCATCTCACACCTCACGCTTATCTTAAAGAAATACAGAACAAATATTTTAGAATCTCAAAACCAAGGAATTATCATGAGCGTTTTGCGCAGGTAAAGTCTTGCGAGAGATCTCGCATGTCCAAAAATCATTCGACTTAGTTGTTCCAGATGCAATTAATCTGTTCTTTTCTAATTCTCTTTTTGGCCAAGCCGTTTCTTTAGGACAATCAAGTTGTTACATGGTAAACATTTTGCAAATTATAAACTTACCGTTATAAGGAGAGGATATGAAACAACAATTCGAATACGAACTGATCTTCTCTGGCAACTACATGAAACATTTTACGGAAGCTTCTCTAACCACTGCTAAATTATGCAAACGTGTAAAGTAAAACACAAGCTTTACAACAAATAAATTACTGTCAACTTGTTATACATTCAAGACAGAGATAATTGTTCCTTTGCTATAAACAAACATTTTTATCATGGATCACAATGTGACGCCTTTCTAAGCATAGACAGTGAAATGGCGCCGAGGGCGTTGGTAAAGGGCGCCAGTCTCTGACATGAATGCTGAATTAGGAGCAATTACTAAAAATAACAATCACTTACGTCGATGTTACAGTTGGCATCAGCATCAGAAAAACATAAAAGCGTTTCGCTTTGATGAATGATCAGATTAATTTTCTAAACAATCTAAATAAGCATATTTTTTCACGCTCTTAATTTGAACATTACTATTATTGCAGCTCCTCACGGGTAAAAAACGGGTTTGTGATCCAGTTAATCATTTTACTCCTATTGGATTTGCAGTTGTTTTGTAATTCTTCTGTCGTTATAAAATTCGTCACTCTAAAAAGATTGTATATCATATAACACATTAAAAAAATCATTTTACCCTCAGAAAACAATTTGTTTTTTCCCCTTTCTCCTGCGGTTTAATTAGCGTGTTGAAAAAATTAAAAGAAATTAAATATTTGCATTTATTATCCTAAAACCGGATTTTTTTCGAAAAAAAAAATAAATAAACGGGTGTTGTAATTAAGTGACTTCATCACAACACCGACTCTGAAATAGTTTCTTTGACACGTAATGTTTATTTAATTCTTGCTTAAGATAACGATGGCATATAAACCTTGTTTGATAGACTGACAGATACACTGCAGTCTTAATTAAACAATCAGTCACACTTCCACATAGATAATATTATTATATGTAAGAAAATAGTATACATACATACATAGACAGTCAATATTTGTATAATTTGATTATTTCTTGGTTTTGCCACATATAGCTTTCGTCGGCACGGGATTTTAGGTATGAGATTAAGTGTGCTACGTTCTGCCAAAAGTAATTTACGCTCATATATCATTTTAACGGCCTATATTCTTTTAAAAAAGAAACAGATATGTTCATCTTAATATTTTCCAGTCAAGACTGTCTACGCCTTGTCAGTTCATTCTTGATATTTACTTTTGACAGCACTTGTCAAACGCAGTTTGAAATAGAAAGAGATAATTCAGAACGTTAAGGAATCGTTAACCACTGCGTGCTGGCTGATTGATAGACTCGGGATGGAATTTTATTTAATAAACAAAATCAGTCTGCGTGTCTGTTTTTATAAATGGTTACTTCTAAGGACAACTGGTGTTTAGTATTGTGACAACAGAAGTCAAATTTACTTTCGTGTACTTGACAGTCCTTTATAATTGATTATGTGTTTAAGATATTTTCCGATTAGATATATATTAGATATTTATGTCTCGTTTCAGTCGAAATTTGGTGGCACTTTTCTTATATAGAGTTACGTCCCTTGAATGAAAAGTTTGTTGACATTTTGCGGAGTTAAAAAGTTGTATTTAAACAGTGTTTTGTGAACATTTATGGACAATTTTCGTTGTGAGTGATCGGGAAGGATATTTTGATAGGATTCTGTGATTTGGAGGTGACTGACTTTATTTTTGGGAACTCTATTGATAAACTTTGTAGATTCATGTAGTATTGACGATCTATTTTTAGTAACACTACCTGTACTTTACTATCGTATCGATAACCGGTCAATCAGCTATAGTGTAAACCTCCGATTACCTGGATTTTCGTCACGCTTGAATAGAGCGCACTCGCACTATTACTGACTGGATAGACAGAGTCGTTATTAAGTGTTCGCTATGGAGAAATCGAGCGTTAAATCGAGCGATGCCCAGGAATACGTTGATTCAGTGATGTTATCACAACGTATAGAACGTATTGCCACACCAGTACAAAGTGGCAGAAAACGTAATGCTTCTGAACCGCTTGATTCGACAGTAAAAAAGGCTCGGACGCTATCCACTGCAAGACGAACCCTCTACAATGAAGGACCCACCCCAGCTCCAAGAAACATTGTTGTAGCTCATGCGGATGTACATGCAAATGGTAACCCGTCGGTAGAGCACTTGATCAACAAACTGTCGGCGGATATGCACATGCTTTTCGGCTCTATCACAGAACGCATGGATAAACTTGAAAGTGGTATTGAGCAGAAAATAGCTAATAAAGTGTCCCAAATTCTGGACAAAAGAGTGAATACTGAACTTAACCGTATCCGTAAAGATGTCGACGATAAATTATTGTCTATGAAAGATTCACTCCGTGACGAGATAACCGAGGAATTGGATGTCATTAAGGCTAGAATAGACAGCTTGCCAGTAAGAGACGTGCAGAGTCAGCAAAGGTCTACAGCGGATGACAGGTCTCTAAATGTGGTTATTCGTGGACTCTCGGAGACTCAAGGAGAAGATACGAGGGCAAAGGTTAACAAACTCATCCGTGATGGGCTAAAAATAAGAGACATATCTTGTTCTACGGCATCCCGGAAGAAATCATCCGTAGAATCAAAGCCGGGAGTTATTATAGCCCAATTCAGCACACATGAAGATAAACGAAAGGTTATGTCTGCAAAGCGTGACTTGAGAAAAAATCAACAATATGAGCATGTTTATATTAACCACGATCTATCTTCAGCAGACAGGTTGATGTCCAGCAACTTCCGGACTATTCTTAATGCACTCCACAAAAGTGACTTATCAGTGAAAGGTTCTCGTGTGGTGCGCACTAATAATAGAGAAAGCGCGAACTCTACTGGTTTTCAGAACCGTGACAGTCAGCGTTCTAACAGTCGTGATCGTGACTCTCGTGATCATCACGATAACAGTGATCGGTATAGTGCGCGACCAGGTGGGGATCACAGCGGATGGTCGAAATCGGCACCAAGAGGTAACGGGCGCGGAAGGAATGGTGGTTACCGTGGACAAAACCGCCGTGGGTCCTACTAGGTGAAATGCGGGTTTTGGAATGTGCGCGGATGGAGTATGGACAGTGACTGTGATAATTATATTTTACGTGAATCTTGCCTTTTAAAATGTGACCTTGATATTTTAGGAATTGCAGAAACTCATCTTTTACATGATAATGTTTTACAAGTAGAAGGCTATAAATGGTTTGGTTTAAACCGTACAATAATACACAAGCGTGCCAAGTTAGGATCCGGGGGTATTGGATTTTTAGTTAAAAACCAATTGTTTAATGTTTTTGATATTAGTATTGTGCAAAATTCATTTGAGGGCATTTTGTGGTTAAAATTGGTACATAAAATTACTAAAGATGCGATACTACCATGTGTATGTTATTTACCTCCAGAGAATTCTTCTCGTTATTTTGACGTACATGCATTTTATGATAATATTTTAGCAGATATATATAGATTTCAAAATGAAGGTGTGGTGTATGTTTGCGGAGATTTTAACAGCAGATGTGGAGATTTAGAAGATTTCATTTGTGGAGTTGATAGTTTACCACCCCGTGATGTCATAGATTTTGTAAAAAATTCTTATGGGGAACTTTTTATTGATTTTCTGATTAATACAAATATGTGTATGCTTAATGGAAGGAACTGTATTAAAAATGATTTTACGTCTATTTCTGTTAAAGGTACAGCTGTAGTCGATTATTGTGTCACGTCTCACGAAAATTTAAAATTGTTTAAAGATTTTTGTATTGTACGTGTTTCAGATTTGATAAATAGTATTGATTATGTGAACACTACAATGCCAGCTAGTATCCCAGACCATTCGTTACTTATGTGGAATATTAACTACGAGACAAATGTCAATATAAGTAAAAGTAATACTATTTCGATAGATGCCAGTAGTTCTTTTGATAAGTTTGATTTACGTAATATACCTAATGATTTTTTAAATAGTCATGATACTACAGAACAAATAAACACTGTTATAGAAAAGTTAGAATCAGGTATTAACACCCAGACTGATATTGATAATATATATTTGGATTGGTGTAATATTGTTAAAGATAACATGTATAGTAAATTATCATATAAAACGGTAAATATTAGTAGCTCTCATAGAAAGCGAAGAGCTGGTAAGCCATGGTGGTCTGATAAGTTATCAGATCTTTGGAATATTATGTGTCATAATGAACGCAAATGGCTTGATTGTAAGAATAGAAGTGATAAGCTACATCTTAAATCTGTGTATATTTCTAGTAGAAAAATTTTTGATCATGAGGTTCAGCGTTGCAAACGTATTTATTGGTATTCTATGCAGAATGACTTGTTAAACGATTGTAAAGTTGACAGTAATCAGTTTTGGAAATCAATAGGAAAAATTGGGATAGGCTATTCGAAAAATAAACAAATACCAATGGAAGTACGTTTGGATAACGGTGATATATCGTCTACTGTCACAGATGTACTCCAAAAATGGAAAACGGATTATAGTTCTCTCTTTAAAGAGTATGATGCACCTCCTCTTTTAGATTTTTTGCAAGACCCTGATTCTTCTGATAATGTTTCTTTTAATGAACGAATATCAATTTTTGAGGTTAAAAAGGCCATTTCTAGTGCGAAAATAGGAAAAGCTTGTGGGGCTGATAATATCCCGACCGAGGTTTTGAAAAATGATACGACAGTGTATTTTCTTCATGTATTATTTAATGTTATTTTTGACAGCGGAGTTGTTCCTGGTATATGGGGAAAGTGTATTATTAACCCAATTCCCAAGTCTTCTTCTGCGGACCCTAGAGATCCTCTTTCATATAGAGGTATATCTTTAGCTCCTGCAGTATACAAATTATATTGTTCGGTTCTTAATGATCGTCTTAGTACCTGGGCTGAAGAAAATGAAAAACTGGTAGACGAGCAAAATGGGTTTAGAAAGAAACGCACAACTATTGATCAAATTTCTTCATTGAGTAATCTAATAGATACTAGGAAAAAGCTAAAGCAATCAACATTTTGTGCATTTATCGACTTTAGAAAAGCTTATGACAATATTAATAGAAATAAGTTATGGAAAAAACTTCATGATAGTGGTATATCAGGGAAAATGTTAACAGCCGTAAGATCACTATATTCTAATGTCTCGTCATGTGTTCGTGTAAATTCTTATAAAACTGACTGGTTCAGTGTACATTCTGGCTTAAGACAAGGCTGCACCCTGTCCCCTCTGCTGTTCAATCTGTACATTAATGACCTTGCTGTGTATCTTAAGTCTTTGAATATTGGTGTGTCTATAGAAAGTGAAATTATAAGCATTTTGTTATATGCAGATGATATTGTTCTGTTAGCTGAAAATAAACATGATTTGCAAGTTTTGCTAAATGCTTTGAGTGAATGGTGCAATGTTAACGATATGCAAATTAATTGTACAAAAAGTAATATTGTTCACTTTAGACCACCTTCTGTACAAAAGGTTGATTTTGTTTTCAAATGTGGTAATGAAACTCTTGATATTGTTGATAGATATACATACTTGGGTATAGTTTTGACCGAACACCTCGATTTTAATGTAACAGCCAGGACAATTGCTCAAAGTGCAAGCCGTGCATTGGGTTTGGTAATCGCCAAATGTAAATTAATAGGTGGAGTACCTTTTAATGTATTTACTAAGTTATACGACTCCTTAGTTTGGCCTGTAATAAGTTACGGTGCAGCAGTGTGGGGCTGTCGATCTTTCTCCTGTATAAATGCTGTTCAGAATAGAGCAATGAGGTATTTCCTAGGCGTCGGCAAATATACACCTAATGCGGCTTTAGCAGGAGAAATGGCTTGGCAGCCCCCCGTTGTTCGCCAATGGAAAACTATAGCTTCTTATTGGGCCTGTATTTGTAACACCCGTTCTACTCGTATTAATAAGCGAATTGCAGTTTGGGCAAGTGTTAAAGCTGGTACATCATGTAAAAACTGGTTCTTTTCTGTGAAGAAGCAAATAAATGATTGTAATTTAGTCAACTGTTCTGATGTAAATGTAAATGTTTCTAAAGCCTACATTGTTGAAGGTATACAATCATATATGACAAACAAGTTTATTGCTGAATGGCTTGAAACTATCAATAGGACCACGAGTGTTACTGGTAGAGGTGGTAACAAGCTTAGAAATTATTGTACATATAAGTCAGAATTTACCACAGAGCACTATTGTAATATGATTATGCCTCCCCAGCATCGCTCAGCATACTGTAAATTTCGTTGTGGGGTAGCGCCTATTCGAATTGAAACTGGGAGATTCGAAAATTTAAATATAGAAAATAGAACATGTCCGTTTTGTCAAGCAATTGAAACTGAAAGTCATGTTATTTTCGATTGCCCTTTGTACAATGACCTTAGAATTTCTTTGCTAAATACAATTTTGTCAATAGAACCAAACTTCTACGATATGCAGGATATTGAGAAGCTGAAACTTGTATTTTCAAATCATTCACTTATTAGAATTTGTGCCAAAACCTGTAATGATATTTTAAATAGGAGACAATTTTATCTGTGTAAATAATGTAATTTCTTTTTATGTGATATCTATATCTTTTAACTTCTCCTAGGAAGTAGATGCTAATCTGTTCATCCACGATCTGATCGGGGTGATACCTGATTCTTTAACACATTTTTTTGAACTGCGCAATAGTGCCTTTTTTCCACATTCAGTTTTTTTTTTTTTTTTTTTTTTTTTTTATCGTCGTGTATTTTAATGATTTTTTATTTAACGATTAGCGTCTGCTTCTTAGCTTTAACGATATAAGCATGCATATAGTATATATAGCAGTAATTACGTAAGTCTTTTTATTCGTTGAATTGTTACTAAAGTCTCTTATAACTCAATATATGAGTGGCAATGTACTTTTTAAATCATGTTATATGTGTTCTATGTATATTGTTGTATGTATGTACATTGATGAGACTAAAATAAAGATTGAATATATATTATTTTTATTCTTCCAATTTAGTTACATGAGATAATTATCATTAAGCGTGATGCCTCTTTTCAAACAACACATTTGAACTGATTGGTAAAACAAGGTTTGAATTTGCAATGTCATAGATATTGAGTCATTTCAGGACTTTTGTCCATTTCCTTTTTGTTTAGAAAAAAATCTTAAAGTATCACCTGGAGCGTATTCTCTTCAGCGTCATAATATTTTCAACAAAGACTTCCTGATTTATAAACATTATGCACAAGAACTAATTCAAGAGATTTATAGGGCCAGTTGTCTAGGAAGTACAGACTATACATATTTCTGAGTGGGAAATTTACCGTTTTGTCCGTAGAAATGCTTATAGCTGTTTTTTTTTATGTTCTGTCTTCAGATTAATTAGTTTTCGATGCTAAATCTGAAAAACAACTCTCGCACTGATCAACGCTGACTTGTATATTTATGGAAGGGGATATCCGCCATTTCACAAATTATTGTATTTGTTATTTCAATATGCCAATATCTTTACAACGCTGCCAATTCATTTCCCATGTTGCTTTTTAGAAGTGCATTATCCATATTTGTATGTAAACTGCGACATTTTAATTATAACACTACTTTTAATGTTGCAACCATTGAAAACTAGTATGATTTTTATAATTCTGTCATAAGAATTCAAATGCATATATTTTTATAATGACTAAGCATTTGATTTGCTTACTATGCCAATAATATGAAAATCGTTGAGTTATAATTAATTTAATGTACTTTATATGCAATTATTTGTATAATCATTAAGAATGTATTTTGCTAACTTTCTAAAAACCATTATCAAAAATATATTCGTTTCTAGAAAGATATGCATATAAAGTCCAACATTATCTTACATATAATCGTCCTCATAAAAATGATTGCAACAAAATACGATTGTTCTCGTAATAATTTTGACATTATAAATCGAAGCCGAGAACCAGACCGCATTTTTTTTCAAAAGAGGTCACCGTAGAAAAAATAACCGCTCACTCCCCGGTGTATCGTCCATTTTTACCTCGCGGGAATATACAACCACAATAAACACGAGGACAGAACGAGGTCACCGCCGCGTTGGAGCTTTGACTGTTGCTTTGTATTTTGACACCTATGGAAGGGGATATCCGCCATTTCACACATTATTGTATTTGTTATTTCAATATGCCAATATCTTTACAACGCTGCCAATTCATTTCCCATGTTGCTTTTTAGAAGTGCATTATCCATATTTGTATGTAAACTGCGACATTTTAATTATAACACTACTTTTAATGTTGCAATCATTGAAAACTAGTATGATTTTTATAATTCTGTCATAAGAATTCAAATGCATATATTTTTATAATGACTAAGCATTTGATTTGCTTACTATGCCAATAATATGAAAATCGTTGAGTTATAATTAATTTAATGTACTTTATATGCAATTATTTGAATAATCATTAAGAATGTATTTTGCTAACTTTCTAAAAACCATTATCAAACATATATTCGTTTCTAGAAAGATACGCATATAAAGTCCAACATTATCTTACATATAATCGTCCTCATAAAAATGATTGCAACAAAATACGATTGTTCTCGTAATAATTTTGACATTATAAATCGAAGCCGAGAACCAGACCGCATTTTTTTTCAAAAGAGGTCACCGTAGAAAAAATAACCGCTCACTCCCCGGTGTATCGTCCATTTTTACCTCGCGGGAATATACAACCACAATAAACACGAGGACAGAACGAGGTCACCGCCGCGTTGGAGCTTTGACTGTTGCTTTGTATTTTGACACCAGGGGTCATCATTTAAATGTTCAGAATTACCTTTTATTTGGGAATGGAACATCTTTATCACTATCAATATCACAACGACGTTTGCGGACTTATTTTCTTCGTATAAAGTAGTGTCGACACCGGTATGGGGAGCTATCATTATTTTTACAGTTTTTACCAGTTATTCCCCTTTACTTAAAAGGGCCCATTTTAGCGCAGAGAAACGAGTTTTGCTTGTCAACATCTAACTGCAACGACTTAAGTGTAATGCATATGACCAAATCAAAATAAATTTGAAAATAGGAATAAGAAGTTTATCAATGTCATTTTAAGCATATAAATAAAACAATAAGCATATATATAAAACGAGAAAGTTAGCAAAATAAATTCTTAATAATAATTAAAATAATTGCATTTAAAGTGCATTACATTAATTATAACTCGACGATTTTCATATTATTGGCAAAGTAAGCAATTTCAGCACTTAACTATCATTAAAATATCTGCATATAAATTCTTATGACTGAATTAAAAAACTCATTAGTTTTCAATGGCTACAACATTAAAGGTAGAATTATAATTAAGATATCGCAATTTGCATACAAATATGAATAATGCACTTCTAAAAAGCAACATAGAAATTGAATTGGCAGCATTTGAAAGAAATTGGCGTATTGAAATAAGAAATACAATAATGTGTGAAATGGCGGATATCCCCTTCCATATATATTTATTATAAACACTGTGAATCTGTTTGTTACCAACTATGTCAATTACACTTGTATTAATGTCGCGAGTAGCTGAGAAGGAAATGTGTTGGATTACAATTTCGTCACGTTCTTACAGAACAATTCAAACAAAGAAATTAATGCCCCCACCGTTTTAGTTTGAAACCTGTAAACTTGAAACTAAATTGTATGTACTTAATTTGCAAAACTTTGTCGTTACAATAATTGTGTTAATTGACTTTATTGTAATAATATTTTATATTATTCAGGTTTTCCCATGGTGATGTAAAGGATATCTCGCATGAAAGATGTACATGATTTTTAGAAAAAAATGTCTGAACTTCCGGACATGTATCGAAACCATACCATTCAAGTGTGCAAAATGACTGTGTTAATGACAACAATTTTTTTGATAACAGTAAAGTAGATCAGAATTTAAACTTGTTTCACATCGACATAGTAAGCTCATTTAGCTTACATACAGGTCTCGATAATTGATTATTCGAGTTCCGAGCAAGCCGTGAAAAAAGAAGTAAATTAATATGGTTCTAGGTGATGAAGTTTTTTATAGTATTAAGTAATTTTAGATTTTGTGTCTTTTCCAGCTGAAAATCCGACAATGTTTTTTTTTATTTGTATAAAAGATGTTTTAAGATTTTCATTACAATATTTATTTTTGTTTTACCTTTCTCGCGAAAAAGGAAAATATTTCCACTTCACAGTGTTAAATAAAAAAGTTGCAGACTACACTTGGTAAAAATATATCAGAATGTGACAAAGACGGAAATTGATTTCTCTGACATAATTGTCTGTTCTGTCAATGTAGCAATCACCAATACACAAAAACGGAAATTCGCTTTCGCCCTGATAGTATTTGGTGACAATACAATTTATTACCAGATATATTATATAATTTATCTCGGGTGGAGTTTATACTTTTGGCCGCTACGTAAGAGGGGTTATATGTGATAAAACAATGTATGTATTCCCAAAAACTGGCAACCGTCTGTATCTTTTAAATGCTTCAAACTAGGTTAGGATGAGTGAATAACTTACATATAATTTAATGTAGAAAAATATTTTAAAGAAATTCAATAACAAAAATGATCAGAATTTTTTTTATATTACAACTTTGTAATTTTATACTGCTTGGCAGTGCGAGACAACATGAAAACATAAATATATGTAAGCTTGATAGACTGGCAGGTACACTGCAGACTTGATTAAACTTTATTTGCTTCTTTAAACATGCAATGTTTGTATATAAAACTTGGACCATATATAGGCACAGACAGTAAATAATGTCCTTGCATCATTTTCTGACGTACTTTCTAATTAGAAATTTTGCCTTGTTGTACAAAGCTTAGACGCACCAACCTGTACCAAAAGATCACAAACAGTATAAAACGAAACTAATGTTTCTGTATACAGTCTTCATACATTTTCATAATTATACAAAAATATGTTCTGTCTATGGATGCTTATTTGTCTTGTGACAATGTATTAAACTTGTAGGGAGATTCATACCAGGAAATGTTTAAATTAAAACAATGACTTGACAATTGCGTGCTGGGAGATACATATAGACTTAAGTTTGGACTGTTTTTAATTAAAAAAACCCTGTTTAAGGTTTATTCTATCAGAATGACGGTTGAATAATCGTGACACTTTATTTACTTTTCTACAAATCACGCATATTATTTGAGGAAACTTTAATTCCAGACAATTATTTTATGTACAAAGATAAAGGGCACGAGATATATTTATGTCTGTAACTGTTTACAGTCTGTTTTAAGACAAAGTATCATATCATTTCAAATGCAATTAGGTAAAAGATCTTCTCAGCTCATGGTACCAAATTTAGTAAATTTAGCACATATATTTAGCTACCAGACTAACAATAAATCACATAAAAGTTTTAAAGGCGAACCTCAAATAAAACTTGCTTTGTGAATAAAATTCGATAGGCGATTTTCGAAATTTAATTTTGCAATAAGCATTGTTTCGATATTTTTGTCCATTTTTTTGCGACATAGAACAAAAAGTGTGGCTTTAAAACAGAAAATAAGTTATCAGTTTGTTTTAAATCAATGCAGCTGCTTAACTGGTGTTCTCTTCAATCTGTTGAAGTTAAGGCATGCTTTTCGTCCTTTAATGATCTTATGTGTGTTTTAAAAGTTCTTTATTTTCATCAAAAATTGGTGACTAACCTAAAGCTCGCATACTTAGTGCCAAGTTTTTTTTAATGCGTAAAATATTGTTTGAAATAAAATGTTTTCCCCTTTTTAAAGAAGAACAAAATCTGATGTGATATGGACATTTGCGTTTTATTAAGAGTTGTTAGATATTGACACATTATGCACAAACAGATACAAAAGTTTCAGGTAAAGTAATCTTCTGTTGCTTCTCTTATAACAAAAAACCATAATATAAAAGCAAACAAACGAAATGTATATAATATTACATTTCAGCAAGAGATCACTTAAAGTCAGTAATTTCATCAATTATGTTTATATTGTATCTCATAATCATTAACGGAGGATCCCTTATTATTTGAATTCCAAAAGAGTATTTTGATAGTTCTTTCATAAAGTTTATATGATATATGAGAAACTGAGGTCTGCGTTATGATTTCATGGTAGTTTTCTAATATTCTTGCCCTATAAATCATGTGTCTAATTGAATTAATTTGGTTACAGAGCCTACATCCTCACCATAAAGGGTCATATCAGTTTTAAGCAATCACTGTATCTAAAACGGCATGCAGGAATAACAAGAAAATGTTTACATATGTCAAAATTCTGGTTGCAGTTGTGAAGAACATATCTAAACTAAGTTACTGTCTCAGTTTTTGCTACAGAAACAAATCATAATATAAAGTTTTTCACACTTTTATCAGTAGGGCATGGGGTCGAATCCTGTTGAAATCATTTTTTTCTTCGGTTTTCATAACATATAGAATCATAAAATTATGGTTTTTTTTCATAGTATATTAACTTCTTTTTAATTTTAAATAAACTGTTATAGGCTAAATTCTGAGTCAGTCCCTTTAATGCTTTTTGTATGTCATTATTTTGGCAAATGGAAAACTTTGTCTATGTTTAAATCACATGAATTGTAAGTTTCCTTCTTATTTAGTTTTTAATTTGATATTGTTTAAGCATGTCATAGATAATTGTATTTTTGTGTTTGTTTTTTCCAGATGTTTTCTGTTCGCTTTGAAATGTACTTTGTTCAATGTACAATACATTTATCTGTGTGGTTTTTCTATTAACCTCTGAATTACCTCCTTTATTGTTTCTAGGATTCCTATCAATCCATTTACACATAGTTAACCTCCTTTGCTAAAATGTTCAATCCAACTATGTATTCCATATGGTTTGAGATGAAAAATAAAACGAATCAATTAAAGATACATTTTACATTTACCACAGATACTGGCTTATTTCAGGCAACAAACATATCTGTCTGACAAATAATAACAAGAAAACCGCTGCAATCTGGGCAGAATGTAAACACACCAGAGGCCGTACAATAATTATTAGCTGAAAATATTGACACAAGTTAAAAATTAGATAGTTACCTTCTACAAACAAATCATGAAATTGCCGGTCACGCATAAGCACAGCTTTCTCGTTACGAGACCAAAATGTTCTGAAGATTTAAATCTTTCGCCTTTTTATATAAAGCTTTTTCATAACTATCACTAGATGTTAATGCTTGGCAGATGAATGCAACACCATTTTTAACATGTATCGTGTAAATTTTCTCCGGACGTTCTCAAAGAAAGGAGGTCTGCCGGAGGTTATGTATAATTATTTAGCGGACATAATACTGGTTATTGTACAATAGCAAATCAATGTCTCCAATAACTTTTGTTAAATATAAACATTCAATGTAGGAATCTTAAATTCAATTTATTCTTTTCTGTGAGACAATTACTTTTCAGTCAGACAAATTCAAAAAAGATAAATCTAAAATTTAGGTATCCTTCTGCCTATTGTAAACCTAAAGTCTAGAGCTGTATTCGTCAAGCGTCTTATAATATTTTTATTTACACAGAATTACAAATTGACTTAAAGATTAACAAAGTGCATACTTATCAACAAAAGGATGAATGTCATAAAGTTTTAACAATCAATTTTTTTAATTTGTATATATTTTAACAACAACAACAACAACAAAATGTTTGAACTAACGTTCAATATAATCACACCTTCACATTTATCGGACTCATGGTCTTTGTCTCGCAAATATATTGTATGTATATTTCAGTAAAAAACAGTGTAAATAGTAAATTTGGTGAACTACGTATACGAGTAAATAAGAACATTTTGAGAGAAATTCAAAAAGTATCAGTAGAATTTAACTAACTCGTCAGCTTTCTCATCTGAAGGCAATGGCCATTACTCATTATACTAGCAATGATAAGCCGTTCTCTCTATCTGTGTCTAAAATTATTATTGCTGCCAAAATATTATAAAAAAGCTGCTTATTATCTAAGACAGACACTATTAAGAAAAATACGGGACAGATTTATGTTTCTACTGAGAAATGTTTGTCTATCATGTGGAGAAGTCGTAAATAATCTTGTTTCTGTAACATTAAAATCAATGACCCGAATCAAGATGAGAATGTTGTCTGTGAAACTATCTAGAACAACTGAGACGTCAGACAGGACTGATATATTTGAACCTATAACTGAACGCTGCAGATTTATGAAATTGGGAAATTTATTTAGCAAACCTACATCATTCTTCCCAAGAAATGCACCAACACAGCCAAAAAGCAGACGAGTTTAAGTGGGTTAAAAGTTCTATAGTTTTGTTCCAACCGGGAACGTGATAAAAGCTTATCCATGCATTTGATAAGAAGTAGAACTGATACAAAAAACACAATATTATTACACATTTACAACAGTTTGTATTTAAGCAGTGTTCTTGTTCAATTACAGTCCGAAATAAATTTAGTGGACAAAAGATTGACCATTTCGTATCTTCACAGCAACTGTACTTATATTCTTTTATTAATATACCAGGGTTGATCCAGAATTAACCGGACTGGGTCTATGTTTCCGTTTTTGATAAACAAATTGAGACACGAAATTGTATACAGATAGACCTCAATTCATTAACTAATCATGTTTGAAATTCATGACTTGTCAGACATATGGTACGACTTTTAGACGTTTCCATACCTACAATAGGTATATTGAGGACATACGTTATCTCTCACATAGTTATTTCAATAGAATCGACGGTTGTGAGAAGGCACAGTCTCGTTAGAGGATGGAAAGGGAAGGGGTCGCAGGAGTTCGTTTGATGTGACTTCAGTGTCATCGATCAATGACGTCATCAACAGTGACCGGCGTGTTACTATTCGGGACATTTGAAATATGACTGAGTACAGTTATGGGACACTACACCGTGTTTAAAAAAAACAGCTTAATGTGGCAGGTGGACTTCAAGATTGTTAAAGGATGAAAAAAGATTCTAATGTTTTCGTGCTAAATATTAGGATATTCTTAGGCCGCTACTAGAGAGAAGGGACAGGTGTTTTAGAGTCTTTCCAGAAGTGCACTCTCAAACACCAAAGAAGGCTAAAATCTGCAAAACATCGGGAAAACAGATGTATATTTTCTTTACCGACCACCGTGTGATGATCCTGGAACAGGTTGTACCGATTGGACAGACGGACAATGCTGAAAATTATGCAACGGATCTTTTTAGTATTAGTATATCTAACACAAATTAATATTCATAGGCCTATAATAATTTTTCATTTGCTGAAAAATTTTGAGTCTCCTAAATTTCTGTCTGCTTCACTTTTCCAACGAATTCATATAACACGCTGCGTTTCAGGTTCTGTGGATTCACCTGGCACGAGCATTGATGACGAAAAGGCCTGATATAAACATCGAGACTTTATTTCTGCACCTGGACATTCAGCTTCTTGTTTTGGATTTAGTGGAACACCCACCCTTCCCTCCAGGCTAGACTCCAATGGAATCCAGAATTTTCCCAATCCTTAAACCCACTCTGAATGGTAACAGGTCAGAAACAATACAGGACCTCACACAGGCTGTTCATTTCAGGCTGTTAATTCGTGCAGCGGTGATAATTTGGAAACGTGAATGACGCTCCAGTTGAGAACAACGTCATGACGTTTTAAATTCAAATACCTGATACATGTGTTGTTGTTTTATACGTTACTTCTGTGTTTTTGCTGCTACTAGACTGTCTTTTTGAGGAATGTTTGATGATTACAGATTGAACTACAATGACTAGGATTTTATGTTCTAGCTAAATACTACATCGACATTATAAACTTAGTCCGATTAATTCTGGATCAACCCTTTTAGGAAAAAGGTTAAATACTCAAAAGCAACATAGAATCTAAGAACAAAAGGTATTGTAATTGATAAATGAATTCTACCTTACTTATCAATTTTAGAACAGCGAATAGTTTTATTATTTATTAGAAATAAATTGTATCTGTTGTGTAAAGAATGCAGCTTATACCTGTATTTGAGAGAAAAGGAAAAATTAACCAAAAAACAAATAAACAAAACAAAAAAAAAACAAAACAAAAAAAACACAAAAAGCAACAGCAACAAATTTTCACTACTATACTACATGTTTAGAAAGTCTTCTTACTGAACTTAGAATGAACAATTACTTCTTTCATGAAACTACACGATTGATCATAAATATTAATGTTTCTCTGGACATCTATTCAATCAGAATACTAGTAAGGTGTCTAGCTTTTTAAATATGATTCTGAAGAAAAATAGTTTTATTACAAAACTAATTTTTTCAGTAATGATATGTATAAACTAGGGATGGGAACGAATACTAATATCAGTATTCGAATATTCGCTTTGTCATATTCGAATATTCGTTTTGTTCAGTCCAGTCAGTTACCCGAATTTTGGTATCCGAACATTGGTACTGTTTAATCACCTGTACATTGTCGGGGAAACTGTTATCTAGAAATGGCGTATAAATGGCTTGTTTATTGGAAGTTTTAAATGCTAATTAAATGATTGGCAATACATAATATATCCCGTTCATTAAAACCGCGTGAAATAAGTCCAAAAAGTCCAAACATGCGAGGGAGGCATTTTTTGATACAGCTTATTTCAATATTGTTAAGCGATGATCAAATCAAACATAGAAAGCGAGGATGATTTTTTTTCAAATATACTTATAACAGGAAAATATTTAAGCTATTCTTAAAGCGACTGACTCAGAATTTTGCTGAATTTTTTTTCTTTAAAATTTAAGAGAATTTAAAATACTTTGGAAAAAACATAATATTATGCTTCTTTACACCATGAAAACTGAAAACAAATGTTTTGACTAAACCAGGATTCGAACCCACGACCTTTTGGTCAGTAAAATAGAGAGCAACGATCTAGACCACTGAGCCACAGCCTACTCGTTAGGAAGCGTCAGAATTAATCTTAGAACTAAAGTATTTATCCCGTGACTAACGGGGTAAATTTTTTACCGATAAAAGTGTGTAAAACTTTATATTTTGAGGTTTTTCTGTATCAAAAAATGAGTAAGTACCTTAGTTTAACTATGTTTTCAATAATTACAGGAAAAATTTCAAGATGTTAGAACATTTTCTTTTTTTTTTCATCGTCAGCCCATCTGTGAGTAATATCAATAGAGTTATAAGCGTGACTGGTTGTTAGTTTTCGTAAAACATGACGTTAATCCTTGAATATTGTGAGGTAAACAACTTCTAAAATTTGTGAAGTAATAAAAATCGGGCGCCAATAAAAATCAAAAAAAGATTAAAAGGTATCACAATTACGCCTGTTGCAAACTGTTAATCCGTAACGATTGCCCCTGCCAATTATGAATTACAGTTTTATTGTTAACTGGATCATTTTTGACACGCGATAAACAAACACAATACCAAACAGATTGGTTTTTTTGCATAATCAGAATGGTTACATTTATAAAAATCAACGATGCTTTATTTGAAAAAAAAATCATTATAGAATATTCAAATTTGATTTTCATATTCGAATATTCGGTCGATTTTCGAATATTCGAACATTCGTTCCCATCCCTAGTATAAACACAACATATTTCATTAATACCATTTATCCTGACCAATAATTCGTTTTTCAAAACTCTGAAATAAGCGTGCAAATTAAAGAAACATCAAACAGTATTGCGATATATCTCCTAAGGACCTAAACATCTTTTGGTGACATTTTGAATAAAGAATATATTTTAAGAAACCAGTAAGACTTCGCGTTTAAGCTAAAGTATTGATTGCTTACATCTAATTATCTAACTTTCCGTTCCTTATTTGGCGACCAAACATTATTTATGAAGATAATTTATCTTAGCGAACACATATCCAGAGACAGTTTATTCTACAGAAACAATTAAAAGCGAAATAAGAGTCTTTAGCTTTCTTTACAGACACATTCAGCAGTCTTTCACATGTGACTTTTTGTTAAAAATATTTGTGCTGATAAGATAGCTGTAACGTATACAAACAACATATATCTGTATTAAGCTCTGCTCTAATGAAAATTTACTTTGCGAGATTTTTGTATAATTAATTACCGTCAATATTTACAGTCCGTAGTGTTTCACTCACATGTATTAGTCTTGTCCTATATATCAGCTTTCTACGACAGTTTAACGGCTATCTGCGTCACTTTGCCTTTCCCGAAACTGTTTTAAATCCACAGTTACGTCACTGTGTACGACTTGTATGCACGGCAAAAATAAGAGAGAGAGAGAGAGAGAGAGAGAGAGAGAGAGAGAGAGAGAAACACATTAACAAGGGATGTCATCATTATCAGGCTGTAAAAGAAACGGCATTCTTTCTGTACGAAAGAGAGAGAGAGAGAGAGAGAGAGAGAGAGAGAGAGAGAGAAACACATTAACAAGGGATGTCATCATTATCAGGCTGTAAAAGAAACGGCATTCTTTCTGTACGAAAAGTTATACGAATGCCATCGTTCTGAAACTTCAAATAAAACTAACTTGAAACCTACATTACTCTTATGCTTTACTGTTTCTAACAATTTACATACGAGGGTTGTTGTTTATGTTCGTAGTCTTCTTTATTAATTAAATTATAACAGATCATATGTCTTTAACAGAGAAAAGAAAATAATATCATTAGAAGATATATTCTTTTTCCTATCACACAATCTATATAGCACAATTCTACAGTAAATGGTTTCAACAAAACAACATAAACCCATCTACCTTCCTTCAACCGTGGTCACGGTACGGCAAATTCGATGTCAAAACGACAATAAATGTCACGGGCAACACAACTTGCTTTGACTCATGTATGACAGGTCTTGTGCTAAATTTATTCTATCTCAATATAGCCTCCGTCTAACTGTACACATTTTTCATGGCGCATCACTCATTTCTCGTATATGTTGCTGTAACAATCTTCAGCACACGAGGACACAATACTCTGAACACTTTTCACTAACTTTTCCACCAAGTCATACTTAATTCTTCGAAGCTCTGGAAATACCATGAGGTCCATTGGGGCTAAATTAGGTGAGTAGGCTGGATATATCAAAATATCAAAACCTGAGAGTTCGATCACAAGGATGTTATCAGATGCAGTGTAAGGGGTAGTGGGGTATCCTGGTGATAAAAAACCCTTGCAACATCCCTCCGCACAACCTGTAATTGAAGTGGGGAACATGTTTTAAGTTTTAAACAAATAATTAATTAGATCTATCAATTAATGTTTGAATTAATAACTATTCTGTTATATCTAGCATGATACATACTTTTGATTAATATGGCCTGTTTACTATCTGTCCGACTGGTACTCCGTGTTTGAGAAACATCCCCTTTCTATCCATAAAAAAGATTAACATGTGTTTGCCCTCTGATTTGTTGACTGGCCTTTTGAGTGGTGGTGGATTTTTCCAAACTGACGATTGAGCCTTTCACTCCGGGCCATAATGCCACAAGCAGGTTTCAACCGTTGTCATAATACGATCTAGAAAAGAGTCTCCTTCTCTCTGGTGTCGTCGTAGAAACTCAAGGAACCGCTCAACCCGTATATGTTTTTCATGTTCATTTAAAAGTCTTAGTACCAAACGCGCATTAACTTTACGCATGTGCAAGAGTCTTCCATAAGAATTTTGTGTATTGCGAATGTAGAGATATCCTCAGATATAGCTCTAACTGTTAACCTTCTATCTGCATCAAGCACGTCTTTTACTTCAGTCACGAATGTTGGCCGTAGCTATGGTGAGCGTCCACATCTTTCATCGTCTTCAGTTGAAGTCCGTCCTTCTCGAAATCGTCCATGCCAATTAAACACTAATGTACAACTGCACTTTTGCTTTACACTTGAACTCCTGATCATAATAAATTTTTCAGTGGGCGTTTTTCTTAATCCTATACATAATTTTTACTGCTTTTGTTTCAACGTCACTCGTTGACGCCATTTTTTTCTTCCAAAAAACGCGATTCACAGTGCAAGTTTCTACAATAAGCTTTTAACGGAACCTTTTAAAATTTCAAAGGAGAAACATTATGATTTCACAACGACGCTATTAGATTTTGCACTAATTTTGATCCATAATATTAAGGTAATTATTGACATGTTCTTCAGAGCCTTGCAACTTCGCGATTTTTGAAAATATGGCGTGCCCCGGATAGCTAAACCTAGGTTGCTATGGAGATCATTTTTTGCAAGATTTATGGAATTCATTAAAAAATGAAGCATACTAGAGACATGATGACGTTATGTCTTTATAATAGTAATAATGTTATAATATTAACCTTAAATATTCGATAAATGCCGGATTAAATTACCGGGGGAAAAAGTCTACGACGATAAATACAACACCAGTCCCGTACTTATGGTAAAAGTCCACCAAGTAAATTCTCTAAGAAAAAATAGGACTGGCTAAAATTTGCGTTTAATTTAGCAATATCTATATGATTTTTGCACATAAAACAGTTGAATGTTAGCTTCAAACCATTTTAAATTCCTTGAAAAATATACATAACATTAACGCCCGTAAATGATTACAAGTAAGAATCAGTCTGACGATCATGTGACCATATTTAATTTTGTCTAGAGATATTGTAACAGTACATTGTCAAATTATCACCATAATGAATAAAAATCTTTTTCTGGTAAAGTGTGTTAGGCAGCAATTGGTGATCGTATACAAAATCCCAACATTCATTTATTGCATATACAAATAAACTGTAAACCGTCTATCTCTAGACTTTTCTATCAGATCTTGTTAAAATGGCTGACAAATGAAGGCAGAAATCTTTTTATATCCACTGGATAACTGTTTTGATGTGCAAAGATTCTCTGGATACTGTCAAAGCAATTTTAAGTCTGCTCATTTTAGAGGTTATCGATTTGGCGGACCTCTTGTATGGATTTGTGTGCTCTAAACAAATCAATATCTCTCGTGGCTGTCTAGTTTTCAGATTAGCATCGTGCTTTGTTGTCCTTGATTTGGATTAATTTTCTTCTTTAACGTAAACTCAGCTTGTTGAAAGCAATTGGTTAACGATGCACCATGGAAGCGCTCACTGATGTTTCCATTCTTTTTTGTAACAGACAAAAAATAGAACAATTAAAACTCCAACGGTAAAAACAGAAAAGAAACAAGCAATCAATTAATTTAAAGCCTTTTTTGTAGTATAGCGCAATAGTGAAAATAATACTGAAAATGATCATTAGAAAAATGAAACGCACGTTTTCTTTTGGTCTTGAGTACTATTTAATTTCAGGGAGTTTTGTTTGTTATGTTTTTATAACTCATTCTGAAAAAGAAATGGTGCCAGGCTATCTGTCAAAATTAACACAATAGTTAAAATAAGCAATTTCCTGTTCCTATGCCACTGTTTAAATGCAAAATTAAACTGCTACAGTAGTCCGTTCATCAGTTTGGTTGAATATTTGGTTACCTTTGTCAAACATTTTTTTTATAGCGATGAAACAGAAATAATTTCCCTTTGTTAATATAAAACGAGTATCAAGGAATTCTTTAAATCAATCGTTGTTTTATGCGTTTTCGTTCTCGACATTACCTTTTTGTCAGCCAGAAATGATTGTTATATTAGTAGACGCTGGTTAAATATATTTTGAAAAAAAGCTGAAAAGAGAAAAGAACAAATACAACGAGAAGTGGGAAATTTTGCTATAATTAATAGCTGCTTAAAACAGATATAACTTTTACACATTTACACTACAATAGTAGAAAACTGTTGTCCTTTTTTATATGAAACTGTTGATTTTTATTTATCACCATTCATATCACCTTTTTATACCCAATAAGTGGTCGTTATGACAATTCTTTATATTACACTAATAAAGATGTTTTATGTTCTGAAACAGATCAATTATATACAAAGAGAAAAAAAGACACAGAGAAATAGTCGTTTTCCGTGTGAAGAATGTCTTAAACACACACGTTCTTGTAGCACATTAATCAGCCACAAGAAACAAGATGAGAGAGCCATCAAAGCACAACTGCCAAGTGAAAATGTTACATTACACAAAACTCGCACATTCGAACCATAATTGTTAGCTGTAAAGATCAAAAATGTGGTAAAATCGACAATCATTGTGAAATATCTTTGCTACAAGTGAAACTGATCCCTGCATCAAATGACGGGTTGTTAAATCCTGAAAATTTAAAACGCAAGAACGGCGCAAAACAATAGTTTCTAGAATTTAAGCCGTAACACGTAGTTGTTAAATCATGTTGTTGAATGTTAGAACTGAACGGCATTAATTATGGTTGAAAAGATAATTCCGTTCAATTGAAATATGCATTAGAATTTGGTCGAGATTATACATAATATTTACATTTTCCGAAAGGGTTGCATGGTAAATCAGTCAGAGCAAATAACAAGCCTCGGTATTTGAATAATGTATACATAGGTTTTAACTGTTGTACTGTTGATTCTACAGTAAAATGTTTGGTTTATTTATTTTGATGATATGTATTCACTACATTTGAAATACGAAAATGTATTCAAGCATTAAAATTTTATGAAAAGGTAAGTTTGCTAACATCTGTGATGATGTCAATCTTAGTTAATGTTTACTTTTTCGTTCATACTTGAAGAACATGTCCAATGAACACATTCATGACAATATTTCGGCAAAATCAAAGAAAATGTTAGAACCAAAGAAACAACTGATGAAAAAAGGGTAGAAATGCAATCTGCCCTAAATATTTTTGATAAACTTCGAATGAAAACATCACGTATTCGTGCGCAAACCAAAATCATCCTTATTTCTATAGTAAACCCATCAACCCGATTCCATCAAATATTATTGCTGCCTCTCTGAATGGAAAACAGCGTGATTGATTCCAAAGCTTAGATTTTTACGGATAAAAAACGAGAATTAAAGTCAGTTCCATGAATACGAACAAGGAAAGAGAACTTTTTGTCCCATTCAGGCTTTCTTTTAATCTGTTTCCCATACCAGAGAAGCAAAGCAATGTCATGCTAGGAGTTGCTACGCATGACAATGGGGGGACATTGATTATTCTCCTAGAACGAGAAGTCTTCATGACTTTATTTCGGTATTGGATTCTCAGAACGTCTCTCTTTATCGCGTGTCCAAAGGAAACTCCGAACAGTTTCTGGTTTTCTGTGCTAAAGCTTTACATGAAGTACATTCGTCCAAGTTAAGATAAAAATCCAATAAGAGATTTTGTTGTTTATATTATATCGTGTAGTTGTCCGAAAGTGTGTAACATAGTCGAATGTGAATTGCAATTTCATTTTCAGGAATATTTGTTATTATAAATGGAAAATGTGTGAACAGAGTGATAGCAAGAAACATGTTTATACATTTTGTCGCAAAAGTAGTGTAAAATAGTGAAAACAGTGCAAGGAGAATTGCTATTCAAGACTGGCTTTTTAAACAATTTTTTATATGACATATATATTGGTTCATATCAACTGTATCGTAGGAGTAAACGGGACACGGAAACGACCAGCATTTCCTTTAATGCAGCCTACTTGAGAGACAATCCGATTAATAATCTCTCAATAAATTAATATTATAAATGCACCATATCATTTCTATAAGCATCTAGTATCAGTTTGAAAAAAAAAAACAACGACAAAATACAAATAACAAATTATAAACTAGACTTAATTAAAAAAATAAAACAAACATCACTTGAGTGGGACAAATGCTGTCTAGTATTGTGACGTTTTAAATCTTAACCATTGGGCTTTCATTTTGACGGTTGTGAAAAAAACTATACTTTGAGATCTGTTTGTTTATAACACCCGCCGTACCACATTAATACTATACCTCGTGTACGGGTATTAAATATATAGATGAGTGCAAAGATATTGAAAGGAGGAAATCTAGGATGTTTGATGAACATGGATTATTTTCTAAAGACACTGGCACTGATCTTGCCAATGTTTGTATTTCTTGCTTTTCAAGGGTGAGTATACATAAGTGTAAATATTTACCCATATTCATCATATATGTGGACCATTAATCATCCGTTAATAACACCTTTCCATATTGTCTACCCCTGACCTCAATTTGTCTATCTTGAAATAGCTCAAAATAGGACTGTACTGCATTGACCCATGGATGCTGGAATACAGCGAAAATGTTAAGGATATATCAGTGGGTAGAAAACCTCGAAAAAATATTTATCTTGGTATTTCAATGAGCCTTTTCAATGGACAGTTGGGTCGTACCACTTCAGAAACGTGATAAGCTATTTCTGTTTAAATGCCTTAGTGTTTGTTCATTCAGATCTCAATCGCGAAATATAATATCAGCTCTTATTTCATTTGATTCAGAATTAAAAAAAACCCAACATATTACTGTTTGCCACATAGAACTCCGTGCGGTATAGATATAAGCATATTGTATCATAAATTGAGGGAAATCGTTCTTGTAAACGAAAATAAACAAACAACTACAGACCTATACTATTATTAGATACCGATTCATACAATTCTGTGAGAGCAGACAGTGCCTAACGTTGTCCTAAACTTATCTTTTCAAACAACTTAAGAAATTTTCTGAAACTTCGTCTAATTCTTTGATAACCTTCTACAAACTATATCATCTAAACCAAATTAAATTCTAACACGACTCAAAAATACTCTCATGTACTACTATCAGACAGAGGACACAACTTTTGTGATAGCTTAAACATGGCCGAAACAACAACAATATAATATTTTGTTGTATATAACACTTGTTTTCTACTATATAAACAACTATCAAACTGTGCGATGCGAGGCACAATGATCTCAATTTGGGACGAGCTCCTCTGTCTTTTACTGTTCGTAACCTTGTAGAAAAAAGACTATTTTTAAGCTGCAGTAAATATTACGGAGTCATGAACATTGATATTAAAAACTTTCAGTTTGCAGAGTGATGAGACATATTTGTGTTAGCCCAAATATCGTTCTCTTGAAGAGTTCCTGTATAATTATTTATATTTAAAGGTATTTTAGAATACTTCTTGAGAGTGATTTTCAGCCTGAATCCCTATTTATTAAAGCAGCTGAATCACACCTTTGGTGTGATCAATTCCTTTTCAAAGAGATTTTGTTTTCAATCATTAATGTATAGTTAAAAGTATAATTATCAAAAACAATTGAAAATTTACTAAATATTTTAAGAGAAGTGAGCAACAGTATATTTGAACTTTGTTAAATGGTGCCGCAGCGCTCTATACAGTTCGTCACGCTAGTTCTAGACTTTGCGGAGAATTGTATTAAAAAATCAGAGAGACATTATAAAATTCTCTACTAGTTTAGATTATCCTGATCATTTACTCTTAATTATAAGTATTTAACTTATTTTGAAGGGAATCAATTTTCTGTGAATAATCTGCTTTAAGGCACTCTTTCAATTGAGTTATTGAAAGACATTTGAAATCTTTATAATGAGTTCATTAGGAATATGCTTCGCCTTGTTAAAGCAAATTTACAAAACACACTCTTAGCGAAGCCAACAGAAATGCCATTACTTAAAATCAATATGAGAGAAACAATTTCCGTTCTTGATGTGAAACAGCATAGCACGATGAAGAAAAAGCTACAAATGATAAACAGACCTAGAAATATTGACAACAAGCATAACTGATTCAAATCACACGAATTTGTAGATGAAAAATAATGATCAACTAATTGACTTTTTTCTACTTTTTTATGTTCTTTTTCATCTGTGGCAAAGAGCGAGCGTGAACTGACTAGTTCTCTGGATAAGGAAACAAAAGTTTTTACTCCTTTCGCTCCTTATTAATCTTTGCACACTATGCATTTGTGTGGAACTTTTAAACGTTCAGTTATTTTCCGTCAACCGGTTAGCTGGTAGTTTTGTCAGGTAGGCCTTAAATATTATAAAAGTATCAAAGAAGATTAAGAAAATTTCGACTAATGCTACCGTTATGTTGTTAAAATAATCATTAAAAGGCCTACTTCCATTAATCATTCCTTTGAACTACTACAGTATAGAATATTAGTATTTGTCTCGAACTATTATCAGTAAAACTGATAACCTTTTCACCATTTTGGTAGAAAATGATGTGGACAATTAAGATAAATCCTGTTCGAATGTCCTTGGACGGTGCAATGAATATCCGGTATCGAATAATGATAATTCGAATCGTAGCACTTCCGCTTGCAGCACATTTCCTCTAAACCAATCAAAACATTAAGAAATGAAAACCCTTCGTGACGTCATTCTTGTCGCATTAATCTTGTTTCTACGCAATTAATAGATGATTTCCTTCAAGGGTACTCTAATGATGAAAAGATTTGTTTAATTAAGTTGCATGACGCATTAAGCTCCTTTCAAATGAAAAACAGCAAAAAAAAAAAAAAATATCCTGCCGCCTCCCGTTGAATTTTAAGTTACATTTCATATCTTTAGAATAACGCCTATATTTAGGTATTTTTACTTCAAATCATTTTCCATAAGTAATGTTTTATTATCTGGAGATGCAGACAAACAAAATGTAGATACAGACAAATGAAATTTAGTTTGGTTGCAATCTATCATCTTGATCGGACAGGTTAATTTCACTGCTGCTTGACATAGATTACAATATGAGAGTATATAACGCAAAATAAAAAAAAAAAATATCTGAGTTTTAAAACATTATACAACAATAAAACTGATGACTCTACACTTCAGAGATCACTACTACCCTGTGCATACATGACTGGACAATTGGACAAACGAATAAGACATATGTAATTAGGGAAAGCAGTTTTAAAGACTTAGTCTTCTCTGTAAAGTAATTTGATATTCTAAAAAGACGTTTGATGCCCTTTTAGGCGTTGTTCGAAAGTGTCTGTTACTGCAGATCTGTTTGCGGCAACTGATTATGTTAGATAAATATGCAGCTATAGCATCTGTCTGCTTCCACATTGATACATTTGAAAAGTAGACTTGTTTGTAAAGGATTGAATTGAGAAGTAAAATGGGCAAATAAATGTGAGAACTAAATGATTTTGTGTAGTTTAAAGATCGGAAACACGGTAAAAGTAAGACAACAAATAGATCACAATTCGTACAACAGAAATTGTTTAGACATACAAATGCAGTAGTTCAGTTCGTAGAATATTGAATGTTCATATTTTGTAAGCAACAGTCCAGATACACCTGCTATTTTAATAGAAGTCTGAACTGTAAAACGAGATACTTTTACTCTTTTTATGAATAAGATACAAAATTAAAATATGAATGCAGCTGGAAATACTTTCAGAGTTTACAAAAAAGTGAACCAACCGAAGTAAAACTGAAAGACTTTGCACAAATATCTCTGCTAGCAAATTAAGTACAATTTTAATTATCGTCTTACGAAGTGTACACAAAAGAAAGCGTAGAAGTATAAAATGTACATTTATATGTTAAATCAATTTTTAAAATATTGTATTTTACAAGCTGAGTTTGCATCCAAGCCCCTGCCGCTGGTGCTTGAATGGAGCAGTGACAATTCTTTTAGACAAGATAATTAGCTGACTAAACAGAGAGACAGAAAATGCTCTCGTATATTTTACAGCAAGTCGTCTGTCAAGCAACACTCTCTTCCATTTAATAGATAGTGGTATGCATGACAATTCTCCTCTGAATATCTTATTTAATTCCCCTTTCATTATGGCAGTCACAGACGTATTTTGACAGTTCCTCGAGATAGTTATACACTAGAAAATATATTATAAGTAATCAACCAATTTCTGTTTCAATGTGATTTACATTTATCCGTGAACTCAATGTATTGCAATTCATGTAATAACTGTTATTAGGTTATGTTTTAACTAATAATTAATAATTATTTTGTAAAACAATTGACTAACGATTTTATAAAATAAATAATCTTTAAAACACGTTTCTGCAATTTTATAAAAATGTTCATATACCTGAAATTAATCGATGAATTATGCAATAAACTCCTCTAATGACGTCATACTTGTCACACACAAATCTCACAAAACTGTTAATGGACGATATGAACAGAGCTAATACAGTTATTGTAATCGTCAGAATGTCATTCTTGTGCGGACAAAAACTTTTCTAGACCTCTGTCTAGTCAGAAATGCATGCTTCATTTAACCACTGACTAGCTGAAATTTTTAATTGCCACCCTTTTTATTCCCTGGAAAAATTAAAAACAAGACAAAATTCTTGTATTTCTACATTTGTTTTATTTCTGTATACAACTGTATTCTAAGAAAGCAAATAGATATCAGAGCTTTCCATCGTTTCGCAACTTTTCTCGAACAATTATCACCATATCAATGAAAAATACCCTCTGAAAATGTTATATACAATTATAAAATACAGACAATCCAGTGTAAATAAATACTGCTACACATATGGGCAATCCATTAAGTAGAACAGAAAAATAACTGTTAATTAAGCAATTGTCATACCTATCACTTCCTGGAATCCATAAACCGGCCCTATCTCAGGAAGAGTAAAGCCACTGTCTCATAAAAGGTCCGACGGGTCGGCGATGGGATGACGACGAGTTTTTGGGGAATCTGTGGCATTTTCGGGGAGTAGTCTGCGATATATCGTCGATTTATCTGCGCCTCGGCAAAAAAAAAAAAAACAGGTGTTTTATTTAGATCGGCGAGATGTCGGCAAAACTTACCTCCAAGTTAAAATTTTTCGATCGATCGGAGGAAAAATTTCTACCCCGTGAAATCGTTATAGCATCAGTGACTAATCGCCGATGGTCGGCCGGATCACGTCCGACCCTCGGCCGGGTTACTGGCGATTTATCACTCCATACCGATGTCTCAGATTTCTTTTTCGCTTGTCAATATCGGGGACTTGTCGCAGGCATCTCGCCGTGCTTCTACCGATGTACTACAGGCTCCCGGATAGGTCACGGCCGACGGCATACATATCGCCGTGTGCCCATCGATTATTCATTGATCACTTGCAAAATAATCCGTGGCTAGTCTGAGATATATATTAACGATTACTTGCGTTTTCGCCGGGTATATATAGTAGTATACTATCTCGACTAGTCGGTGACTAATCAATGGCTAATCGACGGGTCATCACCGTTTGATCTCCGATTGAAGTGGCTGCACGTCGGCGATCAAAGAAACCGACATCGTGGGAACGTCAGATTAATGAGACCGCTCGACAAACAGTGTGCACCGATGTCGCTTTCAAGGTTTTTCCCGCCGACGGGTCATAAATCGGGGGAGACGCCGAGATGTCGGTGTCGCCGATTTTTATGAGACACTAGCTTAAGCGACAAACGGATTCCTTCGAGCACACACATGATTAACCTAGATTTCTAAAACGTTTCGTTTATAATATTGATCTCTTTCAGCTGAATTACGAATAGAACTTATCGAATGGATGAATAAATGAAAATGTATTTCAGTCGCTAAAAGAATGCCAATAGGTTTGGTTATTCTGGCAGTCTATTCAAGTCCAGCATAAGCTAAAATATAATACAATGATGGGTTCCCTCGAAAGGTCATATAGAGTAGAGTATATTGTATTTAGAATAATGTTCGATAGTTGCCACATTGATAAATAACTAAGTAGACATATTTAAAAGCAGTGAATAGAAAAGCAAATAGCCAGACTATCGTTAATGCAAATGAATCACTTTTGCTAAAGAGTTGTACAAAAACTGGGACAACAAAACTACACTTTCTTCAGCAGAAATTGATTAGATATTTTTTTTCTCCCGAAAAAGACTTCTCCTATGTAAGCTGATGATGTAGAGCAATGGTTTAGATAAATTTACTACAGTACTGTAACAATATCAAGAATTACAGAAGTATACAGTATATTACTTTGAAACGTGGCGAGCATTATATGTATAGTTTGAAAAAATGTAATGGCAAAGGAGAAAATAAAATAAGATCAGTTTTAGTGAATTTCGTTCTATAGCAAATATCGAACCAAATCTGAAATCGATTTTCTAAAATGACAACATTGAAACAGGCAACCGACTACTGAAAATGGAATAACACATTTTTATGTGTTTACACAAGGAACTGGATATGGGCACACATTTAAGCATTGAAAACAGTTATGGAGCGAACATCCATCAAAGTAAATACAGATTAATACATAAGCGTGTATTTTATTACAATATGAATTTCTAGCCTGAACAACGAAACCTACTGCCACCATAGGTACTGTCCCTAAAGCTAGAGGGAAAATATTAAAGTGTCATCAACGTCTGAAATAACTAAAAAAAAAACAAACTATACAGGATGTTAATCACACGTTAACTAGTCTTTATTATGACGAATTTGTCGGCGAAAATTGTACTTTGCATATTTAACTTTTATGTCAATAAAATATTTGCTGCGCAATTTCTGCATTTCCTGCATGCCTTCATAGACAAGAGCAGATTCAGCGTTTGAAAATTTCAGATATTTGTTTATCTTCATTCTGTATCCCATGTCAGAAATTCACAGAAAAGAATTATTTAATATAAGATCATAGAAATTATTCAATGGAATAGATACTGACAGTATCAACACATTTATCCATATTGACGGGTATACATGAAACCAATACAACTTTTCCAGACTGCCTTGAAATCCAAGAAGATTAAGCTGAAGACAGATGTAATAACACGATTTTCTTTTTTTATAAGTTCAGATTCATTTTCCTTTTTGACATTTTTTTCATAGCCCCTTTCCATCTGAACGGAATGTATTGTACCATTTAAGTAAGAGATTTCCACCATCCGTGGCAATCAAAACTTTGAATCCCGGAGCACAAAAGAAGGAAAGTTCATACCAGGAGCTATTTATTAAATATCAGTTCTATGCACAAAACGTTTAAAGGAAATGGAACTTACATATATTAATTTTATAGACGTCAGGTTTTCAGACAGAAACAGTTTTATCTTTCGTAGTTCTCCAGAAATATAAGACTTTTCTGCAAAAGTAAATTTGTTTCTCTGTTTCTCTTAAGTCTAAGCAAGTATGAAGGTTAGTCTTGAACAATCACCAACTATTTGTCTTTAATTTGCTCAGCAAACAACATGTAAAGATTAATAAATGAAAACCGCCTATGGAATATAAATTTATCATTGTGCGTGTGTCTCCGTTTAGTCCGACTTTGATAAAAAATCGAACTCGCAACGAAAATTTTTAAAGAAAAATATATATTGTTGTCTTTAAGAATGTTCTGTAAGCGTGTAATCAGAGCACTGACTGTAATTTATTGGTGAAAGCTGGCGCCCTTCTAAAGCATTTTGACGCTGTAAAGTCTTAGCATCAGTAAACTAAAGACTTTAAATTTGAGAGAAACGTACACGATTGTTAAAGTTTCCTCCCTACATGTGAAACGTCCTTTTACCTCTTCAGCTTCGGAAGCATCTAGAATTATTTTAATAATATAAAAGACGTTAAGAAATATTTTGTTAATATGAAAGACGTTAAGAATTATTTTGTTAATATAAAAGACATTTACTAGTATTATCTTACTAATATAAAAGACGTTAAGAATTATTTTGTAAATATGAAAGACGTTAAGAATTATTTTGTTAATATAAAAGACAGTTAGTATTAACTTATTAATATAAAAGACGTTAAGAATGATTTTGTTTGAATATAAAAATTTTACGGTTTAGAGTCAGCTGTTAAGATTTTTTTGTTAATGGTAAAGAATTTATGTTTGATTATCAGTAAGTCTGTACAACTTGCATCTGTTAAAAAGTAAAAAAAATATTGAATCGCCGAAGGTTTGCAGATAAACTGAATTTTATATAATAACCGATCACTTCTATGACTTGAAAGTTATCATAACTAAGTCTTTCTTTCCAATATTATAAGTAAAAAATGAGCTTTGGCTTAGCAAGAAGCGAGAAAAAACACGAGATGTTTCGAAGTACTTTTAAATTAGCGTAATTTTGTAACAGTTTTCAAACTGAGACTCGCCTGAATTAAACTAGCGATTGTCTGACAGAGCAACTGTCCAAACAATCAAAGGCAATACTGACAATACCAATCCAGGCATTACAAATGCAAATTACTTTAATCTGGTCAGAAAAAAAGAAGAATTATGGCCCCAGCAAAACAAGATCTGCTATCAAAGTTTGCACAGAGGATTACTGATCGCTGTGTGCGATTTAAAGAATATATGTTTTACGTTTCGATTTTGTTTTATATAATTTTGATTCAAGTTAAAGAAATAAATATTCTTCTTGTTGATTGATTTAATGCTAACACATTTGACAGAAAGTAAATAAAGATTTGATGGGTAAGCATGTCAGCAATAAGAAAATGAGCGACTGTCAGTCATATTGCTACACTTCGTTTTATGGGACTATTTAATTGCATTTTGATGTTTTAACATTAGTTAGCCATTATGGAAAATGTAAAAGTACTACTCTAATATTTGATATATTTTCAGTGCTAAATATTTCATGTACGAGAGAAACACTTGTAGTTCCTGAATTTTAAGATCTTCAGCATTCTTACAAAACTGAGATGGGTTACTAATACGTCCACTGCAAAAAAATTGGCTTCCTTTAAAAATGGCAATAATGGTTTGAATTGAAATTGTCCATTCATATTGTAGATATGCTATACTATGACCTTTGCAAAATAATAAAATATTAAACCAAACTATTCCTTAAAACTTTCTTAAGAGAAGTATCCTGTTAAAACATATGACATATTAAACATATTTCAGAGAAGTAGAGGGATACTTTAAACAAAGCTGGAAGAAAAATACGAACAAATCGTGCTTCTTACGTCTTGAAGATATATCTTAAGTCAAATGCAAAGGTTTATAAATATATATATCAAAATGTCAGTTGCAAGTGCTGGAGAATGCAGTTTTCTAGAACCGTTTTACATAAAAGAAACATTTGCTATCAAATTGAATGCCAAGAAAGAAAAAGAGAAATGCTCTTGTTTATCTTATAGCACGTCCTTGAATTAACGATGCTCTATATTTAATTACTAGATAACATATAATATGCCCATTTTCTAAGACTGATACTATATCTTTAGAAGATTCATTCAAATATATCGTGTTTTTGACGAAACTGAACTAAAGGACATAACGTTGATAACAAGTCATGTGTTTTTGAATTATCTCTGGCCAGGAACAGTTTTTGGTTTCATATTGTGTTTTTGTTTCCGAAACAACAATCCTAAACAAACTTGAATTTAACAGCAAACATTCTAATAAAAAAACAATTTAATGACCATTAGTGCAAAAACATAATTGCCACTAGAACCAAAAACACTAAGGTCCAAGTTTGAGAAACCTATTAGCAATTTACTTGTAAATGGCAGTATCTGGTTTGTTTTGTCTATTTATCACAAACTCATTTACATAGTTTTACTCATTAATGTATTGACTTTTTTTTTTCATTTAACATATTGTTTATAATTTACTGTTGGCATTACTTTTAACAAATAAGTTTGGAATATGGACTTTTTCATACTAAATATTCTTTTCTGTTACAATTAATCATGAAAACTAAAGAAACAGTATTTCCAGTTGATTGATTTTCGAATGAATTGTGTCCGTTGACAGAAACAGCAAATATAAATTAGGAGCTACATGACACGGCGTTAATTGATGACCTTTTATTGAAACAAAAGTGTCAGAGCGTAACTGTTTCTGTTTTTTTCCTCTAATTTGTCGAGCATGTCAACCAATATAAAAGTCACCCAGTCACAACGCTTGCCGTTGCTTATTGCACTCGCGCATAAATTTCAATATGAAATAAATTGCTTTAAAAATATTAAATAAAAGACAATGACAAATAAAGAAAATGGGATTTAATGTCGCATCTTAGAAAAATGAATTATGTTCAGTTTAATTTGTATCTACATTGACCTCATCTTTTTCCCCTGAAGAAAATATTGGGCTATTTATTGATATAGTTGTGTTTTTTGTCAGTGGACGACATTGCCCACTGAAAATATGAAGCTATCTGATACTTATTACATCTATATCAGCGCAATCTATCACATTCAAGAAATATTGATATAAGTTACAAAAGTTTTGTTTCTGAAATTGATGTAAAATAATTTCAAATTACCTGAAAGATTTATAGCCTGCCTGCGTTCTTCAATATAAATCGTAGCTAATTATCTAAATATGACTGAAACACACTGCATGTGTACAGATACAAAGAAATAGACGAGGTCTGCCCAAATAAATTAGAACTACAGTATGTCATAGTTATGGTATTGGGCAAGACTTATAATTATTCTAGACATTTCAGTTTTGGTATTATCGTATTTGTTTTGCCTTTCCTTATAACCGAATTGCAACATACAGAACTGCAGAGGTGAAGCATAAACAGGCATTGAAGCAATTCTCATCCCATATTACTTTTGTTGATTTCTCCCGATGGTTACGCACCATATGCTTAGAACATGACGTATAACAATACAATGAACAGTCGCAGTTGTTGTTTTCAGAAAGCATCAATAGTACTACAAACAAAACCAAATCATCAATTATCAGTTTGCTATTGTCTCTTTTTTTACAATTTAATCTACTATTGCCTAACGAGGGTAGCTTTGTTATGCATTGCAATATAAGTTGAATCAGCTAGGGACTGCTTTGTTTTTGTTTATTATAGACACCAATGTTTACACTGTAGTCTGACACTGAATAAAAATAGTGAATTCCAAATTATATCAGTGATGTCCAAACGAAAGAAATATATTAAGATGTCGTGTTTTGAAGTACCTATAATGTTATTGGAGTATTGCTGGTACTTAAGAAGTCCCCAGGCAAGTCGGAAGCCTTGCCAGTAATACAGTCCCTCACGAATGCATTATTTTTTCTGTTTGATGCAATATCGACCACAATATGTATATTACAGAGCAAAGCTGTAATGTATATAAACTACACATTTACCTATTTACAAAGTTCTTGAAGACAGTTGACGTTTCGAGTAGAAGAGATCCTTGCTTGTATCTGATGACTTAGATGAAACATATTTAATCATGTCTATAAACTTTAACTTTATTTAAAACAGTTAAAGCTATGAAATAAATAAAATATATTAAAGTATATAAAATGCATATAAAGTCCACCAAATTTATTTACAGTTTCTTTTTTTCTTAAGAAATTGTTCCTTTAGCTTAAACGTACAGGCTGCTAGCCTAGGACGATCTGTTTTGGTTAGTTCTTTGATAGTTTTATTTCTATTACCTAAGAACGTGTTCGTTGAAATCACCAAATGCATTCGAAACAGAATATTTTGCAATGACATTTTTTTTGTCCTTGAAATCATGAGCCAAGTGGACTTTCACACTGTTGAATTTTTTTGTTTATCTTGTATGTATTGTGTAGAATATTCGGATAATTGCTGAAAGGTCTGGTTTTCATCAAGATATATTATTTTGTATTTGGTAATCTAGAAGAAAGATAAGAACACAACAGTTAATTCAGTCATAGTAGAAGAAAGCTAAATGTATCATAGGAAACAATATCGAAATTGTCAAAATATATTACAAATGTAAAAAGATAGATACTTGTAGTTTTGACATAAAATTTCTTAACATAGATTTAATAAAATCTAGAATTGACTGAAAAATCGAAAATCTACCTTTTGAATTTTCTTGAAACGTCTAGATACTTAAATGTAATGATTTCAGCGCGTGCGTTGCCAAATGGAAACGAAAACGAATTTACCTCGTCTTTCAATGAATAGCGATTAGTATCCGTTTGCCCAGGGGCATTTGATTTAACTTATAGCTTGTGTAAAAGACATCAAACAATTTTCTAAGTTTAGATAAACAAGACACGAAAACTAAAGAATTTGCTTTATTCAGTATAAAGAAGAAAACGCACAAAAGCACTGCTGGTATTATTTAAGAATGAAATTGAAATCAAACATAGTTTTATACCTTAATTCTATTTATGCAATTGATAAGTGACATAAACTGTATCTTTTTTTAAAAGCGAAGACGAACAAATTCAAATGATATTCTTTTCAAAAACTAATATTTTACATTTACATTTGACATTACTCCTTCTAAATATGATGAAGAAAAATTTATGTCGACTAATCTTTATCACAGAAATGTTGTCGTTATATACTTCCATTGTTAAATTGAAAAAAGGACTAACTGTTAAATGATCACATTATCAGACTCATCATTTCTGAGAACAGCGATTTTCAAGCATTTTAAAACTTCAGTAAGTCAACAAATGCCACATAATGTCACTTGGTTTTGACATTCCAAAAATGCTCTTTCTTTCATCTACCCTGTTTCATTAGCATTTTATGTCTTAAACCTGAATTCTGGAAAGCATAGAAAAATACGAATTAATTGACACATTTGTATCAGTAATTGTTTTACAAAATTGACATTGTCATGCTATTTGCATTTATTCATACTGATACAAATGTTAAATATATTAAACCAATATTAAACTAATTTCTCAAAAAGAAAAAAAACAACATAATATTATAAAATGATTTGTTTTTAATTTCAATATATTTGGTTCTTGGGATTGTTTAATGCAACACTGCACTAACTCAATGTAAAGTTGTTTTTTTACCAGTGGGCATTTTTGTAGTACAATTGAGATCAAAGTAGCTTTATTACGAAGGTAAATCCGATGTGTACATATATTTCTTTTTCTTGTGGAGTCTAGCTGTCATCTTAACTGAAGATAACAGTTATTTAACCAGTCATCAGAACCTTTTCCACCCGAAATTTCATGTATGCATTTTTATCACATAACCCACGGCGCGGGAGCTTAATAAAGCCGTTTAATAAAACAACAATACACTTTTGTAATAAATATACAAATGAGGCGACTGATCAGTTTATTTACATATTCGTGGTTAAAACAAATTAATTTAGATGGGCGATAACCATATAATGCCTTGAGGGATGCAAATGAAAAGTACTTCCGGCACAACTACACTTCTTTGGGATACTATCATCCTAGTTTTTATTCCAGTGATTGAAAACAGAAATAGAATTTTCTGTCACACTGGGCATGTATGAATCCAAATCTCAATTGAAAAAAAAACAACTAAGTTTATTGGTGTGTAATGGTGGAATGAACTGATACATGCACAGCTACCTTGCGTTGTGAAACATGTACCAAGTTTGATTTCTCCTCATTGAAAACTGAAACATGCGACACAAACTTTGTAAATCAGACATGAGAGTCCAACAGACCGCATTGAAAAAGTCAAACTGAAGTCGGAGATAATTCTGGAATACCATGAGGGATGCATTTGAAAAACACTTCCTTCACATCTACACTTCTTGGAAATAATATGATCCTTGTTTTATTCCAGTACATTGAAATCAGAAATGTAATTTCAGACAATATATGAAACATGTACACAGTTTGACTTCTCTCTACTAAAAACTGAACCAGGTGTTAGCGATACAAGCCATATACATACAATGTGACCGACAAGGCGGCTGTGATACAGACAAAATGAAGGAGTTAGAGCAGTGTTGCGTTGAACAGTCAAAATGGTGCAAATGTTACAAAAACTTGCATTTCACAAAGTAATTGGAACATATACTGATGGATAAATGTCATAAAATTTGTCCCTGGTGAAAGGCAATGTCAGTGCTTTGTCGACAAACAAAAAACGCGCAAATTTACATGTTGTCTTTTAAAAAAAAAGTTCCTTAAAACCAAAGTGAAATGCATTAGTTTTTCAATGTCAGTAGAAATACTTGGTTTGAAATGATATGATTTTAAAACACATCATTTATTTAGAATATCAAGAAAAATATCTTGCAAGAACATATGATTTATTGGACGTTTATTTCAGACGCGAAAATGCTAAACAAACAAATTCTTTAACATTGTGTCCTTCTCAAGTACAGATGAATGGTGTTCTTACAGCAAAATTTACATATATCAGAATTTCTAACTGCATTTCTGCAGCGTTTTACAAGTGTTTTATTAGATGCATTAGCTATCGACTGGCTGCCAAGAAAGCGCAGGAAATGACAGACATAAGACACTGAAGACAGTTTTTCGTATTTAACAAGATGTTTGTGTTTACTGGATTATGATACGGAAGACACAGTATATCATTTTGTTCTTCTTCTGAGTTGTTTGAGGATTTTAATCAGATCTGTGACATTATAAGGCAAAATGTTTCTTGGTTTACCGTGTTTTAAATAATAAAAAAAGAAGTTTGATCATACTGCCTATTAAACTACCTGTTATGTCACTGAATTCTGAACTTTAAATACATTTTTTATAAGACAGTATCTTGTCACAAATACATAAGCGTTTACCTCACTTTATTTAATACTTAATTGTAAATGTGTTATCTCATATACATGTAAAAAGTATCGCAGTCTTGACAATGCACGTAGATGATATAAAGTTAGGTTAGATGTGTCTAATCATTCTACCAATATCAAATTACTTCACAGTTTCCCTTTCCAGAATGCCTATAAATAGGAATAAATGGATAAAGCAAGATTTCCAAGAAAATCTCATTAACATTTGTTTTCTCCTATATGTCACCCAAATGCTTTACTCAAGAGACGTCGATGGAAATTCAGTAGATATATTCACAGACGTTCTTTTTTATCGAAAGGACACAGCAAATAAGAATAACTAATACTTTCACGTTTACTCCTTTTATCAATTTAACTGCTGTGCAACGTAAGAGATCTGAACGGGATATCTATCTAAATGTCTAATATCATTTGTATCATCACGATTACTTTGTACTTTAAGAAATCTTTCAGTCTTTCTGCTAGGCAGATTCATTAAATGTCGGTCTACCGTATAATGCGAGATTTGATGGCATAAACAAACATCTTGTAAAACCAGAGGGAAACTGAAGTACACAAAATAGACTAGCAAACTACCACTTTGCCAATTATCAAATGCAATTCCCGCAACGAACTACAAATAAACTTGTGATTCCTTTCTTAGTTTCAGAAGAATAAAAACATCTAAACTTAGTCAAAGAAAAAGTATTTATTCTTTATAACGTAGATACTTTTGCTTAGACTTCCTTTACAAGTCTTAGGTACAGTTTATCAATGATAAAGTTATAAAAAAGTTTATATAGTTTTATTGTTTGTTTTGAACCGTACTGTTCAGAAGGAAAAATTCTCCACGCAAATCTAGTTTCTGCAATTTACAGTATCATGATATAAATTACTAAACACCATCAAATATTTAATAACCCCATCTTCGAGTACTATGAATGAACAACTGAATTCAATTTACCCTATTTGCAAAGATCAAGACAAAGGAATTGTCAAATCCGCCTGGTCACATTTGAATAAAGCCGCATATGAAATAAACGGTTAAAAGGAAAATGTTTTGGTATATTTAACCATGTCTGATAGCGTACTAATATCATTTAAGGTATATATTGCATAGTGGATAGTAAAAGAGTGGTCATGTAATATGCGATTTATTGCATGAGTTATTTGAAATGGACAAAACGAGGCTCTGTCCAGTTTTTATCGTTTTTGTAATAATGAGTGTAATTAAACCCCTTTTAGCATGACAACTAATATAATGTTCTATTTATATCATAGAAGTTTTGTAAATGAATGGTGACAGAAACGCACAAAACTGTTTTCTTTTGTCCGTTTACGGGCAAACATCATACGCGTATAGTAAATGACGTTAACGTCTAAGTGTTATTACACCAGTGTTATATGAAGTAAAAAAATAACACGGCTTTATTAAACGCCCACGGCGTCGTCAATGATTTAAATTTCCAGTAGAAGCTTAAGGTACTACAAGTATTAGCATTTCCAAAAATGCTTGAAATCGCCGTTCAGCCATGCATTTCGTCTTATCCATAGATGAATGTATTTCATGTTCTTCATTCATTAATTTGATAATCTTACAACATGCGTTGTACTGAAAAGCGAAGTTATATTTTATAATTTTCACACAGAAATTACAAAGTAAATTAAATATACATTGTAATTTTTATTGTAGCTGGACTATTTTTGAAAGCGGACGATTTGGCTTCTTAATGAAAAACATCCCAATATCTTTATACATCATGTTAAAATTTGCATTAAAACCTTGTAAATATTGCTTTGTTGTAAACCAGTCTACGCATAATTAATTGACTTTTTTCGTAGTTTTTTTAACTTTATTTATTACTAAAAAATGTATACTTAACAAAAGTTAGATACAGTTCTTCAATACCATAAGAATATTATATGTACTATTTAAACAGAATAAATTTTAAATAAAAAATACGATATCGCCCTAACCCTAATGAAGCATATATAAAACACGGAAAATCCTGATCAAACTCCTCGCACCGGTTAAGTCACGCTTTGCTACTTTTACTGTACTAATCAGGGGAAGTAACCCCTGCGGGGGGTTTGTATCCTGATTAGAACCGCCCGGAAGCAAGCATTTATTTTTTTCTTTAAGTGCAAGTTTTGGAAAAAACAAACAAACTATACTCTTATTTAGACTACATTCTCTAGTTAAAAATGACATGTAGCATAAAATATTGCGATTATCCTGTGTTTATCCTACACGAGCCTGAAGACTGGTACTGAGATCGTACATTGATGATGGTATTTTTCAGTTGTAAGAATAAGTAACCCGACAAACATGGCGGTTGGGCGAGTCCATTTCGCATCCCTTGCAGAAGAATTTTGACGTCCATTTTGTTATCATGTGATATGAAATGCTTTGCTTTGATTGGCTAAAGGCAGGCGGTGTACAGGCAAAACTGTTCAAATATTGTTAATTGTATATATCGCCGTCCAGGAACGGCGATAATTAATTACTTTTTAAGTGAAAAAGATGCGAATGATTCTCAAATACAGTATTGAATGCAAAAAGGTATTTCTTTATACCATGCATAGATTTTTAAGAAAATATAATGTTTCAGGATGTATCGGTTGTTCAAAACGAAAACCAGTAAACTGCGTCTTTCAATGAATAACTAATGGAAACCGCTTGCCCTAGGGATATTGTGTTAACGCATGGTTTATGTAAAAGGCGACATTTAGATATTCTAGACACGGAAATCAGTGAATGTTTTTTTGTCGCAAGAACATTCCACAGCGCGGTTAAAACAGCACTGAATTAAGATAAAGACCCACTTGTGTAAGCTGAACCATCATATCTAATTAAAAGTTCAGGAAATAGAAACGAGTAAAGTTATTCAACCGATATTTACAAGACAGCTAATATGAAAACATTCTGAAGAAATGTTAAATACTGTTCAAAAGCTGTTAAAAGCCGCTTTGTATTCGTGGAATTGCTCTATAAGGATATCATATTTACAAAAAAAGTCCACGTGCATTACAGGCACATGTTTGAAGGGCCAAGGTAAAATACTGATATTGTTTATAAAAAAAGCGTTAAAAACCTCTGCTGAAAACTGTTACAGTTCTTATAGATTCAGATGAGAACATTTGTAATCAATGAGTAACTCTAAAGTATCGACAGCGCTGAGAAACTGTCATTCAAATTGTTTCATTAGATACGTCATTAGTTATTTGTTAGTTCGCCCATGTTGAATAGTATTTTCTTTTTTTTCCCACGTTTTCCTAAGAACAACCGGAGAAAAATGCTTAGGAAGCATAATGGTTTTGTCAGTATTATAGGGGCATGCATGTCTTTTTTTAAATTTGATTTCTGTTTAAATTGAACTGTGATGTAAATAGACTTATGTTTTAGAAATATAACACTGTTCAGAAAACGCTTCAAAATGTATATAGATGCTTGTAACTGCCCTTGGACATACTTCAATACTTCTTTTTGATAGCCACACACTAAATAAGGACTACTCTAGTATTTCCTTTTGCGAAAGACAAACCCCTAAATAAAGTGTGACCCAAAGGTCAAGGTCGTAGTAGTTCCTTCCGTTGACAGTTGACTTAGAATTATAACTCTTTACTGTATCTTTTTGAATGTCCACCTTTATTTGTCTGATCGTTAATTTTTTACACTTTTCACCACTAAACTTTTTATTGAGATGCTGTTAACAAAGAATGTGTACAACATTGACTTTTGCATTGTGTATGTTTCATTTTCACTAATAGTTTCAACACTTGTATGGGAAATGGCAATACAAGATCTGTTAATCTACTGTTGCTGTCTTAACACTTGGAAAAAAACTCCCTTCTAACCTTTTTTCAGGATTGTTATTAGCTGCATTATGAAATCTTCTTTGGCGGCAAATAACAAATTTGATATCTGAATGGTCAACCTTCAGCACTAACTAGGTATATTTTGAAAATACCAGTATAGAACAAAAATGAACTTTTTATAGGTAAGGCCATTTAAATTAATGAATAAAAAGTAATACCTTCATGAGAAAAAAATTATATAAACTGTATACGAAAATGTAAATGTAAAGATTTCTCTTTTTTCAAAATGGAAAAGGTCAAAACATTCGCACAAAACGACAAGCGCTTTCACTAAAGTTCGATGTAATAAAAATGATACATCTGATGACGGCAAGTAAATAAAGTGAGCAAGGTTGGTTTTCCACAGATGAGGATTTAAAAACAGCCAATCAGATCGTGTTTTTTTCTAAGGCTTTTCGGTATGGGTCGCAAAATGGCCGCTATATTTGATGCGGTTGCAAGTGTTTTAGAAAATCAGGATGGCCGTCCTTAAAACCTCTGCAGTGTGGAAATAAATGCTATGCCACAAAAATACACTTATCCTTCGTAAAATACGTTTCGGCGTGTTCACACTTCCCATTGTTTATGGAGGCATCCATTAAAACATAACGTTCGGAACGCAACAATTACAGCTCTGATCATGTACTTCTGCGATTTTAGCTAGTTCTGCAGGTTGCAGATAAAGCTCGTTTTAATGCCTCGTTGTCAGATCTTGATAGCTTAGTGGTTTTCAGGAAATGATTTTAATCAGGTCGAAAGACAAGGTACACATTTAACGAATTAGATAAGACTAACGATGACTGGTAAAATACTTCATTTCTTGAGAAATGTCTGACACAAGTTTGGTAAACTTAAATTACAAATCGCTCATTGGACAGGAGACAAACTTGTCAGTTGTCTAATATGCAAACAATCCCATTTGCATTTGAAACTAGCATTTTCTTTTTGAAATAAACGAAGACAATTTCTATTAAATCTGCATCAGCCTAGCAGTAGTGTTATTAAAACGATCCAAAATCAATGCTGTGTCGCTTCAGGGAAATTCCGTGGTGCTATAATGGTTTAGAAACTAGTGAGTAAAATATGTCAAATTCCTGAACAGAGAAAAAAAGCAACAAATTCTCAAATGAGATTTCACTTTCAAGAATGTAAATATACTACTAAATCTGATAAGGATCGTTTTTGTCCATTTAAGTGGTGCACGTTTGTTATTCCCATCTGAGATTTGTAAGTGGCGATATTTCACTCATGCATATAATAATATGCCCGGTAACGACTCATCAATGGAAACAGGTGGTTCACTGACATGTTCTTCAATGTACATGTAGTCGTTTGTAGGTCATGTCATTATTACGCTGTCGGTAGAAGCAAACTAACAGAAAAGGCAAACGTTGATGTGCAAAGGGTTCTAAGTGATGCTGAGATGAATAGAGGGGTCGGAGTGTTTGAGTCTGGCTTTTCCGAAAGTCAGGTGGCACACTGAGTGTCACAGAGTATCCTTAGAAGGACTTTAAATCACACTGTACTGTTGCACTCTGAAATGGAGAGGGTCGTGCAAAGTCTAACACTCCAGCTACTGAACGTTGCGATGTGGATCAGGCTCTGCGGAATCATTTTCGTGATGCATGAACTTTAGGAAACCACTGCTGGTATATAATTGAGAGTGTATTTTTAAACATACAGTGAGAAATCAGCTCTATGATGTTACTTTGAATATTTAAGACCCGCCGTGGGCCGACAAATGAGCACGTCGAGACACGTCTGAATAAAAATGAAATGACTGGACCCCAACGCTTTTCACATAGTAAATTAGATTTGACTGCAGTCGCTCGGGTCTAGAGAAGAATAAACGAGGTTTTTCTTCTGTCTGCGTCCTAGAATTTCATTGTTACGGTTGGAGGTCAGTCATGATAAAGGCGCGCATCAGCATGGAGTGAAAGATTTACCTGAACATATTTGACAGCTGAACGGTACTGAAACAGGGTTTTATATCGTTTAAATGGACGATTTTGCCAGCGCGTACAGAGCAAACATTTCCAACCAGTACCTTCAGGCAGCTCAAATGTCAGAAAAGTCTGATCGGTCCGTTCCACAGACCTGAATATAAATGAGGACGTATAGTAAATGCTCCAAGTTGATTTCCGCTCGCCATGCTCAACCCATTAACCATTCTGGAGCTTTGACAGAAGGTTGTAGAAAAACGGAACAAATTCCAACCCCACCGGAACTGCATTTAATCAGAAACTTATAGAGGCGCAGCCAGGTTGCAGTCAAAGCCCATGCTAAATCCACAATAAAAGCTTTCAAGACTCTCTAATCTTGTACGTTCAAGAATCTCAAAGAATCTATGACTGCCTGCTGGCCGCACGACGTCTTTATCAGACCGTTTCCTTATCCTCGCATATGTTATGCTTAAATGATCAGACATTTTTACCTTATTTGATTTTTTACTGTTATTTTAATGTACATGTACTTTATTTCGTTTAATTGGTTTATTTTACGTTCTTCTACACTTAACTAAAATAACGTCACTTACAATTAGTAATCCTTAGCAAATTTTGAGTAGTTTATTTAACAAATACTATAAGATGTCTCCAGGGCCTTTTAATGTTTATCTTTCCTTTTAAGATCCGATAGCAAATTAAAAAAAAACACTAGATGGGTGTTCAGTTGAACACTTGTGTCGCCCTTGGGTACTCTGTTAGTATAACTAAAAAGGTAAACAAGAGCCTGCTGGAAAAAACAGCATTCTAACAACAATACCTATCCGCAGATAGTATGCTCCACTTTTCTCAGTGCTGGAAAATAAATAATAATCCAAGTTAAACAAAAAGCCCCAGTGTAAAAAAAATGCGTAGGAGAGGGCAAGAACCTAAGTAGTCATATAAAATGAAAAAAAAATTCTTAGTGGAAGGGTGGGTGGAGAGAGTCAAGTACCTATGTATTAAAAAAATCAGGCCCGGGGACGGGGGGGGGGGGGGGGGGGGGGGGACGGGGCCGGGATTTGAGGGTGGATCGGAAGTCAAGTACCAATGTATTAAAACAAATTCGGGCCCGTGGGGGACCGGTTTGGGGGAGGGGGTTTGAGGGTGGATGGGGAGTGAAGTACCTATGTATTTAAAAACAATTGGGCCCGGGGGCGGGGATTGGTTGGGGTATTTCAGGGTGGATGGGAGTCAAGTACCTATGTATTAAAAAAAATTGTGCCCAGGAGGAGGGGGGTGGGGGATAAAGAGGTTGGGACGAAAGAGGAGGTCCCCATGGAGGGGTGATTAATGACCCATCTCATATATTTTAAAAGGGGGTAACACAAGGGGGGACCCCGTACGGATGGGGGTAAGTCAAGTACCTACATATTTTTTAAAAATAAATAGATAATGAAAGAAAAAGATGGGGAGGTAATGTGGGAGGGGGGGGGGGGTAAGGGGGGTCCCATGCAGAGGGCGGAGGTGACGGGGTGAGTACTTACCCATCTCATGTCAGTCAATATTTTATTTCTAGGCTAAAAAAGTTTTTTTCCTATATATAAGTATAAGCAAAATCAAGTGATCCCTCAGGTTGGGGCTAACTTTGATCCTAGGGAGATGGGTACCAAAAATCTTTGCAGGAGTCTTGCTGCTGATCGACTATTCCAAGTTTGAATCGAATATCTTTGACAGTTTTTGAGAAATGCGCATTAACAAAAAGGTTAACCAAGACATTTGAAGTTGAAAAAGGGGCATAACATATCAAAAATAAATTTGAGGGTTATCTGCCCTTGAGAAATGGTATTGTCTTAAGCGATACAATTGTAAGCATTACAACTGGAAAGTTTGATGAAAAAATATTAAGAAATGGCATAGTTATAGCCAATGTTAAGTTTTCATGACAAAATCCAAGTACAAAAAGGGGCATAACTCTGTCACTTGTGATTTTGACCTATAGATTTTGGCATCATCGCGACCCTGTTGTCGTAACCATTACAACTAGAAAGTTTGATGAAGAAATGTTAAGAAATAGAAAAGTTATTGCCAATGATAAGTTTTCATGACAAAATCCAAGTACAAAAAGGGGTATAACTCTGTCACTTGTGACCTTGACCTAAAAATTCTGGCATCATCGCGACTTTGTTGTCCTAAGCATTATAACTGGAAAGTTTGATGAAGAAATGTTGAGAATGGAAAAGTTATTGCCAATGTTAAGTTTTCGTGACGGACAAAGCGATCCCTATGTATCGCCGTTTCTTCGAAAGGGCGACATAAAAAAAAATATGTACTGATTAATGGATATAGTCTTTTTGCCACGATAAAGGTTAAAATTAGGCAAAATATGCTAAATCTCTGTCTAAAACGTCTATCCATTGGTCAATACTACATCCTGGAAGTTGGTGCAAATGTTACAAACAAACCTTGAAAACTATCTAGGGACTTACTTATTGATTAATGTTGAAGATGAATTCCATCCCTGCTGCCAATCACTGTCATTGCCTAGTGATTAGAAAACGATACCAAAACCAAGTCAATTTGTAAAGCGCTAATAATCGCAAGAGAATGCCATCCATTCACAACATGTTTTCTCATCCAATAAAGCATACCGTCATGAACTCTAAAGAAGTTTGAAAATGTATTTCATTCATAATTGTTAGTCCGTATGTAACTTTTGACAATATTTTGACATAAGTGACATGACAAGATCTTTATGGGCCATGAATCAACAAAATCTTTGTGCCCTAAATGCGATTGGGTAGCCAGAAAGTGAATTCATATATATTACATGAAACGAAAAATATTGAACTTGCCATTCGGTTTCTAGTATCAGTATAAAAATAACAAAATAAATATATATTTCGGCCTCAATTTAGAAAGACAGAGAACTGCACCTTTTGAAAATGTCTGCAAAGTTAAGACTACAAAGAATATGTTGCGAGTGACAAATATATTCCTGGTATATTTTTTCTTTACAACAACTGCTATAATCTCGAATTATTTCGATCAAGAAGAAATATGTGTACAAAATTTGCAGAAGTGGTATATCCGAACAATCTAAAATCAATAAGAAAAATCGTTTTTAGGAAACTCCATTTGCGAATCATTTAAAAACTAGACATTTGAAGCTTCCCTATTGCCTGAAGAACAGTTTGCCAGTTTTGACAACAAAGAGTTTATCTTATATATAACTATTTTATAATACGTACATGTCATATATAACCGTAGGACTACAAAATTTTCATCTCTGTATATACTATTGGATCAGTATCATAAAATTGAACTACTTTGTAATTGGTACCAGAGATTCATATGTAAGACTTGCAGGAAAAAGAAACGCATTTAGCATATCATAACTGACAAGTGAGTAAAGGGTGTTACAGACTCATAAAAAGCAATGCATTTTTGTTATTTCACATGTTCATTCACTTCTTCATTGAATATAAACATAAGCAGCTCCCGAAAAGTTATTTGTTTAGAAGCAAATTATTATACTTTTTCGCGCTACACTGACATATTTCATTAATATATAACATTAATTTTATTTATTTCCACCTTTGCACCATTGAAACTTACGTTGAAACTTATTTTATACTGCGAAAATGCAATGAGATTTTGAGTCATTAAGAGAAAATGATTCGTCATTCTTTTGCTGGAAACTAAATGATACAAAAAATAAACTAACAAGACGTCGGTTGCATGTCAATCACATATTGTTAGTATATTCTACAACAAATTGTCCATAGAATATATCAATATACTAAAATCTTCTGCCTCCTTTAGAAAGAACTTTTGAAATTTCATCTTATTATTTAACATTACCATGTTTAGTTATAACCAGTGAAATTTCTTAACGTCTTTCCTATTTAATTATACCGCGTTTGGTAAAAATACTACGTTACACAATAAACAAATCATCACGTTTAATTTGATATGTTTACCTTCATAATGCTAGTTTATACATACACAATATTCAAGGATTGTAAGTGGTTTTGCTTCTGTATATCAAAAGGTAATACGTTTCAACTGCTTAAATGTTCCTGGAAGGTCGTTGTCTTAAAATAATCATAGTTTGACTCGATAGCGAATATTACATTTTCTGATTATTATATATTTTTTTTTATTTTCCAAACTGAAGTTCCATATCCGAATTTGCAGGGTGATGGTTTTTGAATGAAAGATTACTAAAAAAACATTGACATGAATATGCAAACACAAATTAGTTTCCTTCTGTTGATAAAGAACAACGGACCGTTCAGAGGATTAACACAAATGGAATGCTTTCGTACGAAGATCTTAAATACAATGTAACTTGCGTTTGGTATTTATTATGACATTTGAAGCAGACGAAACGGCGTCGATATTTAATAAAGGAACAATATGTAACACCGCTTGAATCGATAAATAAACACGCCAGAATCTTTACAGTAAATATCATAAAACGTCTTCGTTTGAAGTAATTTGAAGCCTTCAATTATTCAGTTACCGCATATTATTTTATACACAAATTTTCATTCCATCCAATATATTTTTTTATTACATATTTTTGTTTCATCATACCCTTTGTCGACATTATATTTTTTGCTTTTTATCATTTTGACATTTTTTTTCCGTTTTTATCGTAATTATCATATAAATGTATTTTTTCCGTCATATTTCAGTGCTAAAACGCAAGATCTGTCCATGAAGTTTAGAAACGCATCTGAGGCTATCGAGAGGTTACTTAACGGGTACGACATTCGACTAAGGCCAGATTTTGCAGGTGAGTTTGCAGGGCTAACAATTTGAGTCTCTTCGATTCACTCAGCAAAGTTTACATTAGTACATGGATTTATTTATCAACAACTGCTTTAGGGCAGATGCATTTAGAGTAAGGTTTGGTTAATTCAACCAGCACTGTAGAGACGATTTCTAAAAACGTTCATAGTAACCGCAAATTGAGTAAAACGATTTACACTATTTATTGTTTACACTTCCGAGAATAAAAAAAAAGAAAAAAAAACGTGTGATGCGCAAACTGAATCTGTGTTTAACTGAATAACAAAAAAATAAAAAATATGTTTTATGTTTCTGATTGAAATTTAACGCTTCCTAAGGGTCAAATATCTGTTATTCGTTTCCAAAGTAAAATGATAATTTTAAGCAAACGTTCAAATGGTGTGGACAAAACATCTCCAATTCAGTTAAAGTAACGAAGAGCTTTTTTCTTTGATTGCATCGACATAATCAACTCTACGACAACGTTACACCATCATATATTCTATTTTATGTTACTATCTTTTTACGTAACTACTTGATCTAAAATGTCCCTAGACAAATTACTATTTACCATGATGTAACTTATTACGACAGTTTTTATCGTTTACAATTTGTAGGTGACCCACTATCTATTGGGATAGAGGTAATCTTGGCAAGCTTTGATGCAATATCAGAAGTGAATATGGTAAGTTATTTGTTTCTATTTTATAGCTATGTCATGTCAGCGTTCTGTCTGATCCAAAGAGAGTTTTTGAATATTATTCTTCAAAGTATTTTATTAGACAACACTACTGAAATGCAAATGCGTGTGCTCTAATAAATATATTTCAAACCAAACAATATATTTACTTCTATAATAGACATATCATTAATTTATTTGTCTAAGACTTCCATAAGGTAAATGCTTTTCCAAATTAAAGATAATCAAAACAACATTGTCACTGTTGTAATATATTTCGATAGACATAATATTTGAAGAAACATTCTTCATGCCAACTGTGTTTTTTAGTTGTAAATAATATGTTGTCATTGTTGAAAGTGTCTTCAAAATTTCAACAATGTATTTTAAACAAAGACATACATATAACATGAAGAGATCTGATCATTCTGTATATCCGGTGAAAACATTTTCCTTTGCTTGCACGGTGTCACTTCGACAGTTTGTCCATGTTCTGTAAAGAAGCCGGAGAAACACTATATATCTCACTGACATTTTTGTTAACTAGAGACTCCTTGTTTCCGAACTAGAACTTTCCATTCAAAACATTTTTATTTAAATGAACTAACATGTATTCAGTATATGTCTGTTGCTTTTATTTGTCTAGTACACAATGTGAAATGGACAGCTTTTTAATATCAGTCATGTTACAAACCATAAAGACATCTCTCTCCGTGAACCCCCTTTGAGACAATCAAGATGTACTAAATCAAACGCTTCCAGACATACACTTTGACAGTCCTCTCCTATCTATACCTCTGACAATATTACATAAACATAGCCCGTGTGTTTATATTGAATAGTCTAAGACATTTCTGATGAAACACAGCATGGTATTAACCCATGTAGGAGCGTTCTGCTTTGTGTCTTTAGTCATCTGACATTCTAGTGATTCAATAGTTTGAAAGGGAGTGCACGATTTTCTGTCGTAAATAAAATAAACACATTTTTGGCCATTTATGAAACAATCCTTGATTGTTTGCACTTGACATATTGGCGTTGTGTATTGAGACATGTTGAAAAAGGTTGAGTTAATTTGTTTATAGAAAATCTCAGAACAGCCTCCTAAATTGTTCTTAATACACAACACAATAAGCCTGGGTATCCCTGGTAATAATCGTTCTTGACAAGTGTAACATTTTAAGTTGCTAGACATTTTTTTTCTATGTATGTCATGCATTTTACAATACGAATTTTATGTTAACTTTTCGTTTCAGGACTACACAATCACAATGTATTTGAATCAGTATTGGGAAGATAATAGACTTGCTTTCTCTAATAACGGGACAGACAGTATGACACTCTCAGGTATGAACGATACGTTTATCTGTGTTGTTTATAAATGGAAACAAGATTGAGTTCATTTTACATGCAAGTTTTAAAGCATAAATGTCTGTAACTAGGTGAAACAATACTTCTACTTTTTAAACATAGTTGCAATAACTGCGTAGTACTACTTAGTATACCCTTGAACTTCTTATTTCAAATTTCCTTATATATTTTGAAAATGGTTCTTATAATTAATAGACCATGTAGATAGCACACAGCTAATCTGTTAACAAATACACTCTGTATTAACTTCATCAACTAATGTAAACTGTTAAAAGTGTGGTAGAGAATTTTAGTTCATTTTAATAAAAGGTGCTTATTTGTTTGCTTAAAGATTAATGGATGCTTCATTGCAGGAGACTTTGCTGAGAAAATCTGGGTTCCAGACACATTTTTTGCAAATGATAAAAATTCCTTCTTGCACGACGTGACAGAGAAGAATAAAATGATTCGATTGTTTGGAAATGGCTCAATAATTTACGGTATGAGGTGAGTAAATCGTCTGTTAGAAACCCTAGACATGAAAATGAAAGAATTACAGGTAAAATATTTATTAAAATCTTGGGAAACTAAATACTATACTTGGAATACGTTTCATGTTAGCTTTTGAAGATACACACAGTTCAAACAGGAATTTTTATATCGTCAAACCTTAAACACAATAAAATAAGGAACTACCTCTACTTTATTTAATACTGATGTTTCTAGACTGAGTTAATTCTCTCAGGGGTGTGTGGTGGATTTCAGGTTTAAGTATACCTACAGTACAAATGTAGCATTGCGTATTTTTTGTAATGAATGATGAAACAAAATTCCACTCCAGCTGGTGTGGTGTCAGTATCATTGTTTCCCTTCTGAGAGTTATTGTCATTTTATCAAAAATTAGTTCAAAGTGCCATGATAAATTTTTCGACATTTTTTGCGTAGCTGTCAAACTTCACTTTTGACCTATTTAAGGGTGAGTACGTAAGACAATGCAACATGCAGATTTGCAAGACTTCAGTTAGTACTTGGTAGATATCCCTATACTCGGTCAAAAAGAGTTACGTACCATATTTGATTGTTGAGATGACAAATACCTGAAATAAATGCTGCATGTACACGAAATTTTAATAATGTATCCTGATTGAGCAACAGTTTTCTTCGACTAATACTTTATTGTTTCACGAAACTTCTTTTCGAAAATGCACGATGAAATCAGTTTCAGCCGAACAAATATCTGTAAATCTCAAGGCCTTTTACCTTTTAAAAGGTATTTCTTGTAATCACAGCGGAAACATTCTTGCACAGCTGAACTATATTTTACAACTCATATTCGTAACATTAAGGTAATGATAACCGTGTTTACTCTTTATAATATTTATGGACAATATTTTACCCGTACAATAAACACTTTACAAAATGGCCTTTGACCAAACTGTATATCACATATGGATATAGAACGGCTTCGTTGAAGTAGAAGCAATCAACGGAATGGAAGGTGAAGACCTTTATTTGCTGCTGACCGAGACAGTATTGTTATTGCTGGATTCTGGATTAAATGTAACAGTACAGGATTTCGCTGAAATGGGGATCTTTGTGAAGGAATTTGAAGCATCACACAAAAGCTCTGCCAGGTTGTATAAGAAATCGCCCTGTTTTAGCTCAACTGAACTTAGCGTGCCCATTGTGAGTTTTTGTGATTATCCAGTATCTATCGTCCGTCGTTGCATATTTTGTTGCCAGTTTGTGCTTTAAGCAATTTTCTCTTTAAACTTCTTAGTCAATGTTGAGAGAACTTTGCAGAGATGTTTCTAGCAATAAGCTCTTCCAAAGCAGTAATTCAATGGATTTAATGCATTCCTTAGTAGCTTTGCTGCCACGAAAGCTTGACTGAAAAACGAAATAAAATATTCAATGAAGCCAAAAGGCCCAGAGCAATTGAATTGATGGTGGATCTCGACAAATATAGTTCAGTAGGTTTGCATGGACGTACATAGAAAAATTTCTAAGAATCATTTTGTGCATTACAGAAAGTTCTAAAAATTTGGTATTTGGTATTAGTAGTAATTTCGAGTACATCTCAGGATTATTCAAAATATTTCGATTAGGTCAAAATGAGTTTTGGCTGGACTGTACAAAGTCTTATTGATAAGAATAAAAGTCAGATAGCTAAGATATTATGCTTATACCTAGACAAAATTGCTTTTAGCACCATCTTAAGGGCTTCTGCAAAAAAATATCTTTATTAGAAATTGCTTCTTTCATGCCTCGATAAACTGAACGAAATAAACTGTTTCTATGTAAACTGCAAAATAAGTTTTATTCCAAATGTGATTTATAAAGGAATTCATAAAAAACTATAAACTGTCCATTGTCAAACACTGACTAAGTCTTTAGTCAGATATATGTAGCGACTCAGGACACATGTCCCAAAGACACAGCTCAGGTCGAAGTTGAGCGACTAAGGTCCATAATGACCACCTTATTTGTAAGAAGAGATTCTGCATTTAGACAACATTTAAAATAAAGTATTTTATATTAAACGTACTAACTAATAAATAAAAAAAGCTTTAATTGGAGTTATTTTTATTACTATCAACTTAAAATTAACCTGAAAGAAATAAAAGTCATTCGGTTTAATGACATTTTTGCTCTCATTGTAAATAACCAGCTTACTTATATCAATAGAAACTCCTAAATATACTTTGATATTAAAGTTAACACATGTTTGTGTATTCTGCATGGCAATTACACTCCTGATGTATACATCAATAAATAATTGGCTATTCTTGGGTAAAAATACGCATTAAAAAAAACAAAAACTAGAATTAAATGCTGAGCAATGTCTAGATATTGACAGTATCTTTGGTTCATGTTTTTATTAGCTCACCTGAGCAAACAGTGCTCAAGGGTGAGCTATACGGATCATTGATTGTCCGGCGTTCGTCGGCGTGCGTGATGCGTCGTCAATAATTTGACTTGAACGACTTCTCCACCTTAACCGCTAAGCCAACATTGACGAAACATGCCTGGGATATTCCATGCATTAAGCTCTACCAAATTTGTTCAAAGAATTGAATTCCATCAAGAACTCTAGTTGCTATGGCAATAGAAAGGAATTTTTTTGAAAATCTTCTAGTCTGAAACGACAAGGCCCTGAGCCTAAAGATTTAGTATGTAGCATTGTCTGGTGGACATCTACTAAGTTTGATCGAATTATACCTCTGGGGTCAAATTTTGCCCCGCCCGTGGTGGTGGTGATGGGGGTCAATTGATTTTACATAGACTTATATAGGGTAAACTTTGAAAATCTTCTTGTCTGAAGCCTTAAGATTTGGCGTGTAGCATTGTTTAGGACCTATACCAAGTTTGTTCAAATTATGCCCCTGCAGTCAAATTTGGCCCTGCCCCGGGGTCAAATGATTTTACAAAGGCTAATATAGGCAAAACTTTAAAAACTTCTTTTGTGAAACCACAAAGCCTAGAACTTAGATATTTTAATGGGTCATCAGCTAGAGGTCACCTACCAAGTTTGTTCAAATTATGCCCCTTGAGTGAAATTTGGCCCTGCCCTGGGGGTCACTTGTATTCATATAGATTTATATAGGGAGATTCTTAAAAAGCTTTTGATGTTAGCTCAATAGCAGACCCAAAGGCAAAGTATTCAACAGCAGACCCAAAGGCAAAGTATTCAGGTGTGCGATCTAGGGCCTAGTATTAACTAGTGAAACAAAAAACTGTGCTATTCGAATAATATTCCATATCAATATATGCTTTATAGCTATCAACTTATTAACTCAGAAAATGAACTTATTATGATACGAAATGAAATCAATGAAAAAAGGACACTGTGGTAAATGACATCTTTGCCTTTCTCATCTATCATCAGCTTATTTATAACACTAAAAACGCGTAAATTTTGTCAGATATGAAGATGATAAAAATAAGTCCTCCTGATAAGTCTTTCTTACGAGTATAAGCAAAGCAAAGCCATAAAACACGTGAAATAGCGTTTTTTCTCTTCTAGTCATTATTTTTATGCCCCAATCATTCGAAGAATGGCTATGTGGCATAAATTATTGCAACTGTCTGTCTGTACGTAAGTCCGAGCAACTTGATGAGGATAAGGGCTTTCTAACAATAACAGAACAAAAGGGTACATTAGACTTCATTTCGTATAAGTAGACTCAGGGAACGTGGCCCTCTGTACAATATATAAAAAAATAAAAGAAATGGCCCCTAAGTACATTTAAGTGGAATGTCCGTGCTTCAACACTTCATTTTTGGGCATTTAATGAAAAACGCTTGCACAGGGTACAATCATAGTTCCATGTATATGTATCGAATAAAATAACAAGTTCCTCTCTAAACCGGGCATGACATCTCCAATTTTAACAGACTTATGGCCCCCTTTCGACCCCACATTTCGCTCTGCGCATTTTAAGAAAAATGTTTGAACGGATTTCATTTAATATCTTTTGCATGTATGTCTTATAAAGTTACTGGTTTCTTTAGAAATTGGGCGTGATATCTACAGTTTTGTCAGAGTTATTGGCCATTTTCGACTCCGTATTTCGTTTTCTTCGCATTTCAAGAATAAACGCTTGCACACATATAATTCATATTTCGCATGTTTATATGTCTTATGAAACTCTTCATGCTCATTTCGAAATTTGGTGTGACAACTCCAATCTTATCAGAGTTATCAGTTTCGACTTAATTTATTTGAGTAAAAATTGTAGCTTCCACACTTTTGAAGTCCGCACTTGGAGCAATTACATTAATCTTTAGAATGCATATGTATCTTTCTAACACACTAAGACTGTCTTTTCAAAAGTCGACTTTGCAAGAATTACAACACTCAACTTCCTGATAAACCCAAACTTCTTTACATTTTAAGCACTATGGTTTGCAGCAGTCTCTTCATTACACACCTACCATAGTTATACTGCTTTCGGCATTCCATCTGCCTCTTCTTACATTTTAGCTATCTGCTAATGATCTTCAGTCAACATTTGAGCATGGTGAGAGCATCTGTGTCCAAAGGAGGACATATTTTAAGTTAGCATACAATTATGACATTTAAACAAGCTTCTGAACCTTCATATAACCTAAAATATACGCAAAAGTTCTTGACGACTCGTGAAAACGCACAGAATAAGAATTACATATTGATGCTTATAGGGTGCAATTTAAGCGTCTTAAGTTTTTTCTTAATTAAATCTGTTTATTTTCATAGCATTGTGTTGAAATATGTTTGGAATTATATCTTGCGTGTGGTGCATTAATAATTTGTTTGTCTGTTTTGTTATGAAAATAAATTGCCTATTTAACTACATTTTACACCTGTAACCATAAAGAATTGATTATAAAATTTAGTACTACTTTTCTTAAATTGAAGGTCAAGACCAAGAATTATTGGCTGCTGACCGGGATGGTTATTATAGCTTGAATTTTTACTTAATTAACTATCACAATGTTACTATGGAATGCAAGCGTTCCCTCGGTTAGCTAAATATTTAAAAAGTACATACAATTTACTCAGTTACTTTAAATATAACACGGTGTAGACTAGCCAGACTAAGCCCAGGAAACACCATTTTATGTTATAAGTTATAATTTGAGTTAAAAATCAAGTTTCTCTTTCTTTTGAAGTTCACCATTTTGTGACAGTTTAGACATTTTTGAAATATAGGTGACAATAACTCCTAACTTTGCCTTAAATATTAAATCCTTATCTGTAATCTGAATGAAATAAGACGTATTTAAGTAAATGGGGAAAATCGTTTCTAGATACTGCCAATATCTTTTATTAATGTCTTTTATACACACTAATAAAACAAACAGCTATGACATTCGAATATTGTTTTATAGCAAACAACATATTAACTCAGAAAATTAACTTACTAGGAAACGACATGAAAACGGTAATAAGACATTCGGGTAAATGGCATGTTTGCCTTTTTGTATTTATAACCATCTTATTCACTCAAATAGAAACTCATAAATGTGTCAAATGTAACGAAGATAACCGGGTCTTCTGACAAGTAGTTTTCTTGAGTATAAAGAAAACAAGCGCAATAAAACTTGTACAATATCATATATTATCTACAAGTCTTTCTTGTTTTCTAAAAATAACTTTGACAGTCATAGAGTTCTGGGACACGAAAACACTTTAATTACAAATGATAGAGTTCACCTAATGAATGGTAAAATTGGCTTGCTGGTTTTCCTTACAAATGTGTATCTGTTTAATTACAAATTACACATAAATCGACTTTTGTACGCCTATGATTTTTTAACCACAAAAATAGACTAACATAGTACAAGAAAAAGATGTAAGACTGTCAGCAGTTTTGTAATATCTTATTATTCATTATTCTTTATAAGTTTAGAGTTCAAAATTACTGAGATATATGATCGTAAAGATAAATGCCCAAACACAATGAAGTTGTGCAACAAGTTGTAGTAAGGGATCATTTTATGTCAAGTTGTGGTATGGGATCGTTTTATGTCAAGTTGTGGTACGGGATCATTCTATGTCAAGTTGTGGTACGGGATCATTCTATATCAAGTTGTGGTACGGGATCATTTTATGTCAAGTTGTGATACGGGATCATTCTATATCAAGTTGTGGTACGGGACATTCTATATCAAGATGTGGTACGGGATCATTCTATGTCAAGTTGTAGTACGTGAAAATTTTATGTCAAGTTGTGATACAGGATCATTTAATGTCATGTTGTGATACGGGATCATTTTATGTAAAGTTGAGATACGGGATCATTCTATGTCAAGTTGTGGTAAGGGATTATTTTATGTCAAGTTGTGATACGGGATCATTTTATATCAAGTTGTGGTACAGAATCATTTTATATCAAGTTGTGGTACGGGATCATTTTATGTCAAGATGTGGTACGGGATCATTTTATGTCAAGTTGTGATACGGGATCATTCTATGTCAAGTTGTGGTACGGGATCATTTTATATCAAGTTGTGCTACGGGATCATTCTATGTCAAGTTGTGGTACGGGATCATTCTATGTTATGTTGAGATACGGGATCATTCTATGTCAATTAGTAACACTGAGTTAGAGTAAAGACATAAGTATGTATCTATATGCCATACTTTCATTACTAATGACATTTCTTATCATAAAATGAGAAAGAGGAATATCCCTAAAAACAGCGTTCCATCTCTTAAAAGTCTTACTGAGGATAATAAAATTGAACAAATCTTTACAGACAGTCAGTACTTCATTTATTAGTCTATATATGTTAAGAGTTGTTGTTCTATTTTTTGGTTGATAACAGTTTATTACAAACAAACACTGTCCTGTGTCTTATATACTTTAAAATATTGCTGAACAAAACATGTTCTTCTTTTCATTATCATTTAATTTAGAAGGTAAGTCATTGAATTACTATAAAATGCATTCTATTAGACATGCCTCTTTAGTCTAGCTATTGCAAATCCTTAGCGATGACTTACAGACATTTATTTCTTGTTCATAGCAGCACATTTATTGACTTAGATAAAACAGTTTTCCTAAAAAAATCATATTTTAAATATATTTTGCTTAAAATGACAATGATTCTGTAAAAAAGCAACCCAGATGTTTTTTTTTTAAACTTCTTTCCTTAGGTAATAGTAATGTAAATAATGCTTGACACTAAGTCTTACAGATCAAATAACACTGTTTTGTATGAAATATGATTGCTTCTTTTCACAATGTTGAATATTGCCTATTTGTTAACCCTGAGTTAATTCAACAGTTCAAGCTGTCTAAAAATGACGAATAATGCTTACTAGTATATGTTGTAATATTTCTTTTTTACGAACGTGCGTCAGCTGCTTTTCTTCCAGATATTTCTTGTCCAGTGAGTAATAACTGCTAGAAGGAAAAAAGATTACACTAACAAGCACATATTATTTCTTCGGTAATTGTTAAACACTGCCATGTGTTTTCCCTCTGCTGGTAATAGATCAAGTATAAGGATTTGATTCAGAATGTTATAAAAGCACGAATTCGACGTAAAAAAAGACAAAGTAATGATTCAAAATGAAATACGATTTATGCCTGGGTATGAAACAACTCAAAATTGTCGAAGGAATATTTCTAGAAATACACTCAATAATTGAATAAAATCTTTCGAAAATAATGAAGAATAAACACCATTTTCACAAACAACGAAAAAACAGTTTCACGAGATCAGGTCCTGCGGGACAATTAGCTTTCCTTAAATTAAAACCAATTTACAATGCAAGGGTTTACTTAAATATCTTTTCGTATGGGACTTAAGACCGTAAGAATAAACATTAAATCATTGCTTTATTGAACGAGTTTATTTACGTTATAGCATGACGGCAATAAAAGGAGGCATTTAGGTAAATCATATTTTTGCCTTGTTCTCTTTTATTTTTATCTTATTTAGAAAATAAAGTCTGATCAAGAAAGACATAAACAGGCTATTTCATTATGGGACTTGATGTACTGAGTATAAAAAAACAACACAATATTTATGCTTTATCATGTTCTTAGCAGAGTAAATACTTTCTTGAGATCCTGTTATTTTCTGGCACTTTTCGATTGGCATCTTAGACTAACAAAATATCAGATTTACAACAGTACAGGAACAGCTGCAGGAGGAATGTAATTTGTTTCCTTCAAGAGGTTCAATATTTTTGACCATAACACTACTTGAAGTCGACCCTGTCATTCCCCTGAGAAATTACGTTTCCATAGAAGGGCGGGACCGACAAAGTAAAAGTAAAGGCTAAGTATATACGTTTAAAGGCGTTTATAGCAATGAATGATGAAACTTTGGAGACCGGAATACCTACAGTGGCTCTAGAACACATTATGAGTGACGTATTACTAGACTGAAATTTTAAGACGATGGGAAAATGAAAAGCACGCCATAATGGCAACTGTAGTTAAACTAGCACAAGTTTATCACCAAATCTTTAAAAAAAAGTAAGCAACCATATATGCAGCTAAACATTTGAACAGAATATAACAGAGCTACTTTCTGAAAACAAACGATATGTTTGTGTTTGTCAGCTCAAATAGGACACTGATATTTTTTTATGAAGTGATATTCAGTTATCATCTTCAGACACGTCTTTCTTTTCTTCTTTAAAAAAAACAACAACAACAAAACAACAACAACAAAAACATGCTATTTTATTTCTGAATTAGAAGTGCAAATTTGTAATGTCAAAATATTTCGCGAATGGCACGTTACATTGTCGGAAACAAGATTTACTGTTATATACAGCTCCGTGGTAGGTAAGTATATATTTGAGACTGAGACAAATATTAATGACAAAGTCGTTACCAATGATTGGCAATGTTACGCAAATACTTGTGTCGCCGCCAGATTAATCACATAGCTTCCTTATTTAGAGATAAAATTGTCTTTTTTTTGAGACAGAAACCACACTTTATTGCCTCTTTTTTACCGTGGAGATAGGACAAAAAAGCTTACCTTAATTTCGTTGCAGATTTACTACGACGTTAGCCTGCATGATGGATCTACATCATTATCCGCTGGATGTCCAGAATTGCACAGTGGAAATTGAAAGCTGTAAGTGGTCCCAGTCTGTTTGATCATCCCTGGAATAACCAAAACATAGACAGAATAGAAATGTTGGACACTTTTACACAGAGTAACTTCATATTGTTAATTACAAAAACACTGGTACATCAACTAGTTTTCTGCATTTTATTTCTGTGAAGAAGACTTCAATCCAAATGTTTACAAAATTACTAAAATTTCATGCAAAAGCAACAACAAACAAACAAACAAAAAATACAAACAAAAATAAAACAACAACAACAACCCCAAAAAACAACAACAACATGTGGATAAATATACTCGCCTAAATAAAATCAATGTGAAGGACAGAAATTCGGCCATAACTAGCTGTAATTGTGAAAAACATCTTTACTAAGTTATTGACTCATTTTTTGTTACAGGAAAACATTGCTATATAAAGTTTTACACACTTTTATCGGTAAAAAAATTTACCCCGTTTGTCACGGGGTAGATACTTTATTTATATCATTAACTTTGACGATATCTGATATCTAGTCTATATGGCTCAGTAGTGTAGTTCGTCACTCCATTATTTTATTGACCGAAAGGGCATGGGTTCGAATCGTGGTAAAATCAAAACTTAAAATAATATGTTTTTTCCATAGAATATTAACTTCTCTTATATTTTAAAGAAAAAAAAATCAACTTAATTCTGTGAGTCAGTCGCTTGAAACAATACGATTATCATAAAACTGTAAAACTTGATAAAAAACACAAGGCTTTCCAAATAAAAAACACATTTAACCCAGAGACAATTGTCACTAAAGTCAACAATCTCCTTAGTGAAATTTACATTAGCTTTCTGAGAACAAAAACAATTGAGACAATGTGTTTTGTGCTTAACTTTTATATTATTTTAAAAACCTATTTTATCGTACATTCAACATGTTCAAGATGCATGTTTTTTTTAAACATTAACATTGAAATATACGAGTTTCCATTAATCAGTTTGAAAAACGTTGGTTCGATAAAAAATATGACCACGTCTAAGGAAAAAAATCTTTCAGTTGAAAAACAGATTTACTCTCTGTGATAATTGGATAACATTAATTTTATAGCGTGTATATGCAAGCGATCTTTTAAGCATCTGTTACTAAATTGTCAGTTTGCTTTATTGGAACTATGCAAAAACATTTCAAAATTTTAAGTCAAGAATTTATGTCTTATTGTTCACTAATATACCTAATATGACAAATAAAATGAAACACTTTTCTAAAACAGGTCATTCGCCCACCATACAAAGATACTGTTAATAACATATTATATGGCAACAGCCTCAGATTTGATTGACGTGTACTGATAGGACTATTCCAAATGAACATTCGGTCCAATTAAACAAACATGATGTGTCAATCATTGTTGATCTCTAGATGGTGGTATTAACAAAATGCCAAGACGATTTGAGTAATTGGAGAAAAACTGGAAGATAAATATTGCTGATACAATCTTAAGTAAACCCGACATCTGTACATTTCACAATGTAGCTTGAATTCTTCTTTAGTTTCGAGGTATAAAAAGTATGTATACTATCAGTTTATTAGCACGTCAATAGTACATAGTCCGCGGTGTTAACTTACGATCGAATCAAAGGAGTTTCCGACATGTATCGAAGTAAAATTTAACGTAACTGCTGTCTTTAACTTCTTTCTTATTTCTCATATCTAACTTCATAATATAGATTTGTACACAATGCAACAACTAGTGCCATCTAAGACTGAACCATAAATATGATTTTTTTCAAATATAGTTTTAATATAACACTGTGGATGACCGAATTTTATCTGTAAACTATCAGTTTACAAAAGAGTTAAGAAAGCTGTATAAGTATGCAATATTATACAACATCTTTGTATTCATCACTGATGCCAACATTTAAAGGATGAAAATACATAACTAGTAACTTTTACCGAAGTTCAAACTATTTTTAAAGATACATTTTTTATAGTTATTCAATATCATTATGTTTATGCATACAGTTATACTGAATATTTCTGTTTTTATGTTTATGGTATATTTGATTTTACTTAGAAGCTTTGAAAATTAAATAATAAAGCAACTACGTCACGTAGCTGTAACCAAAAGCATTGTCAAATCAGTCACAAGAATTTTAACGCAATTTTGTTTGGTATGTAACATATATGTGTCACATTTCAATGCTTCATTAAATGTTACTACGTATCAACAATTTGTTTTCAGATGGCTATGCGATGTCAGACGTTGAACTCTACTGGAGGACAGAATCCGTGCATAATGTAGATAATGTGGAACTGCCGCAGTTTAGTGTCGTCGATTATAAAGCTATAAATAAAATAGAATCGTTATTGACAGGTAAATATTCGAGGTATCAACATGTGGGGTAGTGCGATCTTGTTCTTTATTTCATATTCTATGCATAGCTATATGGCTTAATATAAAAGCAAAACAGTAATATAAGTTATAGCATTGTTTTATTTGATAAAAAAGTATATGTGAGCCAAATCAGTTGTCATATCAATAAAGCTATTATACTTAATATTTTCTATCAAAATATCGCGGGGAATGATATTTGTAGGATAAAGCTAATGTATTAGAATTGTAAACAAAGTAACTGTGAGACAGCACTAGCGCGATAAAAAGTTTCTTCAAAATGCTAATATTCAGGCAGCTCTTATACAATGTAGGGATTTACTTAAAATAACTGAAAACACGTTAGGACGATTTCATTTTACAAGACAAATTTGCGAAACAATTCATTTCGACGAGTAGCTAGCTATCTGTTCATAAGTTTATAGTGTTTTACTTTAATTCGAGAAAGTATATCATAACGTTTAAAATATTTAAAATTTGTGAAATACTTTTGCTAAAATAAAACTTATTATATATAAATCTTATATATTTTTTTTGTTGTGACAATGGATGCAGTTTATTAAGATTCATTCATAAACTGTCTTATTCGGGAAAATAAGAGAATTTACAAAATATGAAAATAAGTCAAAAAGCGACAGTTTATAGAAGATTTCTATTCAAAGATGAAATCATTACTCATTTAATTTTGTCGAGTAATATGTTTACTGCTTATTGACAAACGTAAATTAAATTCTGTACGAAATAACTTTCTTTATCTCCGACATGTATTTTTACATTTAGATGACTAAGAATCGTCCAGTGTCACTGACTGTGGCATGGACGACGGGGTTGACACCATATGATTGACTTTCTGAATCATTTCACTTACGTATGTAAATGAATCGGGTATTATTGATTCGATCAGTAATACAGAGAGATGCAGAGAAATATAGATAATATGAGACACCATTTTCTTTTGCACAAGCTATTAATGGTTAAACTATTGTAACTAATTGTCGATTTGGGGCATTTTTAATATCTATTAATAGGTAATCGACATTTCGCGTTTCGACTTATGTAGATGCGATGCAAAAAGATATATCAGGAGAAATATATGCAGCATGAACATATCCGATTTTTATCCAGATCAATTTTTTCAGTTATTTGCTAGCCATACCTATCGGTATACCTATATATACAATCGGTAGTCTTTTCATAATTGCAATTATATGTAAATGTATGAAATATTTCTTAGAATTTTTATGTATTTTTTATGTGCAATGACTTGTTATACAAATCTAGTTATAATATATCACATTTTGAAGAAAGAACAAACTAGCACAATTCATCTTCCTCTGTCACTTTTTAACTTTTTTTATATATAGAATTCTTATAAAACAATACGGCGTTTACGAGAAAAAAAAGAAAGAAAGAAAAAAAGAAATCTGTAGACCTGTGTACCCATTTGGAATTAAGACTGTTAGGTTAACACATTTCACAAATTAAACAATTTGGTAAGTGCTGCTACTAAAGCCCTAAGACATGTCTTAAATGCCTTCACTTGATATACTTTATTTCGTTACGTTGCTTGTGGAGTTTTTTGCACTTCATTACAGCCATAGCTAAAATAAATATACATTCCTAGAGCATACGAGGCGGCCATGCATTACAGGAAATTGAATTAACCCGAAATTCCAGTGGAGAACCTTTTAAGCAAAGTGAATTTTCACATTGATCGTGAAATACCATAAGAAATCAATCTAAATTCATCGCTCTGAGATCCGAAAATCGTCTGTATTCCAAATTTTATGAGCACCATAAAATATCTTTTCTGTCATGTTACAAACTGAAACCAAGTATGGCTAGGCAACATTTCTAACGAGTAGACCTGCTTCCTGAAAAAGGCATTTATTTTAATACAATTACACATTGATTATCATTTTTGTGTCCGAATATGACGTTTTAATATTACCAGTCTGGAGCAAATTGCTTTTACTGAATAATGAAACTGCATCTTTTTCACTGTAAAGATTGCAAATTATTATACAAAAGATAGGCATAATAAGCCGTTACAGACATGCCTTTGATTGTCTGCTATTGACAACAAATTAAACTATGTAAAAATAAGCCTTAAGAATATATCATGATGTTATGTAATACCAGAAGTATTACCAATTGTATCCAGTGGAATATTGAATCTTGGATTGTCGTTCAGCCTTCATACGATGCATAAGCCTTTTATTCCTAATTTTTTTTGCGATGTATTTCAGGAAAATACCAAAGATTGTCACTAAGTTTCAAGCTTCAGAGGAATATTGGCTACTTTGTATTCCAGACATATTTACCATCTATCCTCATTGTAATGCTCTCATGGGTGTCATTTTGGATCAATCATGAAGCGACGTCCGCAAGAGTGGCTTTAGGTATTCGTCCAGTTTGACCATATTGTAATGACATAGCTGTAAAATGACATTTGTGAGATATACAACTGATCCTCGTGGGGCTATTGATAATAATAACATAAGAAGTCTAGACAATATATCAGATGCATCCCGAAAACTAATAGAAACGATGCAGATGCTAGTTTATTATATCGCTATATATATTGAACATTCTTTTCTCTGTCCAATTATGAAAAGCTTGAAACACTTAAATTTGTTTTGATATTGATATTTGCTTACCATCTGACACCTATAGATAGTCTGACCTGTGGATGTGATTATTAAAAAAAAGAACTTTCTGTATTTGCTTTTGCTGCAAGCTTCCAAACTCGATGAATTAAAATCTGTACTCTGTCCTTTTTTATATTAACAAATGTCTGCAAGTTAATCTTTTTAATGAACAACATTAACCCTGTTTTACATTTGAAAGGCATAACAACGGTTCTTACGATGACAACAATCAGCAATGGCGTCCGATCATCCCTTCCTAGAATATCCTACATCAAAGCAATAGACATATATTTAGTGATGTGTTTCGTATTTGTGTTTGCGGCATTACTTGAATATGCAGCTGTTAATTACACATATTGGGGTGCCCGTGCGAAGCGAAAAGCCAAGAAGGCAAAAGACGGTGGTACAATCATTCGTGGACCTGGAGCAGACAGAAATTCAAAAGAAGTGGTATAACCTTTTCTCGTGATTTTACACAATTTGAAGATAATTTGTTTTCATGATTTTTTTTCAGTACTTTACATACAGTAATTGTAAATCCTGTCGTTCTGTGAAATTCTATTTTCCCTGTACAAAGTCAGCAGACCATTGTATTGTGAAATACAAATGTTTTTATATTTATCATCAAACACAACTTTTGTGAACTTATTATGTAGATTCTAAGTTAAACAAAATTCTGATCATTTCTTTTTCAGGAGAGAGAAACTTGTATTGAAGAATCAAATAATGTGAATATTTCACCTTTACCTGCCATACGCAACAGCTATCAACACGTGTTTAATTTTGAAACGGAAGTTGCAAATGAACAACCTGTGATCCGAATGGCGCCCGTGCTTCCAAGAACTTGTGTATCAAAGGCTTACACGCATAACACTGTGCTCAAAAGACGTAATGGCAACCTAGCGCAAAAGAAAAAGCTGTTTTCAACTGTAAGACAAACTGCAAAAATTTTAAAGCCAAAATTGCCGGTAGTAAGGGACGTAAATGTTATAGACAAATATGCACGACTTCTTTTTCCGTTGTTGTTTATCGTGTTTAATATAACATATTGGGGCTATTACTTGATTAAGCAGTATCAGTACCATAGGTGACAACCATAGTGCATTATGGGCTATATGTGGTCAATCAGTTTAAGGTAACATAATGGTTGTTATTTGGCGCAGGTTTTTTGGAATTGTCCGATTTTCATAATAAAGGAAAGGGCTTTAGGATCGTCACAAACTTGCAATGATATAATATAGGGTTGTCAACTATCTGGGAGCCATTTTGCTGGAATTGAAAGAAATGTTTCGCTTAGCTCTGTTCGCGATCTAAATCTGTAAAAGTTTGTTGACAAGGTTTTTATCACAGCTATTTCAAATAAATAGATCATCAAACTTGTATTTTTCAGAATGAAAATTATATAGTTTATATTTACCAGAGAAAATAAAATAATTTATGAAAACGAAATTCATTACAGTCTAATAAATTTGTCAGTTTTATTCATGTTACTGTTAATGCAGACACTGAAGACTGTGTTTCTTATTATTAAGCAAATATTTGAATATACAAGTTCAGAAATCGATAAATGTTTAGAAGAAAAAGTTCAATATCAAATTTGTATTATTGATAGTACGTTATTCTTGTCAGGAATGTTAATGCAATAAACATTGTCTCTATTTTTTCCCCCTAAAAATTTCTAATGCTGCATTTTTAAGAAAGAGATACATTTTCATATTTCTAAAATTCAGTAAAGATTGGTTATTGATCTTTTTAATTTCATTCTTATCATTCTCTTGAAGCATGTTTTCAGGTTTAAAATGAATGTAAATAAATATATTTCAAAATGATAAAACTACACAATAGTTGTGTTGTAGTTAGTTAAAGACTGAGAAAAAGGGCAGTAGAAAAGGGTACTTAAAAAAATAGAAAAATGTACTGAAGCTATTGCTTTTTCCACTAAAACAAATAAAAGTGGATGGCCCAAGTTAAAACAATAACCTTTAGCAACCTAGCAATATAAGACAAGTTTTGAACGCCAAATTATTCCAAGTTTTCAAATTAACCTTAAGACTCCTTGTCGAATACCATTCTCTTTTGAACTGGTTACGTACGTGGCAAAGAAAGGTCAACGACGACAGCATCGTAATAGTTTTATGGCACGATTTCAGTGGCTTAGATAAGCGTAAGTTATCAGTCGATTACTATATAGAAAATATTTTTTTAAGTATTCTACGTTAATGACTTCACTTTGAAAACATTAAAAACAAATTGAAGAAGTAATTAACGAAAACTGTCAAGATGACAATGCCCTCGTGTTAGTTCTTTGACCTTTAAGCTGAAGACCTGATGGATACCTTGTTTAAAGGTGTGTTGTGTTCAAGTATGAAGTAATTATTTTATCAGTAAAGAATGTACGGATAATGTTAAAGGTTTTTGACAATTGTACTTTTGAGTTTAAGGGCATTCAGTGGTTAAAATCAAATAAATATTGGTCATTGGGAAGGTCTTGTCCGCAGAAATAGTTTGTTCAAATATGAAGTAAATCCACTGATTGATAAGGAAGTTTTAGACAGACTGGACTGACAGTCAACTCAAAAATCGTATGTCCTACTTCGGTGGCATTAAAATGTATTAGATAGGGGTATTCGACTTAAAATATCCCCCTACCACACACACACACACACACACACACACACATCTGCATTGCTATCTAACGTTTTGATGATGTCTCGTTTATTAAAGGACATTCTTCGATGAAATGGTTTAAAAATGTATTTATTCCACAACATTTACTCTTATCAGTTCAATGAGAATATATCTATAAACCGATCCGCCTTTGTGACCTTACGTAAATACAAATTTGATTATCAGAAAACCTGTATATAAAGCTCTTGCTTATGATAGATAAAGGAAGATAGGTACAACTGTCGCACTAGTCTTGTGGATTTTGAAATAGCTGAAAATGAGGTAAGTACATCAGTAGCTTTTATGTATGTCTTTTGTCTTCCTTAAGCTTAGCAAAAGAATATTGTTATGCTATGAATTCATAATCGAGGTTTCATCATCGTATCATCTGATATATAGAAATATAAAGAACAAGATTTGAAAGCCAAATCTACTTCAATCTTATGTATTCAAACTTTTTCTTGGATAAAGAACTTAAAGCGACAGACTCACATATGGGCCGACGATGAAAAAAAGTAAATGTTTATACAGCTGGAAAGTCTAGCTGTTATTGTAAAGAACATATCTAAACTAAGTTACTGACTCATTTTTGTAACAGAAAAACATCAAAATATGACGTTTTACACACTTCTATCGGTGAAACTTTACGCCGTTAATCACGGGGTAGATACTTTTTTATAACATTAATTTTGAACGAACTTGGTATTTTGTCACTGTGGCTCAGTGGTGTAGTTCGTCGTTCTATATTTTAATGACCGAAAGGTCATGGGTTCGAATCCTGGTTAAGTCAATGATTTTGTTCAGTTTTCATGGTGTATAGAAGCATAATATTATGTTTTTCCCATAGTATATTTACTTTTCTTAAATTTTTAAAGAACAAAAAAAAACAGCTAAATTATGTGTGTCAGTCGCTTTAAGGTTTCCATTATATTGCTATGTACATTTGTCATGGAAATGAATTCACAATATGCATTTATGCAAATTGCAAATCTTAACTACATTATCCTCCTACATAAAAAAACATGTATTTTACTCTTTTGTAATTCCATTTTCGTTGTTAATATAAGAATTAGTCTGGAACAAAATTTCACGATGTAAAATGAAATGATATGCCATACTTTCAGCCAGTTATGGAATCCAGTCAAATCGCAGTTGTAGGATTTACCCGAGAATATGTACTCACAGCTATCGATGGACACCAAGGCAACCTCAACACGTTTTGTTCATCCTGGAACCGAACCTTTGGTGCCACCAATAACTCATTCAAGCACATACCTAATACCGAGCGTGGACGATTACATCCGAATATTGAAAGAATCAGGCTATATATATGGTCGACTGGGTAATCCGAATTCTGATGCAGTTGAATGCGCAATAAATGCCCTTGAAGAAGGTGCTGGTACCCTTGTTTTCACTTCAGGTATGGCGGCTATAAGTGCTGTTCTGATTTGCTTTCTTAAGGCTGGAGACCATATTATTTGTCAAAACCCTTGTTACAGCGGAACATTTGACTTACTAGATAAAATACTGGCAAAGTTTGGCGTTGAAACCACTTACGTCGCAGCTGGCTGCAATGTTGAGGAATACAAGAAAAACATAAGACCAAACACAAAGCTTCTCTACGGGGAAACTCCTTGTAACCCCATGCTCTCTATTCTTGATTTGGAGGAATTCGGACAACTAGGAACCTCTGAAGGCATGATTACCATTGTAGACGGTACATTTGTAAGTCCCTTCTCCCAGCAAAGTATACAATTTGGTATTGATATATCCATGCACAGCTGTACAAAATATTTGGGAGGACATAGCGATCTCACAGCAGGTTGTCTAACATTCAAGGATGTGAAGCACTGGAAAATAATGAAGAAATATCAGACAACTCTTGGAATGCAGCTGTCACCACATGACGCCAGTTTGCTCCTACGTGGTATCAAAACAATTCATCTCCGTATGCCAAGATGCTCTTAGGGTAGCAGAGTTCCTACAAAAACATCCGAACGTACGATTTGTGCGATATCCCGGTCTAGAATCCCACCCACAACATGACCTCGCCAAGAAACAAATGAACAATTTCAGTGGAATGATTGCTGTTGAAATCAAAGGAGGAATAGATGGCGGAAAGGCATTTGTAGAGGTAGAGATCTTAATTTATATACCAAAACCTAAAATACTTACAACTGAAGATTTCATTTAAGAACTTTCACTTTTTGATGGTAAAGTCGAGATCTATCCAAAGTCCTCAATAGTCTGATAAAGGGTGCTGCATCATATAATAGGACCAATCCTACATTTACATCTACCTGGAATCTATTTGCATGTCCTAAAATGAAGTAATAATCTTTTGTCAACAACAACGAAAAAAAACAACAACACAAAAACAACAACAAAAACAACAACAAAGAAAACATAAAAAAACAATCAAGTTGCTTTAACACTTGAAATCTATTTTAAAGAATGTTCGTTTGACGCAATTTGCGGTGTCCCTAGGAAGGGTTGAAACCCTTGTGGAACACCCAGCGACAATGACGCATGGTCCTAGGAATATGTCAGACAAAGAGAGGGAAGAGGCAGGAATATCACCCGGTTTAGTGAGAATCAGGTTTGTCTTCAAGTGTATATTGAAGTTATATTTATCTTCGTAATTTATACATTACAATTTTTAACAAGAATACTTTTTCTCGCTATGCACAGTTAGGGTTATATAATATAATATAGGACGGTTAATGGCGGGACCATTGTAACAACCTCTTTTCAGTTTTCAAGTAAGTTTTATACTTTCCTGCGCATCGGACGAATGTTTCGCTTTCTTTCCTCGGTGTGAAGTAACGGTCGTGTATTCACATAGCTGCTGAGGGAGCGTCGTAAGTTTATATCAAGGATAGTTAATGGTGGAACTATTGTAATAACCTCCCTTCAGTTTAGTGTAGATGGATACAATTAAAATTATCTTGATTTAAAGTTATTTTAAAATGTGATGAGAAAAATCTGACACTCGTTAACACTTTATGTAATTTTTTATTAAACCCCGGAGAATATGTTTTTAAGCTCGCTAGCAGTTTTCTTGACATCATTTTAATAAACTCGTCGAGAAGAAAAGTCCAAACAATATTATCAAGAGCATTTACTAAAAACAACAACATAAAATAACATTTGCTTGAAGTAGTAAACAGATTGAAACTCGAACTTCATGTTTCTACTAAATATATGAAAATATAGTATTTCGGCTAATATCATCTTTGAGTTTAATTATGGATAAATAATTAGATTCAAAAGCAATACTATTTATTAAATGATGTTAACAAACCCCATTGTTTTCTTTTTTTTTTCAGTATCGGACTTGAGGATCCCGATGACTTGATCAGAGACTTTAAGCAAGCATTGGACAAAGATAAAGAGTAACGACACGGGCATAACAAAAACAATGAACATTCAATTTTCACGATACACTTAAGTCATTTAATAAGCCATAGCATGTAACACCATTTTATACCAAGCAAGTTTATTATGTTAAATAACCATAATATTTGTTTTTTTTAATTGTAGACTCTAAACAAAACAGCTGTTAAATAATTGTGTATAAAATGCATGCTTCAAAATAAAGAAATGGTATGAAAAGTAGCACAACGAAACTTGCTCGTTATATGTTTCAAAATAAATGTGAACATTTTAGCAAGGCGATTTTATTAAAAAAAACATAGTAGTTGTTTTCTGCGATAAGAATTAACAACAATGTTATGACAAATTAAAGAGAAGTAGCGCATTTTTACTTATAATGTTTGAACGTGTGGAGGTAGTGTCCATTCTATTATTTATATGAAATGTAAAACATACTTAAGAAATTCATTTAAATACGTGTTTAGTAATATAGAAATTAAAAAAAATATGTAGATGTTATCAAAACATTAGTTATAAGTTTTTCATCTTGAAATGGTTACACGTAAACTATTTTGCCACAGGCGTTTTAAACAATCAGTCTGTTCATGTGTAAGGATACGGTACAAACGAGTAGAGAATAATTAGTATATTATTCCTAATGCTTTTGGCAGGTTTTTTTTCTTTTTTTTCCGTGTATAAAACTTATTTTGAATAAAAATAGCGCTTAATATATTCATTTATCCATCCTCGTTCAAGTGATGTATTGATGTATTTGTACTGAGGTTTGCAAAGAGTTAATTATAATACAGTAAGAGTTCCAAAAAGAAAGTAAACTGTGTGTCGTTCTCTTTTTGTATATATTCTTACAAAAAGTCTTCAGAAACATTTAGCATTGAGAATTTTATTTTTAAAGCATACGCCATGAGTCGTGACTTCCAATTATATAGAGTGAATGTGGAAGCCAGCGTGCGAAGGAACAAAAAATGATTAAATGTTAAAAAAAGAGGAAAAAATGTGGTTATAAAGAACTTCAAAAAGATAAGATGCTTAATCATCGATCATATATGAGGTACATCTTACATCAAAGATCCTGAAAAGAGGTTTTTCTTTTCTCATTCATACTGAACAAGTTTAATTCACTTTATAGCTCTATGTAAATGTTTTATAGTATAACGTAGTTTACCTATAAAAAGTTTACTTGATTGGGAATTATATTGCTTGACTGACCAGTTCTTATGCTATACTGACCAAGGAACCATGCAATTTGGTTGACTTTGGGTAACCTTGTTATCACTTTTTGAAATCAATGTATTCAAATTACTACTATCTGCAAGAAACAGCTAATATCGAAAGGTTAGTTAAACTGTGTTTTTAACCAAAACTTTGTGCATGTATTTATACGCCTGCCAAAAGACGGGACGTATTATGTATGGGCTACCCCGTGGAAGGCGGGCGGCTTCCGGACTTATTCCGAACCACAGCTCTGTTGCTAATGAACTGACTGACTTCAAACTTGCTATGCAGCATCCTTATAATGAGAAAACTTGCAGTGCACACAACCATAACTCTGCCTCAACCTATTTTTTTTTACTTTTCATATCAATTAGTTTGTCTGATGCATAACTTTACAACTTTTGTTGTGAAACTTAAAATATTGATAGATGACGAAAACAAAAAGTGCAGTGCCAAAGAAGCATAACCATATCTTTTCCAGTTTTTGAGTAATATCGCCTTCTTGAATTTCTTCGAGAAAATGAAAATCTTTATAGTCCTAGTTTTGAATTTTCGCCCCTTATAAATTGATGTGCAATTTAAAATTTAAATGGATGGCAACAAGGAGAAGTGCGCTGCCCATCAAGAACAACTTATACCTTATTATGTTAATATGAGTAATCCCCCTTTTCTAATTTTAGAATTATTTTTCTGTCCGGAGCATAAATTTAAGAATATCAAACAGATTACCATGAAACTTGAAATGCAGTGCACAAGAACCATAACTCTTCCTGTTCCCTTTTTTAATTTATGGCCTTTTTAGCTCACCTGAGCACAAAGTGCTCAAGGTGAGCTTTTGTGATCGCCTGATGTCCGTCGTCCGTCCGTGCGTGCGTGCGTCGTCAACTTTTTCTTCAAACAACTTCTTCTCCTGAACTGCTGGGCCAATCTTGCTGAAACTTAGCAGGAATATTACTTGCATGAAGCTTTACCAATATTGTTCAAATGGTTCAGGTCCATTGCATTTCTAGGCCACAGGAGCTAAAAATAGATTTTCAAAGTTGGAAATTTGAAAATCTTCTTCTCCGAAACCACAAGGCCTGGAGCTTAGATATTTGGTATGAAGCATCATGTACTGGACCTCTACCAAGTTTGTTCAAATTATGACTGTGGGGTCAAACCTGACCCCATCCCAGGGGTCATTTGATTTTACATAGATTTATATAGGGAAAACTTAAAAAATCTTCTTGTCAGAAACCACAAGGCCTAGAGTTTAGATATTTGGTGTGCAGCATTGTCCAGTAGACCTTTACCAAGTTTATTCAAATCATGGCTCCTGGGTCAAAAATGGCCCCGCCCCAGGGGTCAAAAGTTTTATATAGAGTTATAAAGGAAAAACTTTAAAAAATCTTCTTGTCAGAAACCGCAAGGCTTAGAGTTTAGATATTTGGTGTGCAGCATTGTCCAGTGGACCTCTACTAAGTTTCTTCAAATCATAGCCACTGGGAAAAAATAGGCCCCACCCCGGGGGTCAATTGATTTTACATAGGCTTATATAGGAAAAACATGAAAAAATCATTTTTCTCCGAAACTGATAAGACTTGACCTTAGATATTTTGTGTGGAATATTGTGTTGAAAACCTTTACCAGTATTGTTTATATGCTGGCCCCGGGGTCAAAATTGGTCCCACCCCAGGGGCCCTTAATATGTAAAAAAGGCAATCTTTAAAAATCTAAAAATCTTGTTACTTGAAACCTCAATGCTTACAGCTTAGATATTTGGTATGCAGCATTGTCTAGTGGATGTCTACCAAGTTTGTTCAAATTATGTCCCCTGGGTTAAAATTAGCCACGCCCCAGGGTTCTCTTGGTTTACATATAGTTATATAGGAAAAACATGAAAAATCATTTTTCTTCCAAACTAATAGGACTAGACCTTAGATATTTGGTGTGGAGTATTGTGTTGAGAACCTTTACCAGTATTGTTTATATGTTGGCCCCGGGGGTCAAAATTGGTCCCTAACCGGGGGCCCTTCATATGTGAAAAAGGCAATCTTTAAAAATCTTCTTACTGGAAACCTCAATGCCTACAGCTTAAATATTTGATATGCAGCATTGTCTAGTAAACCTCTACCTAGTTTGTTTGAAAAATGTCCCCGGGGTCACTATTGGCCCTGCCCAAGGGGTCACAAGTTTTAAATAGCAGTATAGAAGAAAATCTTTAAAAATCTTCTTGTCTGAAACCACAAGGCCTAGAATTTTAAACTTTGGCATGAAGCAAGCTTTATCCAGCTTTTTGAAATTATTAGATTAGGTTAAAGGTCACGGAGGCTAAAAATAGATTTATCTACTGTACCGCATAAAGCCTTCATTTATAGACCATTATCTTTGTTATTTAGTATATAGGTTCCTTGCATGGACGTCTACCCATGGGTAGGGTTTGAGGTCACTGGGCCAAGGTCAAGGTCACCATAGCTTATGATAGATATTTCTACTTTCGGTCATAGAGCCTTTATTTCTCGACTGATATTTTTTCAAATTTGGTTTGTAGGCACTTACATATTTTCAATTAAAAAATGAAATACTGCTTAACAGCAAACCTACAGCCAAAGTACTCGGGTGAGCGATCCAGGGCCACCATGGCCCTCTTATTTATTTTTATTTTTTTTTTTGTTCAGAGCAAACTTAAAAATCTGTGAAGTGAACTGATGTGAAGATTAAAACATTGATAGATGGTGACAAAAAGTGCAGTGCCCCAAAAGCGTAACTCTACCTTTTCTTGTTTTTTTAGTTATCTCTCCTTTCCTTATTTTATTATGAATTTTGGTCTTGATCATTGAAAACTATGAAAGGGATTGACTTGAAACTTAAAATAAAGATAGATGTTAAGAAGTAGAATTGCAAAGCATAAGAGCCATAAGTCTACATTATATTAGGTTTTAATTATCTTCTTTATTTATTTTGTTTGTCTGAAGCAAATATTTTAGCAGTTATAATACTGTGAAGTTACTCTCTTTAATTTTTAAGATTTTTTTTTCTGGAGCTTAACTTGAATATCTATGAAATGAATTATCTTGAAAATTTAAATAATTAGATATATATTGTAAGAAGAAACATATATCTCTCTGGTCCCATTTTGAATTATCTTCCCTCTTAAATTGTCTTGGTACATTGATATTTTATGTTATGTTGATTTTTTTTAACAATCTGTCAGTGTGGTTTCAGCGCTGAGATGTAGGAATATTCTTGCTGAATTTGATAATTTGCGATTTTTTCTGCAGCGCCATATAAAATTTCTACCATCATTAATTCGCAGCCAACCTGAATGTAGTATATTACATCTAACATGCGAGTGTGTTATCTTTATGCAGAAGTACAAAATACTTGACCAATGTTTTTGTTTAGGTGTAGCCGTTGGAGCAAGTTTTCAAGATATTTTAGATCGCATTATTGGCCGAGAAGATTTAAAAGTAGAAGAAACTGAAAGTGAGAAGGCAGTTGAAAGAACTGTCAGTTGCGACGATGCTGATAATGGTGAATATCCGGTGTTCGTAAGTCTCAGCTATAACGGACATTTTCGATGTGGTGGGTCCATACTTAATCAGGAGACTATTCTGACTGCTGCACATTGTATAAACGATGACCGTAAGCAAAGGTAAGGTGATGCCAACTTTATGTGCAGCGTACATTAAGCCGATTTAAACATTTGGCAGACTTACATTGCAGAGATCTTTTCCAACAAAAAAATACTTACTTTGTCTTTATATATTTATATTCGTTGATTTAATAAAATATACAGAAAATAAATTAAACATTTATACTTTGAAACGAAACTGAATTAATCTAGCTGAAGAATTTTGTATAATGTTTTCAACAATGATCAAAAGTATCCGTTATTTTATGGTCTAAACATTGGCCGTAAAAGTTTACAGTATCCTTTTACAAGTTGCATTAGGTACACCATTGACAATTATTGCCATGGATGTCATTAGCTATGATACTGATAACAATATCAAAGGAACGTAATCGTGTTGACCGTCATCAGGGTCTGAATCAACTTATATCGCAACAATGTATACCTCATATGTCATGTAAACCTTATCCCATGTAGTGTGAATAGTTTTATGAGGTGATACAACTTCACTCAGGCTGAGACGATTATACTTTGAAATCGCAAAGGAACTTCTTTAAGATATTTGTGTTTTGACATTTCATTTTAGATTTGGTAACATAGAAGATACCCTTTTATGTCATGTGTATTCTGTTCTTATATACAACCAGTTGGAAATAAGATGTATAATTTCCAGTATTGTTTCTTTTGACATGGATTTTTGTCAGAATAGATAAAAATATGTTAATCATTGAAACTTTAGAACATGTAAAATATAAACGCGGAGTAAAACATCTTTAAAATGATGCATTGATATATCTTTAATCATCCTTGTAATTTCTAGATGTTTCAGCATAAGAAGTACGATAAGAGATCAAAACATGACAGAGATATTGCAATTTTGAAGTTGAAAGAAACTTTGGAAGAAAACGAACATGTACAGACGATGAAAATTGCAAGTAAGACAGTTTAACATTTCTGGTCCTGTCACCATCCTTTTGAATACTTTATCACGAAGGGATATAATATAAGCGACCCAGTATGTAAAATACTTGACCGCGCCAAAGACAGTATTATCTAAGTATTTTACACATACTGGTTTTTTGAGACTTAAAACATATTTATAACAAACTTATTTATCATCTTTGTTTATTTTTTGCTTGACGAAAACGCAAACCTGTTAACTACCCCTATACGTAAAATATAAGGAGGGCTTGATTAGGATTTCATGAAGTTTAATATAAACTGTTGAATAATGTATTTCGAGAGTAGATATATAGAAAAAACTTAAAATAAACATGCATAAACACAAACATAATGCTACTAATATGTTTATTATCAATAGTTAAAATAACGACTGTTAAATAACTTGTAACATAATAAGCAGAATACTTATAAGTAATATACATGTAATATTCGACATATTCTATTTTTTTCAGGTAGAGGAGAAAAAACAAATTTTTAGCCTAGGCCAAATAGCTTGTAACTTCCATGGATTAATCGACCGTAAGTAAGACATAATTATATCATCAAGTTGACCAAATGAGAAAAAGAGGTTAGTCTAGACATTTTATGTTTTACATCTTAAGTATTCACTTGTACAGGACATCCTGATAGGTAAATCTGTCTTTCATTAAATCCCCCCCCACCACGCTTATAAAATTGCTTTGGCATATATAAATCGATATATAGCGGTATTTTTATCTTTCTTTATCTTATTTCTAGGTTGACAGTAGGATTACTTACTAATTATAACAAAATTTCTTTGTAAGTTTTTTTTTGTACAGTGATGTTGATTTAAAACAGATCTTCAGTGAGAGATTGCTAGTGCTTATAAATTGAAATATGAGTCTTATTTGTTACAACAAGCCTTCAAAAGTTAAAGTGCATCAGGCGGCTAACTCATTTAGTATTAATAGTTTATAATCACGCAATGTGAGAGATGGGCTAGTCGAAAAAAAACATTTAAGTAATATCTGTCCGTCTATTCATTACCATCTACGCAATAAGGAAGGGCAGAAATTAAGAACTAATGTCAAGATCATCGAGACATTTAGCCTAATATATGCGGCATTAGTTAACATCAATGCATGAAAATACGAAACGTGACATAATAAAATGTGTAAATGCCTCACCCTTGACCTAAATGAGCTAGAATTATTTTAAAAGTTTACACAACCTTTATAAACGGCACACACATACACACACACACACACACACACACACACACACGAACGTCCGCAGTAGTGGTAAACTGAGGTGATGTTTTTTCCCTTTCAGATATTTTGTTCCTGTGTGATGCAGGGGAAGCAACTGCTACACAATCTATGGTTTTATTATCGCTAGAGTTACTTATCTCAATTGAAAGTGTCTATTTAATGTATACATTGTTTTAAACACTGTCCATTTCACCAATCCATCACAAGAGACTATAGCGGAGATAAAGGGCACACGTTTAGCTGGGAGTGTCATTTAATTCCTTACGTTTTACCGTAAAAAACTTTTCGCTATTCTGGAAAAGAAATATCAGGGAATATTTGGTGTGGCTTACATCAAGCAGTTGCTGAAAAATCAAGATGTTTATTCGCTACAGAAAACACAACGGAATTATTTCAAGACGGTCAATGTACTAGTGACAATCAGTGTTGAGCAGCTGGACATGAATGTGAAAAGAAGAATGTTTTAAGCGGTCAAACACAGTGGTCTGTATAAACAATTAGCCTGTACACCTTAAGAAGCACATTACCTCAATTTAAATGTGCTGATAATAACTCATTATAAAGATTTTCTTCTTCATTTCATAAAAACCCTATTGAAATTAAATTATTTGACATTTTCATGAACCATGTATTTTACTATTTTCCTGAGAGAATAAGGTCTTTTTTGTATAATTGGTTGCTATTTGTCAACATTATTCAAGTTGTATCATACAATTAGGCAGGATGTATTTAAATGAATATAATCTTGTATCTTAGTGATATAAGTTTCGATAAAACTAGCATTTAGCAGAAGTAATCATCCACTGATGTAAGTGATAGTTACGTATCATTGCGACATCCAGCCAAGCCTTTCCTTTTTAAAAGGAAAATTTATTACCAAATGAGTGATAAGGAGTGAAAGAGGAGGCATGAGGAGTGAAGGAGGAAGCATGAGGAGTAAAAGAGGGGGCATGAGAAGTGAATGAGGAGGCATGAGGAGTGAAAGAGGAGGTATGAGGAGAGAGAGAGAGAGAGAGGGAGAGAGAGAGAGAGAGAGAGAGAGAGATGAGCGTTAACATAATGAGGGTTGGGTAAGTGAATAGGTTACGCTCATGTATGTTCAAAACAAAGTGATAAACCAGGGATATAGAATAGATTCAACAAAGAAAACAGTTTCATTGTTTTAATATCATACTTTTACCATTAACATATATACTAATAATATTTCTCTATTTTTTCACATTTTAATGGGTAAGCATAAAAGCTACTAAAGTGAAATAAATTGTCAAAATCGCCAAGTAAAATTCCTCAAACGCTTTATTTTGTAACAGTTCATAATTTCTTATTTATAACCATGTATATAACTTTAGATCGTTCATTTTGACAGTTTTCAACGATGGCGTCTGTCTTGGGATAATGTTTAAAAATGGATGAAGAACCCTTGCAATCGTTTTTCTTATTACATTTAAATGTTTATTTCCCGAAGTACTCACAGTCGTTTTACAGCAACCGCAATTATCTGTTTCGGGATTTACACTAATATTCAGAGCCTTCTTTTTGTTCCATTGCATCCTCTCTTCCTAGTTCTGGAATTTTCGTAAGTATCTAGGACCTTTTCAAAGAGAAACCTCCGCTTGAGTATGCGTATTTCAAAGCTTCCTCCTTGTCGTACCCATCGGTATCAAGCAGCCGCTTGACTGTCTTTTTATAGATTTATAGATAAGGTATTTTTCATCTCATCAAACCACAACAATTTAGTACCAAAACTGTTCATCATTGCTTCTCTGTAGGTGCTTTGAATTTTCCTGAAAACTTTTTCTCTGGCTTCATATTCACTGATGTCGGAATCTTTCTTCATTAGCTCATTTACCTCGGAGTCAAACTGCGACTGACACTTTTGAAACGCTTCATCTACAATGTCATTCCAAGGATCTATCACCAAAGACTCCTCTGAAGTGACAGATATATTGTCATCATTGTCACTGTGACTGGACTCGTTATCATCTATGGGCCCAAAAATATCCTCCTCTGATACGTCTGACATCTCGTCTGCATCCAAGTCTATATCTGAGTGCGCTTTATTTTCATGCCGTAACATATTATCTTTTCTCCAAAAAGGTATTAAGCAATTATTGCGCTGAAACATCTTCCTCAACGTTTAAAACAAGAATGAGGAGGAGTGAGGGAAGCTTTCAACTTAATACGTGCCCAATAGTTGAGATGTTGTCGAGTTCACCGGTATTCTTTTTCCGTTTTCTTCCAGTAGATGGCGGATCCTTTCTAGGTGTCTTACTCTTCCTGGTTTTATCACTTACTTTTGAATTCTGACGTTTGAGTTTTGCGCTGGTTGGTTCTATTTCTTTCTGACCTAACATGGACACATCTCATGGTTTTGCTTGACGTTCCAGCATACTGTTAGCTAAAGCGGTTGTCTGCTCTGCCGGTAGAACTATCCTAATATAAATTTCAGACTGAGATCTCTGACTCCTTTGAGACCCGCTCCTTTTTAATCTTCCTGATTCTCGTAGTGTATTTGTTATCAAAAATATCAATGTTTGTAACACATGTCTTGACTCTTTGACGTCTGCACAGTCACTGACTGTCAAGGCGGTATGTTTTTTGACATCTAACCTTCAGCGATATTTTAAATGACATCCTTAACAATCTCACAAAGTTATTCGTAGTTTACGTTTGATATGATCCAAGAATAGTCTTTGATTTTCAAACTGTTCTTCTGTGCAATATTTATTTATTTATGTCACTGTTAATGCAAACACTTAAGGTTGTGTTGCTCTTTAATTATTTAACATACATTCTAATATACAAGATAAGGAAACGTGAGAAGTTTCAGAAGAAAAAAAAGTTTAATATCTATTTTATATTAATGATATCTCGTTATTCTTGTCAGGATTGTTAATTTTTTCCTAAAACTTTCTAATGCTGCATTTTTAAGAAAAATAAGAAAAATGTTCCGAAGCTATTGCTTTCTCCACTTAAATAAAATAAAAGTGGATGGCATAATTACAAAAACTTTATTTTATGTTTTCCAGTGAACTATAGAGTTTTCTCAGTGAAATAAAATTGATAATCCACTGTTTTAAAACTGTGGAATACCATTTTTATTTTCACTGTTTTTGCCCAACTACTTTTTCATTTTTTTTTGTATTTTTGTCATTTTTAAATTTTCATTTAACAGTTGCATGAATTTAGATAAAGTTAATGGTTTTTTCTATTGCTTTAAATGATATAGATGTTTGAGATACTTGTATCTGAAATAAATGTCAGAACTATTTTCTGTTTGCTTTGAGATTGGAAATAAAGCGGCTATTATTTGGGGCCCTCCACAGGGAACAAGAAATTTTGTCAAGAAAACATAAAATAAAAAGAAACTTTGTTTGTTTCAGTGAAATATCGATTTTATTTCACTCATGAAGACCAAAAAACTGACATTTTCACAAGTGGCGTATCTACGCCACTCGTGAAAATGTCAGTTTGTTTGGTCTTCACTCGTGAAGAAATAAAATCGATATTCACTGAAACAAACAATATCCTCTATTTATTGAAAAATAGCAACAGCGAGGTTTGAACGCCAAATCATTTCAAGTTTTCAAATTAACCGTAAGACTCCTAGTCAATAACCATTCTGTTTTGAACTGGTTACCTACGTGGCAAAGAAAAGTCAACGACGACAACATTTTTATAATATTGTATGTCATAATTGTTGTGGCTTAGATAAACGTAATTTATCAGTTGATTACTATAAAGAAAATATTTAAGTACGCCAGTGAAAGTCTTCTACTCTTGCGACTTCTCTTTGAAAACATTAAAAACAAATTAAACAAGTAACTCACAAGAACTGTCACAAAGACAATGTTTCTTTGACCTTTAAGCTAAGGACCAGATGAATATTGTTAAGTAAATAAGGAAGTAACTTTGAAGTCAAGGTAATTCAGTGGTTAAGGTCATATAAATATTAGTCATTAGGAATTTTTTCTTGCTAAAGGCGTGTTGTGTCCAAATACGAAGTAAATCAATTTACTACTAAGGAAGTTATGGACGGACTGGTAGACTGTCAGTTCAAAGTTAAAAAATTGTCTGCCTTATTTCAGGGACATGCAAGTGTATTAGATAGGAGTATTCGACTTAAGTTGTTACCCCCCATCCCCCACACACACCCGCACATCTGCATCGCTACTTAACAGTTTGATGATGTCTAGTTTATGAAAAGACATTTTTCGTCCGAATGTTTAAAAAATGTATCTATTCGATGTCATGTTTCCTTATCAGTCCAGTAATAATGTATCTATAAACTGATTCGCACGTGTGACCTTGCATAAGTACAGATTTGATTATCAGAAAACCTGCATATATTGCTCTAGTTTATGATAGATAGATAAAGCAGGATAGGTACAAACTGTTGTACTTGTGGATTTTGAAATAGCTGAAAATGAGGTAAAACCACCAATAGCTTTTATGTTTGTTTTTCATCTTTCTAAAGCTTAGCAAAAGAATAATGTTATGCTATTAATTTATAATCAAGATTTCACCATGAGTTTCATCTGAAAAATAGAAAACGAGATTTGAACGCCAGATTTATTTTAATCTTATGTACCAAAGTTCATGGATAAAGAACATATTAAGGTTTATATAATTTTGTTATGTACATCTGTCATGGAAATGAATGCACAACATTATTTTAAGCAATTTGCAAATCTTAACTACATTATTCTCTTACATAGAAAACATGTGTTTTACTTTTTTGTATATTTCCATTTTCGTTATAATAGAACAATTAGTCTGGAACAAAATTTCATAATGTAAAATGAAATGATATGACATACTTTTAGCCAATTATGGAGTCCAGCCAAATCTCAGTTGGAGGATTTACCCGAGAATATGTACTCACAGTTATCGATGGACACCAAGGCAACCTCAACACGTTTTGTTCATCCTGGAACCGAACCTTTGGTGCCACCAGTAACTCATTCAAGCACATACCTCATACCGAGCGTGGACGATTACATCCGAATATTGAAAGAATCAGGCTATATATATGGTCGCCTGGGTAATCCGAATTCTGATGCGGTTGAATGCGCAATAAATGCCCTTGAAGAAGGTGCTGGTACCCTTGTTTTCACTTCAGGTATGGCAGCTATTAGCGCTGTTCTGATTTGCTTTCTTAAGGCTGGAGACCATGTAATTTGTCAAAATCCCTGTTACAGCGGAACATTTGACTTACTAGATAAAATATTGGCAAAGTTTGGCGTTGAAACCACTTACGTCGCAGCTGGCTGCAATGTTGAAGAATACAAGAAAAACATAAGACCAAACACAAAGCTTCTCTATGGGGAAACTCCTTGCAACCCCATGCTCTCTATTCTTGATTTGGAGGAATTCGGAAAATTAGGAACATCTAAAGGTATTATTACCATTGTAGACGGTACATTTGCAAGTCCCTTCTCTCAGCAAAGTATACAATTCGATATTGACATATCCATGCACAGCTGTACAAAATATTTGGGAGGCCATAGTGATCTCACGGCAGGTTGTCTAACATTCAAAGATGTGAAGCACTGGAAGGTAATGAAGAAATATCAGACAACTCTTGGAATGCAGCTGTCACCGCATGACGCCAGTTTGCTCCTACGTGGTATCAAAACAATTCACGTCCGTATGCCAAGACATGCTTCAAATGCTCTTAGGGTAGCAGAGTTCCTACAGAAACATCCGAACGTACGATTTGCGCGATATCCCGGTCTAGAATCCCACCCACAACATGACCTCGCCAAGAAACAAATGAAGAATTTCAGTGGAATGATTGCTGTTGAAATCATAGGAGGAAAAGATGGCGGAAAGGCATTTGTAGAGGTAGAGATTTTATTTTGCATATCAAAACATATAATACTTACTTACAAATTCAGATTTCATTTTAAGGACTTTAACTTGTTGATGGTAAAGCCAAGGTCTTTTCCAGGTGCTCAATGATTTTCATTATAAGGTCGGATAGAAGGTGCTGTATCATACAATAGAGCAGTTTCTACATTTACATCTACCTGGATTCAATTCGCATGTCCTGAAATGAAGAAATACTCTTTTGTCTACACAAGAAAAAAGAACGGAAAAACCAAATCAAATTGCTTCAAGTTTTTAAAATTTATTTTCAAAGAATGTTCGTTTGGCGCAACTTGCGGTGTCCCTAGGAGGGGTTGAAACCCTTGTGGAACACCCAGCGACAATGACACATGGTCCTATGATAATGTCAGACAAAGAGAGGGAAGAGGCAGGAATAACGCCCGGTCTAGTGAGGATCAGGTTTGTCTCCTAGTGCATATTAAAGTTATATCTATCTTTCAAAAGAAATCTTTTCCATGTCGCTAGGCGCAGTTAGTTATAATATAATATAGGATGGTTAATGGCAGGACTATTGTAACAGCCTCATTTCAATTTTCAAGTAAATTTAAATCAAGGATGGTTTATGGTGGAGCTGTTGCAATAGCCTTCTTTCAGTTAAGTTTAGATGAATTCAATTAAGTTAAATCCTGATTTTAAAGTTATTTTAAAATGTGATGAGAAAAAACTGACACTCGTTAACATTCCATTTAACTTTAATTGAACTCCAAAGAATATGCTATTAAGCTCGCCAGAAGGTTTTCTTCTCAGCATTTTCCTAGACTCGTTGAGTAGGTGTTTAAATGAGGTATCAGCTCTAGCAAAAAAAGAAAATGCAAACAACAATATCAAGAGCATTTACTAAAACCAACAACATGAAATAATACTTGCTTGAAGTAGTAAACAGTTTGAGACTCGAGCTTCACGTTTCTAAAATATATATGAAAAATAGTATTTCGGATATTGTCATCTTTGAGCTTAATATGGATAAAAGATTAGATTCAATAGCAGCAGCTATTTATTAGATAATGTAAACAAACCCCATCGTTTTCTATTTTCAGTATCGGACTTGAGGATCCCGATGACCTGATCAGAGACTTTAAGCAAGCATTGGACAAAGTTAAAGAGTAACGACAGGGGCTTTACAAAAACAATGAACATTCAATTTTCACGATATACTTTAGTCTGTCAGTAGGCAATAACATATACCAAGCAAGTTAATTATGTTAAATAACCATGATAGCTTACTGTACATAATTGTATGTATGATTTTAACAATTACATTAGATCACTGCTCGGGGTATCCCCGTTTTGAATAGCATTCTTTAAAAAAAGAAATAAAGCAATAAAACGCATGCTTCAAAATAAAGACGTGTGGAAAATAACACAAAGAAACTTGCTCGTTAACTTACATGTTACAAAATAAATGAGAACATTTTAGCAAGGCAATATTATTCATAAAACCGTATGAGTTGTTTTCTGCGATAAGAATTCACAAAAAAGACAAATTAAGAGAAGTTATTACCTAATGGATTATGCCATCCTTGTTAGTTAGACCAGTCCATTTTCAATTAAAATGGATTTTTAGTATAAATTTTCAATTTCATTCTTTTCAGGGAAGAAAGTCATTATGCAAACAGTGTAGACCTTTATTGGATTGCGGCGTCTGATCTGGGTCTGCACTGTTTGCGTATGTCTAATTTTGTTGACGCTGGGCATTAATGGGTTAGTTGTGCTAGAACGTGCTGAGGTAGTGTCAACTCAGTTATTTATGTGAACGTTAAAACATACCTAACAAATTCATTTAAATACATGAAGCCGTGTTTAGTTATATAAAAATGAATTTAAAATGATGTAGATGTTATCAAAACAATTATAATTAGTATTGATTTTATCATGAAAATAGTTACAAGTAAACAAAGTTGCCGCAGGCGTTTTAGACAACCAGTCAGTTCATGTATAACCATACGATACAAACGAGTAGAGGATGATTAATGTATTATTCCTAATGCTTCTGACAGGTAAATTGTTTAATTTTTATATCTTTTTAAAGTTTAGTTATAATACAGTAAGAGTTCTGAAAAGAAAAGAAGCTGTGTGACGTTCGCATTTTATATACATTGTAACAAAAAGTCCCCAGAAACATTTAGCATTGAGGGTTTTATTTTAAAAGCATACGTAATGAGTCGTTACTTCCCATAAAATACAGTGAGTAAGGAAGTCATCCATACTGAACTAGTTTTAATGATTCTACAGTACTATGTTAATGTTTCGTAAGTATTTTAACTAGTATAAAATGTCTGCTTGATTGGGAATTATAATATTGCTTGACTGACCAGTTTCAATGCTATATTGACCAAGGAACCATGCAATTTGATTGACTTTGTGTAACCTTGAAATGAATGTATTCAAATTACTACCATCTGCAAGAAACAGCTAATATTGAATGGTTAGTTAATATAATGAGTAAAAGTGCAGTCAACAAAACCATAACTCTGCCTCATCCCATTCTTATTACCTCCCCTAACATTTTTGTTTTTTCTGGTGCATAACCTTTAAACTGTGAAGTGAATTGATGTGAAACTTGAAATATATATATATATATATATATATATATATATATATATATATATATATATAAGTATATATGACGAAAAAAATATGTAGTCTTTAATTTCTTTGAAAAAAATTGAACCTCTTCATTGTCCAATTTTTAAAGCGACTAATTCAGAATTTAGCTGATTTTTTTCTTTAAAATTTGAGAGAAGTTTATAAACTTTATAAGCAGAATATTATGCTTCTATACACCAATAAAACTGAAAAAAAGTTTTCACTGGACCAGGATTCGAACCCATGACCTTTCGTTCAATAAAATATAGAGCGACGATCTACATCACCTAATCACAGAGACTATTTATCCAGTTTCGTCAAAATTAATAATATAACTAAAGTATCTCGCTGGGGTAAATGTTTTACTGATAAAAGTGTGTAAAACTTTATATTTTGATGTTTTTCTGTAACAAAAAAAGTCATTAACTTATAGTTTAGATACATTCATCACAATTACAGCAAGAATTTCAAGATGTATAAACATTTCTCTTTTCTTTCATGGTCGGCCCCTCTGTGAGCCAGTCGCTTTAAATTATATCCCGTTTTAAATATTCTGTTCAAAGCATAACTTCTAAGTAGTGAATTGATGTGCAACTTAAAACATAGATAGACGGCAACAAGGAAAAGTGCACTGCCCACTGCCCAAAAGGCATAACTCTACCTTATCATTTTATGGATTATCTGCCTTTTTTAAATTTTAGAATGCTTTTTTTGTCTGGAGCTAACTTTAAGCATTTGAAAGGAATTATCATGAAACAAAGACAGATGATAAGAAGTAGACGTGTAATGCACAAAAACCATATCTCTACTTGGTCCCTTTTTTGTATTATCGCCCTCTCATTTTTCAGTTCAGAGCATAACTTAAAAACTTTTAAGTGAATTGATGTGAAACTTAAAATATTGACAGACGGTGATAAGGAAAAGTGCAGTGCCTCAAAAGCATAACTCTACCTTATCTTGTTTTTAGTTATCTATCCTTTCCTTGTTTATAAAATTATGATTTTTTTGTCTTGATCATAACCTGAAGTCTATGAAAGGGATTGACTCGAAACTTAAATAAAAGATAGATGTAAGAAGACTAGTGCATAAGAACTATAACTCTCCTTTGTCCCAGTTTTTAGTTTTCTTCTCTCTGTATTTTGTTTGTCTGTTGCAAAAACTATAACTGTGAAAGTACGCTCTTTCTTTTTATTAATGATTTTTTTTTTCTGGAGCTTAACTTAAATGTTATGAAACGAATTGTCTTGAAAGTTAAAATAGATAAAAATATATGATAACAAGAAATATACCTCTTTCTGGTATAATTCTGAATTATCTCCCCTCTTAAATTGTTTTTGTACATTGATATTTTTTTGGTATATTGATATTAGTAACAGTATTTTAGTATAGTTTCAACGCAGAGATGTAGGAATGTTCTTGCTGAACTTGAAGATTTGCAGCAGCAACGCCATATAAAATTTCTGTCATCATTAATTCGCAGCCAACCTGACTGTAGTATATTGGATCTAATCAGCGAGTGTCTTACCTTTATACAGAAGTACAAATACTTGACCAATGTCTTTTGTAGGTGTAGCCTTTGGAGCAAGTTTTCAAGACATTTTAGATCGTATTATTGACCGAAAAAATCTAGAAGTAAAAGAAACTGAAGGTGAGAGGGCGGTTGAAAGAATTGTCAGTGGCGATGATGCAGATCATGGTGAATATCCATGGTTCGTAAGTCTCAGCTATAATGGACGTTTTCGATGTGGTGGGTCCATACTCGATCAGGAAACTATTCTGACTGCTGCTCATTGTATAAACGATGACCGTAGGCAAAGGTAAGGTGATGCCAATGCCTACTTTGGCCGTAGGCAAAGGTAAGGTCATGCCAATGCCTACTATGACCGTAGGCAAAGGTAAGATGATGTAAATGCCTACTATGAACGTAGGCAAAGGTAAGGTGATGTCAACTTAAGTGCAGTCTACTTTAAGCTGATTTAATTTAAACATTTTGCAGACTTACATAGCAGATATCTTTCCCAACGAAAAATATCCATTGTCTATATAATGAGGGACATTCCTGATAAAAAATAATCTTGTTTACTCAGAACCATCAGAGGTAGACCAATTGCACATTGGTCCTTTCAGTTGGAATCCTCTAACTTTATCTTTTTTTTCTTTGTGATAGTCTTGACTTTAGTTGTGAAAATTGTGACATATATTAAATAAAAAAGTTAGGATTATCAGAAGAAAAAAAACATAATGGTGTTAACAAAACATGTTGCTAAACTAAATGTGTTATCTGACTACCATTGTTGCAAATAATTAGGCTTAATTATCACCGTACCAAAAAAGAAAATAGCGATGAAATCAGAGAAATCCAAATGGAAGGACCAATGTAATATCAGAGAGTATTCAGGGTAGATAATCCGCTAAAGTCCCTCATTATGTTCGCTGATAAATTAAAATATACAGAAAAGAAATTAAACACTTATATTTTGAAACGAAACTAAATCTAGCGGAAGAATTTTGTATCATGTTTTCCGAAATAATCAAAAGTATCCGTTATTTTATGGTCACAAAATTGCCTGGCAATAAAGTCTACAGTCTTCTTTTATAAGTTGCATGAAAAGCTACACCGTAGACAATTATTGCCATGCGCTTTATCGTGTTGACCGTCATCAGAGTCTGATTCCATTCATATCGCACCAATGCTCAAAATTCAATGAAATCATATATACTTTATCGCATGCAGTGTGAATGATTTTACTTATCAAACAGGGATGAATTTACGTTGCAATCTCAAAGCAACTTCTTTAAGATATTTTTGTTTTGACTTTTCATTTTAGATTTGGTTACTTTACAATCAAGGCTGGAAATTACCAATTGTTTAAGAGAGAACACACAGAACAGATAAGGAGGGTGAAGGATGTTGTAATGGTATGATTTATGAATTTAGATAATTTGAGTCTTTATATTTATTTGTAGATATAATATAAAGTAAAACTCAGATAAGATTTCTAAAGATATAAAACTAAGTAAACAAAGATTTAACAATTCCTTCTGTTCTATGACATTACACATAAATATTCTAAACATGCTAAATTTTCAATGGATAAAGCTGAAACAAATTTTGCTTGTTAACTATTAATTTAAATTCATTTGTTATTCCAAAAAAATGGAACAGAAAAACTATTTCTGCTGCTGGAATTATTAAAAGAAGGATGTCTAATGATTAAGAGCATTTCATTTTTTTCAAAATCATGTAAATGGGAATGGCATTAAACGAAACATTACAAAATGCAGACGTACAAGATAAAAGAACAACAAATTAATACGAGTCTGTTGCTTTTGTATGACTTTGGATTTGTGGAGACTTTTCTTCGAAAACACAAATAAACTCTTTCTTAGTGCCTATATGCCCTAAGGATTTTTTCTCTCGCTTGTTTTACAGAAAATGAGTCAATAAAATGTATATGCAGTACATATCATCGGTCAATTTTAGTGCCTTCCATTTGATGTCATTATATGTATTCTGATTTTTCCCCAGTTGGAAAATACGTATGAATTTTCATTACACTAACTATTTCTTTTGGCATGGATGTTTGACATGATAGAAAAAAAATATCTTAATCATCAAAACCTAAGTACAGGTAAAATATAAAACACTGAGAGAAACATTTTACAATTTGAAATTAATTGATTTCTCGTTTCAATTGTTCTAGTTTCTTAATATCTATTATCTAAATATTTGTTTCTAAATATCTGTTTCAGCATAAGAAGTACGACAAGAGATCAAAACATGATAGAGATATTGCAATTTTGAAGTTGAAAGAACCCTTGGAAGAAAACGAATATGTACAGAGAATTAAAATTGCCAGTAAGAAAGTGTAACATTTCTATTCCTGTTACCATCTTTTGATATACTACATCAGGAAGGGATATGATATTGACGACCCAGTATGTAAATTCTTGATTGTGCCGAAGACAGTTTTTTTCTTGAGTATTTCACATACTGGTTTGTTTGAGATTTATTGTTTTCAAAAATTCCAATTATTTGTAGTTTCTGTTCATTTTTCTTCGCAGAGATTGCACATACAGAAATGAAATTTAGTGTACAGATTTATCGTAAGAATATCTAGGTCAAGTTCTGTTTTGGGTAAGATCGAGCAATTGTTGACAGAGTTATGCCCATTTGACTCAGAAAAATTCCAATTATTTGCAGTTTCCGTTCAAATTATCTGCATAGGTTCCACATACTGAAATAAAATTAGGCATACAGATTTATCGTAGGTATCTAGGTTTAATTTTAGCTTAGACACGTCATACTTGATAGGTTGATTCATCTCAGATACATGTAGTACCTGTAGATAACCTCTATTGATTTTAAGTTCAAAAGGTAAATTTTATTTCCATGTACACTGCCCATAATGTATACTGCCGGGTGGGGGGTCATAAGTGTTTGTTTACTTTTTGCTTCTTTGATGTAAGATATACGAAGGGCTCATCGACAGTGACTTTCTTGAACCTATGAAGTTTATATGAAATGTTTAAAAATGTATTCCTGCAGTAGATACATAGATAACAATTAAAATATACACGAATCTTTCTTGAGGTACGATATTACGATGTTACAAAAACAAAAAACAAAAAAAGATAATATTACTCATTTTTTTGTTATCAATAGTTCAAATAACGATAGTTATAGAACTTGTTACATAATAAGCAGGAAACTAATAAGTAATATAATTTTCGACATATTCTATTTTTTTCAGGTAGAGGTGAAGAAAACAAACTTTTGTCTAGACCAAAGTGCTTTGTAACAGGCCATGGATCAATCGACCGTAAGTAAGATCTGTATAGTTAAATAAGCAAGCTTGACCAACTGAAAAAAAAGTTAAGTCAAGACAGTTTGTTGCTTAAAAACAATGAGTCATGTTATTACATATGTAATCTGACATTAATAAAAGTGATTGTTGTTGTTGTTGTTGAAATTATGATATGTTTGCATCTAAACCTATTTGTTCAAGACCTGCTGATAGGTAAATTTGACTCTCGTTAAACTCCCATCACCACGCGTATAAACGTACGTTGGCATATAAATCTATATTTAGCGGTAGTCTTTCCTTTCTTAATCTTATTTCTTTGTTGACACTAGGATTACATTATTATAATAAAATATTTCTTATAAGTAAAAACAATCGCCCTTAACCTGAATGAGCTAGAATTATTTTAAAAGAATACACAACATTTATAAGTGGCATATATATTTAAAAGAGTCAAGTGTAACCTCAGAAGCAGTCAAAGCATTTCGCCAGAATCAAAACCAAAAACAAAACGTATCCGCTGGATTATTACAAATACACTAGTTTTCAAGAAAACAATTAGTCTAAATATTTTTCGAAAAGAGTTCAATGGACAATAAAGATATGATGTCTATTTTTTTAAGATTCTGGCGGTGCTCCAGTTAAAACACAAGAAATTAGTGCAGCAATGTTGTCAAGACAGGGTTGTCTAAAAGAAGCAAAATATTACACACCTCAGCTAACTAAATTTATGCTGTGTTCATTGGACTTCTTACAAGGATCGTGTGATGTGAGTACAGTATCTTACAGTTAAAACCTATAGCTCTGACATGTCTTACTGCCATATGATTTCATATTGTGAAATTCAAGGATCTGTCAAAAGTAAAGTCACGGATATATTGCTTTAGCAACTAAACATAATTATAATTCCGTTTTCTTTCTGTGTTGTTTCCTATTTAAATCAGTCCTCTTGAGTTTCAAAACAGATTCTGATCTTTTGAACGGAAAACTTGATTTCAAATTCACATCAGGCATGCAAATTATCAACAGAATGCTGTTTGTTAACATAAATCATTTGTTGATACAGTAATCTATGGAAAGTTTCTTTTTCTGTTGAGTAAAAGTATTTTAAAAATGTAAGCCATTTAATTATAATCGGTCCGACTGTGTTGTTCCAAATAAAGTTATAAAAAGTTAATTATATATATTAATAAACTAACACTAGCATAATTTGCGTTATATCCGTTCGTAGTAAGGCATAGGCAGATTATTACACCCCTATACTTTATCCAAAAAAAAGAAGACCTTTGTTTTGCACGCTCTTCAAATGAAACTGTATTTTTTCTTAGGGTGACAGTGGTGGACCTTTGACGTGCTTTGACAAAAATGACAACCCTTTTCAAGTGGGAATAGTATCCTGGGGCAGTTCCAACTGTTATGAAGGATTTAATGTATACACAAGGGTATCATACTTGAAAACATGGATAAATCGATATCATTGAAATAACGACAGTCAGTTATTTCAATGTTATATCTAAAAAGTGTAAAGCAGCTTTATGGTCCTAAAAATTAAAATAAATATAATCATATCAAAACGTTAAATTCTCCTTTATAGGGACATTAAATGGATAATCAATACTTATTTAGTTTATTGATTTTTTATGAAAAATGTTTGAACCAACTTGCTTTTATAAATAATTATGAAACTGCAAACCTATGACTTAACTTTTTTATACGTGTATGTTCTTCCCAAGTGTGATCATAAACTTAATTTTGATTATCTTGTCCTAAACATGCTTCATTTAATTAGTAAGTATTATGATTTCTCTCCTTTTTTATACAAAACTTGCAGTAATTTAATAATGGTAATCTATCGTTCTGTTACTAAAAAAAGAACTGACAAAAAACTACAACATATATAATATCTTAACCATACCCTTTTTCCACGGCTATTGAAACGCTTAAAACTTTTCCCACTTGCGTGCTAAACTTAATGTTTGAGCAATGATATCATATAAATCGTCAAATGACAAAACATCAGAAAGTTAGGAGATAAATACGATAGACATTCCTGGTCCCCCTTTTAGTGTTCTATATTGTCTAAATTTGTTAACTGAGTTGCAAACCTATAAACGACTCAAACAAATGTAGTGTATCAAAATAAAGCAAAAATGTATAATTATTATCTAAAAAAGGACACACATCGAAAGTTATTTAAGGTCCCATCTGAAGCAACTCATTTCACACCAATGTCAGTGTTTGAATCATCTTCCATAACTAAAAAAATCTTCTCTATCACTCGCTTGCACCCGGTTGTCGAAAACAGACGTGTAGTGTTGGGAAAGTACATCAGCTGGTCCGCAATTTCCTCAACTACGTCCTCATCCACCTGATACTTAAACTCGTAGAAACCCTTTGCGAAGAGGCCATCTAAAATGCACTGTTTCACATGCTTCCTCTCAAGTGGGAGAAATGGTATGTATGCTGATATCAGGCTGTTCTTAACCAGGCTGCTCTGATAGAGTCCGTCTTCCAAAAAAAATAAAGAGAAAACGTAAACAATCAGTTAAAAACATTTAGCTATTTTAGGAATTTTAGGATTAACACCAATATTACAATATATTTATTTTCAAAATTTAAATCAGTTGATAATTGAGAATGTAAAATGTTTCATTTTTTGTGTCCGCATAAAGGGGGCACTTACATTTGCTCGTGTTTGTCTGTCTGTACCGAAACGTTTGTGACATACACTCTGTCTACCCTATTAGACTTACGGTGATAAAACTTCACGGGGATGTAGATCAGAAAATGAAGCACCTGTGATTCTTCATCCCCCGCCTCTCCTTGGAGCTCAGATGTCCACTGGACAAATTTCTAGTTTTCATGTTCATTTCTTGTTTAGCTGACTTTGTGTACTCAAGTACACACATGTACACAGCATATACGCACATGCACATACATACATTCTAAATCATTCAATATAAAGAAAAGTATTTTTTGTTTTCGTTGCTTATCATAAAATAATTGGAAGTAACATCATCCGGCGTTTTTCCATTCTAAAGTTTTCATTGTAAATATGCATGAAATAAAATCTGACCGTACTTTTATCATTCAATGAAGCAACTCGAACGATTTCTTCCATCTCTTTAAAGGGTAACTTCATCCTGCTTTTGCCATTCTCGGATACTTCTTGGATTGTTTTTTCTGCTACAGCATCCCCACCTGTGTTGCTAAAAAGTTCAATTTATATTTATTAATTGACGGAAGATACTGAAACAATACATTTAATCATTGAATATATTGAAGTAAGTCAAGTGACAAGGAAAACCTCTTAGAGTTTCGCTGGTAAAAGTAGATAATAATTAATACAAATAAGTGATTAGAATATAAAAAAAATGTATAACGTTTGATTTTATAACAAAACTGTAAACTAATGTTAACTTAATTATCACAGATGGAAAGTAGTAAAATCACTGCCTTAAAAGTCTTACTAAAACAGTGTCATTTGCCCATTCATCAAACTAATTGTGGAGATATAAGGTTAAGTCGTTAGTGGAATTAAGTATACATACATATAGCACCAATGGTTATAATATGCATGGTTAAGCAAATCTTTTACATGCAGTCGTCTTGCATACATATATAACTAAAGACATAAATACTCCCTATTTGTCTTCATTTGAGGAAGAATATCTTCTTTATAACAACAGACAGGTCTTATTATTAAAATTTGAATATGCGAAAAAATCAAAATTGCAGACAATTGTACGACTTTGTTGCCTTCTTGAGTGCAACTGTTATACCATAAACCTTTGTTAACATAACTTTGGTTGTGAGTGAAACTTATTTGTTACAATATTTCAATCCTTTACCATTTAAGGCAATATTTTCTTTTACAGAATCACGCCATTACAGATCAACAGTGTGAGTATTGTTAGGATTTAGATGATAAAAAAGTATATTTATGTCTTTTCTCACTTTTGACACTTGTAAGACTTGTCTAGATCCGCATATTTTTATTTCCGTGGAAAACACAACTTAGAATGATTCAATAGTATTTTCGATTCTATAGTAGAGCATTGATTTGGGCAGAGACATCATTGTATTATGATAAAAACGCAGCACAATGAATTTTGTCTGGAACTAATTAATCTAAAATGAGTTTTAATTAGTTGTTTATTTAAAAGTTCAGTTGCAAACGAGGCGCCCTCTATTTATCTCTTTGAGCTTATTTACGTTGGTATCGGTTGCCCATATGACCGACGGCCCCTGAAGAAATTAGTTATTTTATACTGTATGGGTAGAGCAAGATACAGAAAGCATCCTATTCAAGAGACACACCTGGTTCTTTTGCATGCTCAGTGTACGGCACTGATACATGGGACCTCGGTTTAACGTCTCATTCAAAAGACAATTCGTAATATGAGTGGAGGAGCGGAGGATCTATCTCGGGACCTCTGGGTTACCTGTCCAGCACGTTACCACTGGACCACTGATCCGCTCCACGAGGCGCCCTACACTTTGGCATTTTTAAACATTTTTTGTTCATATTTAATATGATTCTCTGTTTTCTTACAGTTTACTTTCCCGCTGTGTAAGCTATCAATAAATGGCCCTCTGCACTTTGATAACTTAAGTCCTTGTATCAGCATTAAGATAAATATATATATATATATATATATATATATATATATATATATATATATATATGAGACTACAGTTTATAATGAACAGAAAAAAACAACATCGAATTCAGTAGTTAGCACCTTTTGCCTCACAACTGATGTTTAAACACATAGCATTGCCAATAAACATTACAACTTAAAACCTCATAATACGTATCGAATAATAATTTTGTTTCCTTACCAAATAAATAATTACCTATTTTAATTGTATGAGACAAATCGATAAATTGTATCAAAATCGCAACCGCATGTCATACCTTAGAAAGAAAAACAACGATTGTCGATAATCTATACCCTCCATGTTATTGTTTAAGTCAACATACGGACGAAGTGTATCGATTAAACCCGGCAGCAGTTTGTCCATTTCGTCGATTATAAACATTGATCTAGGGCACTCTTGAACCGACGTTTCGATTGTTTGTTTCATCTTATCCTGTAAAATAAAGAAAGCGATTTATCAAAGTATTGTTTGATGAACATATGTCTCTACAGATGAAAGGCTGGTAAAAAAGTAATGTAAATTTATACCAAATCTAAATAGAATGCAATCATTTTTTACTTAATTATTTCTAATTATCATACTTAAATTTGGCTACCCCAATATTCCAAACATCGACATCTTAATTGTCGTGAATTTGGACTCAGGCGGCGCAGCGACCTTACAAAAGCGGCCAAGCGGCCTTACCGTAGCCAGTATGCGACAGAATAAGAAAGATGCATATATTTTACTGTGAATGTCAATTTTCATTTCTGTATGCTGGGCAGCTAGAAGCTTCAAATACCATCAGAAATACTCATTTCTTGCTGAAACTTAGTTTAAACATTTTTCTGAATAGCGATGGCCGCTAGCAGCCTTCATAAAAAAAGCAATTACATGTACATGTACTTATTCATACCACTTCTTCCATAAAGTCATAGCAACCGTTTGTATTTTTGACGTTTGTTTATACTACATTCAAAATACTATTTTTCTTTTACTGATATACACAATTTATATCTAAGGGCGCTACACAGCTTAGCTGCTAGAAGCCTTCAAATTGCTTTTATTTCTTGTCATGAAAAAAGTCACTTTTTTCGTATAGCCAACCAAACCCTTATTTGGTTTTTGAGACCAAGCGTTTGATTGTGTATACATATTACGCCACTATGTCGATGGCAACCTACTTTTCAAAAGTCGGGCCTAAGCCTCTTTCGTTCTTGCTTTTTTCTGAAATGACTTTCAAAATTTTGTGTTTTTATCCGGATTCAAAACTAAACTACATTTAATCATTTCAGTAAGCGTTTTTCTTCCAGTGAGGGCTACACTTAATTGTAATAAAACTTCTCTAGGTCAACAAATTCTGTAAAAAAGAATAGTTTCTATAAATTTCTGAAATGTGCCCCACAATTGTAATATGTGTACGTAAAGCTACCATGTAATCTTCTAAAAGATTTTCGTGTTGGAAGTCTTTTGTTGCAGAGAGAAAATGGACGTATTTGCTATCCATTCCATTGACGTATATATTTTCTGCTACGATCCTGGTCACGAAGTTTTTGCCCGTCCCTGGGAGCCCATTTAGTGACATTACAAATGCTTTTTGTGGTTGACTCTCGAAGTGGCCTCTCAGTAGTTTCACAATCGGAACAACTGCAAGGTGTTGCCCGTAAAGTTTCTGGTGAAGTTGCAAAGACAATTCTGTAACGAAATTCAAATAATAATCAAATAATATTGAGACCAAAGGCATTCTGGAGGTTAAAAAGCGATGACCTGTGTACACTACCCAGGCTGTAGTGATAACTGAGTTGTCCACACCAAGGGCTTCATAAACCCTGCGATGGGTAGCCCCTTGCTCAGTTATACTAGCAGCTCGCCACATAATAATTTCAGACATATGTCTTCTACCGTTTTTATTCACCATATTCAATGAGCTTTATGTTGAAAGTGAAAGAAAACGCCCTATACATGCCATGTACATGATATCATGAAAACCCTTGTGTAAATATTTTCTATGGCTATAAAGTACAGTACCTGTCAAAGCAACCTGTGTAACTGTAACAGTATTTGATTTACATACTAAGTACAGTCTTTCCCATGATGCTTTAGTACACCGCGCATGCTTATTTAACTGCGCACTCTGCTCTAGGCATTAGCACTTAATGAATGAGTTGTTGTTAGATTAATAAAACATATAAATGCACGTTCGTGTTCATGTCTGCACCAAGAAACAGTCATCCATAGGAAACGGTCTGTCATAATACCCTCATAAAACATCACATGTATTTTAGTGTTGTTAAAGCATAACTTTTCGTCAACAGCACATAATGACAGAACTACTTAATACCGCCTGTATAATTGACTGTGAAAGGAAATGAACCAAACAAAATATCAAAATAAACTGCCATTATTAACTTAAAATATAATATAATAAATTACTTTATCAACATTATTCAAACTAACCGACAAGAGCATGTAATGCAAAAGTAATTAAACAACATGTATGAATCACCGATTAAGATAGACTTTTTTGTCAAATTAGTGGCCGAATGTCACTCAACCTAAGCACATTCAACAGTAAATTTGTTCTAAAGATTTGACAGTCGAGGTGTTCCACAGACAATTTTCAGAAAATAGTCTGCAGTGACATAAATATAGCATTTTCAGAAATTATTCTGACCTCTGAACTAGCGTTGAATTAAATTATTTGTGATTTTGTAAACTGATTTTCAAAATGGCAAACGTTGGCCATTCAGCATTGTTTTAGTTTTAAGTGTTTTTTTTTTTTAAATTATGTCACTGCAGAAAATTTTCTGAAAATCCTACTGTGTCACTCCTCTATTACATGTTACGAACATTCGATTGAATTTAATTGCATTCATTATATTGATTTAAAGACAATTTTACAATGTTTAAACCTATTCGATACCAATATCACCGATACCTAGATAATGAAACCATTTGAAACAAACTACCGTCTTACAAGTGAACGAAAAACAGTCTGAAACATTTTAAAGGTACTTCATGATGTTCGAAGCGAAAACAAAAATAAATATAAGGCGAGGCGACTGTGTATAATAAACTCAAAGTCGTTGCCACCAAACAAAGTAGAAAACAAATATAGAAACCTGTGATATTCGGATATATCCAGTTTTCGTTGCAGCATTCATAAATGCGGCATTGTGCTGTTTTATATCCATATTGTAATCCCGTAGCAAATAAACAACTTACGATACCTGCGGTAAGGCAGAATAATGAACCAAAAAATCCTTTCTTTAAACAATTGTCATCGTGTCTTCCTTGAAATTCACCGAAAAGCATAAACAAAATTACGACTGCTACGACAGATGATGACGCCCAAACAAATGTTGATGTAAAACTGAATAAAAGATATATAACTCCAAAACAAGTAACTGTAGGAAGACTATTGCATGCGCAGACAACCATAATTGCAATATTATCTGCCTGACGCTAGACGAGTTTCACAATCCTTTTATGCGACTAACCCGATAAGTGTCAGATTTTAAAATGAAAGGACAATAAATCGTCGACACTCAAAAACGAAAGTAAAACCCTCAATGACAGTCCTTTGCATATTCTTAGGTTCAATCATGAGAAAGACCAATCATATACATGTAGTGACACTATGAGTGCAGTCTGGACAAAATATTTGAGAGATTTCCGTAAATTTACATTTGACAATCTGTTTTCGCACTTAGTGGAACGTACTCAAAAATATGGTTCAAGTGAGATTACAGGTGCATGCTGCAAGATTGGTTAAACTTTTAAATAACATCAGCCTTGTGGAAAGATACAGCTGACCTTGTCTTCCAGACATCTTTTTATTCATTAAAACAATACTTTCATATCTTCCAGGTAAACAAACCCATAAATGGACTTTAACCTTTAGCCTCTGACCCATAGGCTTATAGTATAATCACTAAACCAGTAAAACACAGACTGGTATTCCTATGTATGGACCTGGGATAAACAAGGTTGGAAAAAAACAATGTCTTGAACAAAATCTGTTTAAATTTCAAATTTATGTTCTAACACTAGAAACAAAATCATATAAATGTGAAAAAAATGAAACACATACCAATACTGTTACATAAAAGAAAATGGGATATTTACAAGGGCATTGAAATATTTAATAATTGATTAAAGCAGGTAAAGTTTGAGTAAGTGTCTTATTCCTTCCATGAGATACCGATCTTAAATACCCAACTGTGTTTTAAAAGTTAAGGATTAATCAATAAAAAATGTTACGTCCTTGTCCTACAAAATGTAAACCATTGATTGAGTATTTAAAGTGCAAAGATTAAACTTTAATTTAAACATGGTTCCGTAAGAAAATATTTTTTTTGTGTTTATAAAATAACGATAAATCATAATGATAAAATTAGTTAATAATAAATTATCATTTTTTGGCCATCAAAATTTAAATGAGCTTAAAACCCAAGAGGCGAAGTATACATATTAGTATACTGTCTTCTTTCACTTGGCTTATGAATTTCATATATTTTCTTACAGTTGTAGCTCTTGTTAAAAACGTCTTAGCAGAAAAAAATGCAAATAGTCATCCAAGAATCCGTGATATTTGTTAAGAAAGTTTAGCTGACATAAATATTCTACAGTTATGCATTTGCTAGTCTACAGGCAAAAAAAAATAAAAGTCATTCCTTAACCACTAGGTTATGCTTTATAATCATAGATCAAGCTGCTGTTAGTAAAGTGACTAAATTACTCAATAGAGAACTAGCATTTCCATTTGAATTTGAAGAATCGTTTCTATATCAACAATAAGCGTGAGGATTTCACGTTAGTAATTGAATAGCAACCTTGGATATCTTATATAGCTGTATCTAACTTTATATTACTGTTCCTTATTGAAATCCCTTTTGTCGCACGCCTTTTCAAAGAGAAAAGGGGGATATAGGGGGATATAGAAATAGGCTCCATACGTCTGTCCATCGGTTTGTCTGTCCGTCCGTCACACTTCGTCTCCGGTCTATAACTTAACCTTTCATCGAAAGATTTTGAAATAACTTGGCACAAATGTTCACCATAATAAGACAACGTGTCATGCGCAAGGTCAAGGTCACATTTGGAGATCAAATGTCAACATTGTCTGTTGGAGGGTATATTTCGTGTTCGGTCCATAACTTTTTCATCCATCAAGGGATTTTGAAATTACTTGGCACAAATGTTCACCATAACAAGGCGACGTGTCAGGCGTAACACTCAGATCCCATACCCTCAAGGTCAAGGTCTCACTTGGAGGTCAAAGGTTAACATTTTCTGTTGAAGGGTATATTTCGTGTCCGATCCATAACTTTTTCATCCATCAAGGGATTTTGAAATTACCTGGCACAAATGTTCACCATAATAAGGCAACGTGCCATCCACAACCCAGACCCCTACCTCTAAGGTCAAGGTCTCACTTCGAGATCAAATGTCAACATTGTCTGTTGGAGGGTATATTTCGTGTCCGATCCATATCTTTTTCACCCATCAAGAGATTTTGAAATTACTCGACACAAATATTCACCATAATAAGACAACGTGTCATGCGCAACACTTAGACCGTACCCCCAAGGTCAAGGTCTCACTTGGAGGTCAAAAGTTAATTTTGTGGGGTAAAGGGTATATTTCGTGTCCGATCCATAACTTTTTCATCCATCAAGGGATTTTGAAATTACTTGGAACAGATGTTCACCATAATAAGACAACGTGTCACGTGCAACGTCCAGACCATTATCTACAAGGTCAAGGTTACACTTAGAGGTTAAAGCTTAACATGGTCTGTTATAGCGTCTGTTTAGTGTCTGGTCCACAACTTTTCCATTCATTAAAGGATTTTGAAATACGTTTGAAAAAATATTTGCCATATTCAGACAACGTTTCATGCACAACACCCAGATCCCTACCACCAAGTTCAAGGTCACACTTAGAGGTCAAGAGAATAACTCTGCAAGTATAAGAGAGATTTCAGTGAAACATAAAATATAAATAGATAACAATGAGAGGGAAATCAGTTCAAAGGAACAACAACTCTGTATAGAATAATTGTCCCCTACCTTTTCGAAGAAAAAAGGGCGATGTAGAAATGGCCTCCGTCTGTCCGTCCGTCCATCTGCACACCTCGTGCCCGGTCCATTATTCTGTGATCCTTCAAAGGATTTTGAAATAACTTAGCATAAATGTTATCCGGAGGCATAATAAGACAACGTGCCTTGCACGACTTCCAGACACTTATTTCCAGGGCCAAGGTCATACAATCCAAAAATTCGCTACATCCTGTTGATCACCCTTTGTGACAGGATGTGTTTGGTGATGTGTTTTATGGACTTTATATGATAAGAGATACGAGTGTGGTTAGAAGTAAAAACAGAAACTGAAAGGTATTTGTTTATATAATTAATTTCCATACTTAACATTCACCTTAGATTCGATTTTGTATTAGTAGTTTTGAAATAATGATAAAAACTACACAAATGTATTTCTGTTGACACATACACAGGATTTATTTTATTTTATTTCTATAATGTATTTATTGTTGCATGTGCAGATCAAGCATTTATCAAGATTTTGCTCTGAACGTCCAGTCCATACCTCAAAGTTTTAAAATAGCACAATTGTGTACTTTATGTAAAACTTCCTTTAGGAGGGGGACGTTGGTAACTGTGTTACAAATTCTTGTTTAGTATTAGCTTACGTGAAATAACTTTTATTCATTTTGTACTGTACCGGATTAACAGTCTCAGGTGCTAGGACTTGCATTTGAAATAATCCTAAACCGTTACATATAGTCAAATGCCTATTTCGATATGTTTTTGATAAATTACAATATTGTAGTAAAAATGTTTTTTCATTTAAATATGTTACGGTTAAAGGAAAGTTATCCTATGAATGTTTGCAATGTGAACTGAATGAATTCTTTCCCTTATTTTACATAATCGACTGCCGCACAGTTGACCTGTAAATAAATGAAATTGTTTTCGTTTCGAAAAATACACTGTTTACAGTATCCTATTTTCGAGCACAGAGTTCTTTTTCGCGTTATTTTTAGGTGAGATTTTTTCGTGCTGTTACATTATAAATGGCTTTTTCGTAACTTTAAGTGACACTCGAGTTCAGTATCTGACAGATTAAACCAAGTTTATGCTATAATTGCTTCTCCCTCTCGCTCTCCCTTTCTGCATGATGATTTGAAGAAACAAATCATGTTAAAAACAGCTTTTATAAAAGGTTTTTAGTTTCTTTTCAGGTCACGTTTGTGATGTTTTGCGTGCAGCTAGCTTACTGATGTAAATGACTGACTCTCATTCCATACGGGACCATTCCAGTCCATCTGTTGACTAAAACGAATCAATTCATTGTTCTTTGAAAGCCCATTAATCCCCAAAAATGGTACTTTTAATTTCTGAAAAGCTTTTTTGTTTATTTAAGTGTACTGTTACAAATTCCAAAATGGTACTCATTAGCCATATAGTTGAAACATGTTTTTTTTGCTTTTTGGTTACGAGTAAAGCTAAAGTGAAATAATATTGTGTATAGTTGTCAAAATACCACTTTGTTTACATTTTGCTACTTTAATAACAAATCATGTCACATTCAACGCAACTATCTTCAAGTGATAAGCATCTAACATGCTCCAAACCCATTATTAAAATATTGTAAAACACATTTTTGCCTTTTTTGAAATTGTAGTTTCTTGTAATTTGGATGACCAGAAATTCGGGCATACTTTATTATTGTGCAGTCAGAACATTGCAATATTTTTAGATAAATCATTTTCAGTTAAATGTTGAATTAATTTTGTGTGTGTTTCTGCAGTCTTAATCATCCTGCAACTTAATGTTTTAAGATGACACTGAACTTAAGGGCACTATTTCATTCATGGTTACTTTCTCCAAAATTTGATGTGATGTACAGCAAGGTGTTAGTAGACGGGATCATCAAGAAAAAGTATATCACAATGGACATTTGTGCTTCAAGCATAATAACTCGACGCCTGAGAATACAACTGTACATGTCATATGCAGCGAGGGACAAGTAGAGAATCAGTTACGACTACAGCTTGCAAAAATTTCTATGTGGTGTAAAAGTTTATGGAGGTGTTAAATTTAAAATTGAATATAATATTAATAACTTTACGCGATGTATATGTCTAGGTATATTAAACTTGTAATGTTAATGTATAAATGATTTGGTTTTCGTTTTGTTTTAGGATGGATGATTCTCCGTCGTCCGTCGTTCACAATTATTACAAAGGACATCTCCTCTGAAGCCACTAGGCAAAATTTGATAAAACTTGCCTGAAATGTTTCTAGCTCTGTCAAATTTGTTCAAAATGTTTCTAGTCCAATGAAAAACTGAGTCACATGAGCTAAAAATAGAATTTTTTCAGTGAAATCTTCAAAATCTACTTTTCCTGGACCGCAAAGGCCCCTGGGGGGTCATTACTGTCTTTGCCACGTAGGTCTCTGAAATTAACATTGACTTATAGAGAGAAAACTTTGAAATCATTTCTGAAAACTTAAATATTCAGGACTAAACTATTTATCATGAAATATCATCTAAAGCTCCTCTACTAAGAATTTTTCAAATTATGCCCCTTCGATCAGAATTTTCCCCGCTCTGTGGGTCCTAATGATGTAAAATGTAAAATCTTTGAACAAAGCCATACACTCTAAACAAAAAATATGTGTTATGTTTTACTTACATCTATCCCTTGTGTCGTTAATGCCACCGTCCCGGGATCACTTGATTTAACACAGGCTTGTATAGAGAAAAACTTTGAACAGTTTCTTTTCATAAATCACAAGGCTCAAGCCGTAACTATTTTGCATGGATCATCATCTATATGTCTTCTTACCAAGAAAATTCAATTTTTCCCTAGAGTCAAAATCTATCCAATCCTTGGGTCACTTTTTTCCATAATGTTGTATTGTGAAAAGCTTGAAATGTTACTGTCTAAACTATACTCTAGACCTTAGATATTTTGTGTGTAGCTTTGTTTGGTAGATTTCCACCAGTTGTTTTCTTCAAATTATGTCGCTTGGTTCAAAATTGGCTCCGCCCTATTGGTCCTATTTATGTAAAAACCTCTTTGAAAATCTTCTTGTGAGATATCGTAGGCCATAGAACTTAGTATTTGGTATGAAGTATTGTGTAGTTGATCTTTACAAAGATTGTTCAAATAATCACCTTAGGGTTAAAATTTACCCTGCCCAAGGGATCATTTGTTCTATATAACCATATTCGTACATGTACTTAGTCCTTGACCTTTATGTGACCTCATTTTTTATCTTGACAAACTGTTGTACAGTAAAACTTGTCTATACCGACCTTCACTTGGACTACTTGGTTATGTCGGTTATGAGAGGTTGTCGGATATGGCAAGTTATGAATACTCGTATTGAATATGATTAAAAAAGGAAGAAGACATTTTCATAGGTATGCTGTCGATATCGTTATAATCAAGTGTCGTTAAGAACAATTTATACTGTCCTTTCTTTTTTGCAGTCTTACGAACACGAATGCATCTTGAATACACAAATCCAGAGCGGGATTCGAACTCCGACCTCCCGCGTGACACGCCAACACTCTAACCACTGAGCCAAAGAATCGATTACCTGACGCAGATGTCGGAGATAGTATTTATACGATTATACGAAGGTGTGCACTACACTGTAACACATCCCCTCTTGAGAAAGTCATCATTTATGTTGACAAATGGTGCTGCGTATTTTTAAAATCAATGGATCAGACAGAAATCTTGAAATATTCTATTTTATTTTCAATTTTTATAACTCAGAATAGGATAGTCATCCTGGAGGAGCCCCTATCTTACGAACACGAAAGTCCGTAACAGAAAGATGCAATGCATCTTTGAATACACAACCTTAGAGCGGGATTCAAACTCCGATCTCCCACGTGACACGCCAACACTCTAACCACTGAGCCAAAGAATCGATTCCCTGACGCAGATGTCAGAGGTTGTATTTATATACTTATACGAAGGTGTGCACTAGACTGTAACAGCAGCTTTAGTATAGAAGTTTGAACTATAGTTATAATTCTGCATGAAAGCTTCAACTTTCCATTTAGTCCATTCTTACTTTTGCCTACTAACCCACTTTCTGATTTTAACAGCTACGGTAGGGAAATTTGAACTACACTTATAATTTTGCATGCATAATATTCTTTTGACCTAAGCCGAGATTGACCTTGAGCTACTGGCCTACATTCTTGCTTTTTCAGCTGGAGTATGAACATTCACATTGACTAGTACTGGCAAGTACATTACAGTGACTGCAATTGTGAGAGAATTGAGGAGGGAATGAAGGGTTGTAGTGCTGACGTGTTCCATTGGAATAATGTGTCAGGTCTACGACGCAGATCTGCAGATGTGCCATAAATACAGTATTTAAATAGCCGGGTTTTCCGCTAAAAATTGTATTTTTTGCTATAATGATTGCAGTATGCATAGACCTGACAAAATTTTCAACTTTGATTTCACACAAACACACACACACGTACGCACTCACGCGCGCGCGTGCGCACACACACACACAAGGACGCATATATATTTGTAAAACACTAGGTTATCGATTAATGTTGAATACCTTCTTACTACCAGGTGTGATAAAATTCCTCGTGTAGTAAAACGTATTGAAATTTCATTTCATTACAACTTTATTTCCAAAAGTGTTCAGTAGTTTTAATCAGTACCTTACAGTTCACAGTGACCTAGTATGAAATACAGTCACGCTTCCAGAGAAGTGTATGTTCTGTCGCACTCTTCCTTGCAGTTTATTCTGGTGATTTTCGGACACTGAAACTAGTGAAAAAGATAATTCCCCTTAGTCTGCTGGCGTCGAGTTGCTAAGGCCTTTGGAACCATTGCAGACCAAGATTAGAATGCGCATCTATGTGTGCTGATCATAGTCTGCACCGAACACTTCGCTGTCAGTATATCATCACTTAATCAACCCATAAATAGTATATGTTAATACACATGTGTTTGGCACACTGCTTACATTATAACAGCTACGTGCCAAACACATGTGCTAGTCGTCGAATTTGATGTTGGACCAGTCCATAATTAGAAATTAAGCAGGCAAATGGTTAATTCTTTGTTCTGCATCCTACAGGCAGGTACATTGCACCTGCTTGCTGGATTACATCATGACAGCAATGATCCAAAGGAGATTGGAACTGTTTTATCAAATAGTGTAAAACATGAAAGTGTCCTGAAATGTATACCGGGATCAGATACATTGGTGGTAGATAAATGTTCCATGATCAGTATGAGAACATATCAATCATTCTGTAATAGAAATGTTTTTTTTTAAAATAGAAACAAAATGATAGATTTAGGAATTCAATTTCTATTCAGCGGCGATTTTAAGCAACTGAGACTAGTGAAGAATATTGGTACAATGGTGAAGAAAAAAGGTACCATGATGCTGAAGCTGGAAAGTACTTTTTCGAGGATGATCGTTTCCGGAAAGATTTGAGTAACAGAGTTGTATTTACAGAAACAATGAGACAGTGTAACCCTTTATTTATTAATTCAATAGAGGATGTCTTATATGGGTGCAGACTAAAAAAGATGCAGTGAATCTGATTAAAACCCTTAACAGAGAACTGTCAGAATCCAGTAATCAGGTTATCAAATTGTTTGCCAGAAATAGCTTGTTAGATGATTAAAAAATTCTGGAGACGCCAGGACTGCTTCATGAACTGCTATCAACAGATACTGGCGACATGGAAGCATTGGGATTTCTGAGTGTGCCAAAGATCCTATGGCTGAAAATTGGCATGGCAGTGATCCTGCTGAGGAAGCTGTCAAACAGACTGGTAAACGTCATTCGTGAAGTAGTAACTAACATAGACAAAGATGGCTCAACAATAAACTTTGATAGTATAAACTTTACGAAAACAACCAGAGTAGAGAAATTCAAATTTGAAGGTACACTTATAATTCTGATAGTATATTCCTTTCAAAACGATTAAATGCTGTTATTGTTAATAAAGCCATCCTTTAGAATGTTTTGCTATCAATGATTCTACCTACTCACAAAATCATCCATACTTAAATCCTTTTGGACTCCTCCCGACTTATTTTCATTCAATTTTAAGAAATCTATGTAAAAGATGAATAATAATTAAAGATACAGACACAAAATTATACCTCTCTACCTACTCCAAACATTCTCTTGTTTCAGCACTGCAAAACAAAATTACTGTTTAATGATAGCCTATAGCATTTATTTCAAATGAAAAATAAATTTATTTACTTATTTGATCACTGAATAATTCAGTAAAAAGGAAAAAAAGGATGGAATATGGATCATCTGCTCAGTTGGTAAAGCTATCAGAAAATTGTGAGAGAAAAATAAACAAGCAAAATGTATATCAATACATGAACCCATAAATAAAAGATGGAAGGATAAAGTTTTGGCAATGTCTGTCCTTCAGTCCATCTTTCTTTGTAGATCAGCATAGTGCACAGGTGCAAATAAATTTTCTTTATGATCACCTTAGAAACTGCAAAGTTATTGCCCTTTAATTGCTTAAAAGTCAAGAACTTTGTCAAACCGAAAACGTATTATATCCTTTTTTTAAAGCAAAATGTTTGAAATGTTTACAATACTACCTGTATTTATACCGTGTCTGGTGGACTAACAGATAATAGCTAATTCATAGTCCCAATATGTCAAGAAAACGAGTTTTATATCCACAGTTTACATTCCCCAGGGAAATTATGTGGTTGCCTGCAAAGAACAGTATCCTGTGAAACCAGCATTTCGCCTTACAATTTACAAAGTCCTGGGAATGATATTCGATAGGTATGTCTGACTGACTATTTTATATGATTATGGTGAACATATATTGAGATATGCATGTACAAGACGTCTTATTCAAGACACACGGCAGACAGTTATTAGCTCACCTGAGCGCGTCGTCAACGTATTACTGAAAATGCCATCTTCAAAACTGCATGGTCATTTTCATCCAAACTACAAAAAATGTTCATAATATTGCCCTTTTTATAAAAGCTCAAACGGTTCCTATTTGCACATAAAGGTGCAAAAGCTTAAAACAAATTATTTTAGCTCACCTGAAAACTTAGCGCTTTCAGGATCGATGACAGGCCGTCGTCCACTATTATCTTAAAGGACATCACTTTTGAAACCACCAGGTCAAATTTGGAATGTTACTTGCATGAAGTTCAATCAAAATTGTTCAACTGGTCCAGTACATTGCAGATCTGGGCCACAGGAACTAAAAATAGATTTTAAAGGGGAAAACTTAAAACATCTTCTCCAAAATCGCAGGTCCTAGAACTGAGTCTTTATTTATTGACCGATATGTATGATATATGGAATACAGACACCGTGTCTGAATCTCTGTCATTCAAGGTCAAGGTCATCAAGGCTAAAAATGTTAATTTATACTTTTCCCATAGATTATTCATTTATAGACTACCTCAGATGTTTGGAAGGTATGTTCCACGAACATCTGCCCTTGAGTTGATTTAATTTTAAGTTACCGGAGTCAAGGTCAAAGGCTAAAAGTCATTAGCCCAACCTAAGGGGTCACTTGGTTTTATATAGCGTATCGTCTGACATAAGTAAAAACTTTAAAATCGTCTTGTCAGAAGTCTTAAGGCTCAAAGTTCAGCTTAACAATAAAAAAGGCCAAGATAGCCCCCTTGATATACTATTTTCATAAAAAGGGAATAAATTAGAACCTAAGAAAGTACATACCTACCAAAGAGGCAAACCCCAAAAATTCAGGATTGGAGCATTATAGTCTAAACATTTTTCAGTTAAGTCCTAAATGACATCAGCTGCGATTTTTTTAAATATAACGTATAAACGAAAAGTGGCAGAAAAAGTGGAGTTTTTGAAAATATTTCCAATTCATTACCGGAAGGCTTTAATCTTTTCATAAGTTCACTAAGTAGTAGACTTTCTCTTTGGTTTAGATTTCACTTTTCACTTCACACAAAAGCAGTTTGGTTTTGTTTCTTCCTTTGCTTTCACGTTAGTCTTTTTGGATTGGTTCTCATAATGATGCTGTTTTGAACTGTACTGTACTCTAAAACATTTGCGTTAACTGCAGTTCTTTTCAGGTTAATTTTGTACGTTCTTAATTTATGAGGGTTTGCGTCACTTCTGCTAATAGATCAGCTAAGACTGAATCTCTACAGAGTTCAACGAATACCAGACAACAAAACTGGACATTTTCATGGCATTGCAAAGTTTTGCATTTTTTCCGGCTGTTTTTAGGGAATCTGCCCATTCCTTCCACTTTTTTTTAAAAATCAGTTGCACACCTGCAACGGTTCAGATAGAACGTAGTCACCAAGACGTTGAATTGGTTTTTTATATCTAAATATGACTACCAGCTTAGATGTCTGTTATAAAAATTCAATTACGTCATCTTAAGCTGCACCCTTTTCTCTAAAGGCAGACTTGTACTGTGTCGCTAAATTTAACATTTCAACACAAATGACTTCAATAGCCAAATGTTTCATCATATTCTTTTGTCTATTTGGATATAAAAGTTCGTGAGTTGATTTTCTTTTTAGTGGTAAGTTGTTTTGTTTGTTGATCTCATTCGAAAGAATCACGAAACATTTGCAACTGCCCCTGTGTACCGTATTGGAGGGTGGGTAAGATTCCTTGTAAACCCCTTCTTAGGTTGTAAACTACTTTTAATAATATTATTCCTAATCTTCATATATCATTTTACCACCAGTAGTACGGTTTAATGAGGTGAAAAAATGGAATCAGTCAGTTTTATATCATAATTGTCCTGTTCCACTGAGCGCCATCCGTACAAGTTTACAAAATCTTGAAACCATATGATTCAATTATATATACTCCTTCCAGAATACAGTGAACAATTCTGGTCCCTGAATTTGGTCAGTTACAAAGTGTGCCACAGGAAATCTGAAACATTTAAGCCAAAACATACCAGTTGTGGAATATGTATGCCTTATTTCAGTTTCTGAGCACCAGTCTGAAGAGCAGGACAGATGTTGCCTTCTTCACCAATGTCTGCAAATCCTTTCAACTCAATGACATCCCTCTGATTTATGTATTTAAAGATCAGACTGGATAGTCATTTCATTACAAAAAGACGTCTTATTTTAACGCCAGGGACATCAAGAGGCCGCACATAATACTTTGATTTAGTTTTGTTTTCTTGGATTTTTTCATTTACGAACTTTGCTGAATCTCTCTTCAGATTGCCAACTTTGCGCCCGCCGTCATGCACTGACACGGCAAATGCATCATATGGATTGTTGGCTTCCACATGAACTACATATGTCGAGTGCAAATCCAGTCCTGGATGTCCGTAGTTATGCATTCCGACAACTTGAATATTTCTTGGTACCACTTTCGTCATGTCTGAAGAAGATAATTATGTAACAGAAGTATTCTAATGCCACAAACAAGCACATTATACAGAACTAGATATTAAAACTGTAGGTTTGTCTCTTAAACCTTACACAAAACTCCTATTAAAATTATCTACAGATAAATAAGTTCATATTTAAGGTTCATAACGAAACAAAAACAGTTGAAAATGTAAGGTTAATAATGTCACCAAACTAAAAAGCAGGTTAAGTCGAACTTCATAACTTGTGTACATTGTTTGTCAGAGCATTTTGACCCATTATAATCCCCACAACTCATATCTATTTTGTGAAATCAAGTATGTTACATGTCAAGTCGTGTTTCGTCAAGCTCATCAGTAACTACCTCAGATGGAGGGATGACGTTTTCTTTAACAACGACGTTAACCTTTCTCTTGGGTTTCGCTTTTAGAACTTTCTCTTTCGTAAGCTTCTCTTTTTTGGCTTTAACTTTCTCTCTAGTTTCTTTCTTTATTCTCATTTCATCGGCATTTTAGCTGTAGCTATATCCCTTTCTATTTGTTTCAGTTGTCTTTCCTTTTCTCTATTCTATTTACCTTTTGTTCTTTCTTTCATTTTCTTTTATTTCTAACTTTACTTCTTCTGAAGTTAAAACCTTTGCCTTTTTTTAACTTTATTCTCCTTTTTTGCCATTGATGGCACAATAAGAACATTTACGAGACCCTGCGAAATCAAACCAGCTTGCACAAGATGATGTGCGTTTCCAGTTACTTTTGTCGAGAACTCTTCTGCACAGCTAGGTGGCGGTGTTGATGTCGAAGGAGTACAAACGGAGATGGCGGAAAGGCGGTCGTCCTTGGACATTTTCTGTTTTGACTGCTCGTCATACTCTACATTTGTTGTTTTAGCTATCAGTGATTTCCATGTCTGAAAAAGCCTGTCATCCGGTAAATCTACATTAAATTGAAGACAATCTTTATATTTCCGCTTCTTTCTTGGCGTGAATGCGTGCTCTACAGCTGTGAGTGCCAGTTGGGGGGGGGGGGGCACTCTGAAGGTTTAGACGAACTGTCAACAGTTTCAGTACTTGTATTTTGGACCTCCATTGTGCGTTTTCATTATCTTCAACAACAAGATTGACCGCATGGGGTGTTTCTAGAGTAAGAATACCACCATCGCCGACAACGAAAGTTCTATCTGCGAGAACTGTTGACGCTTCAAGCTCTTCTTCATGAACGGTTTTCCTATTACAGCTTTCGGAACCCGACGGTAATTGATCACTTTCTGCAGCTAGACCTTCTTTGTTGTTAGTTTCTTCTTGCTCTGTGTCCTTTTCTAGGTCGATGTTTTCTGAATCTATCACTTAGTATGACCGAGGAAGCAGGTTCTTGTCAATTGCATTCGGGTTAAATGGGTAAATTCCGCATTTCCGAAACCCCTCAACAATAAAAGATATTGTGAAGGTTTTCTCATAAATAAGCTTGAAAATGCCACTCACTCTTTTCTTTGAAACTCACAAGTCAGACTTTATGAGCTTAGCCTGAAAAACGAGTTAGTGTGTTAGAGTCTTAAGTAAATACAAGGAAAATAAGAGTGTCATAGTTAGGTTACTTGTTCTCGTCCTTTCATTAAAGAGTAAGCGGGCACACCAGCTCGTGCATGGGTTAGTCTGCAAGTGAGTAAATCAGCAGATGAGCCAGAGAGAATGTGTGAGTGAGTACTAGTGTGAGTGAGTATTTGAGTGCGTGCGTAAGGGAGAAAGTAAGTGAGATGGTGAGTGCATGAGTGCGTGAGTGAGGGTAAAGGTAAGTGAGATGGTGAGTAAGTGAGTGAGTGACTGACTGACTGACTGACTGACTGACAGTGTAGTCATTCAGTCAGTAAGTAAGAAAGTAAGTAAGTTAGTAAGTCAGGTTCTTAGTAAGTTAGTAAATAAGTTAGTCTAAGCAATCCATGTATCAATAAAATTTTCAAAAACGTATCCACAAACATGGTGTCGAACCGACAGGCAGAAGTACGGGAGTATAATCAAACCAGGCATACGAAAAAATTATATAAACATAAATGACGGACCGCCCTAACAGACTTACTTTTAAAAATGTTATTACGATGGATAAGTTACCTGGGACATGATTTTGGTAGACTCAGTGTACTGATAAGTGTTCACTAGTTGCTGCGGAAACAGAATGCGCATGTTTCTGTCGAACGGGAACAACCACCTTATGCCCCGCTGATTTGTTCAAATAAAGTGCTGATTCATCACAGTTGTAGATTTGTTGCGGCCTATCATGAAGCTGGTAAGTATCCAATGTGTCTTTCAGTAGCTTAAAGTAGTCCCTTACAGCATCGATTGTGCCCATACTTGCCCTTCCACAGTCAAGAACATCAGGTCGTCTTAGACCTAAACTCGAATGACGTTCCATTAAACCACGCCACAATTTCTTAAAAGGGGCATATTTTTTGAAAACTGCACCTTTCCCTTACTCTTTTGCTATGCAGTAAGCAAAGCTAATAATCTGGTCACTGGTAAGCGGAAAGCCATATATTCAATGTAGTTTATTAGGGAAGTCTCCTCTTCAGGCGTAAGAGCAGTACTTGGTCACATCTTTGCGTTAAGTTTGACTCTGCCTGATAATCTGTCACTAAGAGTCATTCTTTGAATTGAGAAGTGTTTCGCAGCGGCAGAAATGGACAACTTGCCACTTTGTAGGCTTCAGACATATTTTGTTCCATCCATTTTCTAAGGGTGCGCCTCGTAGTTTTCTGCTCCATACCTGAAACATTTTGCTGAATGTTCCTTTATATTTTTGATATTTTTATCAGTTAATGAGACCAAATTTAATTAATAAAACAGTTTTCATCAACTGTAATTGTTATTTATAATTTCAGTTGAGTATATATTCTCCAAACCACTGACACTTTTATGTTCATTTATGTAGTATAAAATGTTTAATCAGCCTCCTCTCTTTTTTGTAGTCTGTCTGTCTGTCTCTATTTGATATTTGTTACATAAGGTCGTCACATGTGTCTTTAAGTCGCCACCCATTTATTTACCTCCACTGTGGCTATAATCTTAATCCTGTGCCAAAGGGAAGCAACTAGTACTAGTTTGATTATCCCAGAGAGTCATCACGTGCTTCTTATCAAAACAAAGCGTTTCGTAGAATCTGAGTATTGTTCCGCCCCAAACACATAATAAATGACAGAATCTATCGCCTGCTCAGCGTATTTTCAACACAGTCATGTGTCAACATTTTCCAGCAACCTACCGAATATAAAGCCAAATAACGGTATACTGTGTAGACATAAATTTTGATAAAACCTTTACCTTTCAAATGCTGCCCGCCTAAGTAACTTTTGCAACGTGAGAGAAATGGAATGCTGGGAAATAAACCAATGCCAACTTTAGGACCATGCCGACTTCATTGAAACGTACGTTACCAGTATACACAGTCGAGAAACTCCCTTCAATATTTTGTGTGTCATTTCACTTTCCGGAAAAAATCTAATGCAGAAGCTCAGAAAAGGATCTCATTCAACCTGGAATCCCGTAACTGTATTCTATGCATTCAAATTTGTACTTAAGACTTCTTATGTCAATTGTCTCCTCACCATAGCTCAGTCTTGAAGGAAACCTGTAACAGAAAGTCTATCAATAGTAGGACACTACGTCATCGCACACCTGTTTTATGCTCTCTCGAGGACCATTTTTTTTGGGTCAACAATTCGTCGCTTGAAAGGTAAAATGGTCACAAGTTACAAAAACCTTTTTGGAGTTACAAAAAATCATGTTGTGCACCGAAGATTGGCTTGTGTACTTTGTATTTACGTAAAGAATTTTTATAATGTAAAATTCTAGTTTAGGCCTGAAACGGTTGGAAGTTTTTTTTTCAGCAATGCTTTCAGAAAATCAGAAGTATTGCCTTGATACTAGTATTGAACCAGATCAGGCCTTTTGAATTGCATAGAATCTGATCATGCTAGAGATACAGCTGTGCTATTTTGAACACATGTCCACGTATAGTGTTTTCTTTTTAGTTTGATTCTTCAACAGGCTTTTGATCATTATTTACTTCCAACAGATTTCAAGGAAGCAGAAGAAGTGGCTACATACCTACCCTGAGGCATAACTTTTACGGGAACAGTATATTTTATGAGGAATTTAATGTGATTAAAATTTTAGACTTACAAGATGAATAAACACAATTTCACTTTACCAGAAGATTACAATATATATGAAATAATGCAGAGTTTTAAACATGACAGTGAGTTATCATCAAGTTATACTCAGAAGTGGACAGTTTAAATGAAGGTTGAATAGTAGTAGAGATTTTCTTCCTAAAAGATTTGTTTAGTGATTTCAAATCTGTTAGATGATCTACATGTCAAACAACCAAGAGTAGTTCAATCAAAAGTGTTAGCAAACACCTGTCTAACCTGGAATTTAAAATGAACTGTCGCTCCTTATTTGATTGCACCTTTTCTACTAACTATATGCGTGTATGTTTTAATTCATTTGTCTGTAAGAAAATATCTGTTAAAACAAAAAGCAAATATGTGTATCTCTGAGAATTGGAATATGAAAAAAAGGTTTGTGACAGAACCATTGAAAATAATATTCGTTATGTGATAGGAAACTGCATTGGAAGGGTGTCACATTCCTTCTTAAAACAGAAAAGAAATCATTGTTTCAGAAGAAATGAAGAATCTCAACAAACGTTTGATGACTGCAACTTTGCACTGGCTCTTCTCAACAATATTAAAGAACAAGACACATCTTCGATAACCATTACAGCCCCATCTAATCTTTTGTTGAAATAAGTCGAAAGCAGAATGTATCTAAATCACTGAAATATAACTGATGATATATACATAAGCTTTAATGAATTAACTAAATCAGCCATGTATAAGCTTAACAGTTCAAGTCTTAAGGTTTTATACAGGACTTGTTCAATCACCGCATATCTGACGCACTGTCAAACCTGAACCAGAAATATGTATTCTCTGCTGCTGTCTTGAAACATCTGTGTGATGAAACAACCTATATGCAAACTCTTATTCACATTGATGAAAACAGTCAATGAATGTTGGAAAATTGTATGGAAGGGTGATACGAAAATACTTAGTGGTGTTCTTCCATCAGTCAAGGACAGATTTAAAGTCTACTTTCGATGTTGAAAAAACAGTGGCACATAGGAAACAAAATTCAGACGTCAAATCATAAAACGAGAAAAAGGCTGCAAAGGCTGTTACACACGATATGTCAGCTTTTTTACAAAGACGTTTCATCTACAGCTGCCACTCTAAATACAGCTATGTCGTCACAGGAAACGTCTATGTCTGCTTAGTGTATATCTACATCAACAGAATGTGAAGCAAATATGCAAAGAAAAAAAGGCCTTTATCCAGTGGTATGTTTAGACGTAATGATATCAAGGTTCTTTTTGCTTTTTTTTTCAAATGTGGATGTAAAAACAACTTGTTGCTTTGTAGAAATCAGACCGATTTTTGAAATTCAGATACTCTAATATGTACGTTTTGGGTAACCGTATAGAAAACCCTAGATAGTTTTACAAAAGTAGAAGACATATTTTTGTTGTAAATTTTGATATATATTAGAGGAGTGATCGGGAAATACGAAGACTGTTGCTAGATATTAAAACTGCAACTCTATATACTTGAAAATCATATATATTTTTAATGAGGTTGATATATTTTGTCCGTGTTGTATAAATAAAAGTTAAATACATTCAACAATAAAACAGTTACAGCAAACACAGTAATAACACTCGTACTTATCAACCGACTAAGAAGGACTTAATGAATGGATTTAAGAAAACAACAACAACACTAACTTATAACTATATGATGAGCGGGCGGAGTAAGGCATGCTTAGAGACATCTCACAGAAGTGTTGACAGATAACTATATTCTAAACAACCTTTCTTTTTTCACATGCCTGTGTTTTCAAGAAAAAGTGACATAAGAGGAATTATTAGTAATTGTTCAGCAATACTTGTTTGTATTTTTTTCTTCCAGAGAACGAGCATAAATACGAAACGAACCCCATGAGATAGAACAAGAGCAGAAGTATAAGCTTGTATAATGGGTGTGGCTAGTATATTTGCCGACAAACATTTGGTCACTAAAACGCCTAATAATCCTACAAACTTGTCCAGTAACGAGACGCTTGATAAGTGGTTTGCAAAAAACATTTGCATGATGTGTTAAACAAATGAGCAGAAACATACAGAACATTGTAAAACACTTTACTTTACTTTTAATAAAGTTGTATGTGTTATCTTGTTATTTCATAAACGAGAGATACTGTTAGCGAGAAAGTATTACCACAGCAAGTATGTTAAATCCCCATTACTACTTTAAGCATTAGCGCAATTCAGATGTATTTATTTCTGCATATTTGCGCTTTCAATGTTTTTGTAACATGTACTGAAAGGTCATCTCCAGCACTCTACATACTAGTTTTGATTTCCGGTCTATCAACAACGACAGTTACATCTTTATCTAGTATTAGGTTGGAAGTACCAGTGCCTGGTTTAAAAGTGTTTCTTTTCGATCTACCACACCTTTCGACTTGAATAACATTTGGTTAACTTATAACTACCTATAATATAGTATATTCATCATTGCTCTTGCTTTTTTTCTGATGGTACACAGGTGAGTGATATGCGGCCATCATGGCCCTCTTGTTTGATTAAATTTATGTGTCTTAACCATAAGATATTCAATTTGACTTTGCATCAAAGGGTCAAAGACAGAAGAAGTAAAATAGTATGGCATTGTATACTCAGGTTGCATGCATACCAAATAATGTATTAAATTTCCACAGGACATCGGCAGAAAATATAAAATTGTCTGAGCTGTTTTTTATAACTTCTTTTTAAGATTGTGTGCAAAGTCTTTTTTTCACTTGTGTATACTGGCTATCAAAGTCATTACCCACAACAAGATATATGTATTTTACACTTCGTGATTGCACTTCTTGTAAACGTAACGCTATATGTATATTCAAACAGTGTTTAAAAGGCATAACAAAGATATGCGTGTTTCTTTAATGATTTAACCTGCAAAATCTCCTGTTTCAACACTTCCTAGTGTTATTTTACAAACTTGAATTTTGTGTGAAAATTCTGGTTTATCAGCCTTTAGTGATTTATTTCACATACTCTAACATTGGATCAACCCACTTTTATCTTATTTGTTTCGAAACTCAGAAGTTGGTCGTTTATTTCGTTCATCTGCATTCATACATTTTTATCAAAATTGCTATATAAATGAACGTGAAATTTATTTCTAATTTATTAACCTACGAAATGCAACAAAAGAATGTATATAAAATATATACTCAACATTTAATACATAACTTCCTTTTTGTGTATGAATGGGACGAAAACGTTTATAGAACAAGATGGATAATATCTCGATTCATAGTTCATTTCTGAGCATCTCTGGATTGCTTGTGTCAGTATTTTGCATAATATCAGGTTCTGGTAAGTTGAAAATTCGTCAAACAACATTTCATGTAAATTACAAGAGCACTTTGTAGGTAATGAGTCTTTCATCATTTAACTTTGCGATGATATTGCGGAAAGGATTGTTATCGATCAATATTTTGTAGTTACTTTTTTGGACAAAGATGTAATTTAGTTTAGTTTAGACATTTATTTTACATCGATTGCGAAACAAATTCTTACAACTTAGATTCATCACGCTCAATGATTGTTCCTGGGTTCCATACCACTCGCGCAGCGTGGAGGAATGTGGAGATCGTTAGAAAATTTCGCCTTTGACGGGATTCGAACCAGCGACCTCCGGATCCGGAGCCCTGCGCTATACCCCTGGACTACGGTGCCTACAAAGGTGTAATGTATCGTTCTGTAAAATGCCGGTCAAATAAGAAAATCTTCTTCAGAAAGAAATACTTATATTACACGTTGATATTCAATTTACATCTACCTATTTTAGAAGAACTGATGGTTGTTACAAAGGTCGATCATACAAACATTAAACAAATGTTGTTAAGAGTCGTTAACATTAGCTGTGTACGGCCATCGGTCGACATTAAAAAGACAAAAAAATAAAGAACACAATATAAAGAACAAGTGTAGCATAAAAATCAATGTTAGGCCTTTTTGTATACATGAAAATGAATAGTGCTAAATTTTCTTCTAGCTTTAAATAATGTGTAAAAAACTATGCTCTTTCGGGTCTCGAATACTTACAGCTATTGGTAGCAGACTATAGGAGAAAAGAAAATCCGACTTTCAACATTTATCTGATTCATCTTTATAAGATGGATATGGTTAGTTTCTTAAGACGGTTTTATTTTATTTTCTAGTGAGATAAAATGTTTATAAAACACGGTGTCAACGTTTCATGACTGATTTTATATCTTACCTGAAAGGATATACAATCTCTTATGTAGATTATTTAATTCAACATCATCTTGGGTAGTAAATAAGTTCTATATTTACAACATCTTTTATCAGTGTAGAATTAGTGGCTGTTTCAATGTCATTATCTATGTGATCAGGGTTAAAGGTACGCTTTTGATTTTGATCTTAATCTACGAAACGCAGAGTCTCATAAAATATCGATATATTTTACTTGACCGGTTTGTTTTCAGAAGCATACTGCATTCCTACGACAGGAGGTGTTAATCGTTTTGGAACAAACTGCAACTTCAAATGCCACTGCCTAAATTGCAACGAACAGTGTGATATAGAAACGGGAACTTGCACATCAGGATGTGATTATAAATGGACAGGACCTGGTTGTCAATACAGTAAGGCTCTTTCTTTGTATGTGATCGTAAGTTTCCAAATATTGTTCTTGTGTGTCCGTCGAATCGTCAGACCAGAAATCTTCAGCGTCTATTTTTCTTCTAAGCTTCTCAGTGTTTTAGAAATATGTCATTGGCAACACGCAAATGAACAAACAAACAAACAGGGCCCATACTGATCCCAGTGTCGTAATTTAAATAAATTTTGTACAGGGCCTCTAGATAATACTCACGATCAGTCATCTTACTACAAGATATACTACTTGTGGATTCAGACAAAAAAATTTTAGAAAATCTTTCGTGAATAAGTCTATGTTAAAATATTGACCCGATGGTGGGGAAGAATTGTACACTAGGGGCATAATTCCAAAGATCTTGGTATAAGGTTTCTATATGACGATGCATTCTAAATAACTCAGCTGTATGCCTTGTGGTTTATGAAAAATAGTATTTAAAATATTATAACTGTTGTTGGGGAACCATAAATCATAAATCTGCTTAGAATGTGATAATAATTTAGAAAGTCAATAATGCACAAAAACATTTCTTCGAACTCGCGTCAACCTCTACCAGGCGGCTGAGGGCGTATCCTATCAAGCAAATTGTTGACGTACGGCACTTACCGCACGATGGACTACTCAACATGCGCACTTAAAAGAGAAGAAAATACTTATACTTTCATTGTTAGTTATAGAACATTTCATTCATGTACCACATGATTTTCAAAGTATTTCGGTGGATCCAACTCCGTGAAATAAAGTAAGATCTTAAATCAAAACAATAAATTATTACTTATGTATACATGTCAGTTTTTTTGAAATATGAACAGGTGAGCAATTAGTAATATGTGCAGCAAGAATATTTACATACAAACTATTCTTTACGATGGTCAATGGTGACATGAAAACGATAAATTTTAGAAATCGTTTTTCAACAAAACTTTTTAGTCTAGAAAAATAAGAAGACAAAAGTTTTTCAACACGTTTTTCCAGAATGCAAATCCTATAACAGTACTGAATACATTATGATTTACCTTATGTCCACAACAAAAATAAATAAAGCAATTTCTGTTCCTGTTTAAATATTTGAATAAAAAGGACTACACATTTTGGTATCGAATTTATCTATATAACACACTGGGACAATTTAAAGTGGGTTGTTCGAAAGACATCTTCTATACATTAAATAGAACAATCCTATTTCATACATTTTCACATGACATTGTTAGGTGAATAAAAAGTATAAATAATTTTATTCGATAAAAACCGCGGCTCTCATTTTTCTTTAGATAATGAACATACGTTTGCAATGAAAAAAAAAAAATAAAAAAGAAAAACCCACACACACAAAATGATTATAACTGTTATTTTCTAGTAAGGACTGTACAATAGCGTATAAGAAATAAAGATGAAGTATTTGAAACGCATGTTTTATATTCATTACAGTGGTTGTTAATTGTTTTTTATCATTAAGGAAATATTATCAACATGATGTCAGCATTGAACTAAAAAGACAAAAATCATACTTTTAACCATGATAGTTTTTTTTTTTCTTTTAGGAAACATTGCCCTGGATCAAGCCTCCCATCAGTCTTACAATACAGACCCACCAAAATTTTCACGACTTGCAAATGATCGTAATGTCACGACATGCAGTTTTACTAGGAATGCGACAAGAAAAAATGATAGAGCACCTTGGTGGACAGTCTGGTTTCCTTATAATGTGACATTTAGAGAGATTGTGTTCATGACATTGAAAAGTCATTTAAGTTGGTATAATACAACGTTATTGTTGTGATTAAGTAGAGGTCTAGTAATAAATGGGCTAGTAACAAAAAAAAAAAAACAAAAAAAAAAAACAAAAAAAAAAACAAAAAAAAACAAAAAACAAAAAAAAAAAACCAGACAGACAAAAACACCAGGTTCCCTCAGTGGGCATAACAATCCTTTTAATTTATTCAAATAATTCACTATGTTCAATTACTGTTGAATGTTGATAGACGAATTCATTGATGTGATTTTGCGATATCATAACTGTCAATCGCCGTTATATTATTGTCAATGCTTTAATTATCATGACTGTTTGGAGAATATATAATGATGATAATAATGATAATAAAAAACTAGATTGTGGTTATTTTTTAAAAAGAACGAGCTTTAATGAATCACGGTTACAGAAAGAACAAGCTATATGTTTAATTAGACCGGTGTGTGGCAACAGCTGCTTACTTTGTCCAAAACACTATGTATTATTCCTGTAACTATTATAATTTTTCTCACAGAATCAAGCTACATGCATTTTAGGTTCTTTTCCGAGTTTTAACCTGACTGTACAGCACGGTGTGTCAAAAGGTGAGCATTTAGACCGGGTATACTATAATGGAGAGTTGTGCTACCAACACGATAACTCGACGCCTTTGAGCAGAACTGTTTATGTCAAATGCAGCAATGATCTTGTAGGCAATCAGTTACGACTACAACTAGCAAACATTTCCACACAGCTTGTACTGTGTGATTTTAGAATTTATGGAGGTATGCTGTTTATAAGCATTTTATTTAGTGCTGATGCATATTTTTATTATTAAAAGATTAGGAGTGATAAGTGGTAAAGCTACGTTCATATTTTACTTTTTTCTAATCTCTTACCAATTTATTTTCTTAGATACAATACCAGTTATTGAAAGAAGAGCCAAACTATTTCTATCGATATAATACTTTGCAACAAAAGTAAATCGAAATTTTATCAGTCAATTAGTGATACATGTTTAAATATAAGTAGGATTTTCAGAATTTTAATTAAATGCCCTTTTTAAGGAAACGAAAGAAGAAAAAAAAGCAGTTTTTAGTGTAAATTTTATCTATGATTCAAACAACTTCAAAATTAGTTCTGCGTTAAGATTTAAAAAGGTGAATGAATGGTATGACTCTAAGTTTGTTTGCTTTGAAACCATTTAATGCGTTCTTTTGACAGAATGCAAGGATCGCACATGGGGTGAATCTTGTGAAAATACGTGTGGAACTTGTATCAATTTGTCGCAGTGTAATAAGACAAATGGGCATTGCCAACTGGGCTGTGAGGTCGGCTACAAAAATACCAGTGACTGCAAAACAGGTCTAAAACTACTTTAAGTTTTCATAAAAAAATACATATGTTGAAAAAACTTACACGCAGAAGAATAGGACAAAATAAGAAAATCTATCTATGTTATTATATGTGCTTTTACAAATATCATTAAATATCATTTACTATTATATGTATTTTGAAAGTCATACACCTGAAGATTAAACCTAATAAAAAATAAAATATTTATCATATACTTGATGCTAAATATTTCTAAATAAAACATCATTTGTATCATTAATAAGACTCGATTTAATTGGCTGAGCAACCCACGTCGTGTTTACAGCACTTCAATGTTTCATAATAACACAATGTTTCATAAAAGAACTTTTTGAAGGAAAAACCGTTGAAATATTTTAGCTGTTGAACAGGAGGAAACAGTATTCATGCTTCAGATAACATCTGGAGGCCTTGTAGGTGCAATTGTCGCTGTATTTTTGCTTATGACTGCTAGCATTCTGGTCACAGCGTGTATCTGTAGAAGGAAATATTTACCCACTTTACGAAATGTGTAGGTATTCTTCCATATAACATATTTATATGAAAATGTTAAATGTTTTTTTATGCTTTGCTTTTTAAACTAATGTCGTATTCCGATGCAATGTACACGTGGAGATGGTCAATAGCTTTGTAAATGGATTTGATGAGAAAACTTGCGGATTTCATTCTTTTAAACAGCGAGCTTTTTAAATCTAACAAAATTCTCAAGAAGTGAAACAAATTAAAGTCATTGAATGCTGAAAGTTGTTTTGTTTTTATTAATGTTGGTTTTCAAACATCAACAAATCACCATTTGTTTATCTAAATTCTTTAGATAATTGACAGTTTTGTTCATAGAACGTTTTGACATGACATGATAGTTTACGTATTACGGGATTACTGTCTTGAGTACCTCTGAAATATTTTCTCAATACACCTTTATTTCAGGGATGAAAAATCATATGCGAATAATGCTGTTTCAGTCGCAGATGTACAAGCATCATTAGGTAATGGCCAGTTATCATTTGGAAGCACAGAACCTCTAAAAGAATCTCAATGAAGGGTTTATTTCAAACGGCGTCATTCAGTCATGATTTATTTTAAAGTCGTTTATAAATGGCACTTACCTTAAATATTAAACAAAATTTGTTTTATTCGGAGCATTCTTTATCAACATGTGTTTCAAGACATAAAAATCAGTTTCATCCGGTAAAGTTTATCTTCAATTTTGCTACATTATTGTTTACGTTTCGAGAGTGTGATAATGTTTGCAATAAGTTAGGTAAGAAATGATTTTCTAATTTGTAAAATTAATAAGGCATTTAAAGTGTATATGTAGCAGAGGTATAATACGGCACTTCTACGCCCTTGCCTATCAGCTAGCTTTTATGGCGACGTGGTAGAGTGTCCGCTTAATAATCGAAGGTACTCGAGTTCAAACCCAGCTCGGGGAAGGTGGATTTTTCCGGGTTACATTTGGCGCTCAACGTAAATAACTCACGAGATTAGATGTGATGGCACCCTTAGAAAGTCCCACAGACATTCATTGCTCCAGGAATTCGAGGACGAATTCTAAAAAGGAGGGGGTGTATGTAGCAGAGGTATAATACGGCGCTTCTACTCCCTTGCCTATCAGCTAGCTTTTATGGCGACGTGGTAGAGTGTCCGCTTAGGAATCGAAGGTACCCGAGTTCAAACCCGGCTCGAGGAAGGTGGATTTTTTTCCGGGTTACATATACATACTTAATAAAACAGATAACCTAGAAAAGAAATCGAATTTTAAATTTACTTTTACAGAGCAAGATGAAAGTGGCAAAAGTGCATATCAGAGCCTTCAAACATCAACCAGTATGTTTAAACACACTATTATAATTAAAACATATGATAATATAATGTTTTCATTTATATATATGCTTTAACTTTTCATATATACTCTATAACTTTATTGACTCTTATGATAAATGTCCTGGTTGTTCTATTTGTTACCAACCCTATTTTGATTTTCAAAACATTTTTTTTATGATTATTCAACATTCGATTTTATTTATTGCTGTCATACACACCCACACATTCTATTCATGTTAAATAAAACATATTATTAACGCGGATGTATAAAAGTTGTAAAAAATCAAACAGAATGGTGTTTATACAATAAATATTTATTTACTTTATTTATTAATATCTAATAATAGTTATTTCTGTCCTTTTTTCAGAAACAGATCATGAGTATGCGAAGATAAACTAGTAGAAAGGTCAATGCCATTTGCTACATTCAGTAAAACGAGTTTATACACTTTATGATGAGATAAGTCATTTATTAGTGACTGTGTAATAACATTTACAAGATAGACACATTTAACATGTCATCAGAATATATTTGTTTTAAGTCTCGTGAGAGTCTTTAGGAATGTCTTCTAGTATGTCAAACTTGTTATGAAGACGAGAACATAATTGCATTCCTAAATCACATCTTCACACAAGAGAATGGATTGCCGTTTCTTTTTATGTGTAAATAATGTATGAAATATTTCGACATTACAAGTGTTTTTATTATCCATATGAAAGTCAAAGGCCTCATATCTGAGACGAAATAATTTAACATATATTAACTAAAGTAAGATGCAATTGTACAGATATTGGAAGTTATTGAATTAAACATTTTAAGTTCTATTTATTTATCTGTTATCTTTAAACCTTTTTTGACACATACCTTCCATAAACTTTTCATACACAAACAAAAATGTTTTCAATGCAAATGATTTTTAAATTACTTGCAGCCCACTGCAATAATATCCAAAAGTCTTTTATTGATATTGATTTTTCATACAGTTGCATTGTTTTTAGTTTTATTTATCTGTACTGTTTTAAGATATATCCGAAATAACTTTTCTCATCTTACCTTACTTTTATCCTGGAATTTTTATTTAAAGAAAACCTGCATAAGAACTGTTTTGAAATAAGTTGGAATTGTTTTGTATGTTGTAAGAACATATGTTACAAAAATACCTTTTTTGTTGAGGAGAAGATTGAAATAATCGTATGGTGTTCATAAATATACTTGTAAACCAATTTGATATTTGCTTTTTTAATTGCGTGCAGTTTTACTGGTGCTGCTACAAAGAAGAGACAAGTAGCACGTAGGTGGCCATTTTAGTTTCCCTGCGATGAAACTTTCAAGAAACTTTTGTTTGGAACGCTGGATTGTTATTTGCGTTAGTACATTATTTTTTCGATGTTGTAGGATATGAAAAAATGCTAAAACGTACATATAATTCAAGTCAGTGAAACGAGTTTTTCTTTTAAAATCAAATAAATCTGGAATACTGTAAGGTGATAACGTTTCTATCTAAAAACACATTATACTGCATTTGTTTTGACATCTAACTCATTTGATTTAGATAGGTGTTTATTATATTTTTTTGGTTCAAGGCACACTCTAAATTATTGATTTCGGAAAGGAAACTGATGTACAAGTTACGACATGCAAACCAATACTGACTTCACTTTCATTAATAGTCAGAATAGTTGCTTTCCCGATTAAATAAACGGTAAAAGGGAAACATTGTTTTGCACAAAATATGGGTATGACAATTGTGTTTTGCAATTGAAAATCAAGTACATGGTATTTTGTCTCCCTTTGTCGTGAAGTCTTCTGCGATGGCCGAGTGGTCTAAGGCGTTTTTATTTTGCATTGCTAAGCGGTTGTTGCCGTTTGATGCTGGTTCGAATCCCACAGGGGGTTGTTGCGATGGCCGAGTGACCAAAGGCGTTCTTACTTTGCATTGCTAGGCGGTTGTTGCCGTTCGGTGCGGGTTCGAATCGCACTGGAAACTTGATTATTTGTATATGTACAATGTATGCCTTTGGCATATTCAATATCGATAGTTATTTCAGAAAAGAGAATTTTGAGAGAGATTGAATGGAGTTTAGTCAGTCACGAAATATAAAAGAATATTTTACATCAGAGTATCATAATGATCATTAAAAGTCTCTTTCGAACAAACACTTTTGTATATAATGGTAAATTATAGTCCTTATCAATATTTATGACTATCCATGTTCATTTACAACATACGAGTACAAACTTTTTAGAAGGGCTCTATTTTGTAAAAGAAGTTTTTGTTTTGGCTGCCAAAAGTGTTTTTTGAAGGTGAAAAAATGTCATATAAACATACCGATTGCAAATCTTTAAACAGTCATTTCCTGCAATATATCTATCGTTGTAATGACTAAATCTAGTTCAAAGCTAATTATCAATACTATTCTTTGTTTGATGCACATTTGCATATTGCAAACTATTACATTATATAAACCAACAGAGGTAGATATTTCAACCCGTAAAAAGCGTAAAATCTGTTTTAGCTCACCTGCGCACAAAGGGGTCATTGAAGGATACCGTGACATAACTTTGTGTCGCTGGTTCGTTCGTTTGTCGTCAACTTTTCCGTTAAACATTATCTCCTCCTTAACCGCTGGATGAACGTTGATGAGACATTATATGGATGTTTGTGCAAAGTGTTTTTTCCAAACTTTTCCAATAAACATTATCTCCTCCTTATCCGCTTGATGAACATAGATGAAACATTATATGGATGTTTGTACAAAGTTTTTTTTAGCAAACTTGTTTAATGAATTGATTTCCATGCATATGTCTGGTAGCTAAGGCAACACAAGTGAAAATATTAAAATTCTTCTTGTCAGGAACCGCATGTAAAAGACCTTAGATGTTTCATATTTATCAGTGTCTAAAAAAAAACTTTCAAAAACTCTTTCTCAACAACTGCAAGTCACAAAACTAAGACATTTGGTAGATAGTATTTTCTAGAAGACCTCTACAAAAAAAACTGGACACTGGGTCAAATTCGGACCTGCTCTATGGGTCCATTTATTAGAGAAAAAAATGAAAATCTTCTAGTCAAAAACCGCAAGATACGGAGCTTGGATATTTGGTATGTAACATTGTCTACTGAATTTTCACCAAAGATGTTCAAAATGGTCCTTGGTTTAAACGTGACCCTACCCAAAGGGATCACATGTTCTACATAGACTTACACCGTCCTATAGGGCATTTGAAAAAAAAACTTGACCTGCGCCAATATTGACATTTTGCCGTACTGACCTACTTTATCTTTAATGCAATAAATATTGTGTACAAATGGAGGTGAAGTTTCCTCTGACACGACTTCAGCGGAAAGAAATAATCGTCCGAGATGTATCCATTAGAAAAAAAAATCATTGTTTACCAGAGTTATATACAAAGTAGTCTTCTTTCGTTTGTGTAAGCTGGCTTTTAAAGTCATTAATCACAAACGGTATATGTATTTTTCTAACCGAATTTTTAGAATGTAGCACGCCGGAAGGACTTAATTCCACTAGTGCCCACATTTTCACTATTTTTTCTTATTATACTTTTTATTTTCTACTATTCTTATATATGCCTTTTCAAAAGATTAATCATATACATTAAAGCATCAAATATGTATAATAACTGATACACGCAGAAACAATTGTCAAATTTAAACTTTTCATTTCAACCCATATTTTACATCAAACCATGACGTATCAAAACCATTTACTCTTACACAATGTTTCAAATCTCGATAGAGAGAAAGCACTAAAAAAAACTGGCTCAGAGTAATGGGGGACATTCCTGATAACAAATTATCTCCCTTACTCAGATAACATCAAAGGTAGACCAAATAGCAGATTGGTTCTTTCAGTTTGAATCCTCTGACTTTATCCTTGTTTCTTATTGTGATGGTCTTGATTTTTGTTGTAAAAATTGTCACTTATGTATTAAATAAAAAGTTAGGTTTATCAAAAAACAAAGATAATGGTGTTAACAAAAGATGTTCTGAACTTAATGTGTAATCAGACTACCACTGTTGCAAATAATTAGGCTTAATTAGCACCATACCAAAAGAGAAAATAGCAATAAAAGCAGAGGAATCCACATGGAAGGACCAATGTAATATCAGAGAGTATTCAGGGTAGATAATCCACTATTGTCCCCCATTAAGTCAAGTGTTTTTAAGTCAAGTGTTCTATTAACTTCAAATGAACTACACGTACAGAGCATTTCATATGGTACCAAACAAAAATGAAATACAGAGCATTCTTGAGGACAAATAAACTGTAAAATCATTTTTTACCATATGTCTGCCATTAACTACATAAAATTTGGTATTTATTAAAACTTTTGTAAAATTTGTAATAATATGAATTCTCGGGAAAATCAATAACATCCCTGTCAGGCAATTTATCTACACTTTGTATGCAATTTAAGCCGACAACACAGTAACTACTAAAATCAACGCATACGTACATGAGTTTTGCATTTTACTAGAATTCAGCAACTGTACCAAGAAGATGATAAAAAACATATTTAATTCAATCTGTCCTTTGACCAAATTTGCTAGTAAGTTTAATCTACACAATACCCTTAAAACTATTATCTACTGTTTCAAAGCATAACTCATTAACTCATCCCGAAGGCTTTCTTTAATTAAAAATCTAAATCCATCTAGATCTTAATGTGGGCATTTTATGAAAAACAGTTTTATTTTGTCCAATGCAAATACAATTATTTAAAGAAATAATATATGTTCTTTTTAGGCGTGTCTCTGCTAAAGCTAGTATATCACACACTACAGTAATTAATACAAGATTCACGTACATGTCTTCGATTAACTCTTATTTGTTTCCTCTTCACTTTACACTTCATGATTACCTGCCACTTGATTATTACATAACGCTATATGTACATTCAAACTGTGTTTAGAAATCATTACAACGATACAAAGGTTCTTTTAACTAATATAACCTGTAAAATACTCTTTTTTCAACACTTCCTAGTGCTATTTGAATCACCTCAAAACATTCGACAAAAAAGTCATATATATTAGCATTTAATACTGGACTTCCTTCTTGTGTATGAGTAGGACGAAACACGTTTATAGAACAAGATGGAAAATCTCTCGATACAGAGTTCATTCCTAAGCATCTTTGGATTGCTACTATCAATATTATGCGGACTATCAGGATCTGGTAAGTTACAATTAGCTAAACAATATTCCTTGTTAAATATAAAAGCACTTTGTTTGTTCTAAACATTTGGTGCACTATTTTTCTATGAGGTAACAGTGTGCAGCTGATAATTTCTCGTGCACTATTTTTCTATGAGGTAACAGTGTGCAGCTGATAATTTCTCGTGCACTATTTTAGTATGAGGTAACAGTGCGCAGCAGATAATTTCTCGTTATTTGTTTTGATGTAATACATCGTTATGTAAAATACCGGTCAATAATTAAATTTGCTTCTGTTTTAGGAGAACTGATTCTTTTACAAAGGTAGGTAATACGATGATTTTGAGAATCAGAAATTAGATTTATCTTACGAAGTAAAGGGAAACGAAAGTCACAAATTCAGCCGACAGCATAGTAAAAATTGTGCATCTATTGTTAAGTTTTGAAAATTTTATGAATATTGAAAGAATATTTACTTAGAAATGCTTAATCAAAAGTAGCAATTGTTTCATCATCTGCCGGCCGATAGAACGCGACATCTTGTCCCGTGACCATTTAGGCTGTGATGTAGTTATAATTGGAGAGGTCATCAGACCTCTCCACAGTGTTGGCTTTAATTGCTGGCGGCATCCATTTTTGCGTATCAAATTTTAGTTTATGATCTCATATTAAGCCTAAAATCATGAAAACCAGTCTACAAAGATAGTTATGCGCATGCTCCGAATCATCATACGAATTTATTTAAACGAAACCAAAATTTAACATCGGGTCAAAACGGCCCATGGTTAAAACGGCCATAGTTAAAATGGCCCATTATGAACAGAACGTACAGAATAATTTTGTATTCCCTTAACTAAACACAAAAAATTAAATTATAGAGATGCATTTCTTATGATGCATGCTACTTTTTAAAAACTACAAATTCTAAAATGCATTTTTTCTGAAAAACTCATCAGCCTGTCGAACAAATTAATTTTTAGCCATGATCATGAAAAAATGGTAAATATTTTTTACGAATTTCAGAGCATTTTTGACAAGTCCATTTCCTCAATTTGGATCAAATTTACGCCCTTATAATATTTAGTCCAGCTTAACAGATACTATCGCTGATTATTTTGTAAAATATTTGGACTAAGAAATATGTAATAAAAGCTTGAAAAGGAAAACAAAACTTAATGAGCCTAAAAAAGCAGCAGCTTAATATGGGAGTTCTGGCTTCAACAACTACATGCATTGTTGTAGAAGAGGGGGGGGGGGGGGTAAAGCCTTAGGGGCTTATAAGAATATCCCCAAGATTCTACAAGGTATGGAATACATGAGGTTATCTTAATTTGTTTCATTTATTTAAATGAGAGATACGCCACTATAAAAACATTTGAAATAACTAAATTATAGTCAGTTTCGGTCATTTTGCCTAATAAGGTATTAACTATTAATAATAGTTAGGTTACTAGTTTTTATAATTATTTAAGTCACGGAACGTTTAAAAAATTCAAACTGATCTTGGAAACAAGTAGATTCATTCTTTCAGTGACGACAGCTGCTGACCTCTCTTTGGCTTACTTTTTAAAGAAAGCCAACTTGTTAATAACTGCTGCAATAGGTAAAAGTATCAGAAAAATGCCAAATTGAATTTGTTGCATGAAAATATCCAAAATAAATTGATGGCTTGTTTTGTAATAATTCGTACGCATTAGTTCCGCAGAAATTGTTTTCACTGTACAGATTTACTATGCGAATTTCTAAATTCAATGAAATTATAATCGGCTTTAACTCTGGTGACTTTGTTAGAAAGCAGTAAATTAGTATCATAATTATCTGACAGGTTATTATTAAGCCTGCGGCATTTTTTTCACGAAAGGGAAATTAGGTCAATCCTGAACCCAGCCAGGTATAACGGGTCTTCGAAGATCAAACGGCAATTAACAGTGGCTTATCCAAACACGGATAAGTCACCGGCTATTATGCAATCACATTACGATAATTGCTTAGTTATAATAGCCCCTCTGTTAGCATTTGTACCTCTGATAAGGACAAAGTACTTTAGCGCTTGGAAATTTTATTATGAATTAAATATCATTATTCTAGAGATTCGGGACTGAATTTTTCGAAATTTATTTGAAATATATCTGTGCAAACGTCAAGCTGAAAGAAGTAAGGTTTGTTTTTTCTTCCTTGAGTGAAAAAATGTTTAACCTAGGATTAAAAGTAAAGAATGTAATAACAGTCACACAACTAGGTAAGTTCATCACAACTTTGACTTTTTTATTTTAACGTTTGTAAATCAACTTTAAACCTAAAAGAATAAATCAGACAATTCCTTTTAGGTAAAAGTCGCGTAATATATTGTATAGCAAAACCATTGACAATCAGCGTTAATCTGACAACGGTTCATTTAGATGAAATCTACGAATCACAACGTGTACACTTCCGCCATTCTCCAATGGACACAATTACGTCACAAATCTTAAGTCTCGCTTTCTCTCGCCATGTATTTTAGCAACAATGGCGCCGTCCATAACCGAGTGACAACCTCAATATTACATTTTAAAAGTCAAAATTCATGTATTTGGAGATCGCAGATTTTCGTTATATCTTGGGTTACGAAATAAAACGAGGAGTTGATTTTAAATATACATACGAAATGTTTGACTTTCAGTACCCTTTAAGTGTGCTTTTCAGCTCCCTTTGTACTAAAATGCTTTGATAAACATTTCTTTTTATCAGATGTTTCAAATATGTTACAACTTGCTGGCGGTTGATCGTTTTTCAGAAGCACACTGCATTATTACATCTGAAGATTTCAGACGTTTTGGACCTGACTGTACCTTTAAATGCCATTGCTTATATAGCACTGAGGAGTGTAACACAGAAACGGGGGCATGTGCTACTGGATGTGATTATGAGTGGACAGGACCTGGCTGCCAGTATAGTAAGACTCATTACCGTATTTCATTGTCTCGCAAAATGCCTTAATGTTAACATTACTCAAAGTGATCTATATTGTTGAACTTACTACCAAGCCGTTTTGCTTAGACATAAACAGGTCATTGTTTGAAAATATCCATTACGCATGTTTATGATTCATAAGCTTTAGAAAAAACTACATGTACTCGTATTTTGGTAAACTATCGGATAGAAAAAAAAAATGCAACGAAATAGACAAAGAGAAAGAAACTGTTAAGAACACCTTCTATTTGCGTTATGACTCTTTTATCCTAATAACAGCAAGTGATATATTTCGAGACTTGCGACAGCAGAACCATTTATCTGCAGCTAATAAAACCAGTGTGTACGAAATTAATCGTATTGTTTTGTTTTAACTCATCTGAACATGAAGTGTTAATGTTAACTTAAGCAACTATGAACAGTATCTTCTTAAACTTTGTTATCAAATAAGTGAAACTTTACAGAGATTTTTTTGCATGAAGCTCTACAAAGGTCGTTAAGACACCATTATAATTAGAATTCAGGTTGCTATAGCAAATTGCTTTAGTAACTAGAATTTTTATGTGGACCTATACACAATTTTCAACGTCTCTGGTGTCACTGTTTTGCCCAAATAGTCCTATATTATGCTCCCAGAAGGGAGAGCAAATACTTGTCGACCTTTCCGTCCGTCCGTCCGCCAGTCTGGTTTTGTGCAGATTATAACTCAAACACCAATGAAGGGATTTACTTTAAACTTTATAAGATGATAGAGAGGACATTGAGAACAAGTGAGCGCACAACTCGTAACCCATCTTGTCTTGTTTTTTATCATCTCGCCCAGTACATTTTGCTTGTCCGGGGCATAACTCTTAAACCATGAAAGGCACTTAGTTGATATTGGCACTTTGATAAAAGAGAGTGGCAGAAAGTGCAGAGTTTAAGACTCTAGCTGCCTCCCATTTTTATCTTATTTCCCTTTTATAAGTTTTGTTTATATGTTATAATGCTTGTCCAAGAGCAACACTCTAAATTATTAATGGGATTAAGTTGATATTTAAGAAATTGATAAAGGGTGTATAAATGAAGTGCAGTATTTAATAACTGTAACTCTGTTTTGCCTCATTTTCAATTTTCTCCCTCTGTTACATTTTTTTAATGCTTGTCGGAATTTGGCAGGAGTATAATTGACAAGCCAATGAAGTAATTAACTTAAATACTTCATAAGATGATAAAGAACATTCAGAGTAAGTGCACTGCACAAAATCCATAATTCGTCTTGACCAGTTTTCTCATTATCTCCTCACAGACTATTTTGCTTGACCGGGGGCATCACTTTAAAACTGTTAGAGACATTAAGTTAATATGAGGCATAGATTGAAGTAGAAAGTAAAATGTACAAGAACAATCACTCTAGCTGCACTACGTTTTTAGTTATATTTGTTTTGTTATTATATATTAATGCTTGTTCTAAGCATATTTCTAAAATTATAAAATGGATTGGAACCGCAAAGCCTAGGGCTTAGAAATTTTGCTTAGAGTGTCATCTAGAATTCCTCTACCAAGATAATTCAAATTATACATTTTGTGTGAATATTTACTCCATCCTAGTGGTATTTTTGTGTAAATTAAAATATCTTCTTGTCAGAAACTGTAGGCCCGCTTACTTTTGCAAAGATTGTTTAAATTGTTTCCCTAGGGTCAAAATGAACTCGACATGTAGGAGAGGTGGGGGTGTAAATTGTTTAACATTTGGAAATATCTTTGTCTAAAACTGTATGCCCTGGAGTGCATATATTTTGTAAGTAGCATTATTTTGTAGACTTTCAGCAGGTTTAAACAAATTATGTCACTGGGGTTAAAACTGGCCAAACTCCAGAGGTCTTTTTTATTTTCAATACATTTTTTTTGAAAATCTTCTTGTCAGTATTTATAGGCTATAGAACTTCGATATCTGGTATGTAGCATTGTATACATGTACTTAACCTTTACATAGATTATTCAAATTATATCCCTAAGGTCAAACTTCTCCTCAGTTGGTTTGGGGAGCTTTATTTATTCAGACTACTATGAAAACAAAAATTGCTTTTTTTTACCTTGACCTTCTGGCTTACTCCTTTGTTTTTGTAGCTACAATATGGAAATTTGAACTATAATTTTAATTTTGGATGTAGATTTAAACTTGACCTTAGACAACATGACCGTAACCTACTGACATGTTTCATGTTTTCACAGCAAGAAGATGGAACTTTGAATCAACCTTACATTTTATATGCGGATTTCATCTTTTACCTGAGGAGACACTGATATTGACCTATTGACCTACCTTCTTGTTTTTGCAGCTGCAATATTGAAATTTGAACTATATTGATAATTTGCTTGCGGATTAGGACTTTGATTATAGTTTACATCGACACTGACCTACCGACCTTCTTTCTTGTTTTTGAAGCTGAATTATGGAAGTTTTAACTGTTCTTACAAATGTGCATGTAGTTTTCTACTAACCTCTGCCGATATTAACCTTGACCTACTGACCTATTTTCTTGTTGTTGCAGCTACATGATGGAAATGTTAGTCATAATTGTGCACGCAGATTTTATCTTTGATCTTAGGTGATACTGACACTGACCTACTGACCTAAATTATTGTTTTTGCAAAAGACCTTTAACTCTACTTTCCTTTTTTCATATTTTCCTTTTTGCCTCTGACAAGATAAAGTGTTGTTTCTGGGGGTACAGATCACGATCAGCGATAGCTTAACTTATATTTTAGCAGCATTTTACTTCAATTTATACTTAGAAAAATACTAAAAAGAATACAACCAATTTGAAAAAGTGCTACTATGGGGAACATTTATCGGATTTACCGATTGTCATCTATATAGAAATTTAAATCTCCAAATCATAAGTCGAAAGCTTGCACAAAGCATTGTGTGGTGGATCTAAGGTGGTTCAAAGTCTCTCTCTCTCTCTCTCTCTCTCTGTCTGTCTCTCTCTCTCTCAATCCCGCACCCCCTCCCGACCATAGCTTTTAGATGTTTTACAAAGACGTATAAGGTCAAATCTTTTAAGAATCTTTTTGTCAGAGGAAAAATAGGCTTGCAGTTCTGAAATTTGGTATTAGGCATTGCCTGGTTAACTGCTTTGAAGATTACTTAAATTATGCCCATGAGCAGATAACTGACTTCACACTACAGCTCACACGTTTAACATAGAAATATGTAGGATAAACTTTGCCTGTCATCTTGTATGAAACACAAGGCTTACAGTGAACATTAAAAAAGGGCATGAAACATTGTCTCGTTGACATACAATTTTGTACATTAAGCTGCTGGGGTTATTACTTGCTCCATCCGAGGTCAGATAATAAACACAGGATTGTATATACAATTTTTTTAAAGAAGAAAAACTCAGACTATCTTGTCAGAAACCATAACGCTTAGAATTATTCTTTGATTTCATGTTTAGGACCTTTTCAGTCTTAAAGCATACTTTAGATAACATTTCATAGCTGTTTACTATTGATTCTAACAGAACGCTTAAAATGTTTATTTTTCGTTCGCAAGATATTAGCTTGGACATATATCAGTTGCATAGGTATCTAAAACTGTAGTTTTACGAAAATACACACAAAATGTACATGGTTTTAATTTCTGTCATCAGATAATATTTAAAAAAAAATAATTGCAGACTTCTTATCACAAAAACTTTCAAAGGTCTTAAGAGCTAAATATTTAAATGTGGAAAAAGTCGTTTATATCTTACTAAAGCGCTTTAGACGCATTTTCTTAATGAAAAATACAAAGGCTTTTATTTTCACAGTATGTTTGATTATTGTAGAAAACATTGCCCTTGAAGAAGAATCTCGTCATTTGGACAACACATTTCCCGAACACTATTCACAACTCGCAAATGACCGTTATGTTGGAACTTGCAGTTTCACAGGGAACGCGACAACAAACAGAACTCAAGTCCCTTGGTGGGCAGTCTGGTTTCGTCGTAATGTAACATTTAGAGAGATCGTGTTTGTGACATTAAAAAGTCATTTACGTTAGTACCTTCAATGATAATGAACCTGTATTTAGAAAAGAGGACTTAAAATAATGATAATAATAATAATAATAATAATAATAATAGGGCATTGAACTTAGTGTATTTGTATTATAGGCTTAAGTTCAGTTGGAGTTTGTGTCCGGTCGATAACTTATGCACGCA